>JAJJWW010016868.1:0-668940 GCA_023531295.1 Papaver armeniacum | reverse complement strand
TAACATGATGTGATTAAATTTAATGATTAAGCTTATAAGATATAATGCTTGAGATCATGAACAAGTCATTTGGTTGTATTCCTAGATTTATCCAAGAAGTACACAAGATGTATCGGAGTGCATAATGCATATATTTTAATAGAAAAACATATATGATCGGGTTGTATGGAGTGTATAATGTATATTCGATAGGAAATAGGTATTGGCCGTTGCAATTGTGAGTGCATAATGTATATACTTATAGAAATTAGGTTTTGGAAAGGTTGCACTTGAATGCATAATGTTTATATTCCTATTGAAAATAGGTTGTGGTCGGAGTTAACCGAGAGAGCATAATGTATATTTTGATAGAAAATAGATTTTCGAGCATAATTAGTGCATATTTTAGACAAGAAAACGAACTTGGTCGGGTTGCACACAGTGCATAATGTATTACGGGCCTTGTTTTAAGTCTTATTTTTAAAATTTAATATCAATAATTGATCTTGTTTTGTAGATCATTTTAAATCCATTCAAAATATAAGTTTTCTTGAAAATCCGTCATATTTCAAAAGTTATAATTTTTTTTCATGATTGATTTTAAATTGGAGAAACAAATATACGGGGAGAGAAAAAGGATAAAAGAAAGAAAATAGTTAAAAGTGAAGGGCATAAGCAAGCAATTTCTTAAAGTATTCGTTACTAGACATCATTTAGGAATTCAAAATTCATAATTAACAATTTTTGGCAAGTAAAGATAACTTTCGTAGTTAGCGCGCAAAATCCGGGTTCATCATGCAACTTGATGAAGCTTATGGACGGTCCATGAAGAAAATGAAGATTGATTCAATGTTTCCATCGAAAGCAAGAGAATATCCATGGCATAACGATGAAATTCACCTCTATTTATTATAAATTATGTTCATGGGTTATGCAATGATTGATTCAATTTTCTCCGACATCCCAAGAATGGTGGAAGCAAGTAATATCCATGGTATAATGTTGAAATTCACCTCTATTTATGATGCTATGTTCATGTGTTATCCATTTTTGTACGATATTTTTAACATTCCAAATAAATGATTTCTTCTTTACATGATTCATGCATGTTTGTTTAGATTATGTTTCTACTTTCTAACAAACAAAAACAAATAGAAATGCAGTTTTGAATGCGAGCCCCGTCATATTTATTTTGTCGCATCGTACCGGACTTTGGCTAAACATGACTGGTTTTAATTTAATGTAATAAAAAATCTAATAATCTGCTATCATTCATAAGAAAACATAACAAACCTCTAACTAAAAAGCAAAAAACGAATTCGTAATTGTTCTTGTCGAGTTTTCATTTTGTGGAAGCGTTCCATGATTACCTCATGCCTTATGGTCTTAAAAATCACTCTCTTAATATATGTGATTAAACAATCATTTAACCATTCATCCCCATTTAATTCCGTGGTAGATTTTGCCATGTTAATAGCGAAAAGGCTCTTTCTCCTGTTTTGGTTGCAACTGGTGAGATTACTGATAACTTTATAAGCTTATACACCCAATTATAAACAACATCCTTCCCAGTCTCAACCAATTTCTTAGCTATACTGCTAATGACATTCAACTCTTTAAATGCACAATATATATATTAATTTCATAAACCCAGGTTGATAAACCTCGAGTTGATTTTCAAGGTCCATGCTTTCTTGCTCAGAAGTCATCCGGATAGAATTCGAAGAAGGCGAACCAAATTCTTGGTATCAAAAGCAACAAAATCATCCTTGATTTAGGCATGACATACAAACAAGTAATTCCGTATTCACTTCATCAAAATGATTGATCAGTTCAACAAGTTGTTTATCTATGCAAATATAAAATAATTCAACTTGGTATTAACGTAATTTTTTGTTACTGTCAGACGCTAGTGATCTTCACGGAGGTACATAATCATCATCCATCCAGATGATCGATAAATCATGCTTACGAAAAGATGAGTAAACATCTTCAAGAAATGATGTCCATTTAGAATATCTAAGTTCGTCAAGCGTTCTTTAAACAATTTAACCAAGGTCATAACATTTTCAATATCCCGATATTTCTGTTGTAAAGCTTTTGAAAGATCATTACTGATCCTCTGTATATCCTTAATTAGATGCAATTGACAAAATAGAAAGAACGCAAACTAGTTAGTATAAGTAAGGCCTCACCCTTTTCTTAGAACTAGTAACATCTGCCAGAACTGTTAGAGCATTGCTCGGTTCGAACTCACAATGTTGCTATCTCAAGCTTGTTGTCAAATCTATATCTTGATTTCTAGTCTACATTTAGTCAGGTCTCGAATTAGGATAAAAGTGTGTAGTTGAGAATCGGATATCAATGCGTTCTACCGTTTGAAGGCGAAGATCAACAGAAGCTTCAGAGAACTTTAACATCAAAAGGTAAAGACTAAACAACCTATATCTCAAGTTTTCACCTTTTTATCTATGAGGCATTGTCATTGCCCAATGGACTGTTGACCATGCACTTCCTGGTGACGTGTCATCCGCTCAGTACATAAAGTGCTTATGGGATCCTTGCAAGCCCATTTTGGGTGCAAATACTAGGGTACAAACACTTACCCTAAGAACAAAGCAGTGCTAGGCACCAAATTAACTAGTATGCGTCAAGCTAACCCACCCACCACGTGAAAAATACACAAAAAATTTAATTTATTTGCATGGTGGTGTTTGAAGGAGCAATCAAGTTAAATCACATGCTTTGTTCGAAGGTGCAATGCAACCTGGTTCGAGTAATCCTGTTAAAGGGATATATATATGTTTTTTTTTTGACACGGCCATCGCGAGATTCGAACCACTAACCTATAATTTAGGAGTTCGACCCCTGGCCATCTGGGCTAATCCTAGTTGGTTAAATTCACAAAAAAGCAGACATATATTATGTACAAGTCATCTTGAGATAAGCACACCTAGCTGCTGAAAATTCAAAGGGATACTGTAGGAAATTTTCGATGAGTCTCTGATCAGGCCAGGCTTTTTAGTTTTAAGAAAAACCCAAACCTGCCCATTAAAGCCAATCAGACCAGGTGTCCCATAACGGGCAGTGGGTTCCTTTGGACACATGTAAGTTCGAGCAAATAAGTATTATTTCTGGCTCTACCATTAAGGATAATATAATCATCTCCTTTGAAAGAAAAGAGAATCTATAAATTAAAAAGCGAAAATATCAGTTTTCCGAAACGGGAGAGTATTTGCTGCTGGGCGACGGTGAGAATGGCAAACTTGAACTTGAGCCTAGGCCTCGCTCATACAGCCTTCAAAGGTGCTGCCTTGTAAGGGGCAACTAAGTAATTTTGAAAGTTCATCTCGTCGTTTAGATCTACGGCTACTTTACTCTCTATCTCCAGGTTGACTTATCCTCTTCATTTCATTCATCTTCTTCTCACTCAGTTTTTTTTCCACCGCCGCCGCCGTCTGAAATGGAGAAAACCCAGAAGGATTACTGGATCTCAACGTACGCCCATCAGATCACAAAAACCAGCTGCACCATTAGTCACATCGCAAAGGAGAAATATGCTTGTAAAGCCAAATGGAAATTGATCAGAAGATATCGAAGAAGATGTAAGAAGACCAGTACAGATCGTTTCACTGGAAATACAGTTGAATATAAATCTGTGTTTGCGAAGAAGATCGTGTGAGATGTGAAGCTGAATCTGATAAATTCAGATGAATTTTAAATTTATCAAATTTGATTGGTTGTCTGAAGATTCTCCACTTAAAAAGACTACAGATTTTTGGTTTGTCAGGTATGAATTTGATTTGTGGTGGTGATTTTTTATATCTATGAATTTTGATTTTGGAGTCTGAGATGTTTCTGGTAGAATTTGGTTATGCAATTTTATGATTAATTCGTAGTAGACATTAGTCGATGAGCTTATGTAGTTGATTTGATTGTATCAGAATGCCATTTAACTAGTGAAAAACAATTGAGCTAGAAATTATGGAAAAATGAGTTTTCTTTGCATTTTTTTTTTTTTGTTTTTTGGATTGTAGGGCTTGTGCAAGAATAGCACCACATCCCCCAGACGGCCTAGATGCATAAGCGTATGATTTATGAATTAACTACAGATGCAAGGCTGTTTTAGAGGAGATTTTTAAGTGCACTGATATTTCACATTTCAGACACTAAGTGTGAATTGTTGTAAAAAAATTCACATTAGAACTTTGATGCCAATTAGGAAGAGAAAAGTAGACCGTGTGTGTAGGATTTGAGTGGATCCTCCAATCTGATGTCTTAGCTGTAATTTGAAGACCAGGCTTGTAGGTCAAGAAAATTGTGTTGGTATCTTGAGCTTGCTTAACGCTTTTGAGTGCATTTCCGCCACTGATCCCGGTGACACTGCCTAATATAGTAAAATTTGGATGATATATGTGCAGCTTTCTATTAAAATTGCCTATATGATGATATACACAAATAAGAATGAGCAGAATTTCTGTTTTATTTCTGGCTGCAGTTTTAACACCTTACACTGACATTACCTTTTCCTTTCTTTCTTCTAGTATTGTTGTTAAAGGAGTTATTCCAGCCGGTGGATGACTTCTGAAATTGAGAAGCCCCATTTTCTTATCCTTGGAGGAGCTCATGCGGATCAATTGGTTATCAAGTTTTGAGATCATATGGCAGCAGGTAGTTACCGTTTACATTCTTTTAGTTAGTGTTTATTTTGTTTCATCTTAATATAATCCAGATGATGCAAAAGATAAAATTAAACTCTAACAAAACATTTCATCATGGATTAGTCATATGGACATGTATTCAGTATCTGCAGATATAGTGTCTAACATTTCATACCTGTGTTGGAATTTGGATAACGAGACACATGTTTAGATCCATATTTGGTAGATATTGACTAGGTTTTTCTTTGTTTCCTTGAATTTTTGTTCTTATTTTCTCACTTTTTTTATACTGGAAACATTTCATTTGAAGCACATGGGAGTGCTGTGCAGGGAGTAAAGAAATTGGTGAAGACACTTATGTTCTTTCAAGAGTGCCCCAAGTCATTGGGTTGTACTGTAAGTTCTATAACTCAATTTTCTTAATTTGTCGGAATATTGCCTGGGTCTTGTGGTTTTGTAGGCTTCAATGAGATCCAAAACTTGAGCGTAACACATCTAAGTTGCCTATACCCATTCACTGGAATCTGTCAATCTGATAGGGTATATATACCTTTGATTTGGATTAGTGATATGATCATTTTTATATAAACACAATATGGAGCCGAAAATTTGGATTAGTTTTCACATTCATGCCTCTAGGATGATGCTTTTTGAATTTTCTAAAATATGTTAGGCTCTTTTTCATCCGGCGAATGTCATGACAAAGAAGCACCACTTCCTCTGACTTCATTTGCATCCAAGTCCTTTGGGGCTTTTGAAGAAAGAAATTACTTTTCCAACACTTCTCTAGGGTTGTATGAAAAGCATCCGAGTTTTCATCCGCATCCTCACATCCTGTAAAATTTAGATCAATCCAAAATTAAGATTATAGGGATTTCCAGTAACTCATGAAAATCTTCGTGCTTAGAACATGACAAGTAAGCCAGTTGTAACATTGAATCTCCTAAAATTGTATTCTAACAATAGATCACATACAGATAACGAAATCGAAGAATGTATAAAGGATTGAGTCTCCACTACAAACCCATACACTAAACAAACAAAGTAAACCAATCCACTCAAGCAAACTTGCGGTTTAGGATTTAGAAACTACAAAGTTTCTAAAAGCGGAGAAGGAAATATAAATAACGCGGAACCCAGAGATGGTTTCTAAAGTGCACCATCATCTATAAATACGATATACGGGATTAAACCCACCGCCATCAACTAAACCCCACCCCAGATACAGAAACAAGTTCTAAAAATCATTAATTGGGAATTAAAAAAAAAGTAATCACCTGAAATTGGGGAAAGAGAAATTGGGAATTCAGAAAATCATCATCTCCTGGAATTCTAATAAAGATCGTCTCTTGAAATTGGGAAGTAGGAAAGAAGATCATCTCGTGAAATTGGGAATTCTGATAAAGATCGTCTCGTGAAATTGGGAATTCTGATAAAAATCATCTCGTGAAATTGGGAATTCTGATACAGATCGTCTCTTGAAATTAGGAATTAGGAAAAAGATCATCTCGTGAAATTGGGAATTCTGATCAAGATAATCTCTTTCGGATAGGGAAATCAGGAGAATCAGATCGATCTTGAAAAAAGAAGCATCTCGTGAAATTGGGAAGATCATCATCAACCCAAACACCACAGGTACCTTTTTCTATTATGGGGTTCTTAAGATCGATCTTGAAAAACCTAGGGTTTCATCAATTCTCTCCTTTGTCGCCATCTTCGTTATTACTTTCTTCAGCAAGAAAAAAATTAGGGTTTGATGATGGGAAGTTGCCATCCCTCTTTTCTTTATCGAAGCTGTTGTTTTCTTCTTCTTCACAGAAGAAACCTACCAGGATTTACAAAGGCTCTGAGTATCCTAAAGTGGTAGAAGATGATGATCTGTTGAGTTACTTGTATCTCCACAAGTACAGTAACCCTATTCGGGTTTTAACTGGATCGAAGCCGCTGTTTAATGAGGGATTTCGTTTCTCACACTGGGCTTTCCACAGAATGAATTTGATTCAGCTAGATGTGGAACCTTATTTCATTTCTGTGCTTGCAGTTTTCTGGCCTCAGGAGGAACCTCATTTATCTTCAACGTTGTTGTCTTGAACCTCTTAGCGAACTCAGAACATTGGACTGCAGCTCTATGATCCATTTGTACAAAGCCGTGAGTGCGATCCCTGCCCAGAATGTAATTCAACAGGAAGTGTAGCTGGCCTGGCTCGATAATCGAGTTATTTTCCATGGGCCTGGTGATTTTGTAAGTCCCATTTACCTCGACACTGTTGGCGAGATAGTCAGCTGCGAAGTTCGCTTCCCTTGGCAGAGGTGTGAAGCTGAGGTGATGATCCCAGTTCCATCTCCCATTTGAGTTTACAATCTGTGCGTCAATGGATTGCATAATGCTTTGATATAGGACCAGATATTTCTTCTCATACAAGTTCAACTGTAATAGTGCATCCATGTCGTGAATGTAAGGGCGTAATCTGTTGTCATCCAAAATTTTTATCACGAACCTATTATCCGTTGAAATTTCTAGCGGCAACCAATCTGAACCCATCTCTTGAGTAGCTCTTTCAACTGTTAACAACTCGTAGAAATCGATATCTTCTTGCGGGTCATCGGATACCATGTGTTCGCCTGGGCAAATTGGTTCCAATGAAGAATTTCTAACAATCCATCCACACCCAGCCCTGGGAATTACTTGTCGACGAGATGGAGTTGGATCTTCCTTCTTGGCTAAAGATGCATCAGTAGTTAATCTGTACCAGTTTTTTCTGGCTGGGCGATGAGTAACAATGTACTTCTCGTTGGCTGGTGGCAAGTATTGGGGTTTAGTCAAATTCATTCTGTGGAAAGCCCAGTGTGAGAAACGAAATCCCTCATTAAACAGCGGCTTCGATCCGGTTAAAACCCGAATAGGGTTACTGTACTTGTGGAGATACAAGATCATCATCTTCTACCACTTTAGGATACTCAGAGCCTTTGTAAATCCTGGTAGGTTTCTTCTGTGAAGAAGAAGAAAACAACAGCTTCGATAAAGAAAAGAGGGATGGCAACTTCCCATCATCAAACCCTAATTTTTTTCTTGAAGAAAGTAATAATGAAGATGGCGACGAAGGAGAGAATTGATGAAACCCTAGGTTTTTCAAGATCGATCTTAAGAACCCCATGATAGAAAAAGGTACCTGTGGTGTTTGGGTTGATGATGATCTTCCCAATTTCACGAGATGGTTCTTTTTTCAAGATCGATCTGATTCTCCTGATTTCCCTATCCGAAAGAGATTATCTTGATCAGAATTCCTAATTTCACGAGATGATCTTCTTCCTAATTCCTAATTTCAAGAGACGATCTTTATCAGAATTCCCAATTTCACGAGATGATCTTTATCAGAATTCCCAATTTCACGAGACGATCTTTATCAGAATTCCCAATTTCACGAGATGATCTTCTTTCCTACTTCCCAATTTCAAGAGACGATCTTTATCAGAATTCCAGGAGATGATGATTTTCTGAATTCCCAATTTCTCTTTCCCCAATTTCAGGTGATTACTTTTTTTTTTGTAATTCCCAATTAATGATTTTTAGAACTTGTTTCTGTTTCTGGGGTGGGGTTTAGTTGATGGCGGTGGGTTTAATCCTGTATATCGTATTTATAGATGATGGTGCACTTTAGAAACCATCTCTGGGTTCCGCGTTATTTATATTTCCCTTCTGCTTTTTAGAAACTTTGGTAGTTTCTAAATCCTAAATCCGGCAAGTTTGCTTGAGTGGATTGGTTTACTCTGTTTGTTTAGTGTATGGGTTTGTAGTGGAGACTCAATCCTTTATACATTCTTCGATTTCGTTATCTGTATGTGATCTATTGTTAGAATACAATTTTAGGAGATTCAATGTTACAACTGGCTTACTTGTCATGTTCTAAGCACGAAGATTTTCATGAGTTACTGGAAATCCCTATAATCTTAATTTTGGATTGATCTAAATTTTACAGGATGTGAGGATGCGGATGAAAACTTGGATGCTTTTCATACAACCCTAGAGGAGTGTTGGAAAAGTAATTTCTTTCTTCAAAAGCCCCAAAGGACTTGGATGCAAATGAAGTCAGAGGAAGTGGTGCTTCTTTGTCATGACATTCGCCGGATGAAAAAGAGCCTACCACACAAATCCCCGACACTGGGAACTCATTAATGCAAGTTAGAGGTGACCCTAGAATATGCATTTTTAATTAGTTTACAAACTGAATGTTTAACCCTATACTCAATTCATTAAAATAATAGTGCCATGACAACAGAAAATTGGTTTTCGGGATTTTTAAAGAAAGAACATGAATATTTCTGGTTGTTTAGTTTTCGACTACTTCCGCGATTTCCTTGAAAATTAAGGTTTGACTAGTTTGGGGTATGTTCTGTTTATGTCGTTTTGCAGGCATCTAGGATAGTTTCAATCGATTTGAAGAAGCTTAAAGATGCTGGTCTGTGCAAGACGATCTGTTGCATACTCTCCTTGGAAAGAATTACTTCATGCACAAAGGAATTGCTGAAGCTAAAGTTGATAAGATCATTGAAGCAGCGTCGAAGCTGGTTCCCTTGGGTTTTACTGGTGTCAGTCAACTTATGCAGAAAGGCAAGAAGGTAATACAGAAGATCATGAAGCATTTAACAAGGGGGGCTAAAGGAAAAGCAATGTACATTGATACCAAGGGCACTTCCAGGCCACAAAGACTTGCAGATTACGGTTACGGACAGGTATTTTGTGATGCTTATTTGTGGTCATTTTAGCTTAACATAAACCGTGGCATAATTATGCTGAATTGCTGATGCTAGCAGGTTTGTACTAAATGGTGCTTATGTTTTGGAGAATGTGGCGGATGCTGGAGCCTACCTATACCACTAAGCATCAGTCAGAACTTCTTCTTGAACCAGCTCCGATGATGGTAGAGACGAGGTATGTTACTCTTTTGTATTGGATCGCATTCTCGTGATTTTTCTAAACAATGATGTAGAACAACTCTTAAGACAAATTAGGGTGAGAGACAGACTTGATAGATTCTGTTGGGTACATGACTGGTAACACGACAAACGTAGGTTCAACCAAGTTTCTTGAGCCGAACTAATTATTGCATATTATTATGCTCATTAGGTAAGATAAACCTCCCAAGTAAGCTTACAGCGTGTTCATTTGGGAGAATTAAAAATCTAGCAATCGGACCAATTCTCGCAAACGAACGCACTGTAAAATCTCAGAATCCGATTCTTTAGGAGTGGGATTACCCCCAAAACTGAAATTTGGATTGCATTGTTAATCGGAATCGGATGCAATGGAATCCGATTACAGGGGAAATCAACTGGAAAATGACTAATATGCCCTTTCAAGACTAATATATCCGGTTAGAGTTTAACACTCGATAGACATTCAATTCAATTTGTGATTTGATCCAATCAATTGGGATTTAAGAATGAATTGAATTTTTCTGAAACCTTCTCCTGAAACTTAATTGAGGAGGTTAAAGATCAAATAACCCAAAGCTGATTTTCTAACTTATTGGAGGATGCCAAAGTCACAATATCATATCTTGATTCTTTTGGCAGAAAACTTGAAACGAACATTAAATTTCAAGTCAAGGAATGGATTCCCCGTAATCCCATTATTGTCATATTACCCTGTAATTTGATTTTTCGTCTTCCGATTCTCCCAAATGAACACGCTGTTAGTATCTTTGGTGTACTGCATCAACTGATACTTTATACAGTTGAATGTGCTTACAATCTTATCTATTCTGGATGAGATGAACTGATGTATCTTGACGGATTTTCTTTTGAGCACAGGTTGACCTTCGTGATTGTGGATAGTGCTACAGCGCTCTATAGGACAGGTTGGGAGAACGTCAGCTAGGCAAATGCATCTTGCGAAATTTTTGAGGGAGCCTGCAGAAGTTGGCTGGTGAGGTAGAACCTATTACTGCGACTCCACATAGAAATATATCCTTCTTTAACAGGGGACTTCTCAGTTTAGTATTTGAAAGATTTTCTCTTAACTATTTTAACTGTGGGCTGCTGCTATGTTGTTGTAGTTCGGTGTTGCTGTAGTTATTACCAACCAAGTCGCTTCGCAAGTTGACGGTTCTGCTATGTTTGGTGGGCCATAGTTTAAACCTGTTGGTGGAAACATCATACCTTATGCTCCTACGACTAGGTTTGTTCTTTATGATGAGTCTCTGTATCCTTCAACTGCATTTTGTTCGGTTAATAATACTATTCTGATATGCAATTGTTTAAGGGAAGGGCAGAGGAGCCTATATGTCGAGTAATCAGCTCCCTCGCTGAAGAACGGTTTCTGATATCTGCAGAAGGTGTCACTGAGTGATGGCTCCCTCCAGAGTAGACCCACTAGTTTTTGATATTTAGTTAGAATCAGCTTGGATTTTTCGTAATTTAAGCATGTAGTGGGCGCATAAATTGGTGGCACCATCGTAAATTTTCTCCTTTTTGGGTTAAAATTTCTTTTGTGGAGGCAAATTCTAGGGTGAGAGGAGTTTCTACTGTAAGCAAATGCCAAAGTTAAGTGGCGGTTTTGTTAAAAGAAAATATGGGTAAAAAAGATGCCAAGGAATCTTTTTACCTTCACGACAAAGTTAAATGCCGAAGTTAAGATGTCGTGAAAGTTAACTTTAGTAGGAAGATGTCTAAATTCGTGTGTGACATTTACCTTCTCCAACATTAACTTCTTAAGTTAAACGCATTATGGAGCCGAAAATTTTCTTTGACGTGTGTATCAGTTTCCCATTCATCTTCATGGCTCTAGGATGATGCCTCTAGCAGGTGCTAAATGCCCAGGCCGATCCTTTGGGGACTGGAATACATGTGGGGGAGGGCAATCTCAGAGGGTCAGTTTCCGGTTGTAGTGAACCTTAACAGTGAAGTGGCAGCAGATTCATTGACAAAAGGCGATTCATTGACAAAAGGCGAAACTGATATGGCGAGGTTAAAGTTTGGAAAAACTGTCGAAGAAAAGACGGCAAGACGGGATGGATTGGGATGCCCTTCCTGAACCTCTACCGCTCTTATAACAAGAGTTCTTCAGAGAATAAACACTTCTAAGCTTGAGCCCCTCGATGATTATAATCCTGTTTATGTCTCTTCATTTTATGAATTGGAACGCCAGGGCGGGTCTAGATTTATTCTTCCTATTGGTGCAAATGAAACTGTTTTGCCAATTTATGACGGCTAGGGGTATCCCGTACAGAAATCGAGTCATTTATCAAGTTTGCACTAGAGTATTTCAAATCTGAATCAATCGGCAGAAGAAGCCCAACTTGCCTGGTGAAGATTATGGGGGTCTAAATTAGAATGAAAATGAAAATTAGAATGTTGTGACACATCAGACCACTGTTGAGCTTGACCAGACCTGGTACTCAACGGAATTTTGTGATGAAAGGACTCAGGTTCAGGAGGAACCTCATGGGATTTCAAAGTTCCTGTCTTGAAACTCTCCACAAACAAAGCTCGCTGGTGAGAAGCTCCATGCATGAACTTGATGAATCCTTTATCTTATACATAGCATCATTGTGTGCTTTTAGGGCAACACCTCAAGCTTTTTTAGGATCATTAGCCTACATAAAGATCAGGATACAATATCTTATCCATCTCTTCTGAGATAACAGGGGGGTCCCCAAATAATTTGGGAGGTAAACCTCTATAAGGATTCGCGCTGAAAGCTTCGCCATCAAGGAATAAGTTTCCATAATCACCCTTCCAGTATTCACTATTATCTTCAAATTCACTGCCATATTAGTAAACACCAAACTAGTTAATAATTTGTAATCTTCATAATGACCTAGTCAGGATGCCAATATTATTGTAATAACAATTTTAATATATTCAAGTTTTTAGGTCCGTATGTTCATTTTTTTTTTTTTTTTGCAGATGCGCGGGAACTCGAACTTCTTACCTTAAGTATCAGAGTTCACCCACTGGACAACTAGGAATAGAAAGAATAAAAAAAAACAATAGTACCTTTCAGAAGCGTAAAAACCCTCACTAGGAACTTCAATCCACAATGGCTTCTCACTACTATGGTCACAAAAACAAAATACTTTAGTTGATTCAGAACACCAACAATGATAATAAAATAAGAGAAATTAGTACTGTAAGTTCGCAACACCGTTAGGCTCACTCTCAAGGATGCAACTTCAGATCAACTCTTATGAAGCATTCACGAAAGCTTCGCACCTTCAAAAATGCTAATAACACCCATTTTTATTGGGTTTTATATGCAACACAAGTTACAACACCCTTTCTCACTAGTTGAACGCAAGCGAATGATAACAAACAAGTCCAACTTGTGCACCCCCACTTGATGACAGTGCACATTTCTCTCCACGATTGGAGAAATAATTGTACTCACTAAAACAACAAAACAACAACAAGAAGAAAAACTAGGTAATATCTAATACCGAGTATATGGATATGGAATCCAAATGAAGTCTTCGGGATTCTTTCCACTGCTGCTGATATCCTCAGCACTGCAATTAACAAAAACCAAAAAAAGAGAAAGAAAAGAACACTAATTAATAACAACAATTCGAGCATGAGGAATGAGCACCATTTAAAATTTTGAACCCATGGGAGTTTTTCACTCAACACTATAAAAAGTACTTCATATCAAGACATAAAACATTTTGAATACAAGGTAAAGGTTAAGCCATACCATGACTTCCTTCATGACTCTGATCTAGACTTTTTGTTTTGGATATCCATCCTTACCATTGAAGATGCATTTTTTTGCCAAAATCCTACTTCCATTTTTGAGTGTTGGTTTCTGAGTGTTGTTGAGTATGCTAATACTAGTTTAAGTATAATTTCAGCATGTAGTTAATTTTATCTAATGTTTAGTAATAAAGCATGAAGGTTAAGGAGCTGAAATTCCAACATTCAACTTTTATTTCACCAGTTATTACACATTCAGCAGCTAGGGTGGTTATAAGATTAAAGTTTTGCATAAGTTTCCATACTTGATGATGTGAGGTTGCAAAATCAGTATAGCAAGTGTTGGAGCAATTTTAGAAGACTCATGTATCACAATTAGGCTACCCTCACATCTGCGGTACTTTTGGACTTCTTAAGATGGTGTTTTTGTTACAAGGATGAAGTCTGAAAATTGTAACTTTTCGACTTTCATTATTCGACTAAGTGTTTCCAAAGTGATGGTTTGTTTGATTCAATTCAAAATTTATAAATACTAAACTTGCCCAACGTAGTTTATACTTATGAAATCTAAAATGAATTAAGTGTCATATGAGTGAAAGCTTTTCATATGAGAATTTACTCTTGAACTTATTGGGACACTCTTGTATGTCGTATTTCTGCCCAATGGTGATTTACATTGACATAGAGTCTTGTTTTTGAGTCTAAGATGTTATTCTTTTGCTTATTAACATGCCATTTACTTGGTTTATGATGTAGCTGTATAAAGTGATAATAAGGATGTAGGCGCTGTGAGAATCTGAATTTCAGTGGGATAGTGATGTGTACCATGTTTATTTCATGTGGTGTTTGAATCTAAAATTCAGTGGAGTAATATGTGTAGCTTGTTTATCATCATTCTCTCATTCTTGTGAGGTTTATACGCTTATAAATTAATCTCGGGTTTTAGACAAAGCATGTTTGTTATGTATGTTGTGGTAACACCTGAAATTTAATGTGAATATCATAATTACCGCTTTATCATCATGTTCGTTTCCTTACTTTTGTAACATGTATATGCTCATAAAGTAGTCTCGGATAGGAGACATATGGTTTTCGTTCGATATCATTAATATCCTTGAGTTCTTGATGCTTAATTCGAGCAAAACAATGGGGATATCAATAAGGAGAAAATGCGGGTGGCTTAAGAGCATATGTTGTTATGCTGCTTGTATGGCATAAAGCTAAGCCAATAAAGTTACAAGTGCAGTTCTGTTTTTGCATACAGTTAAAGCCACATAAAGTTTTCAGTTTGGTTATGGCATAAAGTTGAGCCTGTAAAATGTTCCTGTTTTGAAAAATTAAATATTCTTACTTGGGAATAATTGGCCGTCTACTTTTCTGATTGTAGAAACGGCTTACGCATTTAAATGTCTACTTTTCTGATTGTAGAAATGGCTACGCATTTTAAATGTAACGTGTAGGTCTCCATTGTCGAAGGCTAGCCTACTATTTGATTCGAGTGTGCGATTAGCATAAAAAGATTTTTATAAGGTTTTTTTAAAAAGGTTTTGTTGCTTAAAGAAGCAGCAGATGTTAGACTTTTTGTGTTTTGCACAACAAATTTCCATATGAGGTGCCCTCCAACTCATGATGGAAAGGTTGAGAGACATATGGCAAGCATGACTAGAACTCTCTTCTAGACTCACATGTTTTCCTTGAAAGCGAACCTGTTTTCATCCATCAAGCAGTAATGTGAAGTGATAATAAGCAGTAATCTGTTTTCCTTAAGTGTCTAGTGTGTTCTATTTCTTTGTACTACAACTTGTTTTCATATGAATCCTATGTAGTTCTCTAGCTACGTATGGTGCTGGTTTCTGAGTGTTGTTGAGTATGCTAATACTAGGTTCAAGTATAAATTCAGAATGTAGTTAGCTTTATATAATGCCACATATCATGTAATTTTATTTTTACGCTAGCATGGGGGATGCCTTTATGCGTGATGAAAAATAAAGAAGATGATTACAATAAGCTGAGAATAATACCTGACAAGTGGATGTCCTCTTTGTCTATATACTTCTGTGTAAACGATAAAAATTCAGTAAGAATCAATACATAAACACGTCCAACAAATCGAAACATCAAACAGTATTACCGATCTCAGGGATGACAGGAATTCCTTCATCGTTTAACAATGTTGTTTTAACGGCTTCAGGAGTAGACTGATCAGTAGTAGGAGGAGAGGAATTGGATGAATCTGATGAGCACACGTCTCTGTTAGCCATGTACTCATGTAAGAAGTTGGTGGTACTGGGGGGTACGATTCCTCTGATCTTCAAACGTCTGTGAAATTCTTTCCGCAAGTTTTTATCCAATTTCCTTCAAAAGAAAATAAGAGATGCACAACATGAAACAAATAATGTTACTCGATATAGTGAATACAACAACTGATAAAGCTAGCAATGGATAATTCGAGCACTTACGCATAGTCAGGTCCTTTGTAATAGATATTTTTTTCTGGAGTTTTTGCATACTTGACACAGAAACTGTCTATCGAAAAGTCATCTGGGTAAGCAATGACACCGTACTCCAAAGTAACCCCGAGGAAATTCGTTTGAGTTACAACTAGGCGAATGCTGGACTGTGGACCACTAGCGCTATCCTTGTTTTGGTCATGATTCTGGTCATCACCGGTTTCCTCGGAATGATCTGCAGGCATGTGAACTATGACTTTGATATCATCACCTCCGAAATCTCTAGTCAATGTTATGGTTTGCTCCCATGGTTTATCTTCAATTTTGAAGGGAAACTCACTTGGTGTCTCCAGGACCTACCAAAAGCACAAAGCCTTCACATTTCAACTCTGTCAAAAAATTATTAATTACAGCTCAACAACTATTGCACTTGTGACTCTAATATGAGGGGATATATGAGTGGAGCTAGGCTGACATGTATTGGTGTAGGCCACTCAAATACTCACACCTTAACTAGTGAAATAACTAGGCCCTAAATGGATAGTTAACATTGATTTTCCAGAGGGCGTATTGCCGTTTTTGATATTCTAACATCTTTCAGCAGGGTTAGAAATATGGAGAAAAAAATAAGTCTTCAGTCAATTCTTTCCGGCTAAAGAATGGAAAATCTTTGAATTTGACGACCACAGTATATCTCTAGTAGTATCTTGGATAAATAACTAGCAGTTATTAGAGAATGATCAGTATGTCTCTAAGGCTGCTGCGTTAGCTATAATTGCTGGTTCGATAGATAGAATTTGAAGGAACAAACATACCTTTTTAAGAAGAACTTGCTCACCAGCGCATGTGATCTGATCAGATTCAGACGGTCCCTTCTTACCGAGAGAAGAAGAGAAGTGAAGAGTTGAAGCCCGAATTCGATAAATTAAACTGCTACTACTACCGGTACTGCTGCTGTTCTTCAATTGTGGGGCGATGAAGATGGAAGAAGATCTACGAGGGGTTCTCCTATACGCTACTAGTACCGGGGTTATCGAAGATGCAACGGCTTTCTTGATGATTCTCGCCATTTTAATTAATTTGCAGAAATCTCCACACCCTAATATAGGGGTTAGGGATTTGATTGATTTTGATACAAAAAAGAGAAGAGGATTTAGGGATATGTATATGGATCGGGATCTCCTTTCTTAAGTTCCTCCAGCCCATTATGAAGATGTCAAGAATCCTTCCATCAATCCCGAATGATTCCTCACTGCAGTCTGCAGTGGATATTGTGATGCTTATCCCTTAACTTTTGTGGGCATCAACACAGATGAATCCATGGTCCTCCTGTCACTGTATATTCCAACTTCCAAGGTTATTTGGTTTTTGGTATTCAGGTTTTGACTAAAATCTGTATTTGGTCTAATATTTGTCTAGCCTTTGGATGTACAACAGTTTATACCGTCGTATTTTGGTTCTTGCATTCACTAATTTGGTTATGCAACCACTAGAACAATGTATTCGCCTAAAAATAACAGTCCAATAAAAAAAAGGTGTATAACGCGTTATGCAACTAGCAGTGTTTCGTTATTCTTTGGTCGACCATTTCCAATAACAGTCCAATAAAAAAAAGGTGTATAACGTGTTATGCAGCTAGCAGTGTTTTGTTATTCTTTGGTGGACCATTTCCACCGTGGCAGCGGTGTTTTAGTTATTGGGCCGACCATCCAAAAGGAGGGAGTTCCTTTTATGGAAATCTTTTTGTAAAATGAAACCTAACGCAAATGTGCAATTTGATAAAAAAAAAAATGGAAATGGTTTGACGGTTAGCACTTGATACCAAAAGACCCCTCTCCAATTATTATAATTCCTTATGTATCCTATTTTTCTAGGAGTATAATTGGAAAGCAAACTAGAATATAATATATCTAAAAATCTGTGTCTTGGAATTTTACAAATTTTAACAATATTAGATTTAGAGTTTTTAAGAAAAATTCGGAGGTGTTTATCCTTTTAGCACAATTTTGAAAAACTAAATGCATAACCATTATGCAAACCACCACAAAAGATGCATAACAAATTATGTATTCATATTTTGTTTTATGCATCAACTTTCCGTTACAACTAATAAAACGATGTGCTCCATCCATTTCAAGAAAAATGATACTTTCCCTTTAGGAACAATCTTCGACAATTGAATGCATAACTATTATGCAAACTACCACAAAGGATGCATAACACATTATGCAACCATATTTTGGTTTATGCATCAATTAATTTTCCATTTCAGAAAAAAATGATATTTTCACTCTGTTTCAGAAAAATAGATACTTTTAATCTATTTCGGGAAAATGATTCACTTTTCAATTTGGAGATAGTATATTCCTAAAAATATCATTCTAACAAAAAAAAAAGATGCATAATGAATTATAGAGCCACCACTTAGGATGCATACAGTTTTTACAGTTGTATTTTGGTTCATGTATCCTAGTTATGCAACCATTAGCGGACTAAATATATAATCATTACCTTATGTTTATATATATAATCATTCGGAGCGGATCCGTGAACAAACTATTTTGACAAAAGAAAAAGACAAACCATCACAGCCGTTGCCTTGCATATATCTGATGGTCAGTACTACGATGATGTGGCACTCCATATTAGCTCAAATTTCTTATACGGCTAAAGCCAAGCCAAGCCGTTTCTTTAATTAAGGAAAGGTTAAGAAACCCTAACCGTATCGGTAAGGATTCTCATAACAATTTTCATAGAAAAAATCGTCAAAATATACTGTAGTTCATCTTTATCTTTCTCCAATTCATTGTCTTCTAGTATGCTCTGAATCGATCTATCACACATCAACGGTATTTCAATATTATTCTCATTAGGATTAAGTTGTGTTTATTTGATATTTTTTTTTCCGTAACCACATATCATTTTCATGAAGACATGTATTGGTTCTTTTATCTCTTGAACAACAATATTAGTACTTGCTTTTTTTTTGGTGATTATGTATTTTTAACTTCTTCTTTTTATCTCTAATCCAGGAGCAATGGATGAATTCTCTAATTTTCCAACCCAAGATTCTGATTTTGATATACGTGATGCAAATAAATTCACAGAAGAAGAAGAGAATGCTAATGACACTTGTCGTACTCCAAAAAACAACAACAACAATATTACAACGCCACACGAAGGTATGGAATTCAAAAGTTTTAAAGATGCAAAAGAGTATTATATAGAGTATGGGCGTCGAAATGGTTTCACAATACGGGTTCGATCAACAAACAAAACTCGTGTAGGTGTGGGAGAAGTGACTGCAGCTTATATGGTATGCTCACGAGAGGGAAAACACGAAATAAAGGAGAAAGTAGAGGGAATAAATAAAAAAGGTCGACGTTGTAATACTATAAAATGTGGTTGTGACGCAAAGATGCATATTCTTTTTAATGAAGAAAACAATATTTGGACAGTGATGGCATTCTCAGATGATCACAATCACAAATTTGTATCGCCGAGGAAGAGAATGCGCATGCGGTCTAATAGATGCATGCCGGAAGGGGTGAAAGATATAACAGAGGTGTTTAATTTGGAAAACATTCAGGTCGGAAAAGTTCCATCAGTCTTTGGTGGTGCAACGATTGGATTTAATAAAAGAGACTGTTGGAATCACTTACGTAATGTTAGGCATAAAAATCTTGAAGTTGGTGATGCCCAATCTGTCATGGATTATTTACATATGAAACAAAGTGAGAATCCGCAATTCTTTTATCGGGTTCAAGTTGATGAACATGGTAGGGCAGTAAAAATTTTCTGGGTAGATGCGAGGTCGCGTATGTCATACGAACAATTTGGGGAAGTAGTGTTCTTTGACACTACTTACCGGACCAATAAGTATGGCATGCCATTTGCACCATTCTTGGTGTAAATCATCATTACCAGACCATCCAATTTGGGTGTGCGTTATTGCAAGATGAGACTGAACCTACTTTTATATGGTTGTTTCACATTTGGCTTGAAGCTATGAGAGGACAACATCCATCAGCGATCATAACTGATCAAGACACTGCCATGGCTACGGCGATAAAGCAGGTTTTCCCGAACAGTCGTCACCGTCTTTGCTTGTGGCACATAAAGAAAAAATTTCCAGAGAAATTATCTCATGTATATTTTAAAAAGTCAAAATTCAAAGGCGATATGAAAAGTTGTATCCATCATACATACAAAATACAAGAGTTTGAAGAGAAATGGAACAAGATGATTGTAGAATTTGGTTTAACCAATAATACTTGGTTAAACGATTTATATATGATTCGAGAATCATGGGTACCTGTTTACCATAGAAATACATTTTATGCGGGTATGAATACGACGGGTCGAAGTGAGGGAGTGAATTCCTTTTTTAAAGCATTTGTCTCATCAAAAACTAATCTCAAAGAATTTGCTATTCGATATGATCAAGCGTTGAAAGAGATCGTTGATAAAGAAAATCGGGGAAGATTTTGTATCGGAGCATACCAACCGCCTTATTGAAGAAAGCAATTTGATACTTAATCATCTTTCTTGAAATTTATACCCGCAATATTTTTAACAAGTTCAGCGATCAATTGTTAGCTGCATTACGATTCAAGGCTGAAGAGGTAGATGGAGATGATGATTTTAGCACTTTTTCGGTGACTTCTAAGATTGGTTATCCATGAACTTTCACCGTAAAAATAAAGCCAGTGCGTATGAAGGATCTGCGAGTGCCAATATTTTGAATTCAAAGGTTTACCACTGCAAAACATGTGTTAAAAGTCCTGACAAAGCTAGATGTGGATACAATTCCCTCACATTTCATTCTGAAAAGATGGTTGAAAGGTGCCAACTCATTTAGGATAATAGATGAATCATCAACATATAATGATTATGAGAATTCAGAAGCCTTCAGACTTAGCCATCTTTGTCGCAGGTCAACTCAGATGTCGTGTTTTGCTTCCAAATCAAATATATTATATAAAAAGGCAATTGAAGGTATAGAGGAGCTTTTTGCTCGAATCATTGATGATCACAATAAGGTGGCTGAAACTGAAAAAACCACTCATGTTTTGAACTCTGAAATTCCAGATGGTGTTGCACCGGAAAAATCGTGCCCACCGTTCATCGGAAACCCCCATGTATCTCAGGTGAAAGGTAGGCCTAGTGATAAAGAAAAAGAGAAAAGAAAGACTAGTAGCACTGGTAGAATGCTAAGTTTTGTTGAGTCTATTGGTGTCAAGAAAAGGAAGTGTTCAAATTGTAAGAATACTGAGCCATGACAAAAGAAATTGTCCAAAACCACCCGGATTACGATCGGCTAAATATTGTTGAACCTGGTAAGTAGTAGTATGTCTGTTATATATGCATTATTTTTACTATTCAATAATGTCGAGTTATTGCAAACTTTTATCTACGTGCAGGTTTAAGCGGCGAAGACGCCACTGTGCTTGGTGTATCATGATGATGCGTATATAGCATGAAAAGTGCAGTAGGTGTGTTTCCTATGATAAAAGCTTATAAATATTCTGCACTCATGAATGGAAATGATATTAAGTGTGTAAGTTTAACTTTTGTACAGGTCCTGAGATCTCCAATCAAGTATGTCACTAAAAGAGTCAGCATATATATGTTTAGTTCGCAACATAATTACGGAGTTGTTTAGGTGCAATAATAAGAAGTTACATGCCACCTCTCGAGTTGCAGCTATGGAGAAGGTGCCAAAGACAAAAAGCATATACTGCAAGGACAAAGAGAACAAGCACTTTACTTTTTCAGAAGCTGGAGTCATCCACTTATTTCTTGTTTTATGATCTTAGCATATAATTTGGAACTGGGTCTTTAAATTGACCCTCGGGGACCTAACATGTTTCCACCGGGCTTCCTCAATTTAAGGTAGTACATTTCCGATATTCTGACTACCACCAAACTTTGAATATAGTGAGCAAGCACGGAGTAGCTCTGCAATGTCCCGCACTCACTGACTTGTCACATCAAAGAACAACAATAAAATCTCACTTATGATACTTAATTTATCCCTTTTTAACCATAAAAAATAAATAAAAATCTGTTTGAACATTTAGTCATTCAAGGAAAGTAAAATCTCTTCATTTACATTTAAAAGGTTGTAATTCATGAGCATTAAGGTTAACCTAGACTATGTCATGGTTTGCTTATTACTCGTAATCCATCTTAAAACAGGTGTACTCAAAATTATCTCTGCATTTTTGCAAAGCTTCTCCTAAAGATTCCAATCATGTGATGCTGCATCGCCCGTAGACGAGTAAAATTTTAGTTCAACTTTAGTGCAGGAAAATTGGATACAATACCTAATTAATGACCTGAATAGTCTTATTTTCGGGTATCATTTTGATGCCTTTCATCTAAAGATAAAGAAAATTGGAGAAGGATTCCAATTTACGATCAAAATATATGTACAATGGCCTTCCAGATATTTGCAGGTTTCATAACAGCTTTTTATCTCGGGAAAAAAGGTAAGCTTTCATAGATGAAAAAGATTCTGGAGATATAGGAAATTATTAAGCTTTCCTTAATTAAAGAAACGGCTTGGCTTGGCTTTAGCCGTATAAGAAATTTGAGCTAATATGGAGTGCCACATCATCGTAGTACTGACCATCAGATATATGCAAGGCAACGGCTGTGATGGTTTGTCTTTTTCTTTTGTCAAAATAGTTTGTTCACGGATCCGCTCCCATAATCATTAGCGACTTTGGTGAAGTTTATATATTCCCATGGGAAAGTAATCATCATTTCATGTATTTTATACAGTTGTATTTTGTCTTGGTAATCATCAAAGAGAGTATTTATTCAGTAGATCAAGAGTAATTTATGCATGTCTCATCTGGGCTAGACTAGGTTACTTCGACTTTTCATGCAGAAGCAAAAGCCTTATTAAAGGCAAGTAAATGGTTAGTCAAAAACACTTTATCTAGTAATTATACAGTTACAGATTGCAGAGACTTCTAGTAGATACAATTAACAACAAAGGAGCGGATATATCTTGATTAATAGAAAATACAATACAATAATATGGTGCTTTTTGGAAAACCTCACATAGCCCAGGTTAGATACATACACAGAAATCACAATACAAGAGCAGACTCGGTAGTAAAAGAACCGAGGATCAGGAGTCTCTAACATATGTCAACCTATATGCATCAACGCATTGAAAAGTCGAGCATTTTATCTAATGTTGTTGATAAAAATGAAATTGTAAACTAATTGTATTATTGTAAACCCCGTGTTTTTAGCATGGCGCATGATAAAAGATGCGCCATGGCGAGATGAAGCTTCATCTAAAGCTTTTGTTGCTTGGTAAGAGATAGTGTAACACCCCTTGTTTTTAGCATGGGCCATGCTAAAAGATGCACCATGGGCCATGCTAAAAGATGCACCATGGCTTGAGATGAAGCTTCATCTAAAGCTTCTGTTGCGTAGGAAAAGGATCATTGGACCTTGGAAAATGCGTTGACAATGTTCAGCCATCACGGCTAGACATCGGGTTGGCAGCAGATAGCCATCATGGCTGGACATCGGGTTGGCATTGGTAGTGAACATCCATCTTGGTCGGTTATTCAGAAATATATGGCAACGACCATGAATAATAAAAGTGGGAGTTGATGAATGCTTTTTGCTCCCCCAATCAAAGCTGTAAAAATGTCAAGTTAACATATATAGTGAGGGGTACTTGGTTGTTTTTTTTTTCTTTGAGGAAAAAATGATATATTGAAAAAAAAGAAAAAATGGTAAATACAGTGGTATGTACAAAAGGTCAAAAGCAGGAACTCCCAAAGAAACTAAAATAACCTCAATTACATATAGATTATGTCTTCCCAGAGCTGCGTGATTTGATTCGTGGAAAAGTTGCTAAAAATTCCAGTATCCGAGCACCAAAGGTAGGGGTGTCAACGGGTCCGGGTCCTCCCGGGTATCACTAGACCCGGACCTGGACCCTACTTATAAAGGTTGGGTCCGGTTCCTAAACTTGTGGACCCAGAACCGGACCCGTTTAAATACCCGGGTACCCGTCGATTCCGGGTACCCATTGGGTCTTAAGAAAACTATTAAAAAAACCTCAAAAACTTAATATTTTTCTCTTTTTTTTTGGCTTGGATTTAAATCTTTTTTATAAACATTTATTATTATTTCTTATTAATGTACTAAATAAAGAGATTAAATGTAAGAGAAAATTTAAAACGCAGTAAAATATCAAAGCCAAAACTAGCAAAAACATGAATAAAAGTATGAATAAATCCGGGTACCGATACCCTTGGTACCAACGGGTATTACCCGTTTGGACCCGTTTAGATTCGGGTCCAATCGGGTGATTACCCGTCGGGTCCTAAGTTGCTAATGGGTCCAACTTTAGGACCTGGAACCGGGTCCGGGTCCGGGTAATGGGTACCCATTGACAGCCCTAATTTTCATCCCCTAATTTTCCAAAGTGGAATATCAAGCTTAATTGCATGAATCACTTCCAATCACTAATTGGTTGAAGGTGCATATAAGGACCATGCATCAAGTAAGATAGCCTTGGTAATGTACATCCATCACACATTTTGGTCAATTCCAATCACTAAAATCTCAAAAACGAAGTTTTTCACTTCTTCTTTTTCCTCTCGAAAACCCCAACACTCACACAAATCTGATTTCTCTACTAATTTAACACAAATTTAACTTTAATCAATCATTAACATTACTAATTTATCAACCAACTGGGATTAGCTCAGTTGACTAGGGGTTGAACTCCCGAGTTATAGGTTGAGGTTCAATTCCCGCTGCTGTCTGATCAACAAAATAAAATAAAAACAAACTAATTTATTATCATTATCATTAACATCTACTAATTAAGTATGGGCATATATAAACCACGATTATTAGAATATGGCGGATAAGGGATGATGAGTTTTACAGCCTATTAGTGCCGTCTACGATAATGTATCACAACCCGCTGAACTCACTTTTCTTCTCTTTTAGATGAATCCTTCTTGGATGTTGATATTGCAAATTTAATCAAGTTCAAAATTGATACTCCGAATATTGAAGAAGCTCCATTTGCTTTACAAATGTGAGGATAACAAAAAAGTATTTTGGAGATGAATTTGACAATTACTTATTTATCCTTTTATAATTAACAAATATTAAGAAAATCATTATAGACGTCTCAAAATTTACATACACACGATCTAAAATCATTATCAAGTTTACATACAATATACTTGATAATATTCAAGATCCGAATCACTCATATGTACAGGTGGTCCATCAGGAAACAGTATCTCATCCATCTCATCATCGTATGCTTTCTGGGCAGCACCAAGTTCATCCCAAGCCTTTTTAGGATCAGTCATATTTTTCAAATCAGGATACAATATCTTATCCATCTCTTCTGAGAAGAAAGGGGGCTCCCCAACTGCTTTGGGAGGTAAATTACTGTAACTGTAAGGATTCGTGTTGTAAGCTTCGCCATCAAGGAATAAGTTAGAATCATCATCTTTAATACCGTAGTCTTCAAGTTCACTGCCATTATAAGTAAAGACCAAACTAGTTAATTTGATTTCTTATCAATGAACCTAATCATGATACTAAACGAATACAGTAAAAACAATTGTAATATACAATTGAAACTCTATAAATTAATGCTTTCGGGACCAGCAGAATTTATTAAGGTCAGTGGGGGAACTCGAACTTCTAACCTCGGGTATCAGAGTTCATATCCTCTGACCAACTAGGATAGAAAAAGAAAGAATAAAAGATGACAGTGATAACAATAGCACCTTTGAGAGACGAAGTAACCCTTGCTAGGAACTTCAATCCACAATAGCTTCTCACTGCTGTTGGCACAAAAATAAAATAATCTAGTTAACTCTTATGAGGCATTCATATAATGATAATAATTCTTCCTAGGAACTCCAGGCTAACTCTTATGAGGCATTCATAAGAGCTTCTCACCATCAAAATGGCATTCACAATATCTCAATGGGCCTTGCATGCAGCATAAATTAACAATGTCGGGGTTTGAACTCCTAAACCTAACTACATGCTGAAATCAGATTCGAACCTAATTTTAGCATGCTCAACAACACATAAAACCAGCACCACATAGAGCAAGAACACTGCATATGATTCATACCAAAATAAGATTGAAACAAGGAAATAAAAACAAACATAACACTCAAGCTTTCATGACTTGTTATCAACTTAATGATGGATGACTACATATTTTTCCTCTTAAAACATAAGAGGGCACCTCAAGGGACAGGTCATGCTAGCTCAACCTTATTTAGCATTAACCTTAAGCTAGTCTCAAAATATGATTGGAGCTTTAATCATACCACAGACAATTGAACAAACAGAAATTAACTTATACTAAACATGCATTAGCTTAGTCTAAACATGATTTGTTGCCAAACCAAAAAGAAAACATCCAACAAAAAAACACCCACATGAAGGATAACAAACAAGGAAAACTTTGTGCACCCCAATTAATGAGGGTGTACATTTCTCCACGCATAATTGGAGAAATAGATCTCCTCACAAATCACAATAACAATGACAAAGACGACGAGAACAACAACAAGAAAACTAGATAACAACTAATACCGAGTATAAGGATATGGAACCCAAACGAAATCTTTGGGATTCTTTCCACTGTTGCGGATATCCTCAGCACTGCCATTATAAACCGAAAAAAACACTAATTAATACCAATAAACAATCAGAGCATCATTCAAATTTTTAAAATTTATTTGAAAACATAGGATGATAAAAAAAATTCCCTTACTGTCCTTTATTTTTGAGTTGTTATGAAACCATTTCGTATACAAAGAGATTTTTCTTTTTCTCCTGGAGTTTTTATTTTATTCAATTTATAATCTGTTTACCACTTACCAGGTAATATTTTTTTACCCTAGCATTGAAGATGATTTTACGAGTGATGAAAAGATTTAATAAATAAATAAAAAGAACGATCTCAATGAGTTGATAATTATACCTGACAAGTGGGTGCCCTCTTTGTCTATATACTTCTGTGTAGACCATAATAAATTCAGTAAGAATCAAAACATATACTGGATCAACGAATGGAAAAATTAAACATCCAATAAAAACATCAAACAATATTACCGATTACATAGTCGACTGGAATTCCTTCATCATTAATCAATCTTGTTCCGACGGATTCAGG
Source organism: Papaver armeniacum (assembly GCA_023531295.1). NCBI lineage: Eukaryota > Viridiplantae > Streptophyta > Magnoliopsida > Ranunculales > Papaveraceae > Papaver > Papaver armeniacum. The sequence continues at coordinate 641,953 of JAJJWW010016868.1, read as the reverse complement.
AGTAGATTGATCAGTGGGAGTAGTAGTAGGAGGAGGAGAACTGGATGAGTCTGTTGAGTACATGTCTCTGTTTGCCATGTACTCATGTAAGAAGTTGGTGGTGCTGGGTATGATCCCTCTGATCTTCAGACGTCTGTGGAATTCTTTCCGCAAGTTCTTATCCAATTTCCTTGAAGAAAAAAAAAAGATGCAATATAAGAAACCAATAATGTTACAAGATATAGCGATCAAATCTAGTAACTACTTACACATAGTCAGGCCCTTTGTAATAGATATTTTCTTCTTCTGGACCATTTGCATACTTTATACAGAAACTGTCTATTGAAAAGTCATCTCGATAAGCAATGACGCCGTACTCCAAAGTAGTCCCAAGAAAATTCGTACTAGTTACAACTAAGCGAATGCTGGACTGTGGATCACTAAAATTATTCTTGTGTTGGTGGTCGTGATTCTGGTCATCACCGGTAGTAGAGGAATGATCTGTAGGCATGTGAAGTATGACTTTGATGTCATCACCCTGGTATTTTCTAGTCAGTGTTACGGTTTGCTCCCCTGGTTTATCTTCAATTTTGAAGGGAAATTCACTTGGTGTCTCCAGAACCTACCAAAAGCACAAAGCCATCGCATTTCAACTCTGTCATAAAATTATTAATTACAGCTTAAAAACTATTGCACTTGTAACTCTAATACGAGGGGATATATGAGTAAAGCTAGGTTCACATGTATTGGTATAGGCCACTCAAATACTCACACCTTAACTAGTGAAATAACTAGGCCCTAAATGAACAGTCAACATTGATTGTTAGGCATAAAATGGTAGCCAGAGAAAATGAATATAAATGGTTAACTTGTTATCTGCATCTCAAATTCTACAAAGAAGATGCATTAATCTAAGCAAGGACTAAGGATAGCCAGCATCAATCGAAAAGATTAAACTGTAACAGATTTGAATCTAGTATTTTGGGTAATATAATCTTCTTACAAAGCTCTGTGTCCCTAATAAAAATGAGCATAACACCACCATTTACTACTTTAGAAATCAATGAAATTTCAACAGTTGGAAATTAAGACTGGTAGATAGTGAGGTTTGGTATTTCAGAATGCACTCATCTAAAAACAGTGTGAGTGGATCCGCCCTCTAGCTTATATACTAAAAATTTGGGTATCATTAGTGCACATGTATACTAATGAGCACATCTAAGCGTCTGACACTGCCCCGAAATCGAAGTATCCGTGCTACAAGGCTATAACCACATTCCCCGTAGTCAGGCTAAAGAATGGAAAATCTTTCAAATTGACCACCACAGAATATGATAGATAGAGTAATCTCTCTGGTAGTATCTTACATAAGTTATATGGCTCAGAAGGAGGTCAAAATAAATTGAAGATAATATTTGGTAAAATTGGAGTGGAGTGATGTTCAAATTATGTGTGTTTGTTGGACCTAAAACATCAATAATAATTTAATTTTCAAAGAATATAGATGAGTATTAATTTAAAAAAAAAAATTAAGGAACGAACATACCTTTTTAAGGAGATGTTCAGCAGCTTCCTGACCGGTACCTATGATTTTACCAGAACCAGACGATCCTTTATTACCGATAGAAGAAGAAGAGAAGTAACGAGTTGGAGTCAGAATTTGATAAATTAAACGGCTAATGGTATTATTGTTCTTCAATTGCGGGGTGATGAAGATTGAAGAAGTGCAGTAATTTCTACGAGGAGTCCTCCTCGTATACGCTACTATTATCGAAGATGCAACAGCTTTCTTGATGATTCTCGCCATTCTAATTAATTAATTAATTAATGTGCAGGCATCAGAAATCTCCACCTCCACGTTCGTTTTCGAGGATACATACAAGGTTTGGGGGGATTGGTTTTGCCATTTGAAGATAATTTATCTTGTTGCTCGACAAATTGATCTGGACCCGGATCTCGGTAATCCATCCGGCCCAAAGAAAGTTACAGCTACTATCGCCACTATTGTATATGATAAGGGCAGGCAACGATCAAATAGTACAGTAACATATTTACGGACTAAAAATATAGTAATTCTTATAAATAGAGAAGGAGACAGAAAATAGGGAGAAGAAGGAGAGAAAATCTTATTAGATGTGTATATTAGACTAACATTAGAGCCTCTATTTATAGGGCTAGACACAAGGGCATCCCAGATATTCTTAACATAATTACACGTTTATAACACTCCCCCTGATGACATTGTGTCTAAGCTAATTACAAACGGACCAGGAAAACTCAAAAGAGAAAAACCTTGACACAAAAACATGTAAAGACTCGAAACATTGTTGGACACAAAAATGTTGCCTCGTTAAAACCTTGACAAGGAAAACCCATTGGGACAAAACCTTGACGAAGGAAAAAGAGTACAACTCGATAAAGTCTAGTGAATGCACCTTAATTTGATGATGGCGCTCCCCGATGAGTACTTGATGAAATTATTGGCTTGCAAATCTTTGAGTCGAGACTTCCCAATTTCGGTGAACGAATTTCTTGAATGTAGAAGATATTTGTTTCCAAGATGAAGTCTTCTTTTGTGTTAGTCTTCTAATAGTAGTGTACTTGAATCTTCAAGCTTCTTCAAATTCATTGAGAACTTATGTCTTGGTTTGCTATCTTCGGAGATGATTTGCATATGTAGTTGACGTAGTTTCTTCAACAAGGTGCCAATATGTAGTTACAGTACCAAAGGTGAACAAAATTTGTGATCATACCTTATATGGATCAGAATGATATCCAAATTCATAGGAGAAGTTTATGTTGATGTGGTCTAATAAAATGATCTAGTTAATGGTGGGAATCCACCAAATAACCGAAATTGATACAACTCCCCCTTGGATGACCACCATGTTGAATTAAATTGCCTCGCTAAAACCTCGCCAATAAAACCCAATGGGAAAAAACTTGGACAAAGGAAAAAGAGCACAAATATCAACATTTTGAAATAAAATAAAATAAAATGTCATGTTGCCTCGTTAAAACCTTGTCAGGAAAACCACATGGGATAAAACCTGAAACAAAGGAAAAAGAGTACAACTTTTGACGTAAATATGGATGCTAACCCAACTATACGAGTCTCACATAAGACAAGCATCAAAATAATAACTCTAGTCTTTCTCAAAGACGAGTTTAAGCTAGCATAATTCCAACTGCAGATTTAAGAAAGAAAAAAATATAGAATTGATGTTGCTAAAGCGTGGATTTTTGTGTTTTTAAGGACTCCCCAAGAGACCCATAAAGTTGATAGCATCAACTAATTAATCCGGATTTTTGGTTTTGTACCAAATTTCTAAAACACATGAAGGATTGTTAACTTGACATAATCAAGTCAAGTGGCTACTGAATATAATTTGAATCCTACAAGGATTACAAATTTGAATATGTTCTCCGACCACATACGAGTCCTTCAAGGACTACCACGCTAAATGTGTCTTATAAGAAGAACAATTGTTGAACCAATCCTAGGGTCTGAGCAAAAAGAAAACCCTCAAATCGTTTTCACAACGAACGTATTTCTCGTATAACGCAATATGACTACACCATTCTATAATTAATGGGCTTGGCACTTTTAAGGTGTTAAGTCTTGGATCCAAAATTGCGTTCATCGAGAAATTAGTCCAATATAAATTGGATTGTATGCCAACCAATCACATATGTCGATATTTTTCTCTAAAGGGGTTAACAACAACCATCTTTTATTATTTATGTAGCTACTGTAAATGAATATTCGACAATCATTAGTTTATTATGACCCAACACAATTCTCAAGTATACACACTTTGAAAAATTCAAATTTTAAATGGTACCGGCGTTCCATGGGCATTATAATCTCCTCCTCGTCAAATGAGGAGATATTAATTTTGAGAATGTGAATCATATTATGATAGACTCTATCATAGCACTATCTATAGCATGTAGCAAATTGCTACATTTTTGCTAGAAGTGATTGGATTTGCCTTTTCAAACGACATTAGCTAATGGAAAAGCTAAATGAGATAATTTCACGCCTATTATTTAATGGCAGCATTTATCGATTTGATTTAATGGGAGAGCAATTGATATAACTTTAGTTAATTAACACCACCTTTTGATAGTGTATATAGTCTCCCCCTGATTATGGCGGAAATAATTGTATCTCATATACGAAATCAAGTTTCGTAAAGTATTATCCGATTAATTCGAGGACATATACTAAGAATAATTTCTAGTTTTTAACAATACCTGGTTGGAGAGTAGATATTGAATCCGTGAATCACTAAAAATTATCCGAAAATGTAATCCACTTGATATACAAATTGAACAAAGCATGGATTTTATTGGTTACAACCCAAAAGATATAAAATATGCAAATAATTCTCCAAATAATTCCATGACCTCAACGACATGAAATTGTGGACACTTTATTTTTCAAAAATAAATAAATTCAAGATTAATATAGTCACTTCAAGGACTAATAATATTGGCTAACAAGCCGGGTGCGCACCCAAATTAATCTTAAGTGTCCAACTATATTCCAAATTCAAGTGGAACGGTTCCAAAATTTGGAGAGAATTACCATGAGGAAAATTATAGCTATCAATACCATAATAACGATATCCTATTTCTAGGATCGATAGAGAAATCAATTCCAATTGGTTTATACGATTCTTATGAAAAAAATAAAGAAATCATTATCGTTATCCTTTGTAGAGAAAAATCTACTTTTTGGTTGATGAAGATTTCTTTGAAAGAACATAAATCAATAACCAATATTGGCTAAAAGTTCTTAAAATGCCAATTTTTACATCTTATTAAGGAGAATTGATGGGGGAAAACCAACATCAATTGGTTTTTACAATTAGCAAAATTGTATCGACAAATTAAAAAAATAAAAATATTGTCGTTTGCAATATCGCATAGTCAGTTGACGGATGGTTTCTTACAAAATAAAATAAAATAAATAGAAACCACTAATCACATGATCTTCGTCTAATGGACGAAGATACCAATTAAATTGGACGGAGGTTTTTCAACCATGCATGTGAATAATTACTGTGAAGGTAATTAAATTGCGATAATACCCAAAAAAAAAATTGGTGATTACAGTTTCATTAGGGGAATAGAAACCGTAAACCATCTTTCGATGGATTTTTTTTTTCTTTCTCTATATGAAAAAGATTAGAGAAGAAAAGAGATCAATTATACTTGATAAAGATTGATCACCCATAACTTAATATGCACAATAATTAATTAAAAAGAACTTTAACAAAATATTAATAAGCAATACATAGAGACACCATTGAGATTTTAATGTAAAGTGGTTGACAGCCGCCACTTTTAATTGGTACCTATTCGCTCATGTAGATGGAAATATATAGACGGAACTTTGTGACCACAAAAATCCATCCACGGAATAGTTTTGGTTTATATCTCGCACACCAAACAGTAGATTAGGATCAGAGAATGAACATCTCCCTAGCATACTGTGAGTGCTACGAGTGGATCCGATTTGACCTACAAAAGAACAAATAAAGTTAGTTCTGAAACGATGTGAATAAATCTTTGTTATAATCAATTTAAAAACAAAGATTAAGATATCCCTCTCATATCTCCATATTGTGTTGTCCTATGCGATGGAAAGTTTAACCGTCTGATCACACCATAAAGAGAACGAAGAAGAAGCTTAGTCGGTAGAGTTACGTCGCTGATAACGTCTTATAAATAGAGAAGGAGACAGAAAATAGGGAGAAGAAGGAGAGAAAATCTTATTAGATGTGTATATTAGACTAACATTAGAGCCTCTATTTATAGGGCTAGACATAAGGGCATCCCAGTAATAAACGGGATTTGCCCTAGATATTCTTAACATAATTACACGTTTATAACAGTAATACTTATATGGAGTATATTTTTACATTATTTCGGGTTAGTCAGTCACACATAAATGACAATATTTTTAAAGTCCAGATCCTGGATTGCCTTTCTTCACTGTTGTTTTAAGCTTTTGAAAATATGAAGCCATGTTTCCTTTGCCTAACGATATGGCAACTTACTATTCTGTACAACTATTCCTTGGATTTTTTGATACTCCATTTGTTGCTTTTCAGGTTCTACAAAGTATATATATCGGCCAGTTTCAAATGCTGGACATATTACAGAGGAACAATGGAGATCACATTCGAGTTGGACATATTTTAAATAATCGACCATGTAAGATGGAGCGGTAAGCACAAGGCAATGCTTACACGAAACCACATAATTGAACTAGCCCGTGCATCTGCATTTATTTATAATTTTTTAAGTAGATAAGGACATTTAAGTTTACATTATTCCATTTTTTTTATTTTTTATTAACATTATTACGTAATTAACTAATTGGAAGCCTAACAAGCTAAGCTCCAAACAGCATATTACTACATATATTGAACAGGTTGCTGTGCTAGCCTACCAGCGAGCCTCATGAGGAACAAAGCCGAGGGAGCCGAAGCGGAAAGTGTGGCTAATGTCGTCGCAAGGGGCAAGCTAACCTTACCGTCCATGTCAAACTCTGTAATATTGCGCCATCTGGGACTCGGACCTGGGACCTCCTGGAGCGCATGAAACCTCCGTGAAGCACATGAAACCAGCTGATCTACAAGCCGATTTTTAAACGAACCGAGCTCCCAAACAACACCAAAACCACGGGAGAAAAAGCTCTCATAATTTTTGTGGTGGGTCCCGGAGGGCCCCGCCGGAGGACACCAAGGGGGCAATAAAATTTATGTGAGTGGTAGTTTTTGCATTGTTTAAACCTCTCGGTTCATACAGAATTTTTACTTGGAAATAAGGTTTCCAGGAAATTGATATGGAGTCTATGTAACTTGGACTCCATTTGGAAATATTCAAATTAATTATACTAAAATAGGTTGGGGGAAATATCCAAAGGTTATTAAAAGAATATCTTTGGGTATTAAAACAACATCTACTTTTAATTCTCTTCTAAATAGTTTACAAAATCCTAACAGATCTTCTGAATTAAATCACTTATACATTATAAAACACCATGAAAACACCAGTACCAGCATTACAATTTTTTTTCAAAACTTGTTATTCCAATCAATCACTATGTCAAAATCATTTTCAAGCATAGTAGCTATTGCTGCCATCTTCTTCTTCACTTTTCTTACTTTATCACTATTTTGTGCAGAATCAGTCGAAGGAGAAACAACCGTAACTATCCAAAATGATATAGGTCCGAACATAGCACTCACATTCCGCTGTTGGTCAAGTGAAAATAATTTAGGTGTGCATAGATTACTTTTGTCACAAAATTTCCTATGGAGATTCAAAATTAATTTTTCGCATACAACTAAATTTGTATGCGATTCAAGTTGGTATGATCCTCAAAACGGTCAGTCACATACACAACACTTTACAGCTTACTACGTAAGAAGAGACTATGAGAATCACTGTAAATATCAATGTTTGTGGAGTATTCGTCGAGATGGTGGCTACTATGGAGATGGTCTCGTGCATCCGTTTCAAAAGATGTTTTCTTATTAATTTTTATCATGTATTCTTGTGTTCTGATTAATACATTTGGTTCCTATGTGAATCAAATATTTACCGAATAATTAATTAAGAATATCTTGTCTTATTAACAGCGATGATTAGTATACTGTTATATTCAGCGAGATGTTTTGGAATAAACTCTCAAAATGCTAGATTCATGACGAAATGAATAATTGAAAGGGTTAAGTAGTAAAATGCCCCAAAATGGACCCCAAGGTTGTGAAAATGCCCCGGGAGTTAGGGAAAAAATTAAAATGCCCCATTTTGTTAGATTTCCGTTAGCGAGAGTTAAGTAGTCGAAATTGCCCTTCAGGGTACATTGTTCATAATTCAGGGTTCAGTGTTTAAAATTCAGGGTTCAGGGGTTAGGGTTCAGGGTTTGGGGTTCAAGATTTAGGATTCAGGTGGTGGTAGTGGTGGTGGTGCGGTGGTATTGGTGGTGGCGGTGGTAGTGGTGGTGACAGTGGCGGCGGTGGTGGCGGTGGCGGCGGTGGTGGCGGTGATGGTGGTGGTGGCGGTGGTAGTGGTGGTGGCAGCAATGGTGATAGTGGCGGTGGTGGTGGCGGTGATGGTGGTGGTGGCGGCGGTAGTGGTGGTGCTAGTAGCGGTGGAGGAGGCGGTGGCGGTGATGTTGGTGGTGGTTGTTTTAGTGGTAGTGGTGTGGATGGTGGTGGTAGTGGTGGCAGTGGTGGTGGTGGTGGCAGCGATGGTGGTTGTTCGTTTGGTGGTGGCGGTGGTAGTGGCGGATTAGGGCATTTTTATTAAGAAGGATAAAAATGGAATTTCAAAACTCCATTGACCGGTCAAGATGCCCATTTTTGATCAAAATGCCTCAAAACTAACGGAATGAGGCATGTTAATTTTTTCCCTAACGTCCGGGACATTTTCACAACCTGTGGGTCTATTTTCGGGCATTTTTCCACTTAACCCAAATTGAAAGGATGTTCTTACGAACATGGGTCTATTTTTTGTTTTTTTTTTTTTTTGATCGAGAAAAGGGGAATTTATTGAAGAGTGGAAAAAGAATTACAAAAACTTACAAGAGTTGAGGAAAAACGAACACGTATCTATCACATGCATGGGTCTAGCGGAAGTCTATGTCTATGCATGGGTCTAGCGGAAGTCCATGTCCATCGAAGAAATACCATAGTTATTATTTTGTCCAACCACACATGGCAGCATGTTTTTGCTTAATTAGCAGCAGAAACTGCAGTGCCAGATTTCTTGTTGCAGAATATATTGTTACAGGATCCGGATGTTTTATTATTTCTTTGGAAGCACTCTCGAACCTTTTTTTGCACACTTATCACTCTTCTTGCTTTTCTAAACACTGTTGTATTTTAATTAAAATTTATATCCAAGCCAAACTTAATAATTTCATAATTACCTACCTGTTTCTAAACATTGTTGTATATTTAGAGCTTGCTTCTCCGATGAGATGAAATAACCCCGTACTACTGGAAAATGAAAATTCTCAAACTCGAATTGTTTCCAGGATATGTCCTCTTCGTGCTGCTCTACGTAGAGATAAAATTCACCGATAAATGAAAACATTTGTTCAGAAGTTTACAACACCAAATTACGCAAAGGAAAACGAGATCAAAATTCTTTTAGCATCTTCTGGGGTTATGTACCAAACCCCTACCTAACCCTTAAAAATGAACATACAAAGAAAATGGCGAGAATCATCAAGAAAGCTGCTGCATCTTCGATAATATCACTACAACAAAAACATACATGGATCATTCTTAAAAAGTGTGATCTAAATACTAGTTGTCTGTGATCTTTGCCAGTATAATCTAAAGGGTAATCTATAGATAACAACTCTCCTGCAATGAAAAGTGTGATCTTACCCTATGCAAAGAACATAAAGTTTTGAAGAGTTGAGATCTAAATACAAGGTTTTTAAAAGACAAGGATTTAAAAGTTGTGATCTTTCCTCTAAGTTTTCAACCCAAATCTACCCTATACAGACAGTATATTTCATTCCAGTTCTGCACCTCTAACTCAAATCCAAAAAGTGATATAAAAAGGAAGCAATATCTGAATTCAATTCATTCCATGTCTGAATCAAATACACATTTCTGAAGAGTCTCACTACATCAGAATAACCTGTACTGAGTCTGCTGAGTCTATCAATTTAAAGACCAAACATACATGAATAAAAGTTCTACTATAAACTATAAATGCAATTTCAAGTTGCAAGTTCCGTTCCAAAATAAGAAATCTCAATCATCAACCAAAAGAACAGCAAAGGAAACTTCATCCAGCGTCATTACACAAGCTGTGTGTACCAAACAACCTGCAAATGATTCACCCAACATATTCAGAGAATTCCCATATTTTCCCATATTTTACACAAGATTGAAATGAAAACAATGCTCATATGGAACCAAATAGCCCGAGATCTGGAACTTTCCTTGAACGATAGCAGAGCATACGACAATCAAAGTTAAACTCGATTTTACCTCATCCTTACTATGAAACTTGGAGCTCTTGAGTGTTGAAGGTGAATTTCACGAGTTTGACATATAATGTGCATGCCTCTACAATGATTGTATGAGCTAATGACAAGGGGAATGAACACGAGATAATAGTATAGAGAAAGAAGTACCTAAAACATATTTGCATGAGATCGTTTCCCACCCTCGGGCATAGAAAAAAAAAGTAATGAGAAGACCAAGCTCGACCTGCGCAACCCACTCCTTAAGCTCTTCTTCATCCATTAGCACAATCAACTATGTTATCCCATTAGCACAATCCAATATAGTCCATCTCTGACTCAGGAACGTTTTGGTGGCACGTATGGGATATTGTGTTCATCGTAAGTTGTCTGCAAGGAGTAAAAAAATACATTTATTAGGGAGGTTCTGCAGCATTACCACAAACGACAAACTCGGCAACATGTATTGATCACTAAAGACATTAGACGGATGATAACCAACAGATGGGTCTTTGTTCTGCGTAAAATTCTAAGCGGAGAAACTAAGACAAGCTGAACCGTGTTTCCCCTTCACCGATATATTTCAGATCTTCCGGACAATATTTATCAGATTTTAATAATATAACATTGGTTGCATGACCAACAGTTGTATGCAAGTAATATGAAAGTGATGGTTTTAGTGGCACATAAACTACAAGCTAACTGTAATTCTCCTGGATAGTGTCTCCGACACCTTTGTAAAGCGTGTAGCAACCAGGGAACAAATTTTACTATAATAAACAAATATTATTCTCATTAATCAATTGTATCAGGGAAACCAATGAACAAAACCAAGTACCCACAAAAGATCAAATTCCAGCAAACTAAATGCATCTGATGAGGAAATAATGTATGACATTAAGGGTTCCGCCAAAAATCAAAAAGAAAGAACAAATGATAAGGAATACAAAGTCAAATTTTCAACGACTCCACTATATGACGTTGTGAATGGATCGTTTCATTAGCGTGCCATTGTGTCACTGGTCTTTACAAAATTTATAGTGAACCAGATAGTATAAATAAAGATAAAAACAAAAATAAGAAAATAACCCACTATGTGCGCAAAGGAATGGCAGTATACAATGGCTCCATCTCATCCACTTAATAGTAAAATAAAAAGAACCTAGACAACGGAGTAGTACTTATAAGTTGTAAATGTAACGGCACAAAAGCGAGCAAGTTTCAATAGACACTAGATGCTGCCACGGTGGGACGACCGACGGAAAAAATTGACGCAAAACTAAAAAAAATTAGAAGCATAGTAGAATGCTATATGCATCCCACAGTCCACACTTCAAGAAGCATCAAAATCAGTAGGAATTGTTGCAATTCAATTCAAGCAAGGACGATTTACCTGGATGGGGCTAGCAGCGGTTAATAAACCAGCAACCCCTCCACCGATAACACGTCCATCAGCACCAGCCAGCGAGACACTCAACCCACCAGTTCTAGCGCGTAATCCAACACCCTCAATAGTGAATGAGAAAGACCCACATAAAGATAGTATTTCGAAACGTCCCTGCATTGTAAGAGAACGGTCAAAGTAATTACATGTCCTTCCAAAATGTTGTTTGTCAACCTAAATTGTTCAACTAAACTACATAGTAAGGCCTCCAAAAACTTTCGTGCTAGAGATGTAATCAAATAATAGAGATCAAGAGATCTAAATGATTAGACGCCTCAGTACATGCACTTAAATTCAATGAATTCCTGAGAAGAGTAAAGAGAGACTAGTTGGAGATTGATCATTATTTACCTCGTATGTCGACATACCACCAGACGTACATGGCTGGCGAATGGTAACATTTGAAACGACTCCATTTGCTGAGATAATGCAAATTGCCCGAAGTCTCTTCTGTGAAAACACAAATATCTTTCCAGCAACATCCTAAAACAGAATCACAAACACACCCACCAGATCAGGTCCCTTTACAATCCTCTTCCAGACTAATTATGAAAACACAAAAATAAATTTCATCAAGAAAAGGTTTACCTCTCCTGTATTGACATTAACCACGTGTGGAGTGAAGTTTGCCCCAGCAGAATTAGTTACCCATTCACCTTCACCAAAAATAAATAAATACATGTCAAAACTCAATCTGCGGATGACGGAATAACTTAAAATTAGGACAACTCATCATTATCTACCTCAGGATCATGCCTTTGTCGTTCATCTCTAATTTAACTGAAATGAGAGGTAGTCATACAAAGTATACAAGTTTTAAGAGAGTAAACAAAAACATTACTGACATTACATGATTAACATCTCTGTCCATGACACCAATACTATTGAAAACATAAAGGGTGCAGGATAAATAGGCTTCATTAATCATCATCTGGTTCGTAGTTGACAACCACACAATGAAACCATGGCAAACTATTAATTGGTTCGTAGTTAACAACCACAAAGAGCAAATACTGATGCCTTTAACCTTAAATGCAAGACCAAGAGTATTTTAACATGTATTGGTGGATTTTGTTACACTCTCAAGTGCTAAGTATACTTTATAACTACATTCGCGAAAGAGACTAATAAGCAAAGAAGATAGTATTACCGATAATGAAACCACAAGCTCTTTTATTGCATTCTTTTGTCTACTAAGTTTGGGATTTAATAAAAGAACCTATCCATTAAGACAGGCTTGTAATACTGAAACTGAACTAACTTTGGGATTTAACAAAAGAAGAAATTTCACTTAATGGGATAGAGGTGTTTAGAAACTAAAAATACCTGAATCAAAATTAATGGTTGTCCTGCCAAACGCATTATTACCCTTTCCCTGCATTTTTATAACATCCAAGGGTACTATCCTGCCCGGTGAGGACAAACCTGAGTCAAGAAACCAGAAACGTATGATTCCAATAGGGATTTACATGGAGCTGATACTTTAGCCAAACCTGAGGTTCTGGAGAGTCACGCATCATATACCAGTGACTGTTCGCTTCACCTAGTGCAGACTTGGTGGAGATGCAAGAACACCCACTACGTGTGCACTAATCACCAAAGATAACCGCATATAACTGGTAATCTCTTAGACATTTAGAAATGGCACGGAAAGGAAATCATCAAACACAAAAAAGTTAAGTTTGAGCTCGCAATACTGACCAGGTATGGCATAAGATGTTCTGTGTGCTACTCATAAATTTGTGTTGTACCCCATATCCAGGCCATCGACAAGACCTGGTATTAGATATTCAAAAGTTGTAAATCCATCATCCACAGGTGTATTTCCATATGCTTAATGGGAATAAAGGTTGTATGTTAGCAGGACAACAAAATTATTGAGGAATTTGAGTTCCGTTTCTGCTCCACAGATCAAAATTGATTGAGATAACCACCAATCAACATTTCAAATCAAAGAATTATCAAACTAATTCAAAATTTCACAATAACTCTACTCCAAAGATCAAATCGATCTGTATGACCTAACCAATCTACCAACTAAAATTAAAAAACTAACCAACCTAAATCAGAATCAAACATGCGAGTAAAAGTTTTAAATCAAACAAACCTAAATTCAACTAAAAAGGAAACCCTAGAATCTAGATGTCAACTTCGATGTTGAATCAAATCGTATCACACCTGAATCTAATCCAAACAGTCGAGGAAACATGGCGAATCGTACCTGAATCCAGATGAAATTGACGATAAGAGTCTTTCAAGATTTTCCCAGAGAAATGAGTTTCTTCTCGTTCGAGAGAGAGACAGAGAGCGAGAGAAACTAAGTTTAGAACGAGAGAGAGAACTGAAATGGGCGAGAATTCGTTTTGTTTAGATGTTGGGCCCGTAAAAACCTAAAGGTCGCGTGTTCATCGCAATTTTTTTTTAAATGGACAGATTTTTTATCACAAAGTAATGTTGAAAGTAGTCAAATGGCTAGCTGTAAGATCACACTTGTTAAAATGTATGAGATGTATAGGAAGATCTCTATATCTAAGATCACAAACACTATAATACTAATGGTCTTTGAGTTTTAGCCCTTAAAAGACCACAAATGTTCGTACATTGTGATGTTTAGTGTGTGATCTATAGCACTTTTTGTTGTAGTGAATGATCAAATTTTATCTCAGTAATTTTATCTCCACAACCATTAATAATGTAATTTTCAAATATTTATAAGTATTAAGAAGGTAGGTTCAGTAGAATTGTAGATAAAAATTAGGCGACAAACAAACCTTGTCAAGAAGATTTTCAGCTTCCTCCTTAGCACATATGATTTGGTCAGAAGTAGATGATCTCTTCTTATTAGAGAGAGAATTAGAGAACAACTGAAGAAGACTTGGAGTACTCCGAAATAAAACTTCTTGTCTATAAATTAAACTACTAGTGTTCTTCTTCAGGTGGGGGGTGATGAAGATGTAATTTCTACGAGGAGTCTTCCTCGTATACGACAGTAGTTCTGGGGTTATTATTGAAGATGCAGCAGCTTTCTTGATGATTCTCGCCATTTTTTTTTTAATTTTGTTAGGGTAGGGGTTTGATACAAAACAATTTTGAGATGGCTCGACAAACCCTTTTTTAAGTTCGGCAGTCCTCCGGCCCAAATAAATTTCTCCGAGGATCAAAACAAATTAACTGCGTGAAAGTGGTCGGTCATCTAGTGAGTATGACCCCGGGTGCTGATACTGCATGCATGCTCAAAATTGATATACATAAGTTCTTTCTATATGAGTCTATGACAAATGGTGTTTTAAAACCATGGTTCGTTTAGAATTTTTGTTAAGCTTATCTCGTCAGTCAAATGGTGGACTAGTGACTTCACCAAATATCTAACAGTATATAACATTAAATTAACACAAGTCATTTTTAGCCAAGTCTTTTAAATTTTGTGAAATTACAAATGAGTGGGCCTGCAGTCGAAACTTCAGTTTCCCAATTTTGTGTTAGGAAAATTGTTTGAATGATCATGCATCGATCATGTAAAGGGGCAATCATTCATTTGGAATGTTAGATGGTTATAAACATCGCGAAGAAATGTAATAACACATGAGCAAAAGTTATAATAAATAGAGATGAATTTGAGCGTTACGCCATGGATCAGCTTGCTTCACTATTCTTGAGGAGTTGGAGAAAATTGAATTAATCTTCCATGTGTGTGTTAATTGTCAGGAAATCTAAAATAAAGGCAGTTCATGCTGGTGACTGCCATGGACAAGTGTATTCTCTCCTCTGCCAAGAGAGACCATTTTCACCGCGGATTTTCTAGCAACAGCTTCAGGAAACCCGGTGTTTAAACCATCATCACACAATACTATTGAACCCCAGTTCATTCGCTCGATATCGAATCAAATTCCTAAATGATGTCCGGTACTGGAAGGATTTATATGTAAGTAGTATTGTTGTGCATCTCCCAACTGCTTACTCTATGCATTGTAATACTGTATTGTTATTTGTAAGATTTGTAGCTATGTTTCTTAAGATACATTATTTCGACACAAACATTTGTAACCCACCAAGTGACTATCAACAAGTTCCATATCATTTACACCCAATACAGAATCCCGTGACAGGACTAGACATACAGCTATGTTGATGCCTGACAGAAGTTTGTTTAAACATCATTATCCACTGCAGGGGATATAAAGAATCAGTCCGTACTGATGGAAGGATTCATGGCATCTTCATAGATAGGCTGAAACAGATACGGACGAACAAGTTTTGCAGGAAGTAATGAAGCCTCGGCAGGCAAACTATTCAGGATATGTTGCTGTTCTTAAGAAGAACATCTAAATTTTCTTTTTTTTTTTAATAAGAAAGAAGATTTTATTGAAACTTAGAATAAGTTTACATTAAGTTCATCTCTTATAAGAGATTTCAGCCAAAGGGGAAAGTCTGAGGTCCAATATTCATCAGCTCTGTAGTTTCTAGCTCTCTTTGCTAAAGTATTAGCTACTTCATTGGACTCTCGACACACAAAAGTACATTTCCAACTTGTGAAACTGTCTAATAAAAACTTACAATCCTGGATCACATTATTATTTGTCCATCTAACGGACCCTAAACTACCATTGATAGCATTCACCACATTCAGACAATCCCCTTCCAGATGCAGTTTCTGCACAGCTTCAGCTTTTGCCCACTTTATAGCTCCTAGTGCTGCCAAAGCCTCCGCCTGTTCCTCATCGTTAGCTATTCCATGGATGGATTGAGCCCCTCCACAATGTCCTACATCATTAAAAGATGTTAGTCCTATTACCATATGTTTAGTTTCTTTCACAAATGAAGCATCAAAATTAAATTTCTGAAACCCAGCTTCTGGAAAGCTCCAAGGCAGAGTATCTCTGCTCTGTCTCTAAATCACATTCTTTTTCTTAAAAGTCTCTCTGTATTAGCATTCCACTCACTAATATCTTTATTAACTTGAAAAACCAAATTTGTCACCTGAACACAGGCATTCTTAAACACCACATTACATCTAAGTTTCCAGATTTCCCACATAGAAAAACTGACAAACTGGATGAATTTATCCTGGAGTTCCCTGTGGTTGCTATTGAGAGAAAACCAGCTAGATATCCATTACTGCAGGTTCACATTAACCATGCTACCTGCAACATTTGGGTCTAGAGCAAACCACAATCTCTTAGAGATATCACAATCAACAAGGAGATGATTCAAAGTTTCAGGGTGCCTGTTACAAAAGGGACATTCACTAGGGATAGAAGAAACAAACCTGGAGACTTTACTTCTAACAGAGACACAATCGTGGATACATTTACACAAGAAATGCTTTATTTTCTGTGGAAGTTTAAGTTTCCACAGAGACTTCCAAGGAAAGTTAACATTTTGGTTACCATGAATTTCCTGCATAATACATTTATACGCAGACATAACACTGAATTGCCCATTTGGATTGGGCTTCCATCTAAGAGTATCTTTACCATTTGAGGATAATCTTATTTGACAAATATCCTTAACAGTGTCTCTATCAAAAAGACTACTAAGAACTTCTCTGTCCCGCTGCCCTGTTTCTTGATCAATTAGCTGGTTAACTGTTTTCATATTTATAGATGCAAAAGTAGAATCAAGGCAAGAATTTCTATTTGGAACCCACTTATCTTTCCAAATTTCAATAGAAGATCCATCTCCCACCTCCCAACAATAGTACTTCCTAATTAATTCTAGTCCCCTGCAAATTCCTTTCCATATCCAGGACACAGAAACATTGTTAGTAGCATGTAAAGGACTAAAATTAAAGAAGTACTTATGGCACAGAATCTGTACCCAAAGAGCCTCGGGTTCATTTAGCAGTCTCCAGGCCAATTTGGCCAAAAGAGCAGTATTCAAATGTTCTGTTTTCCTAATATTCAGACCTCCTAATTCAATTGGTTTAGTAACATTATCCCAGTTAATGAAATAACCCCCTCTAGAAGAACCTTTCTTATTCCACCAGAATCTTCTCTGAGTAGCATCTAACCTATCAGTTAACCTTTTTGGCATATGAAAAACGGAGAGGTGATGGGAAGCTAAAGTTCCTAAAGTAGACTTAATAATGACATATCTAATTTGATTGCCATAAGTCCAGATTTGGTTTTATTTTTCCTCATGGTGTCTACAATTTCATGAGCAATCACAATATTATCTCATTATTAGCACGGAAGACGGGAAAGCGACTTGATAAGGTGAGATAAATTTGTCCATCACGGTTTTAAGTCTACTAGCAAGTAACTTAGAAGTAATTTTGTAGCTCACATTACTTAAACTTATAGGCCTAAATTCAGATGCGGTTCTAGGAGCATTATTCTTAGGTATTAAAGACACAAAATTATGATTCATTTGCTTAAGCATGTGACCTGAATGAAAGAAACTCCTAACCATCTCAACAGTATCAGAACCAACTATATCCCACATTTGTTGGTAAAAACCAGGAGGGTACCCATCAGGGCCATGGCTAGTCCATGGCTGCATTTGCCAAACTATAGCCTTAATTTCCTCATCAGTAGGCGGCCTAATAAGGAAAGCATTCTCATCATCAGTAATGCAAGGAGAAAGAACATCAAGGAAACCCCTATCTCTAGGAGGATTAGTAGTCTTACTAATTTTACTAAAATGTTCTCTAAGCTCAGTTGCAATCATAGTTTTTTCAGTTAACCAAACACCAATACTACTCTGAATGCAATCAATTTGAGTTCTTCTTTTCCTGAAATTAACTTTATCATGAAAATACTTAGTGTTTTTATCATCAAAAGTTAAAACATTTTCTTTAGCTCTTTGCATGTAATAGTCCTGTCTAACACCATACCAGTATTTTAAGGACTCTTCAAGACTTTTTTTCACAGAGACATTATTAACATTTATCATATCAGAAGAAACATCTTGTAATTGATTTTGAATATCATTAATGTGAGATTGAAAATTTCCAAAGGAGTTAAGGTTCCAATTCCTAAGGGCAATCTTCACATTATACAGACATTTAGCATGCATATAAGCTTTAGAACCTCTTTCCTCAGTGTTCCAATTGTTAACTATGACATCCTTACAAGAGTTATTCCTTAACCAGCACCTATTAAAACTAAGAGGTTTTCTAGAATTACTTTCTTCCTTTGAAGTGACTAGCAGAATGGGACTATGATCACTAGCTACCTCAAGCAAATGATAAACAATAGCATTAGGGAAAAACTCAAGCCAACTTGAGTTAGCTAAAACCCTATCCAATCTCTCCAAAATTAGGGAGACTCCACTTCTGTGATTACTCCAAGTAAAAGGATTACCAATGAAGTTCAGATCAGTAAGACCAAGGTGATCTAAGTGATGTTTAACACTATCCAACTGACTTTGAGGAAGTTTGTTGCCACCAACTTTTTCCTCTTGTCTAATAAGTACCTCTCCAGTCCATTATCTTGCGTAACTCTCACTAGTAGAAATCAGCAGTTTCTCGACCGCTGAAGCAAGTCATTTAACTCGTTTCTATGACTTGCTTTGTCGGTCGAAGAAAAAATCATTTGTTTGAGCGTCTTTTTCAACCGTGACGTGGCTAAGCGGGTCGCGGTTCAACGACCAACATTAACGGTCAAGGTCTTATGACTGATCCCAAACGGTCCTTGATATACATTTAAATATAAAAAAAAATAGGCTCAGTTGCTGGTCAACTGTCGGCTTTGATTGAATCTTTCCGGCTTTGATTGAAAACCAAATTAAACCCAAATGACAACCAAATTAAAGTCAAATTAAAATAAAATTTAACTCAAATTGAAACCAAATTATACTCAAATGAGAATCAGATTAAACTCAAATGGAAACCAAATTACATTCATTGATTCATGTTCAAATTACAAACAAAAAAAAAAGTATTCAAATTACAACAAATAAAAGGTTCAGAGCAATACAAGTTCTTACAACAATAAAAGTAACTAAGTTCTAAGATTCGGTTGTAGAATGATAGATTAATAATGGTGTACACCTTTGAAAAAATAAGTTCCCCATCGTAGGTCATAATACTCAACCTGAAAAATTCGGACAACTTTTATCTTATTATTAATCAACTAATAATCTGAAACATCAAAGAAAGACATACCCTGATAGTGAGATAATCTTCATGTGTAGCAGCCTTGGTAAAGCAGGAGACCAATAACTGCAAACAAAAAATCAATAGATCATTTTCCAGTTCACAAACAAATGTCAAAACCTTGATTCTGCACCAGCAGTTTTGATCAAACAAAAACAGCACTAACATAAGAAATAACCCGACGACGTCTAGAGAAACTAAACACTTGTAACACATAAATGTGTCTAAATCGAAGACGCATAGCAAACTTTAAGGTCCTTAACAACCAAGAAGTCAAATATGATGGCGGCCAACATACAATATGACACACGGGATGGCGAGACATTCAAATTTATATCGAGTTCACCAAATTAAACCAATTATGGAAAAGTATAATAAGGTATGATATGCAAAGTCTTGAACAACTCCAATGCTTACCACCTTACGGATGCAATTTTCGTGAAAAGAACACCACACAACATTTGTTTAACACCTAACACAGCTCGGGAGTCGGTTAACACTAAGGAGATGTAACTGAGATGACGACAAGTCAGTTTTTGCAGGTTTAATGTTCAAGAGCTGGTAACTGAATTCTACAAAGCTGTAACTAACCCAAATGTTGAGTTAAAGCAACAAGTAATTAACGAGAGAAACAACACACAACACTTATAAACAGAATCCACGGTTCCCGATCTTTGGATTGGGTATCTCTTTTACGATGAAAACTATGAGCCGTAGTCAACTAGCGAGAATCGGGCCTTCCACTATAATCACTTCTACAACATGTATTAATCGGGAATGGCTAGCACAATCAAAAAGTTCAGCAGTCTAAAGATGGTTATTTACATATGTTAGTGAAATGCTAAACTGAGAAGCACAATAGAAGATTTACTATGCGAGAATACATGACTAATCTTATTTTGCTAAGACAATGATGATGGTATGAAAATGTAGGTGAACAAAATAACAGAAGTTAAAAGAAAAACTACAGCTACAATAATTTAACAAATTATATACAAGATTGAGCTAAAATCGGCAAAGTAATGAAGAGAATTGCGAATATACATACCTCGACAAAACATTATGATTCCATATATATCATGATCCACATTCAGGTAGTTCCCCTGACAGCATAAGAATTTGAATAAATGCTCAAATCTCAATGTACATAAACAATGTAAAAAAAATAAAATAAAACTATACAAGTACCGAATATCAATTTTGTACCTGAAAATCTTCATCCAAATACTCATCATTTAACGGAGCATCTTCATTCCAAAACTCATCTTCTCCAAAAGTTGCCAAAATTGACAGAGCTTCACTTGCGGCTCCGGTGAAGACAAATGGATCTTCTAAAGCGTTCTTGTTGGGGTCGATCTTATTGGAGACTCCAAAACCAAATTCCAATGCTTTGCCTTGTCACATCTCGGCGATAAAAAGACTTGTCTAGCTTGAGAAGCATGGATGATTGGCTCGTCGACCTCTCTTGAGTTGTTCATAAACTTCCTAAAGTTGACAAACCTTAACTTTGTATCTGCATCCACGTATGATCCGTTTACTTTGTCTGCCATTCGCACCCAATCACAGTTGAAAACAACTTCTATAAAAATTCCATAGTCCACTTCAAATATGTCTTGCGAGAATGCCATAGTAGGTAGTATCATCATCAACCGGGGTTAGTATCTCGACACTTGCTCAAGCTAGTAGAAGCATTCATGGTAACTCCACATTTTTGTGTAACAAAGTGTTTTTCAGCTTCGGATGTATAAAAAAGATAGCCATTAACAAAATATGCATTGTACGAAACTGCCGAGAAGGAAGGACCAATTGCCAGCCTACGGAAATCTGTCATGGTAGTGCCTTCAAGTTCCTCAAGTTGGTCCTGTAGCCATGGAACGTAGTCTAAAGGCTTCATCCTTCCCGCACAAGTTTGGTTAAAATTATGAACATATGTATCGTATTTCCTGTCAAACAAAAACAAAGAAAAAGAAAGAAAGCGACAAGTGAGAAGGTTACTTTTCCTTCAAGTTCCTCAAGTTGGTCTGTAGCCATTGAAATAGAAATCAACTTAGGATTTACTTACGTTTCCCATTCAGTATTTTCATCTGAATGTCTCAATATCCACAAACAGATTTGTTCATACTTTTTAAATTGGTTAGTGAACATTGTTTTCCTTGCGAATCAATCGGGTATGGACCTTCGTAAGCATCCTTTGGGCATTGCTATCTTTCCACGACACTTAAAAGACTTTCGATTCGCCTCGGGAAGAATCTCTGCACAATGGCGTGCTCCTTCATTGACAGAATACTGTTTTGTAATAGACCCTTCTATAAAATTTTTGTTGCGACCAAGAACCTTGTAGTGCCTCATCATCCTGCACATGTAATCAGTTAACTTAATCAGTTAACAAATATTTGTAAGCTTACTGAGTTCATATATAAAATAATAAACCAAAAGGATGCTAATGACTAAAGGATTGTACCTCTCGAAAGGGTACATCCACCTAAATTGAACAGGCCCCAATTGATGTGCCTCTTCCGCCAAGTGTACAACAACATGAGTCATACTAACAAAAAATGCAGGTGGGAAGTACATTTCAAACACGCATATCGACTCTACAACACGATCGTGCATTATCTGAAGCTCAAGACGATCAATAACCTTAGAGGTTAGGACTTTGAAAAATAACGATAAGTTTCTAATCGCCTCACGCAATGGCTTATGTTTCTTGAAACAATGCATCATAAAAATAGGCATTAAACCTTGCATAAGAATGTGATAATCGTGCGACTTAAGACCCTTCAATTGGAACTCTTTCATGCATACTCTTTTCTTCCAATTAATGCTGTAACCAATGGGAACTTTAAGTGTTTTAAAAGTTTTACAGACAACTTTCCTTTCTTTCTTGGACATCCAATAAGGTGCGGGAGGGAGTATCTCTTTCCATTCCTTTCTTTCAACCACAAGCTTGGCTTTAACTTTAGCAGCTTCAAATCTCTGCGTGCTGGAGCCCCATCCTTGGACTTATCCTTATGGCACATAAATGTTCCAAACAAATTCTCTGCAAAATTCTTTTCCACATGCATGACATCCACATTGTGCCGGATTTGTAGAAACTAATAAGATTTATGAAGTTAGAATGACAAACAACAAAACTTATTAAACTAAAGTAACTGCAAGATATAATAGGTCAAGCTAAACTTACCTTCCAATATGGGAGACAAAATAAGATTGACCTCTTCGACCAAGGAGACTCAATTGCCGGCCGCTTTACCAACTTTCCAAATTCTTTATCAGATGACCTGGACCGATGGGGCTTAACAAAATTATAATTAGGACATCCAAATATTGATCTCAATAAAGAACTTAAACTTAAGTCTTGAGTCTACAATGGCATGGGGTAGTTTTAGGTCTACAAACACTAGACAAACACTACTACAAAGTCACCTTGAAGTGCATAAAATTTCACATGACATCAGTAAAGGCTATATAGAATAGCAGGTATTAACACATGAGTACTATCTAAAACAATATAAGAGAAGCCTTAACACATGGGTAACTATAGTAAAAGGGTTACAAACCTAAAACATAATTATGTTCAAGCAACACAAAACCCAAAACATGATACACAAACCAAATCAACAACATAACTTAACTAACCCTAATACATGATCCACATACTAGATTTAAACTCATAAATTAACCAACTATCAAATCGGCTATACACGATGAAAAAATGAACACAACTTAAGTTGTAACTACCACAAAATCAACCAAGAAAACAACAATTGTTAAAACCCCTTGAACAAAATCGACCAAGTAAAAGAAAAAGAAAACTTAAATCCAAATCCAAATCCAAATCCCTAATCATGCACGATGAAGATTTGAACTACAACTGAAAATGGTGATATTTACACAAATCAAAAAATAAAACACTAATTGTTAAAACCCCGTGAAGGAAATCGATCATTTAAAAGAAAATAGAGGAAAAGAAAACTTCAATCGAAACCCTAACTATACCTTGTTTGAACTACGATTTGAAATTGTTGAGATTTACACTGAAATCAACAAACGAAACACTAAAAATTAAAACCCCATGAACGAAATCGTTCATTAAAAGAAAAAATAGAAGAAAAAGATAACTTCAATCAAAAAACCCTAATTGTACCTTATCTCAACTACAACCTAAATGTTGAGATTTACAAAACAAACAAACAAAACATTAATTGTTAAAACCCATGAAGGAAATCGATAGTAACGAGAAAAAGAGAAGGAAAAAAGAACTTCAATCGAAAAACCTAATTGTAGATTTACACGATGATTTTGAAAATCAAACCTAGTTGCTACACAAGATGTATAAGGTTAATCTAAATGAGGTTTTCTAATATAAGGGCTTAATTAGATTTCATTGATGGAGTTTGAGAGAAGAAGAAGATTTTAGGATGTGTGGGTTTTTTTTTCTCTGAGTTTTTCTTTTTTTCTCTGTGAGTGAACTAATGGAGAGAGAGAGAGGATATGGGGAGATATATATCCATCGTTACTAACGAGGTGAGAAAGGGAGGGAAACGGGTTAGAGTTCCCGCCTAACTAGAATCACCGATTCAACTAGGTCTAGCCGTCTCAGTGTGGGTTAATAATTCGGGGACATGAGTGTAATTAAAAAATTTATACAAATGATTTTTTTAACCATCTGGGTTGTGCTCCGAAAAATTATTATATCCTAGACCGTCTTGACCGGTCCACGGTCCATGGACCGCTGATGAGGGTCGGGGTGGTGGGTTGATATTACCCCCTTTTCTACTAGTGTCTCCTTTGCTGGGCCCAGACCTCGGTTTACAAAAAGCCATTGAATTGTTCTCTAATGCTTGTCCGGGTTCCAACCCCGACTTGACTGCCCCCATCCCATGAAGAATTTGGCAGTTAAATATTTTGAGGTTGTCATGAAAAGCATGCCGGTAAAATTTTCAATGTGTATGCGTGATTGTGCTTTGTGGCAGTGCAATAAGTCTAGACATGACTTTCTTAAGGCTCTTCCTATCGAAGGTCTTAACCAGAGGGTAGATGCGCGATAATTTAGTGTTGTCCTTTGTTATCGCCTTGGCATTCCACTTTTTTTTTTTGGCAGTCAGTGCGTATTTTGTAACCGTGATATGGATTGCTTTGGTGACCATACCTTACATTGTGCCCACGAGGTAGGGCTCAAATTCCGGCATGACCTTGTTCGAGACACCATTTTTGATATGTGTTTCCGTGCAGGGGTCCCAGCCAGGAAAGAGGTTTCCTTGGGCCTCATTATTGATGATGGCGTTGCTTTGCGGCCTGCCAACATTTTTTGTTTATAATTGGGACAATGGTCGTGACATGTGTTTGGATGTCACTGGAGTCTCTCCATTTACTGGTGGTGGTGTCCGTTCGTTCCTGCCTGGTTTAGCCCTAAGCAATGCCATTTCACGCCAAAACAAGAAATATCTTGACAAATGTGCAGCTCAAGGGTATGGGTTTGGTACTCCGGCCTTTTCCACGTTTGGTAAACTCGGTGATGACACTGTTGAGTTTTTTTGAAGAGACTGCACAATCATTTGTCTAGATTTGATGTTAATGCAAGGAGATGTAATTTCTTTTTTCATAGATTAGGGATAGTTATTCAGAAATGTGTTGGAGCCCAGCTTGTTGCTAGGATTCCAACTAGTTTCTTACCATCTTCGTCTGTTGTCGATGATTATGATTAAAATTAAAAATTTGTTAATCAAAAATATAAAGAATAAAAATAACATCAAAGCTAGTAATAATAATTCACTGCCGCGTGTATTTGTGAAGTTACATAGCTAGTAAAAACATCAAAGCTAGTAAAAATAAGGGAATGCTGCGTGTATTCGTACGAGTTACGACTAAGGGAATGCTGGGCTGTGAATCACTAACATTTTTCTCGACAGTGGAGGAACGACCTGCAGGCATGTGAACTCTGACTTTGATATCATCACCGCGGTATTCTCTAGTCAATGTTATGGTTTGCTCCTCTGGTTTATCTTAAATTTTGTAGGGAAATTCACTTGGTGTCTCCAAAACCTACCAAAACGCATAAAGGCATCCAATTTCATCTCAGTGATGTGAGCTCATAAGTTAGCTAAACATGCTCTTTCTTTAACTTGAGAGGAGGAATAGAAAACCAGATCCTCATGTGGATTGAGGAGGTCCCTAAGCAGGAGCTAAACCTTGTACCTCATTAATCATACAAGTGATTTAGATTTCCTTATTAATGAATATAAAATAAACAAGATACGGATGATATGGAACGCACGATCGGCCTCTAAGATCAATCCTATTGATACTGTAAACATCATCATTATTAATAAGAGTAGATATTTTTAATTAATTATTCGGTAAATATTTGATTCACATAAGAACCAAATATTTTAACAGAACGCAAAAATACATAATAATAATTAAAATATTAATAAGAAAACATCTTTTGAAACGGATGCTCTAAACCATCTCCATAGTAGCCACCATCTCGACGAATGCTCCATAAACATTGATATTTACAGTGATCGACCCAATCTCTCCTTGTGTAGTAAGCTGTAAAGTGTTGTGTATGTGACTGACCATTTTGAGGATCATACCAACTTGAGTCGCATACAAATTTAGTTGATTTCGAATAATTAATATTGAATCTCCATAGGAAACTTTGTGATAAAAATAATCTATGCGCACCTAAATTATTTTCACTTGACCAGCAACGGAATGTGAATGCTATATTCGGACCTATATCATTTTGGATAGTCACAGTTGTTTCTCCTTGGACTGACTCTACAGAAAATAGTGATAAAGTAAGAAAAGTGAAGAAGAAGATGGCAGCAAAAGATACTAAGCTTGAAAAAGATTTTGACATTGCGATTGATTGGAATAACAAGTTTTGAAAAATAATTGTAATGCTAGTAAAGGTATTTTCATGGTGTTTTATAGTGTATCAGGTGATTTAATTCAAAAGATCTGTTATGATTTTGTAAACCATTTTTACATATTTAAAAGACAATTAAATGTAGATGCTGTTTTAATAACCAAAGATATCAAAAATATTATTTTAATATCCTTTGGATAATTCACCCAACTATTTTTAGTAAAATTAGTTTGAATATGGTAGACAAAAATGACAATTAAAAGTAGATATCATGGGTTTTATACTCAAGTATATCAAAGAATTCTTTTACATATTCTGGATATTACACCCAATATATTTTTAGTAAAATTAATTTAAACATGGTAGACTAAAATGCCAATTAAAAGTAGATATGGTTTTATACTCAAGGATATCAAAGAATTCTTTTAGCATCTTCTGGGGTTATTATTACTGAGATGAAATTTGATGTCTTTATGCGTTTTAATAGGTTGTGGAGATACCAAGTGAGTTTCCCTTCGAAATTGTAGATAACCCAGGGGAGCAAACCATAACATTGACTAGAAAATACCGAGGTGTCATCAAAGTCATAGTTCACATGCCTGCAGATCGTTCCTCTACTGTCAAGGAAAGTGTTAGGAATCAGCAGTCCAGCGTTCGCTTGGTTATAACTTGTACAAATTATTGGGGGACTACTCTGGAGTATGGTGTCATTGCTTATCCAGATGAATTTTCAGTAGACAGTTTCTGTATAAAGTATGCAAATGCTCCAGAAGAAGATCTAGAAAACATCTATTACAAAGGACCTGACTATGCGTAAGTAGTTACTAGATTTGATATTAAATATGTTAGCTGTATCTTGTAACATTATTGGTTTCTTATCTTGCATGGTTGCATCTTTTATTTTTGTTCAAGGAAATTGGATAAGAACTTGCAGAAAGAATTCCACAGACGTTTGAAGATGATAGGGATCATACCCAGCACAACCAAATTCTTACATGAGTACATGGCTAACAGAGACGTGTACTCAACAGATTCATCCAGTTCTTCTACTCCTACTCCCACTGATCAATCTACTCCTGAATTCATCCAAGGAGATGTTTTGATTAATGATGAAGGGATTAAGGTCCCCTTTGTAACCGGTAATATTGTTTGATGTTTTGATTGTTCCATTTATTCGTTAAACCAGTATATTTATTGATTCTTACTGAGTTTTTATTATGGTTACACAGAAAGATATAGACAAAGTGGACATCCACTTGTCAGGTATTACTATCAACTCATTGTAATCATTTATTTTTTTTGTAATTTATCATCAGCGTAAAAGCATCTCCAATGCTTATAGAGGTCTATTTTTTGTTTTCTTTTCTTCTTCAGGTCATTAATATGTTGTATAAATAAATTGAAAATATAATTTTTTCCAATGCGCATCTTCAATGTAAAGGATGTATTTACAAGATTACATGTTGTTGTTTTGAGTGAAAAAATTTTGTCACCCTATGTTTTCAAGATTTTAAATGATGCTCTATTGTTATTAACTAGAGTGTTTTTGGGTTGCAGTGCTGAGGATATCCGCAGCAGTGGAAAGAAACACAAAGACTTCATTTGGATTCCATATCCATATACTCGGTATTACTTATAGCCTAGTTTTTGTTCTTGTTGTTGTAGTCGTTACTGTGAGTAAAATAATTTCTCCAATTATGCATGGTGAAATGTGCACTCTTATTACCTGTGCTGCCCATAAGACCCAATAAGAATGGGTGTTGTTAACCGTTGAGATACTGTGACTGCCATTTTTGAAGGTGCGAAGTTTTTGTGAATGCCTAAGAGTTAGTCTAAAGTTGCATCCATAAGCTTCATAACTTTGCCAACATATAGTTCTAAACTTTACTCCCTCAGTCCCTAATTAGATGAGCTACTTGGTTTTTAGTTTTGTCCACAAATAGATGAGCTATTTCACTAACCAAGGGGATATTTCTAAAACTACCCTTTTAATTGATTATTTTTTCTATAAGAAATATGTATAATTTGATAGTCATGTTTATATTAGTTACGTAGGTGTTTTAAAATGATTTTCAACGGTATAAAGTTTATAAAAAACCGTGGTATAGTTTAAGAGATAAATCGTTTTTAAATTTTACTAATTATTGCCCATAAGGGTATATTTATAAAAAATACTTAAATATACTCCACTTTCCTCCTTGCCTTAAAATGTGTGCAAACTACAAGTAGCTCATCTAATTAGGGACGGAGGGAGTATTATTTATTTTTTTTGTGCCAACAGTAGTGAGAAGCTACTGTGGATTGAAGTTCCTGGCAAGGGTTTCTTCGCCGAAACTGAAAGGTACACTATCATTTTTTATATATTAGTATGCCAGAGTGCGAACTCTGATAATACTTGTGGTTAGAAGTTCTAGTCTTTAAGAAAAGAAGAATTAAAAACATATAATCATACAGTACAATTTATTATTGCCAGTATCATGATTAGTTACAAATTAACTAGTTGCGCTCCCTTTCCAGTGCTAATGGCAGTGAACTTGAACTTGATGATGAGGATGTCTGTAATGATTATGATGACGATGATGATTCTAGCTTATTTTTTGATGATGGAGAAGAAAATCCTTATAGTCCTAGACGTTTACCTGACAAAAGATTTGGGGACCCCCCTGTTATCTCCGAAGAGATGGATAAGATATTGTATCCTGATGTCAAATATGCATACAGTATTGAAAAATTCTGGAAAGATTTTGCTGTTGCCCTCAAACCATACAATGATGAGATGGATAAGATAAAGTATCCTAATGGACCTCCTGATGTTGTGGAACTGAGATCTTGAGCATTATCAAGTTTGGCATATGTAAATTTGAGAACAATTCCCTTACATTCTGGTCAAGAAACAAAGGTTTACCATGTGGTATCATATACAAATTCAAGCAAATTACACGGATTTGATCCTAAATAAATTCACTGCCGTCTGCATTTGTAAAGTTGCATAGCCAACCCAAAAAAGAAGAAAAACTCCAGGATAAAATTACCAATAAGGAGCATTCATTTTCGCTTCGTAATTGGCTGCCATCCCTTTCGGAGCTCTGACATTAAACTCGAGCCTTTTTGTTGCATCTTTGCACTTCTTTTTAAGAGTATTTATCACTCGTTTTGCTTTTCTCCACTGTAATGATTTTCTGTACCTCTTTGAAATTACTGCTCTTTCTGAAAAGTTCGCTACTTCATCTAATCGAGGCATTAGAAATGTCACGTTCATGCCAAGTTGCGCTAACGCTTCCAAACTCTTTCTCCACTCTGTCAACTCTCCCTGCCCAACCTCATTAATATTTCCTCTATCCCACCCTTACTGGCTAGTGGCGCTCTCACAGGCCGAGAGCCAATCATGAAACAAAAGAACAAGGTTACCTAAAGAAACCTCCAAAATATATAGACACAGGACAACAATGCAGTGCAGATTAAGTTCCTTATCCTACACCACTGTATTAGCTTATCCTGCACTGCACTTCCAGACCAACTTAGACATAAGAAAACAAACTTCATATTCATATTCATATCTATGAAATACAAAGGGACTTATTTCCTTATACAAAATCCCCAACAATGTCTCTAGAATGTGTCTTTGGTAGGAAATTTAGGTCCTGCGAAATCATTGAAAACAATAAATAAATTGATTGTTCAAACAATAAATTTTACTAAATCAATTTTTTGACAGTCAGCAGCATCCATTGCACTGCTAAATTTCTATATGCGCAGCTAAAGAAGTTAGCTTTGCAGCTGCATCAGTTCTGTAATCTATGTTTTGGTGCCTCGTCTCGTCTAACACCTAGGCTCCCAGAAACAAAAATATATACTGTAATAATGACTCTTATTTTGCGCCCTGGGAATTTTTTTTTGCTAGGCGCCCCAGCACTACTCGTGCGCCTAGCTCGCCTTTCACAACAACGTATTTAATCATAGAATTCCCTTTCATTACTCTGTCTAAAACACAAATTTACACCTTCTGGTCAAGAAACAAAGGTTTACCATGTGGAGTCATTTCAAGTAATTTATCAAACATCAAAAAGTCTTGCAATACAGGGAAATAAAAGAGAGGGAAAAAAAAAAGATCAAACAAACAAACGTGTAAGCTACGGATTGCATAATTCTCGATACATTTGCTGATATGGACGCCTTATCAGTGCATTGTCGGATAGTTTCTGAAGTTGGTTTAACCTTGGATATACAAAACTGACGGTCATGCCAAGCTTCTCAAAGGCTTCCAATTTATTTCTCCAGACGGCCACCTCACCGTTGAAAGTGTCGCGAAGTTTGCAAGACCTGATGCCATGAACAATTTCCACAGTATCGGTAATCATACCCGCAACTAATTTACCATTGTGGCCGGGAAGAATATTTGCATGAAGGAACGAGTTATGGGTGCAGCATAGATTGTAATATTTATCTAATACATCCTCCAGCAATTTAGAATTTCCAACTAAATCGTTAACGATTTTCGTGAAACTCTCAAAATCTCCAACCACAGAATCTACAACATCACCATTGTCATCATCAGGTTGCTGCTGACTCCCATTCTCACCAGCTGAACGAACACGCCTTTGGCGTTTCGCTGCAGGTTTTCTCTCCCGCTTCAATTCCTTACACGCATCGCCTAATTTAAACATCGCACAACAACAAGGTATAAGTAGCTAAACTCTAAAGCACAACAATATAATGCACTACACAAACGGAAAAAGTCGAATGCAATAGAGTCTGACAAAAAAAAAAAAAAAAAAACCTCGAGTTCTTTTCTGCGCCTGCGCTTTCAGTTGCAAAAGGGTTAGACCATCATCAATATCTGCTCCACCATCAGTGTCTGCAACACCATTCCCCTTAAAAATGACAACCTTAAATGTCATAAGGTCAACCAGTTGGAACAGCACTGCATCTCCAATTCTTAATTTGTGATCCACAGAAAACCCTTTCCATCCACCGGAAAGTCCTTTTTTTTCAGGAATGTAAGTTGCTTTATAGTGTTTGCCTTTCTCATCCACCAATGTCATTTTAATTCTATCTTTTGGCATAAAAGCTTCGCAAAACTTAGTCGGAACCCCCTGTTAACAAACAATCAAAACAATCAACACGAGATGAGAAAAGAATTACATTTAGAGATGATAACATGAGAGATTAGATTAGACTTACTAGCCAAAACCCTCTAACAACGTGTGATTTAAGCATGACTATTATAATACTCGGTATGCTAGGATCTAGAGTGGATTGAATCTCTTGTGCTCGCATCTTCGCTGATAATGTAGCTTCACCCATCTCGATCAAACGTCTCTCTCTGATTTAATTTTCTGGATCTACAAGTGGATGTGAAACTAGGGTTCTTGGGGTTTGAAATATATAGGATTGCAATGTAAAAAACTAACCGTTTAAGAGTTGAATTGTGCAGCAAAAAATTTGCCTTATTTTTCTTTGCACGAAATCACGAAATCCTGGAATTTCTGGCCATTCACCATTGATCGTGGGATTTTTCCACTATCTTCGTGTGCCATATTTCTGGCACTTTTTCACATATATTTTTATTTCTTTTTTTTTTTGATTTGGCACAGTTGTACTCAATTCTTTTTGTATTTGAAAATGTACAAGTCAAAACTGTATGTATAATCCTTGGGTATTAAAAAGAAATGACTGGGAAGTATTTTTGTATTTGAATGCAAAATTTTCATAACATATAAGCTCAGTTTTTATACAAGGACGACTAGACGATATGAAGAAACAAAAAAACATCAATGTAAAACACAGATTGGTGAGAAGACAATTTGTGACTGACTATACATTGAAATACCACCCCTGCACAAACTAAATTCCAGATATACAACTTCTTGGATTCTTCGGATTAGCTAGTAAGTGCAATTGCCTGACTTGGTGGAGTAAGGAATTGAGAATGGGGTTATGAATGGCCAGTCAGTCAGTCCTTGACATCAGTAACACCTTCTGCAGATATCTGAAACCGTGCTTCAGCTTCAGCTAAACATGGAGAGCTGATTACTTTACAGATACGCTCCTCTGCTCTTCCTTTACGCAATGCCAGTCTGACAAATAATTTTTGTTAGCGTTTGTGTAGTATTATTAACCGAAAAAAAATGCAGTTGAAGGATACAGAGACTCGTCATAAAGAACAAACCTTGTAGTAGAAGCATGAGCCATGATGTTTCCACCAATAGGTTTAATTTGTGGCCCAGCAAACATAGCAGAACCGTCAACTTGTGCAACGACTTGGTTGGTAATGACTACAGCAACACCGAACTACAACAACAACACAGCAGCAACCCCAAATGATAACAGTTATGAGAAAATCTTTCAAATACTAAACAGAGCAGTCCCTTGTAAAAGAAGGATGCATTTCTGTATGGAGTTGCAGTAATAGGTTTTACCTCATCAGCCAACTTCTGCAGGCTCCTTAAAAACTTCGCTAGATGCATTTGCCTAGCTGACAATTCTCCCCTTCCAGAGAAATCTGTCCTATAAAGAGCTGTAGCACTATCCACAATCACAAGGGCAAACCTGTGACCCACAAAAAAACCGTCAAGATATTACATAAGTCAGTCAGTTCAACTCATCCAGAATGGCTCAAATAAAACTATGCGCACATTCAACAGGATAAAGTACCAGTTAATGCAGTACACCTAAGACACTAAGCTTACTATCTTATCTAACGAGCATAATAATATAGGATAATTAGTTCAGCTCAAGAAACTTGGTTTATCCTTGATTTGTGGTGTTACCAGCCATGCCCCCAACAAAAAATCCATTAAGATATTACATAAGTCTGTCAGTTCAACTCATCCAGAATAGCCCAAATGAAATGATACGCACATTCAACAGGATAAAGTACCAGTTAATGCAGGACACCTAAGACACTAAGCTTACTATCTTATCTAATGAGCACAATAATATAGGATAATTAGTTCGGCCGAAGAAACTTGGTTTAACCTACTACATTTGTTCTGTTACCAGCCAGGCACCCAACAAAATTTATCAAGTTTATCTCTCACCCTAGTTTGGCTTAAGTGCCAAGCCTGAAAATTACCAAGTGTTGTTCTAGGCCATTGTGTAGAAAAATCATGAGAATGTGATCTAACCAAAAGAGTAACATACCTCGTCTCTACCATCATAGAAGCTGCTTCAAGAAGAAGTCTTGACTGATGATCAGTGTTATAGGCTCTAGCATAGGCCACATTTTCCAAAACATCAGCACCATTCAGTCCAAACCTGCAAGCATCAGCAATTCAGCATAACTAATCCATGGTATATGTTAAAGCTAAGATGTCCAGAAAATAAGCTTTATATAATACCTTTCGGCAATCTGTAAGAGTCTCTGTGGCCTGAAAGTCCCCTCGGCATCAATGTACATTGCTTTTCCTTCACCACCCCCTTGATCCAGTGGAAGCTGAAATGGATTCACATATCGAGAGTACAAATGACTGGATTAATAAGCTATGAAAAGATAAAAATCTCTATAAACGTAATAAGATCTCTAGTTCATTAAATTAATCAGCTCAGGATTCTCTAGCCAGTAATAAAGCTCTGGACGAACTACATTTTAATAGAACAATGTAATGAAAACACAATAAAATCTTACTTGACAAGTGACACATAAAGTGTGGCACAGCTGAGTCTTTCCGGAGCGAAATTCACCATACAATTCAGTAATAGACCCAGTCTCAATCCCTCCTGTTAGATGCTTATACATGTAAGATTTCAAAAAAATATCAAAACACAACAATCTATATAGCAATAAGCTACTAGCATTACCTTCTAAAACCTTGTCAAGTTCTCTTGACCCTGATGTTATCTGAATGATCTCTTGCCTTTGGGCATGAAGTTGACTAGCACTAGTAAAACCCAATGGAACAAGCTTCGACGCTGCTTCAATGATCTTATCAACTTTAGCATCACTAATTCCTTTGATTAGAAGTAATTCTTTCCGAGGAGAGTATGCAACAGCTTCAACTGTGCATAGACCAGCATCTTTAAGCTTCTTCACATCAACTGAAGCTATCCCAGCCGCCTTCAAAAACAACATAAACAAAACAAACCCCAAATTAGTCAAACCCTAAAGAAACCTCAATTTTTCAAGAAAATCCCCAAATTACTCAAATCCAAAAGAATCAGAAAGATGAATTCTTTATTAAAAATCCCCAAAATCAAAGAAAACCCTTAATTAAGAATCAAATCAAAACCCTGATTCCAAAACCCAACAGCGAAATTTCACCAAAATCCCCTCAAATCCCTAAAATCCTCGACCCCAAGCACAAAAATGACGCCCGCCCCATGGTCCAAAACTTCAAGAAAATCCCCAAATTCGAGGATTGTAATTGAGAAACAAACTAAAACCCAGTAACCTAATGATAGTTAACAATAATAAAAACACAAAATTTAATGATAAAAAGATAGAACTCAATCTAGGGTTTCGAGAGAAGAAATTACCTGAAGCTGTTCAACAGGGAAAGGGCCGTGTTGAATCTCTTCTTCTCCGATGTTCTCTTCAACCGTGTTCTTGTTCTGCTGCTGCTCCATCTCTCGAAAATCAAAAACTCAGAC
Organism: Papaver armeniacum; assembly: GCA_023531295.1. Classification (NCBI taxonomy): domain Eukaryota; kingdom Viridiplantae; phylum Streptophyta; class Magnoliopsida; order Ranunculales; family Papaveraceae; genus Papaver; species Papaver armeniacum. Next base: position 606,954 of record JAJJWW010016868.1, on the reverse strand, counting down.
GAATCGAAGAGCGTCTATCTACTACTTCTTCTTCTTCGACTGAGAAATGGGGAAGTCGCTGTGAGTGAGAAGCGCCAAAATGTGTTGGTTTTAAAAGAGAAAGAAACGCACAAAAGCTTCTTCTGAAAGGTTCACTAAAACCAATTTTTTCGAAATGCCCGAAATAACCTTCTTGGGTTTGTTTCAGCCCAACTTTTATACACCCAATTTTTCGGTATGATGTGGCATTCGCCGACGTGGTTGGTCATAATCTTTGTCCACCTTTAAAAAAAGAAAAAAGCAAGTGTTTGTCCAAAAATTAATTTTTCTTCTATGAAGTGACTACAATTTTATGTATATCTATGTATAATCTAAAAAATCAGTGTATTATGAGAGAAAAATACAAATATGTCATGACTTATTATGCGTATATGTGCAAACTCCAAATAGTTTTGCATCCCTATAATAGCCTTTGAAACTAGAAAAAAATTGGGCGGCCTTGATATATTAAAAATATAACGGCTTTAGACTAAATAAATGAGGATTATTATTTTTTCGATATGCAAATTATTCCTCCCTTATATTAGTTACAAAATCGTTCATTAATGAAAAATTTGATTCCAAGCTTTATGCTACAAGGAAAAGAGATCGTGTGACATACCCATACTTTAGGCGCTTTAAGTATATTACTACAGTTGTCATTTTCGCTTAGAGTTGAGATGAATTAAGTTCAGAGTTCGAGAAAAAAAATTAGCCCACCCAAACATAAATTCTGGTTAAAATCATTGGTCATAATCCTTTGGAGTCCGATTTTTCCTCTTTACTCTTAAGCTCTCTTTTCTTGGGTTTGTAGGCTATAAGAATGTCAAACTTTCTTAAGGGTGTTCATCTGACATCCCAAATGCTGATATCGTTTTTCTGTTTACTTTTTTTTTTGATAGTTTTTATCACTTCCGTTTCAAAAAAAAAAAAATAGCTGGTTTCATGTACATGAAACCACCTTATTATTTTGAAATGGAAGGAGCATAACAAAATGTGATATTCTTACTATTAAAAATGCCAGATTAAACCACTTTCTCAAGATTCGGGAAAAGAGGGAAAACGAATTTTAAGATGAATTAGATACGGCAAGTTCTACTAGTTGGAGTTTTCACAAATAGCAGAAACAAATACTCTTATTCTACTCCACCAAAGCATTTTGTCATGACGATGGGAAATATCTTATCCGCCTAAGAAACAGGTAAGAGTAAAAGTATCACTTTTCTGGGGACGAAGATACTGTCATATAAGAATTTTACTGAGTATCAATTTGGCAACTACTATGATCAAAAGCCTACATAACCTTTTGGGGTGAATAGTTGTGCAACTTGTGTTGAATTGCATTAGGTGGTTTCATAGGGAAGGTGAACGGGCCTTATACTCAAAATTTGTATCTTTGGGCTGCTTTATCTAAATTTAGTTCTTCAGATCAAAAGAATTCAGAATGAGATGTTACCTTGGTACAATTTTAACCAAGAGGTTGCAGTAAATGATGAAACATAAGAGATGTAAACTTTAAATTACATAATTTAACCCACTACCCAATGTATGAAATTTAAACGTTTTGATGTTCAGATACAAGCTCGCCGCAGCATAAACAAAATTCAAAACCTCTATTAACTGTTTTCTAAGTTCCATCTGTAAAACTAAAATGGATGGGTTTCACTTTATTATGACCATGCATGATGGCTCTCGGATATATGTTTTATGTTTATGGGGTGGGAGAAAGAACTCCTCAATCACGGAACTCAGCCATGAAAGCTTGGTGGAAGTCTGTCAACCGTGTGATGATAGCTGGGATCTTTTCTTCTTGAGGTAGAATTGTGCATCTGATATGCCATGTGCCAGGAACCTATAACATAGAAAAGAAAGTGTCAGCTGATGTGTTCGCATATGCTAAAGCTAATGATACATGTAAAATTGCTATGTATAAAATGCAGAAGAGTGAAAAATCTCACCTGTCCAAAGCCAGATCCAGGTACTACAACAATACCAGTAGCTTCTAGGAGGCGCTTTGCATAAAATGCATCTGGGGCTGTCTTTGCGGCTTCAGCAGCCTTGATTGCCTTTTGAGGGAGTTGAATACGCGGGAACAAATACATTGCTCCTTCAGCTTTGTTGCATGTAACACCTTCTAACTTATTGAACGCGTCTTCTAGTGCCTATGACATCAGTTAAAAATTTCAGTAAAATACATTTTTGTACGACTGACTAACGATAATCATTCAATAACATATTATTAATTTGTTTAACCAACCTTGGCACGTCTTGCTAGAGAAGATAAAATTCCATTTTTCTCAGCTGAATAAGATTCATAGGATTCATCTCCAACCTGCACAGAATTTGAACACCCAAGCGTTAATAATTAAGACACTCCGGTATAGATAATTGAGGATTTAAGTTTCTAAGAACATTTCAAAATACATAAACCAAAATACTAGGATGCCAAGATGAAAGCAGTAACGAAAGAAGGTCACACCTTTGGTGGGTTCATCACAAGACTTGCAAGAATTTGTCCAGAGATGTTTGAACAAAGATTTACTGATGCTACCTTGTAAATCTGTTCTCTCACTTCAGGACTGAACCCAGTAACCTCCATATAACCACCTCTCTTTCCGCACTCGCCGTGATAACCTGGCATGTAAACAAGAGTTTTCAGTTCTGGAACTTCAATTATTTCATTTTCTTTTCCGATTTATAACATGAGAGACCACATACCTTTAGAAACTGACTGGAAAGACACTAATGAGATGTCCTTCTCACCATATCCCATTGACCTGGCAACCTTCTTGAATGAGTGGAAACTCTTGTCCTCAACATAAACATTTTCTTGGTAGACCTGTAAAAATCTCAAGTTAGCAAGCCACTTACGAACTGCTATCTTTCTAATGCCCAGTTAGGGTTGGAATTTATAATGAATAAACAGTTTAATTGATTTGAGAGTTGAAACTATGAGGTAGAGCTGACTTCATATTCATAGGGAACTTAGCCAAATCATTTCGTACAAGATTCTAGGTGCTAGTTCAATTCCAACGTTGAGTATTTTTAATGAATTAATAAGTTCAAGTGATAGAATCCATTTAGCATAAGAAGGCACCTAAGTCCTACTAAATAGTTACCTCATCTGCGAGAAGAACCAAATTTTCCTTCTTACAGAATTCCACAATTGCCCGCTGGTTTTCCTCTGCAAGAACCTACAAGAATGCAACGATATCTTTAAGAAACTTGTGGCAAACGTCAGCAAAATGAGTAAAGGCAGAACAAGTTCTCAAAAAGTTTTCTGCATGGGTTAACTTAAAAGAGCTAATTGCATGGAAAACAATTGATTGCTGTTGTTATACCTGGCCAGTTGGATTGCCTGGATTTATCACTACCAAGGATCTAACAGTGATGCCTTTTGACTTGGCATCTTCCAACTGTTTTTTAAGTTCAGAAACTTCCAATCCCCAACCAGTAGCCTCATCAAGATAGTAAGGCACCTGCAGAAAACAAATTACACAATCACTAATCTATCATGAGAATACTTGAGTAGCACGACTGTGTTAATACTTCAACTTTTAAAGAAGATAATTCTATGACGTGCGTGTAGAAACATACAAGAGAACCACCATGTAGAGCAATTGAGGCAGAGTACAATGGGTACTGAGGGATGGGGCAAAGAACACCATCTTTCTCTGAGCTGATCAATAATTGCATCATCATATGAACCTGAGATGCAAACATAGGAAACAAATATAAGATTTTCTGTTACTCCAATTTTTTAATACGTTTAGGAGAGGTATGATCGTGTATTAACTGCAGGGCTTGCACCATCAGTGAGAAATATGTCATTTGGATCGGCAGGAAAACCATCCCGAGCAGCAATTCCAGCTGCCACTGCATCACGTAAGCACTTAACACCCTGATATTGGAGGAACAGGAAATAAAACCATGTTAAGCATTAATGTTGTTGAATATTTAATTATAGTTTTCCTTTCTTTTGTTCATGAAAGAGACACGATAAAGAATGTTATCCTCACCTGACTGTGACTGTAAGCACCAGTTGCTCTTCCTGGCATCTGATCTAGAATTTGCCAAGCTCGCTCTATGGAATCAGCACTGAAGAGAAAAAAAAAAGTTCAGGAATTAAGACAAAGAAAGAGAGTGGGAAACCCATTTAGGCACTGATTTTCAAACAAATGAAATTATTTAGTGATTCATCAGTCCTGAAATGCTATCTCAAGGTGGTATTTTCAGGCAAGACTCTTATTTACCTGAACAAGCCTTGTGTTTCACTTTTATCCAAAATGACTGGATGATCACACAATGCAAGAACCTGTGACAGAATAAATAGGCGTGTGAACAACCCATAGATATACTTTGTATACATGAAAAATAACACAATTAGCTGTGAGAATGGACAAACCTCTCGGAAGAAGGTAATTGGCTGCTGGCCAAGAGATTGAGGATTTCCAATATTACAATAAAGTATCTGTGTAACAAGTGGACAATGGGATGCTATCAGTTACAGAAAGTGAAAGCCGATAAAAACAAGTTTGCCCCACTGGAACACTAGTAAGCAAATCTAAGAAAATTGAATAAGCAATCAACTAATCCCCGAAGGATAGTGTGAGTTGCAAAACCTCCTCCAAGATGTCCACTGACAGGTGTAAAGATAAACATGATTAGAATAAGAGATGATTACCTCATCAAAAGGATGAGATCCTGGGTTTTCTTTTATCTCCTCTTGCAACTTCTGCAATAGCAAAAAAAAAAAGAAGAAGCATAAGTGATTACATTCACTAATAAGTTCCTGCATTCAGCTAGCCACTTAATCAAGCAGCTGAAGGTTATAAAAAGATCCATCCAACCATTAGAGTAAGTAAGTGTAATTGTTCCAAATGCATGACATGAATGATTACTAACCTGTGCTTGATTGACGATGGCTCCACGGACTGCATACTCACATTTTAGAACCTGAAGTAGGACGAGAAAAAAACAGCCAGCAACAATCAGAGAGTAGTAACTAGAGAGGCCTGACTAGCTCAAGTGTAAAAATAGAATCAAGACATACAAAGAGATACAAAGTGTTATCCCTTCGTCCTCTATGAACATAAACATGCTACTAGTTTAATTCTATTGTTGTTTCTTAGAGAAAACAAAGACATAAACAGATGCAATTAGCTCCTTCTAAGTATACAATCCAACATTACTAGTATTAAAAAAAAAAACAACACATCAATTGGATTCAGGATCATCAGTAATAACACTAATAAGCAGCTTAAAATCTAGAACTGAGATAAGATCAATGAGCAATAGCTGCTACATTGAAATTGAATTTGACAAAAAAAAAAAAAAAAAATCAGTCTGTGTTCCTCTCTAACCAGCTAATTAGTCAATACTTGGTACTAGTATCAGTAATTGTAAAATCTGATGAAGAAATTTCACAATAAGCAGTAAATCCAGATTGATCAAAAAGTGAATAACATACAGGATATTATTAATAATTAAAGAAAAAAAGACAAGATCAAAATCTCTAATAAACCAAAAATAGAATCCAATTAATAATAAAATTTAAGAAACCAAAAAAGGGGAAATCAAAAGTAAACTAAAAAGAAAATTCAAAATTGAAAAGGGGAATCAGATTAGATTGTAGATGAATAAATACCTTAGGATTAATGGAATCAATGGTAACTGAATTAGGAAAAGACATGGCTGTTGAATAATATCTAGAAGACAAGAATGGATTTGTTGTGATTACTGGACGAATTCTACTACTGGTTTGAGTGATACAGGAAGAAGAAGATGCAGAAGAAGAATATCTAGATGTATAAGTAGAAGAAGAAGACGATGAGATCAACTTTCTTGCGCGTTCCGCCACGAATCTCCGCATCGTCTCTTTCCTTCTGAAATAATATGAGGTCAGAGACTTTCAATAGAGACTGTTGTGTTCAAATCCAATGAATCGGCGACACGTTCTTGTTTATTCCTTTTTTTGCCTAATTATTTCCCCCACACCACACAACACAACACACAAACCGAGGAAACAAAATCAAAACCAAAGGATGGCACACGGAAATTTCCTTTTATTTTTGATTTAATACCAGATTTTGATTTTGTTTTTGTTTTTACATTTATAATTAGGTGGACTAGGGAGGAAGAAAGAAAGGTTTTATTACCCTAATTACTGAGTTGAACCGGACTTATTAATGGTTAGATTAAGATGAGATGGTACTTTCTGTATAAAAAAAACAAACCGAAACTGGTCTGTGCTTGGCACGTGTTATTATGTACTTGATTATATATGGTAAATAACACAAATACAAGTAGCCAAAACCGTGTCAGTCAGTCTGTCGGATAAAACGGTGGGCACGATATATGGGACTTCTTGTAACGGAATACATGCATATATAGTTGGCTCAGCGTGACTCATCGATCTGGTTCTAGTCTTACCCAACTGAATCGAATCTATTAAAGGTGATGAGAGATTCGGGTAATACTGTATTAGTCAAAACCGATCTACTCCGCACATGCTGTGTACTTGACTGTTTATAAACAAGTACTCGTACAATACAACTAAGACTAAACCAGAAATGATAGACTCACCGCGGGCTGGTCACGCGGTGTGTCCCAACTGAGAAAAAAAAAAACCATTTTTTTTTTTGACTCGGCGGTTTAGCAGGGGTGGGTTTAGTGTCGGTCCCACCCCATCTCTTACACTCTCACTTTGCGGGATAGCCCGCGGGACACCAATCATTTTCGAGACTAAACTGTGTCTGTCGAAGAAAACAGTGGGCATGATGGGACTAGTTGTAATAGGGCTTCCATCAATCTACTTCTAGTTCTAGTCTTAAAATATAGTCATTTTTTGGTAGAAACCTGTTTTGAGGCATACCGGATTTTTTTTGAGGCATACTAAATAATGTCAAATTAGGGTCACTAAATAAAAAACAGCATCACCCCTTATCCATCCTTTTTGATAATGGCATAACCACCCTTACATAATTAGTGTTAATGGTTATGATTAGATTTGATTAATTAGGACTTTAAGGATTGATTAAAAATTAAATTATTAGTGTTAAATTAGTAAAGAAATCAAATTTGTGCGAGAGAGTTGGAATTTTTGAGTTAGAATTTTTGAGAAGAAGAAGAAGAAGTGAAAAAAAAAAACTTAGGTTTTGAGATTTTAGTGACTAGAAGTGACCAAAATGTGTGTTCAAATCAGGGGTCGACTTTTATACGATGTTTAATGTCCTTTTTATAAGTTGAATCTATCAAAAAATTTAATTTTTAAAGCCCAGATCTACTAGCCAGATGAACAATTCGGCTAAAACTTGTCATCTGAACCTCTGTGTTTCGAAAATATACCTAGGTTCGGCTGACAATCAGCCGAACTTTACTCTGTAACTCACGAATATAGGTTCGGCTGATTCGAAAAAAATTGTTGTTAGCCGAACCTAGGTGTATTTTCAAAAAACAGAGGGTTACGACAAGTTATCACCGAACTTCACTCAGAATCGACAATTTAGGTTCGGTTTATTCGAATAAAATCTAGCAAAATCGCATTAGCCGAACATAGTGTTTCTCTAAATCTTATACTAGGTTCGGCTCAAAATTAATATTCCAAGATTAGCCGAACTGATCTTCTGAAAACCCTAATTTTATCTTTGAAATCATATTTTATCGATCAATCAAAAACAAGATGGGTTTGTTACAAATGCATTCTAAAATACGTATAAGAGCAATTGAAATTTTGATTTTGCACTCCAACATCGCTCACTTCGATTCGTGTTTCCTTTGATTGATTGATTGCTTGATTGAATTGGAGTCCAAGATGTTTCAGTTTAAAGGTTATTTTGATTTTTAATTTTAGGTTTTTGAGGATAAGGGCACTCTTGTAATTAGATTGTTTAAGGATATATAGGTAATTGCACTACCTTTAGACACCCCTTATAAAATCACCCTAGATGGGATAATAAATAAGTATGCTTCATAAAAAATCAGTATGCCTCAAAACAGGTTTCTTTTGGTACTACTTGTGTGTTTTGTTTGGGCATATTGGTACGATCGATGGGTTGTTGTTGTTAGGGAGGGTGTGTTTCAAGCATCAAAATCAAGTGTTTCAAGCATCAAAATCAAGTACATGTGATTCTGGAGAAGCTAGCTCAATCACACAACTTTCTTTTAACCAATGTTTGTAGCAGCTTGTTATTGTATCTCCTTCCTTGGAATCTGATTCGTGTTTTTTTTTTTTTTTTTTTTTTTTTTTTAATATCAATGTTTTGATTTTAAGTAGTGTTTATCTTCGATTTTTTTTTTTTTGATCGGTAAAGAATATGGTGCTGACGAATTTCGAACTCAGATCACTGGTATCATCACCCAGTGACTTTACCACTGTACTACAGTGACACCGGCTTTTATCTTTGGTTTTACAGATCTCCCTAGCTACCTTATCCAAAAATCACAACAACTAGCTAGTTCAAGTGGTTAGCCGTGCGCAGCGGGCGGAACTATGTATAGACTTGGGAGTCCAAAGAAACTTAGATTTTACAAGGGTTTGTTAAGTTTGGTGAAAAATTCAAGTCTAGAAAATAGGCTTAAGCCAGCCATAAGTACTAGCCAATTAAGCCACCCCGTATTCATTTTCTAGTTCCGCCACGGTGCGCTATAACCTATATTGTCGGAAGTGTATTACTCAGATTAAATCCAGCATGGCCCAAAGGCCCAATAGCTATTCTCCTGAACATTATGCAACATTTATGCAAGCCAAGGGAAGAGGGACAAGCAGGCCGGCCATCAGGGATATTTTTTGGTTGGTAGCAAGGAGTTGCTGATTAAAGATAAGTGGATTATGTATGTACCCAACTTCCGGTATAATGATCTCAATGCTGGAAAAAAGAAGAAAAAACAAATTGAATCTACAGTACTTGCCATTCAGAAATTCAAATGGGCTGCTGCCCATCTCAACCACCGCAATAAAAGGGTATTACAAACTCTATGTCGCCGGCCGGCCTCATATATATTTTTCCCTTTGGCATGTCGTCATCATATTGAATGCCCTATTTAAGCACTCCATATGCGATATTAGGGTTTGGAATTTTAAAATGAACAGATCTATCATGGCTGCCGACTTCAGACGGGTGAGTTGTTAGCAAAGAGAGAGAGGTGGTCTGGTGGGAGATCTAAACAACAGGTGGTCTGGTTCGTACGAACTAACTTTTGTTATAACTGTGTGCATGATTGATTGGTGCATATAAACAAGATGGACAAGTTACCTAATGATATAATGCTAAATATACTATCTCGTTTACCTCACGAGACCATCATCAACTGCAAACTAGTTAGCAAACCCTGGAGAGATATAACAAGTAATATCAAGGTAGGTTTCATCTTTCAAATTGAAAAACCTGCAGGTTTCGATCTCTGTTATGGAGGAGACGATATTACTGCTATGCAGGGACATTATTCTTACAAAACACTTATGGAAATCGATGATCATCCGTTTACTGACGTAGAACCGTTTTTTACCATGGTTGGTTCGTGTAATGGTTTGGTTTGTTTCTCGGTAAATGAAAAGTCCTCTCTTTCACGCGATCCCATCTACATCTGTAATCCCATTACCAAGGAATATGTTTATCTCCCAACATTCAACTACAAGAAAGCGTGTGCTCATGGTAAGAGGATTGGTGATTTCAATGTTGGATTTGGTTATCATCATTCCACTAATGAGTATAAAGTTGTTAGAATCTACTACCATGACTGTTTCGAGTGCAACATCGATTCCTATGATGAGTACACCCGCCAAGTTCAAGTATACACTTTGGGGAGTGGTCAGGGGTGGAGAGATATAGGAACAGTTAATCACCAAATCACCATTTAGATAATTACCGTGGTTCTTGTGCATACGGAGCCCTTCATTGGATAAACCTAAGAAGGGTAAAACAAATTGTGGTTTTCGACTTAGCAGATGAGGAGTTCCGATTGATCCCATTCCCACCACTTTCTCCGAGTAGGGGTTTCAGTGCAGCTTATCTTCAATTAATGTTTGAAGGGTATGTGTGTGTTGTTCATATAGATGTGGTAAAAGAAGATGTAATTTTTCACGTATGGGCATTAGAGAAAAAGAAAAACGTTTGCAGCAGCTATGATAGGATAGGAGGACATGACTTCAACGATTTCTGGAGATGGACCAAGAAGTTTAGCATACCATGCACCAACGTTATAAGATATATTACGTTCCCCGTTATAAAGAGAAATCGAGTTCTAATGTCGTCGCCTGATGCAACTATCTTTTGTTATGATTTGGAAACCCAAGTGCTAAGTAAACTCTGGGATAATTTTCCGATGAGCAATAGGGTAGCAATTCCTCACGTGAACAGCCTTGTTTCACTTGAAGCATTAGGAGAAAAATCAAAGAGAAGAAAATAATTTTGTGTATGCATATGAAAAGACATTTGTCAAGTCAACATCAATCTCAAATGTCTTGGCGGAAAGATATCAGAACTTCTTTTTTGTACTTCTTTTTTTTCCAACTTTGTAGTTTGTTTATGCCATTGTACTATAAGCTCGACTTAGAAAGTCCAACTGGTTTTTTTTTTCCATGTTTTCATTTTAAGTGGTGTCCCGGAGTAAAAACCAACCAAAACTGATCTACTCCGCACTTGTTATGTACTTGATTTTGTTATAGAACAGTAGAGTACAATACAACTAGCCAAAACTGTGTTGAAAAATTTGTATTGTGCCAAGAGTAAGCTAAAGCCTTTAGTATTCTTGGCGTAACCCAAGTACAGCAGTTGCTTGGCAGTAACATTGCCCAAACTTTGGAAGAAACCTTGCAGTGCAGAAATATATGATCTCGTGTTTCAGAATTATCTCCACGGAGGACACACGAGTTATGAATCAGAATACTTTATGTTGCATAATGTCACGGGTGTTTAGCTTGCCGTGAATTAGGGGGAACAGTAGTCTTCCAGATAAAGTAGTATGTGAAATTATCTAGTCCGTGTGTCTCTACCAATTTAGAGTACGTATAAGGATTTTTTACCGAAAACACACCTGAAACACGAAGCTTCCATCGTCTAGTATCAGGCAAATCATCTAGTATTGGAGGACTGTCACCAATAAGGGAAATAAGAACAACAAAGTCATCTGTTTCCGAGCTTGTAATTAAAAGCCCTTTTGAATTGAACTTCCAACTCCCTTTCAGAGGTTATCACGCCTGCAACTTTAATATACGTTTTCTCTAGCAAGTTTATAGAGGTTGCCAAAGTGGTTTGTCTCGTTCTACTCCAGCTTTAATATACGTTTTGCAACATTATGCAAGCCTACGGGGATATTTCTTGGTATAGCAACAACAAAGTTATCGGATCAGAGAGTGCATTAACAAACTACTTAAAGAGCTAAGTCTGAGAATACTCCGAAATGAATTCAAAGGAGCCCTTCTTTCGACAAGTTTCCGAACAAGAAAAGAGTCCAAAAACATTACACACCATTATTTAAATGGGCTGCCCATCTCAACCACAACAATTAAAAACTTTATGTTCCCGGCCTCATATGTATGTTAGGAATGTTGACGTCATATTGGTTGCCCTATTTAATAGTGAACGAAAACAAAATTCACCATCGCTGCAGCTGCGGACGAGTGCGCTGTTACCAGAGAAAGAGAGATGTAGGAGCAGAATCTCGCAACAGTTATGTCTCAGCGAAGTTTTAACTAAAAGATGTTTACGACGGCCATCGCAGAGTGTTAGAAAAGTGATGTAGCGAATGACGTCAGCCTAATCATAAGGAAAGTGTGAAGATTTAGCGAGAGTGAAGTTAACTTGCGAAGAAAACCCTTGTAAGCTTGCGAGAATGACGCAGACCAAATCCGAAAATAAAGGTTGGCTTAGCTGTCATCCACTATATAATATATCATATATAAAGGACCAAGCAGATTTAAGAGAGAGGGATCTTTTTGAGAAAGGTTGGAGAGAACAAATAGGAGAGAGAAAGTCTAGAGCTATTTTGATTTCTTTGTACTCTCATTATTCTTGTAAGATTCTTCAGAAAAATAAATAAAACTTCGATAATTGATCATGAAATTGGATTGGATCATTCTGTAATCTTGTAGGGGTGTAGTTGTAGGAAATCCTACAAATACATATTGGCGCTAGAAACATGGAGCGTTGATCTTAAGAGATTTGAAGAAGGTTTGGAAAAATTGGTGAAGAATTTGTAAGAGATCATTAAAATTGAAAAGATGGTAAGGAGAAGCACAAGAATTGCAGGAAGAAGGAGAAAGGAAATGGGAGAATCTTCTAGGATGGGAACAAGAAACGATGGAGAAGAACAAATTCAACTCCCAATTCAACATGCAACAATACAAGGTGGAAACATTGATTATGATAGAGTCAGTGTACACACTTGGAGGACGGGCTCAACCGAGGAAGTTGAAGAAACACAGCAATTGGGGCAAGTAGAAGGAGGAATAATTCATGAAGAGGAGGAGAATGAAACACTAGAGACATTAAGACAAAGGATATTTGAAGAAAGGAGATTAGAAGCAGAAGAACGTGCAAATTTAACACGACAAAACCATGAATTGAGAATGGAAAATATAAGACTACAAAATACAAGGTCGAGAAGTACTACAAGATCAAATTCAAGATAAATTAGAAGAGAAGCAAGACGAGATTCGCTTGAAGTAGGTGTTGTTGAGGACATTCAAGAAGATATGCAGAATCCTGGTGATGGACATCGTGAAGAGAGAAAATAGGTGAAGATCATTACATTCAACGTGGTGAAAATTATCATATTGAATAAAACAATAAAGATCAGAGGAATGAGCAACGTCACAAACAAAATAATCAAGACGGCGAAGTAAATCGGGAGGAAGGAAGAAGGATATTATATGGGAGAGAAGAGCAAAGGAATCAAAAAACAGTTGAGGATGAGATTGAGAGGCGAAATGCCGAACAAACATGTATAGCTTGCGAAAGAGAAAGAATGAGGGCAAAAATTGAAGAACAAGATTTTCAGGAGGCTATATGCCAGAATAATCATGATAATCGGGAAAGAAGGCGCGAACAATACCGCAACAATGATAATATTAATGAAGAAGTAGATAGAACACAATAAAGGATTGAAAGGCGAGAAAGATAAGTAGCGAGGAATGAACCAGGACGCAGAGGAGGAGATGAAAGGCGCAATCATGTGCGAATAAAAGAAATGGGTGAAAGAGAAGACCACAGAGGAAGACGAGAAGAAGGGGATGAAGAGGAAACACAAAATTTCGCAAGATAAGATAGACATGAACGCAGGAGAAGAGAAGCAAGGTTAAAGAAACCAATGGACCAAGGGTCAGGCGCGAATGAACAAATTTTAAGAGAATTGACAGAGATGAGGGGAATGCTCAATAACAGAAGAGAAGGAGGCAGGAGACAGTTGGATGAAGCAATAGAGGAAGCTATGAAAACGCCATTTACACAAGAAGTACAATTGAGGGGAATACCGCCAAAATGTAATTTGCCTGCATTCACTAGCATCTTCGATGGGACAACTTGTGCCGTTCAACATATCAAAGCTTACGTGAGATGCATGTTGCAATGGGAAAACCATGACGTTATGTTGTGCAAATACTTTACATCAAGCCTGACGGGAGAGGCGTTAAAATGGTTTGAAGGACTGCCAAAGGATACCATAGCATCTTTCAATCAATTGAAATGGTGTTCTTGCAGTATACTAGACCCCGTTGGTCGAAATCGTGCTTAACCAAGCTAGGCAACCAAATCCGCCACAACGCACTAAAAGTGCGGCCGCGCCCTAACATGTCGGCCCTCTTTCCATCGACCAATCAGGTCGCTTCAAATCTTCCACCGCGCGTTGGAAGTGTGGCCACGCCATAGCATGCTAGCCCCACTTCCCATTGACCAATCAGGTTGCTCCAAACCTTCCACGACCTCAAAAGAGGTCGCTATACTAAGCTAGCTTCCCAAAACATGCTAGCTTCCCAAAACACGCTAGCTTCCCAAAAACGCGCCAACTTCCAAAACGCGCCAAACATGCTGCACGCATACTACACGCACTAATTAGGATTTCATTCAACACGCCTTAATTTGGGCAAGTTGCTACCAAATCCGTCCACGGTGCCAATTTTAGCTTTTGGCCACACCGTAACTGGCATACCGTTATGCCGCGGCTACTAGCATGGCACCATGCCACGGCTATGCTATTAGCATGCCGCTATGCCATGGCTACGCCACTGGCATATCACCAGCATGTTGCCAATGCCACTATGCAAACAAGATGCGGCCATGATAAATGGCCATCTTTTCTCCCGCGATGCAAATCTCAGCCGTCCAAATTCGCCACCAAACCGCAAGACTTGTGGCAACTTTTGGCCACAACGCCAAATCCCTTGGTTTGTCCCGCCAAAACCTAAATTGGCTACGATGCCAATTCTTTGGTCATCGTGCCAAAAAGCATGCGCAAGCCATGCCAGTCACGCTACCACGTCTCTGACCACCAAAAAAAGGTAGCCACGATCAACGACTACCCTTCCTCCTGAGATGAAGATCTCAGCCGTACAAGTTCGCCACCAAACTTATGGCGACTTTTGGTCGCAATGCCAAATTCCATGGTTTATGCCAAAACCCTAATTTGGCCGCGCTTAAAATATGCGCGAGCATGCTGGCCATGTCACCATGCCGCTGGCCGCCAAACGGAAGGTAGCCGCGATCAACGGCTACCCTTCCTCCTGAGATGCAGATCTCAACCGTACAAGCTTGCCACCAAACCAAACGACTTGTGGCAACCTTTTGGCCGCAATACTGAAATTCCACGGTTTGTGCCAAACCCTAATTTTTCCACGCCAAAGGCATGCCAAAGCCATGCCAACACCACGACCATGACGCTGGCTACCAACGGAAGGTAGCCATAATCAACGGCCACCCTTCCTCCCGAGATGCAAAATCTCGGCCATCGAAAGTCGTCACTGAACCGACAAGCCTCTCTATTTTAACTTTCCACACATAGCAACATGCTAAACGTTTTCCAATGAAAACACTCGAGACATCAAAACATGTCACAAACTGGGGGATGCTCATCAGGGTATTGGTGTGGCGGTTTACAGCGTGCGGCATGCAATACGCTTGTTACAAGAAAGTGTCATAAAGGTGAGGCGGTTAGTAATGGCAAGGAATAAGTGGTGAAACACATCTTCATTATGGAAACATCAATTCCAGGCGTTGCCCGTTACCACTTTTCCACCACTCAACCGCTTCCACTTCTTACGAGGCCAGGGTATGTTTTATTACGACTTGTATAAATAGGTTTCACCTACTTCCACCAAAAGACAAGTTTTGGTCAGGAGAACAATACACATCCAGAAATCACCTGGTAGCTTTCCATTCAGCTCGCCAGTTCAACTTTCGGATACAAGTCGCAAAACACCCACACTTCCACAATCAACTATTCTGGCCTCAACACTTTCTTTCTTTCCCTCCCTAAGACCAACCCTTCTCCTTCACTTTGTGAGCGAAGCAAGCCTGGAATGACCATTTCTTGGTTTAGGCCAGGATTGTACAGATTGATCTCTCACATCAAAAGTACTCTTGTGCAGTACATTGTTTTGGATTTAGATTCGTTTCTCATCCGCACTCACACCCACAAACACCTACCGCACTCACACGAAATTACCGAAATCAGCAGAAACGGTTTTCACCCACAAACACCTATATATTAAGGTTTGTATATATAGAGAATTTATTCATCAGATCGGTATAAATTTAGAGCACTACTTTCAGATATATCCAAAATGAGACTACAAAAGTATAAAAATCAATTGAATAAGAAACGATGACAGATCCTCCAATGACTCTGATTTTTTTTTATTTTTTTTATTTTTTTTATTTCAGATGAATAGAAAACTGAACCATAAAGAAAACTCAATAGACAAAATGGGTTCCTCAATAAAAAAAACTCCAGCTTAATTCTTCTAATATCTATTCAACATTCCAAGAAGGTGGTGGAAGTATAGTTGGCAATGGGTTCAAAACAAATGGGAAGAAGATTCTATAGCTATAAGTTGAATGCATGGCAGCCAAGAAACAAGGATGAGAGAGTTCTTCATATCTTTTGGTCTGAGTGTTGTACGCCCAAACACAGTGGTTGTAACTAAGAAAAACAACATCTTTATCGACTGGATTGAAACTTAAGACCCGGAATGCCGTTAAATCTTCTTCTACATTCATCCTTTCATCTTGTTGTTCTTCTTCTTCTTCTTCACTTGACTGGCACTCAGCTTCGTAAGATTTATTAATCATTTCTGCGAGAAGATCACGTAAGTCAATATCTTTGTGAAGCAAACACCATTTGTTCCCCTCGAGCAACCAAACACTTAATGTCCTCTGGCTTCTCATAATTCTAGCATAACAAAGCAACCCTTCTGATTCTCCAAGATGATGATTATGGTCTTTATTGCGTCGTAACTCTTCCATATAACTATCATCCCACTGCAGGTCAGGCAAGTCAATCAATGTACACTGACGGCTACCAGTTTCACCATTGTTTTTCAGATCGTAAACCACGATTCTACTTCTCCCTTCAATCCAATACAAAACCTCATTCCGAGTAACGACCGGGGTTTGAATAAGTGCGATATCAAAAATAATATCTGCTGGACACAAAACCTCATACACATTCCATTCGCCCAAATTTGAAGAAAAAATCTCAAGCTTAAATTTGTTCCCATTTACATTTAATCCGGACTGTAGTATCCGCACAACCTTATAACAAGTTGTGCAATTCGACAACGACGTAACAGACTGACAGATAAAACCATGATTAACCCATGTAGTCTCCTCCGTAGGTGGTGGTGGAAGCAAAACCCATTTCTCAGTCAATGGATTACAAACATAATAAACCATCGGATCAACTAAATTCAGTCTGCACAATACCAAACCATTACTACAACCTGATAGAAATTGATAAGGATCCGGTTTCAAGAAATCAAAAGAAAACCCATCTTGATTACCAAGTATAAACTGAGGGTTCAATGTATTCGGATGAGAAAACAAGAATATTTTCTTTAAACGATAACCATAAGGTAGATAACGATCTTTGTGTGAACCGACACTGTGATATATAATCCATGGTAGAGACTTGTTATATCTGTTGAACTGAATCCATTTGTTAATGAAATTAGGGTTTGTGAGAAGAGATAACCATACCTTTGAAACAGACCTGAATATGTAGATTGAATTGAGTGGAAGATAGAGGAAGATCGCTAGAAATATGTCTTCTGTTATGAAATCTGTGTTTTGAGTTTTTACAGAAGAAGATGATGAAGTAGAAGAGATCATCGTATTAGATTCGGAAATTAGGGAAGTGGGATTAGATTTGGAGGAGGATTAATAAGAGCTTCACTACGGAGAAAAGTGCCACGTGCAATTTGACCGCCATTTATGGCAGCTATTTTTAACACGTGGGTAGTGATCGACCAAAATCTTAAGCCACTTTGGCACTTGCCAATAGCTAGCTATTACACTCTGAAGAAACAATACAATAATAACAGGCTTCGGGTGTCTCCAATAATCAAATCTTTATGCATATATGCAAGAATTCATAAGATGGACAAGTTACCCAATGACATAATGCTACATATACTATTTTCGTTTACCTCACGAAACCATCATCAACTGCAAACTGGTTATAGCTGATATTAGATTTATGATAAGAGTAAGGATCAGATAAACAAAAGAGACAAGGAATTAAGTGGTTCGGCACTAACGCCTACGTCCACTGACAAAACCCCGTAGGGTGAAATAGATTAATCATCAGAACTTCTGAGATGATTACATTTACACTAGATAATCCTATTTATAGTGATAATAGGATAATTCAACAAACCTAGAAGATAATCACAATTTAATTATCTTGACTAGGAAATAGTACATATCTAGCTTGATAATAGGATCCTATAAACTGACTCGATCCTCTTTGTTGTACCTGCCTTGACTTGATGGTTGCATCGGTCCTTCTTTGCACGTTAACCTTGGACACATGTGTACAGTGGTTGATATACTCTAACAGCTGACTTAAGATTTGATCACCGTCACATAATCAATTCTGAGATATTTTTTCTTAAATAATAGGCTGGTTTCATGTGTAATTAGTCGCTCTAGCTAACAAGATGATGGTGATCTTAGATGCCCCCGACAGTGACAAGTCTTATTTTTTTTTTTTTTGGTATGTTAAATGCTGTCTTCTGTGTCTACCATAGTTAACTAAAGAACTATGCATGGCTGCGTGAAGCGTATTACTCCAGCAGGCCCAAAAGCCCTATAGACATTGCCTAAACATTATGCAACCCTAGGGGGATATTTCTTGGTAGAAATCAGAAACAATTAGAGACTTAGAGAGTGGACTTTGTGTTAAGTAATTTGTTAATCCACTCTCTAAGTCTCTAATACGGTGATCGAGCAAAGCGCTATATACAGTGACTTTGTGTTAATGTGGGATTTAACTTTTTATCTCTTTGCTAATTTGTGTGGTGTTACTTCGTTTTAGTTTTCCCATGTTATTTGAGCTACGCATCTCCCCTTGGTTCTTGGTTGCCTTCGGTTTTCATTTTCTTGTAGCTACTTTTATTTAACCTTTCTTCTCGATCGGACAACAAAAGTACCAAACATATTTGGTTAATTGCATTCACACTCCATTTCATTTCGTCTGACATGAATATAATCTTTTGCACGTCGATCCCCAAAAATGTAGGTACAGTATTAATTTAAAATTGTAGCTTGGTCGAATGAATGTCCACACATTTGGGTTATCATGTTTAAAGCAGCTCAATAGCTCTGGTGGGATTCCTACTTGAGAAGTAGTCAAAGCGACTCGAAACATTAGTCTGATGTAAGCAGTGATTGAGTGCTTTTTTGACTTTGTTATAATCACTGGAGATCCAAAACCAAGCTGGGAGTTAAGCAAGGATCAATCAATAATTGTTGGCTGATTTGAAGAAGTTAAGAAAACTCCTCCAAAACTCGAACCAAAAAAGAAGATTCTACCTCATGCTTATAGATCACAATATAAGGAACAATAAGCAGAAAAAACCAAAGAATTTGGGTGAGAAATCAAGGTGAAAATGTGAACACTATTTCTCTCTCCTGAACAAGGTGTGCTTGTTACCCTTATTTACCATGGTTGGTTCGTCCGGAACAAGGTGTGCTTGTTTTCAATCGCCAGTTTTTGTGCTTGTTTTGTAAGGGACATTACTCTTACAAAACACTTGAGGAAATCGATGATCATCCGGTAGAACCCTTATTTACGATGGTTGGTTCGTGTAATGGTTTGGTTTGTTTCTCGGTAAATGAAAAGTCCTCTCTTTCACCCGATCCCATCTGCATCTGTAATCCCATTGTTGGATATTTTCAATATCTTAGAAAATAAAATGGTTTTCTGTTTTGGTTTGCCGCTATGACGGGGAAGTATTCTGTGTTGGACAAACACAATGGATGTTAGTTGGAGATGAAGAGACACCTTTAATAGGTGTGATGGTTCATAAAAGACAACCATTCCCAATAGACACCTTATGTGTCTTTTGGAAGTGAAGAGGCATCTCCAATAGGCATGAATATCCCTATAAGTAGTGAAGGTATTCTCTCATTCTTAACAATAAAATAAAACCTGTTTTCTCTCTTTCTAAAGCATCATCAGAATTCTTTCTAGTGTGTTCTTGATTGGGTCAAGGGGTGCAAACCTTGAATCCAATTTTTCTGTTGTAGGGCTTTCATTGTATCCTGAAGGCATTATTTCGCATACCTGTTGCAATCGCCAATTGATATTGGGAGGGTAGAAATAATCGTCTAAAAGAAATCTTATGAGCCTTGAAAGTTTGGAGTACAACAATTTCTTTTAGTGTTAATCATCCTCTGTTTTTACCCAAATTTTCCAACAGTTTTAGACGATTAGTTCTACAATGGAGGATGGAACAATGGTGAATTTTGAGAGCATTTCTGGTTGATGTAATCGTTTTAAGAAGATTTAGTCCGTGGGGATATATGACGACAGAGTTTGGATTAAGACAAAACTGAAGATAATATTCTACCCCTATATCCTTGTTACTGACAGGGGCCACCGGGTTTTGTTTTCATTCGACTGAAACTCCTCTCTACGGGTGCCGATCTAACAAGGAAAGAGGTTACCAACTGGGGTACCATTAATTGATTTAAACAGGGGAAGATTGTTGTCAGTAGTTGGCACTATTTCCAAATATACTGTATACATGATTGGTCGTGTGCTTATCAGGACTTGGCGTTTCGAGTTTCATGAATTTTTTTTTTCTTTTTACTTTCTCAACTCATATCTACTCTTCTTTTTTTTATGCATGAGTATTTATATGAATAACTCATGAAGGTTCTTCTTATAATCGGTTTGATTTTATTTTTCTCTATTCTTGTGGCTGGAGGAAATTAAACTAGAAGAAGTAGAACGAGAAAACATGAAGAGTGCCGTTGTGACCCCTCCCGATGGTGTCAACGATATATCTCAAGAGATTGGATCAAAGAGTTGGGATTCTTGGGAACGACAGGAAAACGGTTAGTACAACTTACTTTATAAAATGAGATAGGAGTACCGTTGATATCGAATCATCTCATTTTTGAGTTTGCATCATGTGGTGACTGGTTAGTAAAATAGAATGTTTGCAAAGGAAAGCCAGATCCATAATAATGGTACCCGTACTGGTATATTGGATTTGAAGGTTTAATTTCTATTTAGAAATTATGTGTACATGTTTGACACAAATCGTATTTCATGACATTGAGTTGCATTTTGACACTTACGAATTGTCATGAAAAGGTGGGAAATTTATATGAAAATATCATATAAAATTTTCTAGTTGGTAGGTTATTTTATAACCAAAATCATCATTAATTGTTGAGATAACAAATTATATGATATGAATATAATTCTCGTAAAAAGAATTATAGGTTCCAAAACTTGGAAATTAGCATGTCTTAAATGACATTGAAAGGGGAGGAATACCGGCTAATATGTAACGTATCGGAAAATTGGGCGGCCGACCAAATATCCGACAACGAGGTGTTATGATATTGCCGATGCAAATATTATGAACATTTGCATTACATAATGTAAAATGTTAAATAGACATTGTCTATGTATTTGGGTATAAATTTGTAGAGGATTGGACATGAGTAGAGGAGTTACTCATCGTGATAATGTGCTTGTTGAAATAGCAAGTAAATTGCCTACAAATTTCATATGCCTCTAGTGAATGCAAGTCTATAATGACTTATTGTGAATTAACTGTGAATGTTAATTATGATTCCTAAAGAAGTTATAATTATTTTGTAAAATTAAATAGGAACATTTTTAATAATGTTGTCAAAATTGATTGCATAAATGAATGCAATTAATGAGGAAGAATGGCTTAGAACCTAACTTGTAGAGATCCCATTTTTGGAAGAAGTCATCTCAAGCGGTCTTGATTAATTGTGAATCGGGGCTATGATCTATAACGTACTCAGAACAAAGACTTATAATGAAAAGTCAAGACATACAAGTCTTGTACATTGGAACGGTAAGTCAATTATTCAAGAAAGGAGTAATTGCAGTTAACCATTGAAACGGAGAAGAACGTGGAAGACTATCATCGAGAGTCTCCCAAAAGAAATGTTTTTAATGAAGTATAAAGAAATGGGACTAAGGTCTGTGAAGGAAGGTTGATCTCCCATAGCAGAAACCCAACCTATGTTTTGAAAAAGATAAACAAGGTTCAATGTGGTACCAACAAGTTATGGATAGAGATTATGGAGCGCTAATATAAAACTTCCCATTTCTAATTAGTCTTTTTTGCAAGAAAATAGGATGGATATAAGTCCTTAATAAGTCTAACTTTTATCACAAGGTGTCTCGCGTAAAACACCTTCGAGACTTACCTATATGAGTATGGAAATCGGTAGTTTCCTAAGAGAAGAAGACCGTTCTCTAAAGAAGACTCATGAATCAAGGATATAAGCCCATGGCCATTAACGTGCTTGGCTACAGAACACATGATTTATGAAATCAATATGTGTGGAGACTCCGGTTTTATCATAAGGGATACTTGGTTCAAGACTAGTTTCACCATGGAATCTCGATAAGGCTTTGAGTTTCTTACACTAAGTGAAGGTTCAAATCCAAAAGATACCTATCATTTATGTGTTGATTTCAACGATGATGCTTAGTCTCAATTGTGCTTGAACTACGTTGGCTTGATCCCACTCGGGTACGTAGGCGATCACTTCGGTGATGCGACCACTGCGATTTAAAAGTTTTGTTTTATTTTTATTTTCATGTTTTTGGTTATTGAAAATAGGGGAGATTGTTGGATATTTTCAATATCTTAGAAAATAAAATGGTTTTCTGTTTTGGTTTGCATGATTTGGATGTATTCTCGTGTTGGACAAACACAATGGATGTTAGTTGGAGATGAAGAGACACCTTTAATAGGTGTGATGGTTCATAAAAGACAACCATTCCCAATAGACACCTTATGTGTCTTTTGGAAGTGAAGAGGCATCTCCAATAGGCATGAATATCCCTATAAGTAGTGAAGGTATTCTCTCATTCTTAACAATAAAATAAAACCTGTTTTCTCTCTTTCTAAAGCATCATCATAATTCTTTCTAGTGTGTTCTTGATTGAGTCAAGGGGTGCAAACCTTGAATCCAATTTTTTCTGTTGTAGGGCTTTCATTGTATCCTGAAAGCATTATTTCGCATACCTGTTGCAATCGCCAATTGATATTGGGAGGGTAGAAATAATCGTCTAAAAGAAATCTTATGAGCCTTGAAAGTTTGGAGTACAGCAATTTCTTTTAGTGTTAATCATCCTCTGTTTTTACCCAAATTTTCCAACACCCATTACAAAGGAATATGTTTATCTTCCATCATTCAACTACAAAAAAGCGTGTGCTGATGGTAATAAGAATGGCATTTTCAATGTTGGATTTGGTTATCATCATTCCACTAATGAGTATAAAGTTGTTAGAATCTATCATCATGAGTGTTGCAAGTGCAACATCGACTCCTGTGATGAGGACACTGGCCAAGTTCAAGTATACACTTTGGGGAGTGGTCATGGGTGGAAAGATATTGGAACAGTTAATCACCATTTAGATTCTCACCGTGGTGCTTGTGCATACGGAGCCCTTCATTGGATAAACCTATGGATAAAGAAAATTGTGGTTTTCGACTTAGCAGATGAGGAGTTCCGTTTGATCCCATACCCACCACTTTCTCCGACTAGGAGTGTCAGTGCAGCTTATCTTCAATTAATGTTTGAAGGGTATGCGTGTGTTGTTCATATAGATGTAGTAAATGAAGATAGGATTTTTCACGTATGGGCATTAGAGAAAAAGAAAAACGTTAGCAGCAGCTATGGTAGGTGTTGACATGACTTCGATACATTATGGAGATGGAGCAAGAAATTTAGCATACCATGCACCAACGGTGAAAGATACATTATGTTCCCCGTTATAAAGAGAAATCAAGTTCTAATGTCGTCTCCTGATGCAGCTATCTTTTGTTATGATTTTGGTACTCAAGTGCTAAGTAAACTCTGGGATAATTTTCCGATGAGCAATCTGGTAGCAATTCCTCACGTGAACAGCCTGGTTTCACTTGAAGCATTAGGAGAAAAATCAAACAGAAGAAAATAATTTTGTGTATGCGTACAGATACAGTTGCATGCTCATTTTTAATAAGGATACACCGAATATGAAAAGACAATTGTCAAGTCAGCATCAATCTCAAATATCTTGGCGGAAAGATATCAGAACTTCTTTTTCGTACGTTTTTTCTTATAAATGTTTAGGAACTCAAACTTATTTTTTTTCTTTTTCTTTATTCCCTTTATCAATGTTTTCATTTTAAGTATTTTGCAGCATATCCAGGAGGTATAATTACTAGTTACTACTACAGGAAGACTGGTCGAAAGAAGAGATCGAAAGTTGTTAGGCGGTCTTGAACGAGCTTGGGCTTAGTAGCCGGGCTTCGGCTATGGTATCGAAGTAGCACTTAGGGTTTTCGGGCATGGGTCCGGTCCCGAAAATGGGGTGTTACAATATGACTCAATTTGTGGGATTCATTGACTTTCACAAACACAATTTAATAATAGTAGGATTTAGTAATTAATGAAGATATTTGAATATACAATAAAGTTAAAAAAAATATACATAACTTTTTCTTTGGTTTTAAATGCGTAAAATCTGGTAGAATCTTTATTATGAGATTGTCACATATAAATCTATCTTCTCCATCACCAATGTCAAATGTTTTGTGAATGTATTAGTATTGCCAGTTTAAAGAAGAATGTTCGGATTAATGATGTCTAGATTTTGGCTTCTCATTCTAGCAATACTCATTTACATAATTCTAAATCCAAAAGAATTAGTTGATGGAAGGACGATTTCTGATGTCGTAAACCATGCAATAATCAAAACTATAAAGGTGAACCATAGCTTATATTTGTTTATAAATAATCTCATATTTTCAACGTATTAACATATATATATATATATATGGTGTAGGTTGACAAAGATGAGATCATCGATTGTTATGATATCTACAAGCAACCTTCTCTTAACCATCCTTTACTTCATAATCATACGATACAGGTTTAATACATAAATATTTTTTTTTCTTATTGTATATAATGTATTATGTTTTTATTTCAATGGGAATTTTATTTTTATAATTGTTATACGTGAAACAGATAAGGCCAAGTATGCACCCGAAAAATATAAAGTCAGATAATTTCGGAACACTTCAACTTACACAAACTTGGCATAAGTATGATATATGTCCGCGTGGAACTATTCCTATACGAAATAATATGGGAAAACATTATCGTTCAACACTTTTGCATAAACGTGGACGTCCAAAATATGCTCATAAGAAGACAGGAAATAAATTGCAGCCAAATGTAAATACGGATGGGCATGAGGTAAACTTATACGCCATTGTTTTTCTTATGAAAAGTTTTTGTAATTTGTGTCGTCGGTATGTAGTTTTTAAACTGTGTGCTTGTATGTACCTAAATACTTTAATAGTACGCGATAATCGAGGTGTACGGTAGTTTTCTAGGAGCACAAGCAAGGATAAATCTTTGGAATCCAGTTGTGGAAACACGATATGATATGAGTGTATCTCAAATCTGGGTTGTAGCTGGTGATAATGATGATTTCAATGCTATTGAAGCTGGATGGGAAGTAAGTTATCTGTCCAAAGTTAAGTTTTTAAATTTAAGCTTGAAATTGGTATGATTTTTCTTCTTAATTAGGTATACCAACCCAGTAATGGTGATTACCAGACCCGTTTTTTCATAAGTTGGACTGTAAGTGCTATTACTCCATGAGTAGTCATTTATTCTTTTCTTTTCAATATTAGAAAATATTTTCTTAATTACCACACTAGGGGAATTATTAGATATGATTTATCACCTCTGTCATGGGTAAGTGGGAATTTATTGTCACCGCAGTATGGTCTTAAAGGCCATTTCTCTTTTATTTGAGTATCATTTGTTCTCATATTTTTTTTTTGTTAGACTAATGACTACAAAGACGATTGCACCAACCTCGAATGTCCTGGTTTTGTGCACACATCCTCGGATATCGCCCTTGGTTGTAATTTTACGGAAATGTCAACTTTCAATGGCGACCAAAAAGATGCCACTTTCGGCGTACACAAGGTAAGAAAATAGAATTGGTTATATCGTTCTGCCTGCTTTGTTTGAAGACTTAACATATATTGAATAATTTTGCAGGACCAAAATAGTGGAAATTGGTGGGTTAGTGTACAAGGTATTCCTGTGGGATATTATCCAAGTTCTATATTCACCCAATTATCAAAAAAGGCAGTAGAAATAGATTTTGGTGGAGAAATCTATAGTGATAGATCGAAAGGAAGACATACTTCAACTCAAATGGGTAGCGGTCATTTTCCTTCAGAAGGAGGTTTTGGAATATCTAGCTTTTTCAATCATGTCCAAGTGATTAATGAAAATAATGAAGCCAAAGACCCTGAAAATGTTGACACATACGTATCGGATCCGAATTGCTATGATTTGAAAATTGACAATAAACGTACGAATGGTTATGGTTTTTACTACGGAGGTCCTGGTTATAATGATAATTGTCAATAATAAAGACATGATGCATGCCATATTCCCAAGAGGTTAATAGTATTTAATAGTTATAAATCCTAAACAAATTGTAACAATGGCCAGTATCAGTTCAACGGTTTTACCTATTTCCCATCCCACTTTCCCTGAACCCCGTTCAGACTACATAAATCAATTTTTATGTACGTCTTTTTAAGTTGGTTAAGAAAAACACCATGTTATAAGGATTAAGCGTCATCTTCCTTAATAAAAAGGTGTCCATCTTGTTGCTAGGCTACCTTTCACCGATGTTGTACCTGTTAGAGCACTGATCGGTCAAACTTGCAAGCGTTGCTATCTCAAGCTTGTTGTCAAGTTTAGTTGCCAAAACTA
Source organism: Papaver armeniacum (assembly GCA_023531295.1). Lineage (NCBI taxonomy): Eukaryota > Viridiplantae > Streptophyta > Magnoliopsida > Ranunculales > Papaveraceae > Papaver > Papaver armeniacum. Next base: position 580,422 of record JAJJWW010016868.1, on the reverse strand, counting down.
TAAGTCAATATTTCTAGTCTACTTATAGCTAAGTCTCAGATTAGGATAGAAAGTGTAGTTGAGCATTGGACTTCACGTAGTTCATCGATTGAAGACCAAGAACTACTAAGGGGAGCTTGTGGAACTTCATTAACAAAAGATATATGGAGACAAAAGTTGTATAGATATATAGACTTCAATTATGCACATTTGATATTTCAAGCTAAGTTTAACTAGCTTGCATATTTCTCGAAATATGTGTTGGTAACCTTTCGTTTTAACCAAGTCCATCTTATATTCTTGACGAAAGTCAAAAGATGATCATGTGAAAACCGCCTGGTAACATCTTACATGATTTGTGTGAGACAGTCATTTGAAGTAGACTCGGAATGTTTCGTATTCATCATTCGATCACTTGAAAATTGCTTTGAAGCTAATAGTTTGTGTCAGACAGCTATTGTCGTCTTCCAAGAATGTTTCAATGGTTGAAATGAGAGTTTAGAATAATTAGAATAAGCATAGTTTGCGTGTTTGCGTATGTGTAATCCAAGTCTTGGAACCATGGTATGCATACCCGTATGCGTAATAGTTGGTTTTGTGGAAGTCCGGGAACCGTGTACGTATACCGGTACGTGTACAGGCGTGAGGTCAGTTCTGATATTTTCTGTTGATTTTGGAAGGTATGCGTACCAGTTCGCGTACTGGCGAACCCAATCTTAGTCCGACCACTAAGGTACGCGTACCCGTTTGCATACCTAAGTGGATAATGTTCTAAATTTGTTCATGAACTAATACATTTATACAATAAGGAATGCAAGCTTTTGCAAACCGTGGCTATAATGTTCATGAATTGATTCGAGTGAATCAAAATCGATTTTGTTTTAATTGTGTCTTGTATACTTCTATGAGAATATAAATAATTGAAAAAATCTAGAACTAGCTTCATTTGAGTCATTTGAACTAGTTATGGTTAAGATGAATAAGGTTGATATCAAAGTATTCATATGGCTAACCTCGGTTAACTATTGTTGAGCCAACAAAGTTGTACATGTTTAGCTACGGTTACTCATATCTAAATGAAGTCACTTTTCATTTGTGTGTAAAAAGTTAAGTTCGATCTAACGGTTAAATGATATTAGCTTGAGTTTAATCAGGTTTTCATCTAACGGTGAATATTGAAGGCTTTGTTACCAATGTAGCATTGATTACATACCCTGATTTGAAGAATATATAAAGGAGAACTCTAGCAACTGGGAAACCTAATCCCCACACCTATGTGATACTAGTTCCGACTAGAGTCTATTCTCCTTTAACCTTAGGTTTTTTTACGAAACCCTGTAGATTAAAGACTTGAAGACTTCATTGGGATTGTGAAGCCAGACCCAACTATTTCTCTGTAGTTGCGTGTCTTGATGTTGTTGTTTTTCTATCGTGATTGAGTACTATCTTCTCTAAGATTAGATCGAGGTTTAATCTCCGATAGGCAAGATAAAAAATAGTCACAAACATCTTCGTCTCATCGTTTGTGATTCCACAATATCTTGTTTCTCTACCATACAATTAATATTATTGTGAGCTGATTGATATTACTAGGTTGTTCTTCCGGAATATAGGTCCGGTATATCAATTGGTTCATGTTCACCTTGATTTATCAAAAGACGGAACAAAACTTGTAGGTTTATCTTTGGGAGACAGATTTCAGTATACTTTTTTGTGTGAGACAGATTGGTTTATCAAGTTTTCGACTTTGGGTCTATTCGCAACAAAACGACACTTAAAGCATGCAAAGTGGTCGCAAGATAAATCAGCAATTCTTCCCCTGACTCTGCTTTTTGTAAGATGGATATATTCATCAAGTGATCCTTTATCCCTTGCAGTGTTTTCTCGCATTCATCTGTCCATCTAAACTTCGTTCCATTCTTGAGTATATTGAAGAAATGCTTGCATTTGTCTGATGATCGCGAAATGAATATTCCCAGCGAAGCCAAGAGTCCATTTAATTTCTGTACATCCTTCACCGTCGCTGGTGTTGGCATGTCACGAACTACTCGTACTTTCTCTGGATCAACTTGTATTCCTTCTTTTGACACAATGTATCCTAAAAATTTTCTGACGCAACACTGAAAATACATTTTTCAGGATTTACTTTGATGTTGAACTGCCGCATCTGTACAAAAATTTCCTTCAAATCTTGATCTTTAGCTTCTTTACTTTTCACTAACATGTCATCCACGTACACCTCTAATGTCTTATGAATCCATTTCGCAAACACCTTCTCTACCATTCTCTGATATGTCGCTCCAGCATTTCGCAAGCCAAACGTCATTTTTGTGTAACAATATAATCCTATTCAGCGAGAGGAATTTGATTGTAATCTTTATATCCATCTAAAGAAGACATTCTATCATTCCTATGCCGATTCGACCAATTAATAGGATGTCCGGTAAAGGAAATCGTCCTTTGGACAAGATTTATTTAGATCATCAAATCTATGCAAATTCTTATCCCATTATTTTTCTTAGGTACCACTACCATGTTTGCAATCCACTCTGGGTATTTTGCTTGCCGTATAATTCCTGCATCCAGCATCTTCTGCAATTCCTCTTCTATTTGAGGATGATATGTTGTTGCTATTTATCTTATTCTCTGCTTGAATGGTCTTGCATTTTTGTTAATTTCCAAATGATGACACACAACAGAAGGATCTATCCCAGGCATTTCATCCATGCTCCACGCGAAGACGTCCTTGAATTCTCGCAAGAGATTAATTTTTCTTTCTTCTTCATCTGCATCCATTTTAGTTCCAATCTTTAGCATCTTTGGTTCTTTTTCAGTTCCAACATTTACTTCTTTTGTTGGTTCTGCTGCAGTGTAAACCGCCTTTGACTCTACTATTGGTGTTGGCTCTTTTATTGTTTTTATCGATTTGTCTCCTCCTTGCGAAATTTCGCTTGGTATTCCTTTTCCTTCTTTTGCTTTTGTCATGTAAATTCTATATTCTTTTTCTTTCCTTGCCTCTTTCGCCATTTTCCAGCGATTTTTTTGCCTCTTTGCACGTCCTTCATAACTTTCTACTTCAACCTGATGACACATTTTCGCATCGCTAAAGTCTCCTATGATTTCACCTACTCCACTAGGGATAAGAAACTTGATACCTTGATGCAATTTTGGTGCTACCGCTTTAATATAATTGCATGTATCCATGGTCTTCCCAATAGCATGTTATAAGGTGACTCCATGTCCACCACACACAATGTCACTTGTGTTTCAACTTCTCCTAGCAATATTCGCACCAGTTTTTGTCCTTTAGGTTTGGTTGTAAATTTACCAAAACCATGGATATGATATGTTGAACAAGTCATCTCTTCATCTTTGTATCCCATCCCTTTGAATGCATGGTAGAACATTATGTCGACTGAACTTCCTGTATCTACTAGAGTTCTGTTCATCGCCCATTCTTCTATAGACTTCGCTGGTTCATCCTTCTCTTTTCGTGTTGCAGTTATTGTGATTACCAACGGAGCCATCTGACTTAAATTTTCTCTCAGTATTTCTGCTGCTATGAATGTAATTTTCTGTTTTTCCCACTCCTTCAATGGTGACACTTTTCTACTGTCATAATTTTTTTCCCTTCAAAATCTCGTTTATGTATTCTTCCTTTTAAATTTTCATGAAACATTAATCATTGTCTTCGTTATTAAGCTACATTCCAATCTCCTACCATCTTCTTTGACTTTGATTATCTTTTCCTTAATCGGTTTACTGACTTGCTTAATCATCTCTATTGATTTCAATAACCTGTTATACACCACACAGATTCTTCACCAACTGCTTCAAATTCTGTCAAATCATAATATCCTCATTCAATCTTGTTTTCAGATAATCTTCAAATTGTAGTCCCTGTTTCTAGCGCTAATATGTAGTTGCAGGATTTCCTACAACTACACCCCTACAAGATTACACAATGATCCAATCCAATTTCATGATCAATTATCAAAGTTTTATTTATTTTTCTTAAGAATCTTACAAGAATAATAAGAGTACCAAGAAATCAGAATAGCTCTATACTTTCTTTCTCCTATTTGTTCTCTCCAACCTCTCTCCAAAAAGATCTCTCCCCCCCTCGAATCTGCTTGGTCCTTTATATAGGATATTACATAGTGGATGACAGCTAAGCCAACCTTTATTTTCGTATCTCGGGTCTCATAAGTTATTCTCGCAAGCTTACAAGGGCTTTCTTCGCAAGTTAACTTCAATCTCGCAAAATCTTCACACTTTCCTCGTGATTAGGCTGACGTCATTCTAAACATCACTTTTCTAACACTCTGCGACGGCCTTCGCAAACACCTTTTAGTTAAAACTTCGCTGAGACATAACCGTTGCGAGATTCAGCTCCTACAGTCTGCAAAAATAATCTCTCTGTCAAAAACTAAGAATCAGACTCATCTTAACCACGATTCACTGACAAGTCCTTTTTTTTTTTTTTAAATTTATTTTGGTATGTTGAGAGTCTTGAGACTGTGTGAGTTGATTTGATCTGATTACATCATTGTCAAACTAAAAAAATATCACCATAATTCAATTTGTTTTCACAACTCTCCCTATCTGTCAAAAATCACATCGCAACATTACAACTCGGTCATGCGGCTGCGCCTAATCTATCAAGTGGTACAACGGAACGGGCATGCCAGCCATAGTTTTTATAGCGAAGTAGAAGCTTAGCTTAGTAATTCAATCTTCCTTTTTTTTTCCCTTTTATCAATGTTTTCATTTTAAGTGGTGTCTCTGATTAATTTGCAAAGGCGATCTCTCGTGTCAAAAACTAAGAAATATTAACCACTCATTGATCACACAAATCTTTTTTTTTTGATCTTTCTACATCGTTAAATTAAAAGATCACCACTCATTCATCTCCCTATCTGCTCTTAAAATTACCCCGTGGAACATGACAACTACTAGTTCTGCGCCTCATCTATGGACTCTGGTTGAAATATCGAAACTGGACATGCCAGCCATATATATAGTCATCATATATACATCAAGCTATGTAGTCAGAAACCTACTACTCTCCAGCAGGTATTTCAAGAAAAAAGAAAAAAGAAAAAAACTCCAGCAGGCCCAAAACTCCGATAGTCACTGCCTATGCTTTTTGCAAGTAGAAATTGACGTTTAGTCCCAAAGTTACTGGGCTTAGGACGCTTTATTCCATCCATCCGAAGCCCCAAGACAGCTTTAATCCAAAAAAACCTTGTAATGGCTTTAGTCCAAACTTGGACGATTTAGTCCAAAATCACGAACGAGTCCCGAGTTTCGATTTTTCGATATACCATAATTAACCTCGAACGATTCCTTCTATATAAACCGTGATTTTGAAATCGAAACTTTTGGATCTCGAAACTTCAATTCAAAACAGATGCAGCTCGTAGATGATTTGGGAGTCGATTTATCAGCTTCAGAGAGATTTTGATCGTTTCTTCATCATACTTCAACTCGCTTACGTTCTTAGTCCAGAGAATTTAACAGCTTTAGAGAGATTTGTTTGTTCTATAGTCCAAAATTCTTAATCTCGAGTTTGAAGAAACCACAGAGTGAGAGATAGATCGATCCAGATTAGATTGGATTTTGATTTCTAATGGAGCGTAATTCAACTTCAAAGTTAGTTTTCTTTTGGTTGTATTTCATCTAATTTTCGTGTTTTGTTTCGATTTTTAGTTTTTCTTAGTTTCGAGTTTATGAGTTGATGATATCAATTTGTATAATCTTGAGTTGATATTTTGTTATATACTAGCTTTTGATTCTCTTGATGATGATGATTTACCTGTAAATACTAGATAAATTCGATTTTTGTTACTTGATGTTGATTTTTTTAGTTTTATGATGCATGATAAGAAATCGACGGCGATACTATATCCTAGTCTTCTATTTTTTGTTCCATTAAGATTCTGGAGCTTAATTGATGGAGTATTTTTATCTAGGTTTAACGTTAGTTGATGTTTTTGGCATTTTTAAAATGTGTACTTTCATGTACACCGTTTACTTTTAGGTTTTATGAATTTTGAAGCTTCAAATGTTTTATTATCATTTCTTTTGTAATATGTAGGGTTCCAAATAAGCCCGACAAGTTCATTAATGCTTGTTTTGAATCATGGTGAGCATTCTCATTGCTTTTCGTGTTAATACTAAAATAATCAGTAGAAGAATTGAAGCATTTAACATGCAAGCACTTTGGAGGTCTTTGTCTCCGGGAGTATATGTTTCAGATTATATGGACAATGCTCAAGTAGTTTATGTGACAGGTGATATACAACTTCAAAGCTTAATTGGTTTCATGATTCTTATCAATAACGAAGATGTGTATTTGCGTGTGGGAATAATTCCGAATCATACTTCTCGTTCTAAGTATGGTAGTAGCGTGTGAGAGTTAAGTTCTAAGTCCGGTTGCGTGCATGAGTTCCGCTTCTTGTTCTAAGTCCGCTTGTGTAACCGAAAGTCCAAAGATGGTAAGGGTGTTAGATCATGATGCGATAAGGGTAAGCCTCTTATTATCGATGAATGGAATTATATATTTGACGAGATTGGTAGAGAATTCGTGGGTGGTGTTAAAGTCATAGGATTGCTCTTGATGAATACAAGATGGCTACCGGTCACAAGCCTATTATTCTTAAAAATGATAGAACTCGTTTACTTTTGCAAAATGCGAAGAAGATGGTTGTGCTTGGAGGATTCATTTTGGGCCTGTGAATGGTGATACTTCTGCCTTCGTACGAAAGATTCTAACGCTCACAAGTTAGTGGTTTTCATACTAGTCCACATTGCTTGAAATAGTTAGTTTACTTGCTCTGTTAGTTTTTATGTTGATTTGTTTTAGGTGTACATTGTGGTGCAATCGCTACGAGTAGAGTCTTTGAAGTACCAACACATGTAGATCTTGTTGGTACTTGTAACAAGTATATGTGGTGCACTCACTACGAGTCTTAGATCTTGCTCCGGTTAGTTTTTATGTTGATTTGTTTTAGGTGTACTCTTCTCGTCCATACCATTTTTTTAACAATTTATCCATTTGATCTTGGAGCTGTAGTGCTGAAGTACCAACACATGAAACTGCTACGAGTCACCCACTCCTTAGTCCTGTGGTGTACATTGTGGTGTACCTTATTAGTTTTTATGTTGATTTGTTTTAGGTGTACATTGTGGTGCACTGTACTTGTTGTACTCTTAAAATACATGTTCTTGCTTGGTTTTTGTGTATGTTCATAGTGTTGTTTTTGAGATCTTATTAGGTGTGAATTGTGGTGCACATTACTTATTCCATTTTATTTATTTTTTTGTAGTTGTGGTGTTGGTTTGAGGTTGAAGAGTCCTGCGGTGACAACCAAGTTAATCAAGCATTTGATCGCTGACAATTTACAGGGTGATCCTAGCTTAAAACCCAATCAGATCATATCACTTTTCAAGAAAACTTATGGGTCCAATATTAAGTATCACCATGCCCGTAGAGGGAAGAAGCTGTATTTGAAGAACAATATGGCGATGATGAGAAGTCGTATAGTGATTTTACTTGGTATGTCAAAGCAATTGAGGAAACTAATCCCGATAGCTATGTGAAGTTTGAAGTTGAGGATGGAACAAATAGATTTCAGAGGATATTCGCTTGTTACGGTGCTTGCAAGCATAGCTATAAGTATCTCGTGCCCATGATTTACTTGGACGCTACTTTTCTTCTTGGTAGATACAAACTCTTATGGCTGCAACATGTATCAACGGAAACAATGAGTTTTACCCATTTGCTTTTGCCATTGTACACCAAAACAAAGATAATTGGTTCTGTTTCGGATAATCTCCAAAAACTATTGTCGATGGTCGATGATCGTCCGATTGTTTTCCTTAGTGATCGTGGAGAAGGACTCTTGCAGGGCATTCCAAAATATTTTCCTAATGCACATCACAGCTATTGCTTTTACCACATCAAATGCAATCTACCCATTGGATCAGGTGATGCGAATTCGAAGCCCGTTCTTGATTTGTTTTACAAAGATGCATACTCTTACACACCAAGAACTTTGAAGAAGCTTTGAAGGGAATGCATGCAATTGAGCCGGGCATGTTGCTAACTATATCGGGACTATTCTAAAGGAGAAATGGGCAAATGCGTTTTCCCCAGTATGCGATATGGTGCTCACTCTTCAACTCTTGCCGAGTCCTTCAACAACTGGGTTCTTCCTTTTAAAAAAGTTGCTTGAATTTGTTCTTCTCTATGCGATACGGTGAGCTTTATGTTTATTTTTTTTATTTAGATACATGTTTTTTTAAGAAGTTGCCTGCATTTCCTTTTAAAAAGTTGCCTGCATTGTTTGCATACATGAAGAACAACAACTATGTCTACATTATTTGCATACATGTGTTTGCTTTGATCTCGTAGATACATGTATCCAACCGTGTGTACATTGTTGTACACATTGATTTCCTTGATGTGTACATTGTTGTACACATGTTTTATCTCGTATTCCTTTTTGTTGTACACATGTTTTTTTATTTTATGGTTTGTGTTTTTATCATGTCGGTTTGAAGGTTATGGACAAAATGTCCGAGAGAAGTATACTAGGTCCTGGAAACATTCAACACTAGGCTCACTCCTGAATATGAGGCTTTACTAAAGGAAAACATCGACATTGGTCGTACTTGGACCGTTGTTCGAGTCAATGGAAAGATTGTATGAAGTCGTCTCCCTGACTCATTCTCAGAGATCTATTGGAGAAAACTTGTACATGTCACAGGTAGGGCTGCACATGGTTCGGTTTTTATCGGTTTTTGGCAAAACCTAATCCGAAACCAAAGTACTCGGTTTTTAAATAATGAAAACCAATGAAACCATATAGCCTATTCGGTTTTATTGGTTTGGTTTCTACTGGTTTTGTTAAAAACCATATGGTTTTTGGTTAACCGAATTGATTTATAAACAATAATGTGTCATTTGTGTCGGTGCTTTATAGTTTACACAAACAAGTGTGAAAAGATTCATTCTGCTATGAGAATAATAGAGGTTCGCAGTATCGAGCTAAGAAAAACCCCAAACATCTTTTAACTACATACTTATTGAAACAAAATTAGCTCAAAAGAGAATAAAAGACGACGAAAATATAAGAGCTTAATGCTCCCCTCATTCCCAGCCACCAGCTGTAGGCATGACGGGATCAACTGGTGCAGTTGCTTTGGCTCCCAAGCTACCTCTCCTCCTTCCACGGGAACTCCCGCGAATGATAAACAAACGAGAGATCAGCGTACAAATAGTGGATTCACAAATCATTTTCAACATTCCCAAGCAATAACAACAATAACAATAACAACATTCCCAAGCAAAATAAACAAGATCAGCAAAGACATGTTTGCTGTTGCTACTATAAAAAAATTGCCTTGTATGTGACAAAGAGGTAATATGCGCTTTTAGTTTCGTATAACCGACATATGACTCATAATGCAAAGACAAGAAAATCGAAATCACAAGTACTTCCTAATTGAATAGTCAAGAAATAATCACAAGTATTTCCAATCATTTTCAGTCTATAAGCTAAGTCTAGACCTAAACAAGTCACAACTGATATAAGGCTACAATTATCCCACAGCAAAAAACTAGAAAATGACAGGGATGAACCGGATGATAATCTGAAAATTCACTCGCCAACGAAACTAGAAATGCTAGAAACAACTCTTAAAGCTTCCTTTATTACTACCTCAGGTCAAAGAGGGTAAAACTACAAACTAGAAAAACTTACCGCTAACAACTTCACGATAACAAAGTTGAATCTTCTTCTTCTTCATCATCTATGTCAATGCGGATGAACTTAGAAGTTGCAAGAGAACCTAAAAATTCTGCAAGAAATTACATCAATAAGTGACAAACAATGAGTAGAGAAAATAACAAATCAGAATTTTACTAATAGCGAGTAGAGAAAATACCTGAAACATCTTCGGTATCATCGGCCCTAAGGTGTTTGGATCAAGATCAACCGGTGTCCGTAACCAGCTTTGCGTGCAAATCAATGCCTCAACTGTCTTAGGCAGCAGTGAACTTCGATATGGATCAATAACTCGCCTTCCAGTACTAAACGCAGATTCCGAGGCAACAGAAGAGACTGGTATGGCTAGTATATCTCTCGCCATGTGTGATAATACAGATACCTTGTACTATTAGTCCTCCACCAACCTAAAATTTCAAATTGAACACCGGTAGGGCTAATTCTCGCCTTCACGTTTCTCCTCTAAATATAACTCCAACTCGTTTTACCCTCAACATTGTCATCCTCCTCATCTTCTTTCGCTCTCTCTCGCTATAAGACTAGCATACGCGGAATCTTCATCATCAAGAACCCTTAAGATTGAGTAACATTATCACAATCACTTGTGGCACTAGACATTTCATCATTTGCATAAAGACACTTTTACTCTTCGAAAAGTTCTTGAAAATCAGTTCTCACATAAGTCGATAAGTGTTTACGTAATGACGGACCCGTGATATCTAAAGTATCAAGAATAAAATTTAAACCTTTCATTTTCTCACGTGGATCAAGCAAAACAGCAATGAACATGAGAGTGTTCATTTTCTCATATTCTCCCCAATACTTATTAAACTTGTCTAGCATTTTAGTGCCCATACCAGAGAGAAATGGATCTGAACTTTTTACCCATGTGTTCATTGTTCTATGAATGACACTTACGTTAAACAAGAACTCATGTGAAGTAACACGTGTACAAAGAAGAAAACTTGACAAATCAAATCATAGAATACCTTTAAAATTTCCCAAATGATCTTGCATTGGCCCAATCTTCCACATATGGAGCATGTATAGGAGGAGGAGGAGGGGCCTTCTTCTTGCCTTTGTTATGAGCAGGGTACAAGCCTCTTCCATGTCAACATCATCACTAGCACCAATAGGCAGAAAATACAGGAGGGATGGATCTTTCGTTGAAACAAAACTTCTTTTGAAAGCCTTATCATCCCGTGCTAGCCTTTCAAAAGCTTTCCGATATCTACAAGCAAACTTCCAACATCATGTAAGTGGAATTCCATCTTGTATCCACATCTAAAACTAAACCTTTTCGCAATCTATCTTTTCTTGTTTAGCACAATCCATAAACTTACTCAACCTAGCAGGAGAACCCATCACATACTTCACCACCGCCCTTACTCTCTTAATAGCCATGTGATACTCTCCCAAGCCAAAGATTCACAACAAGTGCAAGCACATGAGCAAAGCACATCTAACTTGCATAAACTTAGTATTTAGTACACCATTTGAACTAATCACTTGCTCCTTTAAATGACCATCCTCCCTTAGATAATCAATAGCTAAATCATTAGCACTAACATTGTCAAGCGTAATAGTAAAAACCCCAGGAAGTTCCCAATCTAACAGACATTCGTCTGACATCTTCCCAATTACCTCACCTGAATGACCTAAAATTTGGAAAAAGTTGATTACCAGTTTGTGCAACTTCCAATCTTTATCAATAAAATGCGCAGTTATAACCATGTAGCTTTTATTTTGGGCATTTGAGGTCCATGTGTCAGTGGTGAGACAAACTCTCACATTGTTTGCCTTGAAGTAGTTCTTCATCTTCTCCTTTTCAGCTTCATACAAATTTAATACACCTCGGGAAATGGTCATACGAGAAGGGATCTCGAATCTGGATTCAAGTACCCTACAAAGTTCCTTGAACCCTTCTCCTTCAACCACTCTAAACGGCTGCTCATCTAAAATTACAAATAAAATCACTGCCTTTGTACATGCATCTTGATTAAAAGTTACCGCAACCAATTTTCCTTCTTCTCCTAGCCTAGCCTAGGTTGAAAATCAAGAGTTTGTCGTCCTTTTTCCTCCTTGGGCTTCTCGCACATATCTTCAAATGATTATTCATACCACCTGTCCCATACTTGGTACCCTGAGCTGCAATTTTTGTCTTACAGTGGCGACATTTTTCATATTTCGAAGGCTTGGGTTCCATATCAAAGTGGTTCCACACATCAAAACGTTTCTTTCCCTTTGGTTCTGTCACTTCTGTGTTATCTTCAGTTGCATCTTCAGGGGTTTTACGCTTATTGCTATGTGTTTCTGTCACTTCTATGCCAACTTCCAGGGCCCATCTCCATCTCGCACTAGCATCTCCACCTCCACTAGCATCTCCAGTGAGAACTAGCATCTTTAGCAAAGACTTGCACCTCCAACAACTTGCACCTCCAATCGAACTTGCATTAGGTGGAGGTCGAGGTGGCCGCTTATTAGAAGAAACAGAGGCGAGGGTGTTGAACTAGATCCTCGCATTTTCAAACAAAGAAGTCCGCAATATGATAAACCATACATGATGTCAATTGGTATTCGAAAACATACAAAAGAAACAACAACAAGAAACTTATGAGATGAAAAGCATCTCGACTCAAAACCAAATACATAAACCGCATATGTCCAATGCCAAAACTTATTCAAGATAAACAACAAACTTTTTTTTTTGTAAAATGACTCACTTCTGAACTTTAAGTTAGTCAAAAGACCTGAATTCATGTCTGAGCAATAGTTGCTCTGGAATTTAATCATCATTTTAACATGTTTACTGATCAATCTAGAAAAAGTATTATTGTAGAAACAACTCATAAGAAACACATACATAAGCTTCTTGTTTATCTACAAAGAAATCACGCAAGGTATACAAAAATGAATGAAATTACATAAAGGAATCAAAAATCAAAAAATGAAAGCATCAATAAATTGACCTAATTAAGCATAACCCAATTCATATTACTATGTAAATCAGGCAAAATAAACCCTAATTTTGAAATATCCCCAACAAAAATTAACATCACAAAACCCTAATTTGCGATTTATAAAATCAAATCAATATCAAAAACTGCTCAAACCTAACGCTCATAATCATAGTATCATAACCTTTTCGTAAAAGAAGATAAAATCAAACATTTAATACCTTTATAATCAAGTAACTTCTAGTCTTAGTTTGTTGCTTGATTAAACTTGAATAAGAAGAGAAGAAGAAGAAGTCGTGGGAAAGCACCAAGAAGTCACCGGTGATTAGTTTTAGAGCGATGGTGTGGCTGGTGTCTTAGTCCTGGTGATGCAACATGTACTCCAGGAAGAACGAAAAAGATGAGCAGTTTTGAGAAATAAGAAACTTCGATCTATTCTCGACTCGAACTCGATCAAGTAAGCTAATATCTACTAACATCCACTACTAATAATATTATAATCCTACTACAAGAGTAGTCGGTTAACCAATAGGTTTTCGGTTCGGTTTTGGGTAAAACCTAAACCGAAACCAAGAGTGTCGGTTTTTCAGAATCGACAACCAAAATGAAACCACCTGTGTTATGGTTTCCGGTTCGGTTCGGTTTAAAAAGGTCGGTTTCGGTTTCGGTTCACGGTTTAGGTTCGGTTCACGGTTTAAAACCACTGTGTTGAGAGTCTTGAGACTGTGTGAGTTGATTTGATCTGATTACATCATTGTCAAACTAAAAAAATATCACCATAATTCAATTTGTTTTCACAACTCTCCCTATCTGTTCAAAAATCACATCGCAACATTACAACTCGGTCACTAGGCCGCGCCTAATCTATCAAGTGGTACAACTGAACGGGCATGCCAGCCATAGTTTTTTTATAGCGAAGTAGAAGCTTAGCTTAGTAATTCAATCTTCCTTTTTTTCCCTTTTATCAATGTTTTCATTTTAAGTGGTGTCTCTGATTAATTTGCAAAGGCGATCTCTCGTGTCAAAAAACTAAGAAATATTAACCATCGTTGATCATTACAAATCTTTTTTGATCTTTCTACATCGTTAAATTAAAAGATCACCACTCATTCATCTCCCTATCTCGCTCTTACAAATTACCCCGTGGAACATGACAACTACTAGTTCTCGCGCTCATCTATGGATCAAGTTGAAATCGAACTGGACATGCCACCATATATATAGTCATCATATATACATCAAGCTATGTAGTCGAAACCTACTACTCTCCAAATAGTATTTCAAGAAAAAGAAAAAAAGAAAAAAACTCCAAAGAGGCCCAAAACTCCGATAGTCACCGCTACGCTTTTTGCAAGTAGAAATTGACGTTTAGTCCCAAAGTTACTTGGGCTTAGGACGCTTTATTCCATCCATCCGAAGCCTTCCGACAGCTTTAATCCAAAAAAAAACCGCCTGCAATGTTTAGTCCAAACTTGGACGATTTAGTCCAAAATCGCGAACGAGTCCCGAGTTTCGATTTTTCGATATACCATAATTAACCTCGAACGATTCCTTCTATATAAATCTGTGATTTTGAAATCGAAACTTTTGGATCTGAAACTTCAATTCAAAACAGGATGCGGCTCGAGAGATGATTTGGGAGTCGATTTAACGGCTTTCTGAGAGATTTTGATCGTTTCTTCATCATACTTCAACTCGCCTTACGTTCTTAGTCCAAAGAATTTAAAAGTTTCGAGAGAGATTTGTTTGTTCTATAGTCCAAAATTCTTAATCTCGGGTTTGAAGAAACCACAGAGTGAGAGATAGATCGATCCGTGATTAGATTGGATTTTGATTTCTAATGGAGCAGAATTCAACTTCAGTTAGTTTTCTTTTGGTTGTATTTCATCTAATTTTCGTGTTTTGTTTCGATTTTTAGTTTTTCTTAGTTTCGAGTTTATGAGTTGATGATATCAATTTGTATAATCTTGAGTTGATATTTTGTTATATACTAGCTTTTGATTCTCTTGATGATGATGATTTACTTGTAAATACTAGATAAATTCGATTTTTGTTACTTGATGTTGATTTTTTTAGTTTTATGATGCATGATAAGAAATCGATTTTACGTATACTATATCCTAGTCTTCTATTTTTTGTTCCATTAAGATTCTGGAGCTTAATTGATGGAGTATTTTTATCTAGGTTTAACGTTAGTTGATGTTTTTGGCATTTTTAAAATGTGTACTTTCATGTACACCGTTTACTTTTTAGGTTTTATGAATTTTGAAGCTTCAAATGTTTTATTATCATTTCTTTTGTAATATGTAGGGGTTCCAAATAAGCCCTCGACAAGTTCATTAATGTCGTTTTGAATCATGGTGAGCATTCTCATTTTTTCGTGTTAATACTAAAATAACCGTAGAAGAATTGAAGCATTTAACATGCAAGCACTGGAGGTCTTTGTCTCCTGGGAGTATATGTTTCAGTTATATGGACAATGCTCAAGTAGTTTATGTGACAGGTGATATACAACTTCAAAGCTTAATTGGTTTCATGATTCTTATCAATAACGAAGATGTGTATTTGCGTGTGGGAATAATTCCGAATCATACTTCTCGTCTAAGTATGGTAGTAGCAGATAGCAGAGTTAAGTTCTAAGTCCGGTTTAAGTGAGTTCCGCTTCTTGTTCTAAGTCCGCTTGTGTAACCGAAAGTCCAAAGATGGTAAGGGTGTTAGATCATGATGCGATACAAGGGTAAGCCTCTTATTATCGATGAATGGAATTATATATTTGACGAGATTGGTAGAGAATTCGTGGGTGGTGTTAAAGCTGTTAGGATTGCTCTTGATGAATACAAGATGGCTACTGGTCACAAGCCTATTATTCTTAAAAATTATAGAACTCGTTTTTACTGCAAAATGCGAAGAAGATGGTTGTGCTTGGAGGATTCATTTTGGGCCTCGTGAATGGTGATACTTCTCGGTTCGTCGGCCAAAGATTCTAACGCTCACAAAGTTAGTGGTTTTCATACTAGTCCACATTGCTGAAATAGTTAGTTTACTTGCTCTGGTTAGTTTTTATGTTGATTTGTTTTAGGTGTACATTGTGGTGCACTGCTACGAGTAGAGTGCTGAAGTACCAACACATGTAGATCTTGTTGGTACTTGTAACAAGTATATGTGGTGCACTGCTACGAGTCTTAGATCTTGCTCTGGTTAGTTTTTATGTTGATTTGTTTTAGGTGTACTCTTCTCGTCCATACCATTTTTTTAACAATTTATCCATTTGATCTTGGAGCTGTAGTGCTGAAGTACTAACACATGAAACTGCTACGAGTCACCCACTCCTTAGTCCTGTGGTGTACATTGTGGTGTACCTTATTAGTTTTTATGTTGATTTGTTTTAGGTGTACATTGTGGTGCACTGTACTTGTTGTACTCTTAAAATACATGTTCTTGCTTGGTTTTTGTGTATGTTCATAGTGTTGTTTTTGAGATCTTATTAGGTGTGAATTGTGGTGCACATTACTTATTCCATTTTATTTATTTTTTTGTAGTTGTGGTGTTGGTTTGAGGTTGAAGAGTCTGCGGTGACAACCAAGTTAATCAAGCATTTGATCGCTGACAATTTACAGGGTGATCCTAGCTTAAAACCCAATCAGATCATATCACTTTTCAAGAAAACTTATGGGTCCAATATTAAGTATCACCATGCCCGTAGAGGGAAAGAAGCTGTATTTGAAGAACAATATGGCGATGATGAGAAGTCGTATAGTGATTTTACTTGGTATGTCAAAGCAATTGAGGAAACTAATCCCGATAGCTATGTGAAGTTTGAAGTTGAGGATGGAACAAATAGATTTCGGAGGATATTCGCTTGTTACGGTGCTTGCAAGCATAGCTATAAGTATCTCGTGCCCATGATTTACTTGGACGCTACTTTTCTTCTTGGTAGATACAGGGGTACTCTTATGGCTGCAACATGTATCAACGGAAACAATGAGTTTTACCCATTTGCTTTTGCCATTGTACAGTCTGAAAACAAAGATAATTGGTTCTGGTTTCTGGATAATCTCCAAAAACTATTGTCGATGGTCGATGATCGTCCGATTGTTTTCCTTAGTGATCGTGGAGAAGGACTCTTGCAGGGCATTCCAAAATATTTTCCTAATTCACATCACAAATATTGCTTTTACCACATCAAATGCAATCTACCCATTGGATCGTGTGATGCGAATTGAAGCCCGTTCTTGATTTGTTTTACAAAGATGCATACTCTTACACACCAAAGAAACTTTGAAGAAGCTTTGAAGGGAATGCATGCAATTGTAGCCGGGCATGTTGCTAACTATATCGGGACTATTCTAAAGGAGAAATGGGCAAATGCGTTTTTCCCTCGTATGCGTAGATATGGTGCTCACTCTTCAACTCTTGCTGAGTCCTTCAACAACTGGGTTCTTCCTTTTAAAAAGTTGCTTGAATTTGTTCTTCTCTATGCGATACGGTGAGCTTTATGTTTATTTTTTTTATTTAGATACATGTTTTTTTAAGAAGTTGCCTGCATTTCCTTTTAAAAAGTTGCCTGCATTGTTTGCATACATGAAGAACAACAACTATGTCTACATTATTTGCATACATGTGTTTGCTTTGATCTGTAGATACATGTATCCAACCTGTGTACATTGTTGTACACATTGATTTCCTTGATGTGTACATTGTTGTACACATGTTTTATCTCGTATTCCTTTTTGTTGTACACATGTTTTTTATTTTATGGTTTGTGTTTTTATCATGTCACTTGAAGGTTATGGACAAAATGTCCGAGAGAGAAGTATACTAGGTCCTGGAAACATTCAACACTAGGCTCACTCCCGAATATGAGGCTTTACTAAAGGAAAACATCGACATTGGTCGTACTTGGACCGTTGTTCACCAATGGAAAGATTGTATGAAGTCGGGTCTCCTGACTCATTCTCAGATCTATTGGAGAAAACTTGTACATGTCACAGTGGCGAGTTAATGGTTTTCCTTGTGCACATGCTTGTGCTTTGCAATTCAAGCTACTAGAGAAGACATCTATGATTTTGTTGAGACATACTTCACCACCGAGTGGTATAACAGGGCATACCAGAGATCATCTTGCCAATCCCCAATTATGACAAGTCATGCACTTATGATCCTAGTGATAGGGTTATTGTTCCTATTCCTGTTCCTCCACCGGGTAGGCGAAGAACACAACGAATCGTGCATCCTTATGAGAAGCAAAAGAGGAAAATGATGTGCACAAAGTGCTTCACACTTGGTCACCACAATGAGCTACCGCCCCATGATTTGATGACTTTTCTATGTTTCATTTTTTCAAAAGATTCTATGTGTTTGGTCTTTACTTTTGGTAATGTCTTTTAATTTTCTTTATGTGGATAATAAGTTCCGGGACATGTGTACCATTCTCGTACACCTTCCCGTGAACTTGATTTTATTTCCGTCTTTTTACATGTGTACCACTATGTACACTTTGGTGTACAATGGATGCTACTAGTCTATTTTGTTTAGTAATTACTTATTACTTTTGTTATGTTCAATTTTTCAGTTCTGCATGATATAAAATTTTTAGTAATATACTTATGTCTTTCATTTTACACCAATGACTGGCTACTTTATCAAAAGTATGAAATCTGTCAGAACATGTGTACCTTTATGTACACCTTATGAACAATTTCTGCTATGTCAGTACCTGTGTACAATCAAGTACACCTTAAGAGATCAAAACCTTATGAATGGTTTCTACTATGTCAAGACTGTGTACAATCAAGTACAAATTTCCAACTAATAAAAATATTAATTCAAGGTCTTGATAAGTCATAAACAAAGTTATAAAAACTGAAATTTGATTCTGTTATATGCAAAGATAGAAAATGTTTAGAAGCAAGCAATTCACAAATTGATCTTGTATAATGAATTAAGAAAATAAAATCTTCTTCCTCCTCAATGGATTCTTTTCCATACTCAAAGCGCCATCGCTGTGTGCTTCATCAGTTGCTACATCCCACACTTGTTCATAGATTTCGACTTTTTTCAGCATCTTTGCCACCAATGTCGCTTGGTAGGCCTGGAAATGGGTTTATATTAATGCCTACGAGTAATAACCGAAAGTGCACGGCGTCTATCGGAGACGTGGCAAGTACGGGTCGAACCACAGAGACTTGTGGTGCTATGGTTGATCAAGGGCTAAGTTAAACTGAATTCCAGATGATATTGTGACAAACAAGGGATTTTGTTGCCGATACGGCTGATTGAAGGATAAAACAATGAAGTAAAGGTGAATTACAAACGAGTGAGAGTAAATGGTTGCTAGGATTGTCAAATCCACCACTAAATCATGCTATGTGCTCAACTACATAGAGTTTTCTTGTTCCTGAGGAAGACAAGGATAATGTGTCAAGATTATCACCTATCTAAGGATGTTTCACCTAGTGACACTTCAATATTCAGCTAAGATACTAACCTATAGCACTAGTTGTCTAATTAAGCACAACTAGTCAAAAGAATTAGCAATTATGATTATGGATTGAGCTGCAAAGACACTCAAAGCAAGCTTGTAACCTAATTACAATGGATACAAGGCATCCATTGTGAGAGAAAAGCCTTGGGTACTAGGATTGAAGACATCTTTATAGTTTAAGCATTCAAGAATGACTCAAACACAATTGAAATCACAACATGGATTTAGGGTTTCATCTGAACCCTAGCAATTTGAATTAAAACATGATACAAATATAAATTAACCTAAATTAACTCTAATTGGTGCTCAAGCAACCCAAATGAACCCTAACACACACAAATTCACTGCTATTTATACATGCAAGGAAAACCCCAAAACCCTAATTCTCAAAACAAAGAATTAAAGTCATACCCTCTCGCCCATACTCGCTTGAATCGTACTCCTCTCTTGTCTAGTCGGCTCTGCAACTCCTTTGATGTTGATGTTAGAGAAACCCTAATACTAGTTATCTCAACCCTAGCCTCTAAGTTAGAAGAAGCTACGAGTAAAGATGGCTAGAACTAGGGTGATGGACGAGTTGTTGAGGCGGCTGTTGTGCTGACAAGAGATGATGGTGATGGTTACGGCGGGGAGAGGGAGGAGGTGAAGAAGAGCGAGCTCGCTTCCGTCTCCGTCGGGTGAGATTTTGCAGAGGCATGGGGGAAGAAGAAAGAGAAGATGGAAAAGAGAATGGGGGAGTTGGTCGAGAGGGTATAGGGTTAGGCGACTTTGCTATGGAGCAGGCGCATCGAGTGATGATGAGAATGATGCAGCGAGCGTAGGATCTAGGGAGTGATATCTGAACGGCTCAGGGAGGCTCGGAGTAATCTGGTGTTGAGCGGGAGCAGCAAAGTGTGATGCGCATGAAGGAGCGACCGTTGGATGTAGCTGAGGGAGATCTCAACGGCTCAGAAATGATGGGCTTGGATCCGGGTCGTGGGTCGGAGATGGATAGCTCGAGCCCATGTATGTAGATGAGTTGCTACTTGTTGGGTTGCAACTGTTGCGCGCGCGGGCTTCGGCTTTCTACTCCAAAGACACTTGCCTCCGATTCTTCGCTCTTTTGGCTCCTCAATTTCTCCGAGCTTTATTTATTACCTAAAAACACAAAATTAATTAATACAAGTATTTATTCTTGAAAACAAAGAAAATACAGAATCTGGGATAATATCTCGATTTCGAGCACAAAAGATGAGTAAAATGCCAATAAAAAGGTGTATAAATATGCAATATTTGGCACTCATCAAATACCCCCAAACCTGAATTTTACTTGTCCTCAAGTGAAAAGAAATTAAGAAATCCTAACTATACCCCCTGTCGTAGGTCTCTCGAATGCATTTAGCGTATGCACTAAGCCTTTAAACCCCTAGGTGTCCCTAGTGGACGAGTTGTAGTCTCGTGAGGGTTTACCATAGGTGTACCCACAAAACCTTCTCCAACTTCAGAGTGTAAAAGAATCTCAAGCATCCAAGAAGCTATGAGTACATAGAGTTTCTGCATGCTAGTAACATGAAGTTAAAACTACCAAAGAACGCATTCTCATCCTTAGTCTTTGAGCGAGAAGTAACCATACCATATGAAAGAATTCGGATTCGATTGTGATCATAAGTCTCAACTTCTGCCTCACCATTAGGGTTTTATGATAATTGCACTCAAAAGATCGCTTTTTTAGTCTCTCATGTGTGCAGGCAGGGAATAAAGAGAGAAATCCCGCACACGTTGTAGGTAAGAAGGATAACCTTCCGAAATAATTTCTCGGAGACTCCACGAAGTGTGGACAAAAAGAATCTTTTTCTGATGATCTCTAAGAAAGGAAATCAACCATTAGTAAAGGGTGGGAGTACTCACTCACTTCTCACCCGATCGGCAATTAATATCACTCTCTCATAGGAACCATAGAAACGTCTTCAATCTTCGGTCTTCGGTCTTCAACTATTGATGACGAACTTCTAAACTTCACAAAACTTGACAATTTTTAACTTTTCTACTCAATTTCCTTGTTGTTTGGATTTTTCTTTTTCAATTCTTCTTTACCATGGTGGTATCAAAACTAAGAAAATAAACTACAATATATATATTTTTTTTTTGATTTTTTTTGATTTTTTTTTTACAATAAGTGAAAATAAAAATACAAATAATGAAACAACTAACTCCATGGACAAAGGACTTTATTACTCAATTTTTCCACAACTTGTATTGTCTTGATTTTATATATTTTATTAATTCTCATCCTATTTTCTTTTCTTTGTTGCACATAAACCTTGGACTATATCAATTTTTCTTTCAATATTCTGATGATGCTCCGCTTGCTGACGATGATATGTTTCTATGGGTCTGTTGATGTTGTTGAGAGGGAGAGAGTGATGCTAACTACAAATCAGTATTTAGAAGGAGTTTTCATCTTTAAACGTCACCCTCATGATTGACAAAAATAGCACTCAAGAGATCAAAAGTAGTGCTGAAAATGGTGCGAAGTTGGGTAGCTCACCATTCCTACCCTAATTGACGACGGTGACACACACTCTAACATCTTTTCTAGAAAGTTGCAAAAATTGAAGGTTGGTGCCTTACTTGATGTAAATTGGGTAGTCTCCACTATGGGTGATCACAATTCTACTACCGAATATCTAAACATCACCTAATTCGCCCTCCGGTATGGTTAAATCCAACTTTAACGCTCTAATCAACTAAGAAACCCGATTGCGTTCTCCGGACTTCCAATTTAATTTATTTCGGTCGATTCTCTATGTAAACATAGCTAGAAGCATGCTAGTGACTCTAAAATCTCTAAAAGTTGGAGGTTTTTATTTGCAAAAAGTTTTGAATTTTTTTTTTTTTTTTTTTTTTGAAGTAAAACAAAAAGACTAAAAACTCTATATGCAAATGCACCCCCAAACCTAAATCAAACATTGTCCTCAATGTGTCAACATATAATCTAAATTTAAACAGTCACATACCATGAGAACTATGCTGATAAGAGAAAAGGGAAGAGATTACCGGATATCGGTGGGAGCAAGGTTGGAGCTTCATTAATCAAGGCTAGAATCCAACATTCTCAGCGGAGATCATATCGGATTAGCACAATATATGCACAAGAAGACTCAACCGATTCAAGAAAAGAAAAATTTAACAAGTTCTACTGGATTATATACAAAAATTCACCATATACCAACAAATCTAAAGAGTTGAGGATCAACCCAATAGAAAATATATACAAACATCAACAAATTTTTACACACGATATAACATGATAGTGCAAGAAAGACCGCAAATGGGAATGATTTTCCCCAAACCTAAACTTGTGAACGGATGCGGTTTTGAGCACAAAATCTTGCAATTTTAAAGGTACATCATGCAAAAGGTCTAACTCAAAATGAGTTTTGCTAAGAACAAAAGATACATACACATTCCAACCGTGGTTCCCTAAAGGTGTTATACTTTGATGCAAAATAGTCCAAGAGGACTTGGGAAGCACAAAGCTCTAGGCCTAAATTAGGCATTTTCAGAAAAGTTGGTTTTGCAATTTTGTTACAAACTACATCTAGGTTTGGTGGAGGAGTCTCAATTTGTGACTTAGGAGAGAAATCAGGTACATCTAAGTTGTTTTCATTTATAAAATCATTTGCACCGTCACATACTTTCCTAAGGTCGAAGAGGGTAAATCATGTTCACCCGCATAGAACAATTCATCAATCTCTAGGTCATACTCATCATCATTCTCATGCATAACATAACCAGGAGAGATATCATGTCAGAATCTAGGCATGGAATTAGGCACATGCATTGAATCATCCGTGTAAACAGACACTTCAGCTATTCCTAGGTCACAAACAGGTGGTATAGCATGCTCATTTTCACAGGACAATTCCACAGGTTCCAAATCAGCATCACATGTATGAATATTAGAAGAAGCATCATTCATAGGGTTCACAGAAGAGATGCCTAACGTCTCTGAACCAAAAGATTCTACTACATTTTCGAAATACGCATGCTCTTCATATTCATCATCATCATCATAACAAAAATTCATCTCCCCATTCAAAATTTGAGTTCCAAAGATACTCATCTACCTCTAGATTAGGTTCAATTTAAGGAGAATTTTCACTAGTGGGTATGAATGTTTCATATGAATGATCATTACATGGGTGTGCACATGGTTCACTAGAGAAGGAAATTCGGACATGTTGCTATATGGATGGTCGTGTATTGCATTCAGCCTCAAGCCTAGCATTTTTCTCCATGAGCGTTTCCATTACTGATTGCGAACACGGAGTTGGGTGAGTATAACATTGTTCAACTTCCCATGATGATGGATGATGCATGTGTGCATGGTCATAGTCACTTCTAGACAATTCGTACATTTGATTATCATGGCTTTCCCTAGACTGCCTAAACTCATGTAAAATGTAGCATTCTCGTGAGGTGGTCTAAGCTACCACATAAGGTACAAGTATACATTGCATAGTGCCTGGGGGATTAGATTTGACAGATTGCTCATGTAATTGCCTTTCTAAAGCGAAACTTGAGCTTCTAATTGATCTAGAAGTGATGACTGGGTATGAGGAAAGTGTTCATTCTCAACCTGTGGTGGATGATGCATGTGCTCATAATGATTAGGGTATGTGAGGTCAGGGCCCTGAGAAGGCTCATAATAATTCCTAAAATCACTATGGCATGTGGGGAGTTCATACTTTTTGAAGCATGCCCGTAAGCAAGCTCTCTAATGGATTTGTTCGTATCCCCAGTTGCAGACCAAAATCCTGACATGATTTAGCACTCAAATTGAAACTCAAAACCCAATTGTAGTGGGCTCAGTTTGGTTTTGATGGGTTTTGTTTGGTTTAAATGGGCTCATTTTTTGTTTTTGTAAGCTTTGGTTTATGTGGGAAGCCCAGGTTGTTGTGGGCTCAATTTGGTTTTAGTGAGTTTGGTTTGTTTGGGATTTGTTGTTTGTAGCCCAGGTTTGGGTTCAGTTAGCTCAGTGGGTGTGGGCTGAAAATTTTATGCACAGCCCAGCAGTGTGGCTTATGTGGGCTCCTTGTTTGGTTTATTGCAGAGCCCAGGTTGATTGAAAGTGCACGGACCAGATATGTGCAGCCCAGTATTTATGGGTTTCAGTTGTGTGCACAGCTCAACAGATGTGGGCTCAGTTTGTTTGCAAACTGAGTTTGTGAAGGTTGGGCTTGGCAGGTTCACAGCCCATTAATTTTGGAAAGCTCAGTGGTTGTGTTCCAGTTTAAGTGCAAATGCACAGGTATGTGTAGATGCAAAGCAAGTGAAGCTATGCAAGGTCTAACAGCTGCCCCGCACAGCCCATTGGTTGCTTTTGTGCAAGTTTCGTGCACAAATTGGCAAAGCTTACACAGCACAGGTTAGCAGATGCACACGAAAGGCAGAATGCAATGTGCACAATTTCAATATGTTGCAAGGGTCAACAGATGTATGCACAGAAATTGCAATTCAGGGTTGAGCATTTACTGGCAATTGTTTTTATCATGCAAAGGCATCTCAACAAAATTTTAACAATGTATAGGGCAGCTCAGTGGCAATAACAAGTCCGGCCATCCTCAAATTTTTCAAAGAACATGCATACAAATATCCAATCTCAAAAAGTACGAGATGTGACAGGGCGAACTCAAATTTCACCTGATAACAGGCTTGTGCACACAGCAAACTCACAGATCAAAGGGCACAGCACATATTTACAACTCAAATGGCTATACCAGCATAGCATCAGGTTTTAACACAACTGATAACAGAATAGAGCATGCAGGATCTCAAGCTCAACAGCTCAGGGTAGATGGGTTATGCTCAGGTTTATCACACATACATCACACAGACACTCAATGGAAAGTAAACCTAGAGCACACAATTCAGGGTGTCACAGAATACCAATTCACAGCACAGGCCAGGTCTAGGTGCAGCTCTCAACACAGCTCTAAGTGCGGCTCAGCACAGAGTAGCACAAATAATTTCTCAAACTTAAATACAGCACAACACAGGATAGATTGGTTACCAGTTTTCACAGAGCATGCAAATAGGTGCAGGGCTGATGGCTCAACAAGCTCAGTTGAGCCAGGGTTTGATCTAGCACTAGTTCAGGGAGCATACAAGCCAAACAGCTTGCTGGGTATGCAACAGAAGCTCATTTTCACAGGCTAGCCTCAGAATTACATGTGATATGGCATTACACTATGCTTGTTGTGGCTCACAGATGCACAATTGATGTTAACAGGGTTACCCAACATGCAAGCACATATTTCAGGGCCGATTGATGAGTTTCACGAGATTTAGGCTTAACAGATCAAGATGGGCAAAGGTTCAAAGTGCAAATTGGGGATTGATGTCACACAAAGCTTGCAATGATTTAGAAACCTCAGCTGCAGACCAACTCACAGCGTCAAATGGAGGGTTAAGCTCGAGCCTTGTTTTGGTCTCGATCTGTTTTGCATCAAGTTAGTTTTTTGCGGATGCACAACACCTGGGCCGAGCAAGGATTGTGCACAGCTGATGCAAAGGTGTTGGATGGGTTATGCTCAGGGTGTGTGTGCTACCTAGTACAGGTAAAGACACACTCAGGTTACACACAAGCACACAGGTGCATAAACAAAGAGGCTCAGCTTACTTTCAGTCATGCATAGGTTAGCATACTAGTACAGAGCATACATGGCATACAGGGGAAGTTTAGTCATGCACTTGGTAGGCTTGGTAGGCTTGCCTTGGTAGGCTTGCCTCATTACAATGTTCAAATACTAACCTCAAATCCTGCACTTTTTCTTGGGCTTGCTCAGTTGCACCTTATGCGCCAGTTTTCTCTCCAATGACAACTGTGTTTTGCTCCCCTGCTGTCCTTGGGCTTGCTCAGCAGATGTTAGGTACCTGCTAGCTCACAAAGAGGTCTCAGTTCCCAGGGGTGTGCAGGTTAGAACAAAGAGAGTATGCTGCAAGTTTCAGCTATCACAGGGAGCAGCTGAGTGAAGCAGCTGAGTGGTGACAGCTCAGGCCAATGGTTTTGTGGCTACAACTAACCCAGCTCACAACTTGCAGCTTCAGGGGGCTAGCAAGGTGGTAGGTGGCTCACAAGCTCAGGGCAGATGGTTCTAGCAATGAAGGTTAACATGCAGTGTATACAAGCAACTAAGTTATCAGCTAAAGTGCAATGAAGAAGTAACAAGATGCTAAGTTATACTAAGACAGGGCTACAAGCAAAAATAAACAATGATTATGTACAGGGTGAACTGGATTTCAGTAAAGCAAGAACAAAAATCAACAGGGCACACGCCAAGTCCCCGGCAACGGCGCCAAAAACTTGGTAGGCCTGGAAATGGTGTTTATATTTTAGCCTACTTGTGATAACCGCAAGTGCACGGTGTCTAGTTTGTAAAACAGGGCACAAGTACGGGTCGATCCCACAGAGACTTGTGGTGCTATGGTTGATCAAGGGCTATGCTAAACTGAATTCAAGCAAGTGTGTAACAGAACTATGAGTTTGTTGCCGATACGGCTGAGATGTTATTGTGACAGTGAACTGAAGTAGTAAAATGAGATGTAACACAAAGTGCCAATGGGGGTACTAGGGTCTTCGATTTCACCACTAACCTAATATTATGTAATCAACTAAGTTGAGCTTCTTGTTCCTATGGCGTTAAGGATAAGTTGTCAATTTTATCACTTAGCTCAGGAGTTTCACCTAATGATAACTCAATTAACAACTAAGGCACTAACCCAGAGCACTAGTTGTCTAATTAAGCACAACTAGTCAAAGGGATTAGCATTTGTATCTAAGGCTTGAGATGAAGCATAGCCAATGCAATTTTATCCTAACTACAATGTATACTTGGCATGCATTGTGAGAGAAGAACACTGGGTGCTAGAACTGAGATTATCTTTATAATTTAACACTCAAGACATCTCAAATACAGTTGAAATCATAACATAGAATTAGGGTTTCACTGAAACCCTAGCAACTAAATTAGAACATCAAAATAACAATTAAACTACAATCAATCCTAATTGGTGCTCTGGCTAACCCAGGCATGAACCCTAACACACACAGTTCACTGCTATTTATACATGCAAGGAAAACCCCAAACCCTAATTCTCAAAACAGCAATTAAAGTCATACCCTCTCGCCCATACTGCTTGAATCGTACTCCTCTCTTGTCTAGTCGGCTCTGCAACTCCTTTGATGTTGATGTTAGAGAAACCCTAATACTAGTTATCTCAACCCTAGCCTCTAAGTTAGAAGAAGCTACGGGTAAAGATGGCTAGAACTAGGGTGATGGACGAGTTGTTGAGGCGGGCATTTGTCAGGCGACAAGAGATGGTGGTGATGGTTCTGTCAGTGAGAGGGAGGAGGTGAAGAAGAGCGAGCTCGCCTCTGTCAGTGAGATTTTGCAGAGGCATGGGGGAAGAAGAAAGAGAAGATGGAAAAGAGAATGGGGGAGTTGGTCGAGAGGGTATAGGGTTAGGCGACTTTGCTATGGAGCAAAGCAGCCGAGTGATGATGAGAATGATGCAAATGAGCGTAGGATCTAGGGAGTGATATCCGAACGGCTCTGTGGAGGCTCGGAGTAACTGGGTGTTGAGCGGAGCAGCAAAGTGTGATGCGCATGAAGGAGCGACCGTTGGATGTAGCCGAGGGAGATCTCAACGGCTTAGAAATGATGGGCTTGGATCCGGGTCGGGCCTGAGATGGATAGCTCGAGCCCATGTATGTAGATGAGTTGCTACTTGTTGGGTTGCAACTGCAGCGCGGCGGCTTCGGCTTTCTGCTCCAAAGACACTTGCCTCCGATTCTTCGCTCTTTTGGCTCCTCAATTTCTCCGAGCTTTATTTATTACCTAAAAACACAAAATTAATTAATACAAGTATTTATTCTTGAAAACAAAGAAAATACAGAATCTGAGAAAATATCTGATTTCTGAGCACAAAAGATGAGTAAAATGCCAATAAAAAGGTGTATAAATATGCAATATTTGGCACTCATCATCGCTCTCATATCCTGACAGATTTTTTCAGCCGTCTGCTGATCTCTTTCCATACTCTTTCTCTTCTTCATACCTCGTTTTATAAAGTAGCAAGTATACAACAGTAACTGGATTGGTACCTTGAGAAGGACACCGCATGATGTTTATCTCATGTTTGTTCTATAGGCGCATCACCCTTTAGCACTCTCTTTTTGTTGAGTTCCAACTGCACCACATTTGCCGCTTGTTGTGCATCATTTTTGTAGTGCTCATTTGAGTGCAGCGAGTTGTACCACTTCCACTCCCCGGCCTATGAAATCAAACTTCAAAAGCGACCAAGAAGCCCCACCGCATTTTGTATTGTAGAGTGATTGAGGGGGATTAGAAGAACTTCCAAATCGTCAGGAATGTCCCGTATGAAATCTACCACAAGCCTTTGTGTCTCACTGATGTTGTTGTTCTTCACATAGTACTGCAATCAATAATTTGTTGGAAAATAAGGTACACCTAAAATCTTACCTATATAAAATATATCAATCAAACATTCATGCAAACACTTAATATAGCATTCGTCAATCATATGGCATACTGGTGTATATCTATGTCCACTCCTAAATAAATCTACAAAGGCATACTGGTGTATATCTATGTCAATCATGTGTACTAGTATGTACACATCATTAAATTATCTATATATGACATTTTTTATTTGTTTTTTTTGAGAAACTTACACATGCAGTAGGACTCATAATTTCGCATCTCATGTACTTCTGGTCATCGGGATGACGGATGCTGTCTCTGACCATTGCATTGCAACGTCGATGGATGTAAAACTGCAGTACCGCTTGATCCAAATACTTGTTGAACATCAGTTCACAAAGTACTTTCCCCACAATCATAACATCTTCCTTGACTGTTGGATCTTGGAGCCTTGTTAGTTCCCAAGCTACGAGCCGCGAATCATAAAGGAAATGTTAACATGGTGTACATAGTGGTGCACATAAGCTTTTTTCAATAAGATTCAATCATTCATATAGTACGAGGTATTGTTTTGTGAACTTACGTCAGGCTTGCATAATCGAAGAATTTTTGTACCCTTCTCTTGTCCGGTCCTGTGTCCATGGCATGGTAAAGTGGTGATTGACGGATATCTGGAAGTGGGCGATAAGGATGAAACTCATTATCCTTTCTCTTTTTCGGAGCAGGATAGAGTGTTTGTTCTTCGTCCTCAATTTGGATCCTCTTGCCCTTTTCAACTCCTTTGTCATCCATTTTCGGCCTAACTTGTCTGTTTTTGCCCTCGGCAGTGAAATCAACATCAAGTTTTTTCTTTGCAACTCTCTTTGGTGGTGTCTTGGACACCCTGCCAGCAGCTCTTGTCTTCAACATTTCTGCTTCCTTCATCCTCCCAAAATTGTCTTTGCTTGGTGGTGTCTTCTCGCTCTTCTTGATCACTAAAAATGCATCTCCATGTTGTTGGATGAATTGCACTGCTTGAAAGAACAATCATTTCTCTTATGTCTTTATTGGATAATGATCTTTGCGATGACTCTTCTTTAGGATCTTCTTGGCTCAACAATTGAAAGCTTGGACATTCGGGGATCATGGTTGCCAACTTTTCCTTCACGTTAGACGCTGCCATTCTGTAACAACCTTTTTCAAGCTTTATGAAGACACTTTCAGACAAGTTGTCTAGAAGTTCCTCAATTGTTGAATAAGGATCATCCAGTTGATCTTCTCCTTGAGTGAGTAAAAGCACATCTCCTTCAACCAGCAAAGATGCCTTTAGGGTCCAAATTGAGCTAAGGCTTCACTCTGCGATGATTGACGCCTCATCAATTTCAGCTGTTTGAGTTGCAACCTGGTCTTCTTTATATGCAGATGTCTCTGACAGAGAAGTGCTGAAAAAAATGAAATTTTTGTAAGGTTCTACAAAAGTGTACATCTTTGTACACACACATATACAGAAGAAATCACTAAGGCGTACAACTTGGTACACAGAAGAAATCACTAAGGTGTACAACTTGGTACACATAAAAAAAATGAAATTTTTGTTAGGTTCTACAAAAGTGTACATCTTTGTACACACACATATACAGAAGAAATCACTAAGGTGTACAGCTTGGTACACATATAAAAATGAAAACAATCATGAGCCTAACAAAAAAATATTTTTTTATACCTCGGTTTGTTAGCGCTTCTGAGACTCAACTTCAAGCCTTGTTCCATCCTCTTCTTCATTTGACTTTGACAGAGGCTCATTAAAAATATAATTTTGATTGAATTATATCGGTGGTGTACAAGTATGTACATCATACAACATACATGATACAAGTATGTTGATACCATACCTCGGCTTGTTAGCAGTTTCAGACTCAACTCATTTGTCATATTCACTTCCATCATCCATAGCTTTTGCTTCATTTCCATTATTGGTCTTTGACGAAGGGAGCTAAAAGATGCAAGTTTAGAGAAAAGGTATGAGTTATAGCATACTGTGTACAACTATCTACACACATAAAAACAAATGACTCGCCACATTTAGTAAGACCGATTTTATACCTTCGCTTTTGACTGGCACCCTCGTCATCACCACCATGCATATCACCACCTTTGCCACCTTGGTCATCATGATCATGCATATCACCACCTTCGCCAAAGACCACCCTGCATTTCACCACCTTTGCCACCATCATTGTCATCGTCATCGTCATCACTATTATCACCTTTGCCACCATCATCATCCTCCTTCTTCTCATTTTCCTGTTTCTCCTCAACCTCTTCCTCCTCCTCATCATCCTCTTCCTCAACCTCCAACTCCTCCTCCTCATCATCCTCTTCCTCACTTTGTAACTTTTTGTTCAATGAAATGATTTCTTGCAAGGTCTCAGCAATTAAATCAACAGCATCCCGATCTTTTTCCACAGTCTTCAAATTAGCTGAATAAAGTATCTTAGCTTTTTCTTCAATGAAGCTAACAAGCTTTTGATGTTTAAGCTGCAACTCAGAAAGCTCTTCCAATGCTTCATCTCTTTGCTGTGCTGCTATGTACAGCTTTTCTTTCAGTACATCTCTGCTATTTTCTCCCCTGCTCTTTCTGTACTCTTCCAGAATCTGTTGCTGTTCATCACTCCAAGCTTTTACCCATCCGGGTTGCATCTGAAAACATGCCAAAGTGTCAATATGTATAACAGGTGTACATCTTTTTACACCTGTGTTACAGGTGTATATTGTTGTGCACATGACAAAATTTTCTCACCATTTTCAAGGTGTATATTGTTGTACACATATAGGAAGAAATCACTATCATAAAGAAAGTTATGAAGTTACCTTTTTCATGGCTTCATTAATATCTTTCTCTATTGTATTGGTTATGTCACTTATTACCCACCTTAGAAATCTAGGGAAACCTTGTTCATTGTTTGGCGTCATGCCTTTGTTGTTATGTTCAAGACAAACCAATACCGCATTGACAAAAATTTAAAGAGTTAGAAATCTTAGGACCCAACAAATACAGTGAACAAAAGCATGTAAATTGGTACAACTTAATACTTGTGTAAAACAATGCACACATACTATCTGTAACAGTGTACTCACCAACAGGTACACCTTACAACCATTAACTTTAAGTGGATCACCAACATTTTTCCTTATGCTATCCATTAAGTATTTATGTATATGCACTGGCCAGTTGGTTTTCTTCATTCTTTCAAATGATTCAAAGTAGGGAGCAAATTTGCTCTTCGTAATCCCGCTTCCATTTGCTGTGGTAAAAAAAACAGTGATGCACGGATACATCGCAAACAACACTACCAAGTCCTCAGCATTTCTCTCAATCTCCTTATCCAACTTTGATTTTAGCATCATTATACGCAAGATTTCACTCTCCACATCAAGTTTCCCCAACTTAGATTTCTGCTTCAGATTTATTGGGTTTATTAGTGGACCGTATGTTTGCTCAGCTCTAGTTTTTGCACATTCTCCTTCATCAGGTTGTGATCCCACCATTTCTAATTCAAAAAATGAAGAACAAATCTTCGGCATAGTCTCTACTTCCACAAAGTTTTTCTCCTCGGCAGTATTGAACATAAAGACATTTCTTTCTGAATGATCATGGCGGAAATTTTGCACAATCTTCAAGATTGATTCTGGACTCTTGAACCAAACATCATCTCTCTTTCTTCTCCTTTTTCTTTTCTCGAAGTTTTCCTCCTCCTCCTCCTTTTTCACTTTCTTGTTAATAAAGGCATCTACTACAGGCCAGAAAGGGCTCTCTTTTTGCTTCTCTAACTGAAATTCTGTGAACCAGACTTTGTCACGATTCTTTTTACGTACTTCTCCATCCTTTTCAAAGTGCTTGTTCACAAACTCACTGATTGCATTAAAACCTGCTCTATATGGTTTGTTTGTATCTACGAAAATAGACGAATGAGAATAAGAAAAGAGAAGCATAGCACATGATACTCATACAAAAATGCTGGTGTACAAACAAGTACACTGTTACAGATAGTGAGAAAAAAACAGACAGAGCATACGCAAAATGCTGGTGTACAAACAAGTACACTGGGTATGTATATGAGCATACAACATGCTCGTATACCATTATTTACACACATACAAGAAATATCATAAAAATTGCTACAAAACAGCAGAATCGGACACGAAGCACCGCAAAACATGCTTTAGTATACCAAAGATTTACACGGACACAACAATTCTCACAAAAATTGCTACAAAACATACATACCATGAAATGAAGCACTGCAACAACATGCTGGTGTACCAGTATTTACACACATACAAAAAATATCATAAAAATTGTACAAACCAGTACACTGGTACATAAATATAACAAGAGAAACAATAATTCCCATACAACAGGCCATATATCACTATAACACCATGATGGTGTAAAAACCTGTACACTCCTACAGAAAAATCTTTAAAACAATCACAACATGCCTTGAATCACTGCAATACAATGCTTGTAGCAGATTTGTACACACAACTGAAATAAACAACTCCATAACACATATAACATGCCATTAACCATAAAACCACTCACAAACTCACATAACATGACATGTTTGGTTTACAAATCTATACACACCAAAGAACAAATAACACAAAAATTGCTCAAAAACCTGACATTAATGGATTGTGAATCACCGCAACACCATGTTGGTGTACTAGTATGTACATACCAAAGAACAAATAACACAAAAATTGCTCAAAAAACAGAGACATTAATGGATTGTGAATCACTGCAACACCATCTTTGGTGTACTAGCATGTACACACCAAAGAACAAATAACACAAAAATTGCTCAAAAATCGACATAAATGGATTGTGAATCACCGCAACACCATGCTTGGTGTACGATTCGTACACACCAAAGAACAAATAACATAAAAATTGCTCAAAAAACGACATAAATGGATTGTGAATCACCGCAACACCATGCTGGTGTACAGATCTGTACACACCAGCAACAAATAACATAAAAATTGCTCAAAAACTGACATAAATGGGCTGGAATTGTTACCTCTTTTTCTTTGAACATATGTTGAAGGCTTTGAAGACTTTGATTTGTTCTTAGTCAGATGTTTTTGAAGTTTAAGCATCGAAATTGATGTTGAAGGCTTTGTAGTCTTTAATTTCTTCTTAACCGGTGATGTAGGCTTTGTAGTTTTTGAAGTTTCTGGTACTGAAATTGATGTTGAATCTCCTAATCCTCTCTTAGATCTAGTCTTTGGTCCTGTTGATTTACGATTTTCTTCTACTACAACTGATTGATTTTCTTCTTCGGATGATGTTCCATCATCAACTGTTGGTGTATTCTTCTTTGAAACTACTTTATTTCCTTTCACCATGATGTTACTGATACTTCAACCATCTAGGTGTTTTAGGGTTTTAGTCTCGAAATTTTCTAGGGTGTCTCGCAAAAGTTTTTCTCAATTTTTTTTTTTTTTGATTTTTCTTAAAGTTTCGATAAAGAAAAATGGTGCAGTTAGTGAATTTGTCCGTTACGCCGCAGTTTTAATAAATTTTTAATTTAAGGCTAACGTGTCGCAACCACGTTTATTGTGTCAGTTACAAAACTGATTCAATTCACTGCGCGTGTGCTTTATTAAAAGCGTGCGAAGGGTAGCAGCGTCTTTATACAATTTGTGGATTAAATTGTACCTAGTCAACTAGGTCTGGACTAAAGCGTATTATTATGTGCGGTTTTGGACTGAACCGTTTTTTTCCCTTTTTGCAACATATGCAAGCTAAGGGGGCAGCGCAGTCAGTTGGGAGCAAAGGTGGTACGAGGTTAATTATTGATTAGAGGAGAGGCTAGTTTGGTATTGCTGTGAATTTTAGAAAAGCGCTTTTCTTTGTCTTTGTCTTTGTGCGTTCTTTGTGAAAATAAATCGCATGACGTTTGGTAAATTATAATTTAAAAAATACTTTGTGCAATTAACAAACGTAAATTCTGTTTGGTAAACTGGTATTTAAAAGTCTTTGGTGATGTAGTTAATGACGAAAATAGACATATTTCAAAAATTATTTTTAATAAAATTTTATGTTTTTTTTTTTTTTTTTTTTTTTTTTTTTTCAATTTTCGTTGCAATCAATTTCTTAATAAATGATTAAAGTTTTACACTTTTAGTTGGCAGCCGAGCTACAAGCTGGGCACCAACACCTTTTTGAAATAAATTTTAATATTTTATTATAATAAATTTTATTTCTAATTTTAATATATGTAATAAAATATAAGTAATATTTTTTTTTAATTTTTTAATATCAACTTTATAAAAAATACAAAAAGTTTTACACAGAACTTTTGGTTGGCAGCCTAGCGACAAGCTGAGCTCCAACTCCTCTTTGAATAGCTGAGCTCCAACTCCTCTATTTTTTAATTGTTTTTATTATTTAATTAAAAAGTTTATGATTATGGTTTGCTATGAAAATATTATTATTTTAATTTTTTTTTTCAAAAAAAATATTTATTAAATTTATTACGTTTTTCATTTTTTTTTTATTATTTTGAATAAAAAATGAAAAAAATAGAGAAATAAAATTAAATTAGAATTTTAATGTCAAATGTACATATTTGAGGGTAAAACTTGTCTTTATAATAAATTAACAAGGCTAAAATAGAGAATCGCCTAAATCGAATTATGTGGGTCCACAACACGCTTTTTCCGCTTTTAAAAGCTAGTCTTGAGTAGCTTTTAAAAGTTAAAGCCTAAAATGAAAGTGCTTCTCTCCAAAAGCACTTTGAATTTTTTTTACCAAACACAATTTTTGGTAAAAATTTGTTACAAGTTTGTTACAAAGTGCTTTTGGTTGAAAAAAAGCAATCCCAAACGGGGCTGAGATCAGAGTTTAGGTTGCCCATATAAACCAATGAAAAAACTTAAAATTAAAGGTGGGCAGCCCATATATGATCAACCAGCGGCAATTATAAGAAGGTATTACAAACTTTATGTTGCCGGCCTCATGCATATATTTTTATTGTTTGCCCTAATTTAAGCACTCCATGCAATATAGCTAGGGTTTGGAATTTGAAAAGTAAACAGAACTTATAACAAATCTCCCATGGCTGCCGACTGCGGACGGGTGAGTTGTTAGCAGACAGAGAGAGAGAGAGAGAGAGATCAGGCGGTCACGTGTGAGATCTAAACAACAGGTTCGAACAAACTAAAACTAATTTTTGTTAGAATTGTGTGTGTGCATGATTGATCTATTTTTTTATTTTATTTTTTTTTTGTAAATTATACGGAATAGGATTCATAAGATGGAGAAGTTACCTACAGAGATAATGCTAGATATACTATCTCGCTTACCTCATGAAACCATCATCAACTGCAAACTGGTTAGCAAACCCTTGAGGGATATAACAAATAATATCAAGGTAGGTTTCATCTTTCAGTTTGGGAAATCTGGTTATAAACTCTGTTATGGAGAAGGAGAGCAATACAATGATATTACTATGCATCACTCTTACAAGACACTTTGGGAAATCGATGATCATGAACCCTTGTTCGACTTGGTTGGTTCGTGTAATGGTTTGGTTTGTTTTTCGGTAGAGGGAAAGTCCTCTTTCGGGCGGGATCTCATCTACATCTGTAATCCCATTACTGAGGAATATGTTTATCTTCCAACATTCAACTACAAGCAATCGTGTGATTGTAAGAGGAATTTTTATTTTCGTTGTGGTTTTGGTTATCACCATTCCACTGATGAGTATAAAGTTGCTAAAATCTACTGGTGCGGCGAAGTTCAAGTATACACTTTGGGGAGTGGTCATGGGTGGAGAGATATCGGAAAAGTTGATCACCATATAGATTATTTCCGCGGTGTTTGTGCATATGGAGCCCTTCATTGGACAAACGAAAGAGTAAACGAAATTGTAGCTTTCGACTTGGCAGATGAGAAGTTCCGATTGATTCCTTTCCCACCACTTTCTCCGACTAGGGGTTTCAGTGCATCTTATCTTCAATTAATGTTTGGAGGGTATTTATGTGTTGTTCATATAGATGTAGGAGAAGAAGATAGAGTTTTTCACGTATGGGCATCAGAGAAAAAGAAAAACGTTTGCGGCAGCTATGACAGGAGAGGAAATGACTTCAACGATTTCTGGAGATGGAGCAAGAAATTTATCATATCATGCGCCAAGGATGTAGAATGTTTTCCCTTTGCCGTTACGAAGAGTTATCACGTTCTAATGTCCTCGTTGTTTAATAGAACTGTCTTTTGTTATGATTTGAGAACTAAAGCGCTAAGAAAACTCTGGGATGATTGTCCGATAAAATATGACCTATCAATTGCTCACGTGAACAGCCTTGTTTCACTTGAAGCATTAGGAGAAAAACCCAAGAGAAAAAAATAATTTTGTCCATGCATATAGTTGCATGCCTATTTCAGAAAAGATACATTGAATATGTATGACATTTGCCAAGTTAGCATCAATCTCAAATGTCTTATACTTTTTTTTCTTTTTTCTAATCAATGTTTTCCAACTTTGTAGTTTGTTTACACCGAAGTATAAGCTTGCTTATCTTAGGAATTCGATCTGTTTTTTTTTTTTTTTTTTCCTGTTATCAATGTTTTTATTTTAAGTGGTCTCTCCCCTCGGATTAATTTGCAATGGCGATCTCTGTGTCAAAAACTAAGATAATGCTGAGACCTTGTGAGCTGATCTTACTACATCGTTAAACTAAAAAGATCACCACTCAGTTTCACACACAATTCTACCTATCTGTTCTTAAAAATCACCCCGCGCAACATTACAACTACCAGTTCTGCGCTTCATCTATGAGTGGTTGAAGTACTGGAACTGGCCATGCCAGCCATATATATCCATCAACCTATCTATGTGTAATCAGATGCCTATTGTTACTCAATTCTGAGAATGTTCTAGTCACGCTAGCTAATAAGATGATGATGATGGGAGATGCCCCTAAGAGCATCAAACCAAATGGTAAATTATATCCATGATTCATTGGTATGGGTTGTTGGTGTGTGCTTGAAGCATCAATTTAGGATGAATATAGAAGATGTATACTTCCGGTCCCTAAACTAAAGGACATGTGTGATTCCGTTGAAGCTTTGGAATCTGATTCGGTTATACTATAAAGATCACCATTCATTCATGTTTGGTTTTACAGCTCTACCTAGCTATCTGATCAAAAATCACATTGCAACGCAACATAGTTCTAAGTGGTTAACCAGACATGGCAGCCATAGTCAATCATAAGTAAGTGCGCGAATCGTATTCCTCCAGCAGGCCCAAAATCCTAATAGCCATTGCCTAAACATTTTGCAACGTTCTTATTACTTAGCAGCAACAAGTTTATTAATTTATTAGATTAGAGAGTGGATTAACAAACTACGTTTGGATTAGGCCGGTGGTCAAGGATGGATCTGACTTAAAAATTGATCACAACACACTTGATTCTATGAATTTTTAGTCGGGCAAGCTAGCTGATGGTGATGTTACATGCCTCCACCACTTTAGTCGCGCAAGCTATAAACTGTCAACTCTAGCTGGATACTCAAATGAACGAGAGAGGTTAATTGTAACTGGGACAGACACTTTGGGCCATAATGTCTGACTCGCAATCCACCACGCATGTTTAAAAGCTCAATAGATAGTCAATAAAAGCTCTTGGCATTCCAACTCTCAGAAGACACCGGAATGAATGATTCAAAAGACTTTTTCGTTCAACAAGTTTACGAACAAGAAAGAGTCAAAAATACACCATTAGGCTAAGTCCTATGGGAGAGTTTGGAGTGCTAGATTGGCCAAAAAGTGTTGCAAATCATGAAAAAAGTGTGGGAAAAAAGTTAACACTAAATCTGGCTACTTCTCTTGCCTAGCATTTGCTCGCAGTCTCACTATCGGCGAGATTGAAACGCTGAATGGAGCAGCGCTCAAAAAGTAACCAAAACGCCGAACCGTTCGGCGCTCAGAAAAAATCACAAAATCCAACGGCTGAGATTGAAGCGCCGAACGGTTCGGCGCTCAAAAAGTAATCAAAACGCCGAACCGTTCGGCGTTCACAAAAAGTAACCAAAACGCCGAACCGTTCGGCGCTCACAGATGATGTGGATGGCCAAACTAGCGGCTAGATATCTAGCCCATAGGACTTAGGAGGTTGCCCAGGCTGACGTGGATGGCCAATCTAGCGGCTAAATATCTAGCCCATAGGACTAAGCCTTATTTAAACTTACCCGATTACCCGCAATGGGCTTCCAATCTAAACCACGGCAACTACAAAACTTTATGTTGCCGGCCTCATATATATTCTATTTTTGGCAATTTATCGTCATACTGGTTGCCCTATTTAAGCACTGCAACCTAGGGTTTAGAATCTTAAATTTGACCTAAACATCAGGTAAGAACTTTTTTCTGTCAGAATTGTGTGCATGATTTGTGCATATAGAATTCATCAGATGGAGAAATTACCTAGTGATATAATGCTAGATATACTATCTCGCTTACCTCACGAGACCATCATCAACTTCGGACTAGTTAGCAAACGCTGGAGAGATATAACAAGTATTATAAAGGTAGGTTTCATCTTTCAGTTTGGGGAATCTGGTTGTAAACTCTGTTATGGAGGAGGTGATCAGCAATACGATGATGATATTAGCATGCATGGGAGTCACTCTTACAAAACACTTATGGAAATCGATAATCATCCGTCTATTGACATGGTTGGTTCGTGTAATGGTTTGGTTTGTTTCTCGGTAAAGGCCAAGTCCTCTCTTGCGCGCGATCCCATCTACATCTGTAATCCCGTCACAGAGGAATATGTGTATCTTCCGAAATTCGATAACTACAAGAGAGATTGTAATGGTAAGACGAAAGGTTATTTTCATTATGGATTTGGTTATCATCATTCCACCGATGAGTAT
Organism: Papaver armeniacum; assembly: GCA_023531295.1. Classification (NCBI taxonomy): domain Eukaryota; kingdom Viridiplantae; phylum Streptophyta; class Magnoliopsida; order Ranunculales; family Papaveraceae; genus Papaver; species Papaver armeniacum. The sequence continues at coordinate 540,787 of JAJJWW010016868.1, read as the reverse complement.
AAAGTTGTTAGAATCTACTATGAGAATGTCAATCGCAAGTACAAATACCAACTCTATTCCAGACTTTTCAGCCCTTATGATGATTGCCGCCAAGGCCAAGTTCAAGTATACACCTTGGGGAGTGGTCATGGGTGGAGAGATATAGGAAAAGTTGGTCACCATCTAGATTATTACCGTGGTGTGTGTGCAAATGGAGCTCTTCATTGGATAGAGGATAGGGAAAAAAAAATTGTGGCTTTCGACTTAGCGGATGAGGTGTTCCGATTGATCCCATTCCCACAACTTTCACCGAAGAGGAGTTACGATGTAGTTTATCTTCAACTAATGTTTGGAGGGTATTTGTGTGTTGTTCATGTGGATGCAGGAAAAGAAGATGTATTTGTTCACGTATGGGCATTAGAGAAAAAGAAGAAGTTCAGAAGTAGCTATGATATGAGAGGACGCGACTTCAACGATTTCTGGAGATGGAGCAAGAAATTTAGTATACAATGCACCAAGGATGTAACATATTTTCCGTTGGCGGTTACGAAGAGTAATCAAGTTCTAGTGAGGTCTGACGGAACTATCTCTTGTTATGATTTGGGAACTAAAGCGCTTAGAAAACTCTGTGATGATTGTCCGATGAGGAATAACTTAGCAATTCCTCACGTGAACAGCCTTGTTTCACTTGCGGCATTAGGAGAAAAATCCAAGAGAAAAAGGCAAGATTGCATATGCGTACAGTCTCCCCTTCTAAAAAAGATACGACGTGTCTGAACGACATTACATACTCCCTGCGTTTCATTTTGTTTTGGCTCAAGGACGGACTCAGAAATCTTCGTAGGGTAGGGCTGGAATTTTATTAGTTGTCAATGCGGCCGAAGGCCGCGACAAATTTTTTGGAACGAGTTACATAATTAGTGGTTAATTGAAATTTGCCTATAAAATACTAGATAAACAAATAAGTATAAGATAAAATCCGGAAAGTGATTAGAGAAAGAAATTTTTAGTTGATAGAAGAAAAATGGGAAACTAAATGGATGTGAGTCATGTGACAAAGAAAGTTCTATGTTTTAAATAAGATCTTGGCTAAAAATTGTTTGTGCTACATTTATAAGGACTAATAATAAATAGAGGTGGGCTAATTAATAATTTTGAAAAAATTATGTATACAAAAATTTTGTTAAGCTAAAAATAGGGACGGGCTATAGCCCGGGTTAGCCCCTTGCTAGGCCCGTCCCTGTTTTGGCTTTTATTTTCTTGCAGCTACTTCTATTTTTCAATATATATAATTTAACCTTTCTTCTCAGAAAAAACAAAAATGTCAAACATATACATACTCCTTGGATCCATCTAATTTTGTTTGACATGAATATTATCTTTAGCACGTCCCAAAATATATATATATACTCCTGTAATTATTATTATAAAATTTTACATGAAAATATGGCATTTAAATAAAAAAAATGTAGCTTGGTCGAAAGAATGTCCACACAGTTAGGCTATCATGTTTAGAACAACTCAATAACTCAGGAAAGGAGTTTATTTTTTTCCACAAGTTTGTGAAGAAAAGAGTCAAAATCGAACTCTAATAAGTCTGATGTAAGCAGTGAGTACTAGATAGTAAACTCCAGTGGACCCTAAATATTTTGCAACGTTATATATGGAAGCCAAGGGATCGGAGTTTTCTTTGGAGTAAAGTGGTTACTGATTGGATTTAATTAGCCCAGATCATCATCATCATCACACAAATCACTGATTGGATTTAAGTGATGTTAGACCACCCCATGCCTAAGTTTTTTTGCAACATATGCAAGCCATGCAAGGGGCTAGGGCAGTCAGTTGGGAGCAAAGGAGGTTAATTATTTATGTTGCCCATATCAACCGATGAAAAAACTCAAAAGTAAAAGTGGGTTGCCCATATGATCACCAGCGGCAGGTATTACAAACTTTATGTTGCCGGCCTCATGTATATTCTATTTTTGGCAAAGTAGTCACCATATTGTTTGCCCTAATTTAAGCCCTCCATGCAATATAGCTAGGGTTTGGAATTTAAAAATGAACAGAACTTTTAACAGATCTCCCATGGCTGCCGACTGCGGACGGGTGAGTTGTTAGTAGACACAGAGAGATCAGGTGGTCACGTGTGAGCTCTAAACAACAGGTTCGAACAAACTAAATCTAACTATTTTTTTTTTTTGTTAGAATTGTGTGTCTGCATGATTGATTTGTAAATATATAACAGTATTTTTTTTTTTTTTTTTTTTTTTTTATATTATACAGAATAGCAGTCATAAGATAGAGAAGTTACCTACTGAGGTAATGCTACATATACTATCTAGTCTACCCTATGTTGTAAAAGGTGCTAGGCAAGGCGAGGCGCCCCAGACGAGCGCCTTTTTTTTTTAGGAAAAACCAGAATTAACTATAATTTGGCGCCTGGGCGTCGTTTTTTACCAGGCGCCAGCCCTACGCTTAGTGCGCCTTTTACAACATAGCGTCTACCTCACGAAACCATGATCAACTGCAAACTAGTTAGCAAACCCTAGAAAGATATAACAAGTAATTTAAAGCTAGGTTTCATCTTTCAGCCGTTTAGGAAACCTCCAGGCATCAAACTCTGTTACGGAGGAGAAGATGATATTAGTATGCAGGGATATTACTCTTACAAAACACTTACGGAAATAGATGATAATCATCAGTCACCTATGGAGCTAGAACACCCCTTGTCTAGTATGGTTGGTTCGTGTAATGGTTTGGTTTGTTTCTCGGTAAAGAGCAAGTTCTCTCTTGCCCGTGATCCCATCTACATCTGTAATCCCATGACTACGGAATATGTTTATCTTCCAGCATTCAACTACAACAAGCATGTAGTGGTAAGACGGATGGTTATTTTCGTTATGGATTTGGTTATCATCATTCCACTGATGAGTATAAAGTTGTTAGAATCTATTATGACGAGTAGAATGTCATTTCCAGACTTCTGAGTCCTTATAATGAAGAGTGCGTCCATGTTCAATTATACACTTTGGGCAGTGGTCATGGGTGGAGAGACATTGGAAGAATTGATTATTGTTTAGATTCTTACAGCAGCGGTGTTTGTGCAAATGGAGCCCTTCATTGGATGCTGCATAGCAATAAGAAAATCGTGGCTTTCGACTTGGCGGATGAGGAGTTCCGATATATTCCATACCCACCCCTTTCTCCGAAAAGGACTTACAATGTAGTTTATCTTCAATTAATGTTGGGTTGGCATTTGTGTGTTGTTGAAGAAGAGATAGATGTATTGACAATATTGGCATTAGAGAAAAAGAAAAAGTTTAGCATCTATGATATGAAACGACATGATGAGTTCAACGACTTCTGGAGATGGAGCAAGAAATTTAGCGTACCATGCACGAAGGTATTGTTGCAGAGAAGGACGGTGATTACGATATCACCTCGGCCCCTCGGGTTCGTACATGACATAGGAGTCATGGCCCGAGTCGACTATAACGGTTCATCCCCCGTCTGGTATGGGAGGTAAGTTTGTCGAAAAACTCGCGAATCCCCTGCCAGCGAGTTACTGTCTTCCTGCGTGTGAATATATGTTGAGGACTTGAAAACGGTTGTTTTTAATTTCCTAGTAAAGGGCAAGGACTGGCCATATAAGATAAGGGTTCGGATTTCATCACCGTTCTCTTCTTGCCCGCCTTAGGAAAACAATACTTAACGCGAACCTAAGCCTTAAAATCTGGAATAGGACGAGACCGATAGGGTAACGAGCTTAGTAGGAAAGTCTTCCGAAAAATATTGGTTACTCTTTTAGCATACTTTGAAGTTCATGATGGTCTCTGTGAAGTTGAATGCGTGACCTGCGCCGCCTTGTAATAGCGGTAAGGCCTTGGGTATCAAAGCTCCACCGAGCTTCCTCGCCTTGATTCAACTTACTTTGACTCGGATTGATCCAGAGGGGTTTGCTTAAATTGTAACGAATTCCTTTCGAACGATTAGAAGCTGGTCTAGAAAACAATCTAAGTGGAGCCATCATGCTTTTTGTTTGCTAGATATCATTAGGTTTGTTTGTGGTGGAGTCAGCCTTGTTTGTGCTTGCATAGAACTTCCCTTCCTTTTAGGATTTTTCTTTTTCTTTTGTTTTATATTTTTTAGTGTATGCCCGAGGTCTTTAAAGAAAGGGCTTGGAAAAGAAACACTCTAGGTCGTTTGATTAGTGACAAACCTAGTAGTTCTTCTTGCGAAGGAGGAGAACTCGAAGACTCTTCTTTTGAGAGCCCCGTTTTTGGAAACTTCAGTTTTGAAAATCTGTCTCTTAGCGAGGAAAGTACCCCTAGTACTTCAGTTGTGCCAACGATGGCAACTCTGAAAGATTACATGTTCCCAACTGAGACCAACCGAGCTTCATGCATAAAATTTCCAGCCAATACGGCTAACTTCGAGACAAAAGCTAGTATCCTTCAGATGATCCCTATATTCTTAGGAAAAGAGGATGAGAACCCTTATTTTCATATTAGGGACTTTGAGGAAATTTGTGGGACAGTTAGAATAAAAGACCTTACTGATGAAGTTTTGAAACTTAAGATGTTCTCATTTTCCTTAAAAGATAAAGCCAAGACCTGGCTAAACAACCTACCATCTGGATCCATTGAAACATGGCAGGAACTTATTGCTTCTTTCTATATGAAATTCTACCCTAAGCATAAAACTACCCAAACATTAAAGTAGAAAATTAGTGCTAGTGTGCAACAAGAGGGAGAGTCTCTTTATAGGTTTTTAGAGAGATTCAATGATCTCTTATCTCAGGTGTCCTCACCATGGATTTGATAAGATGAAACTCGTAGGGATTATTTATGATGGTTTAGACTATTCACCAAAGCCATGGTCGAGTCTATGTGTCTTTGGTGAGTTTACTAATAAAAGTGCTGAGGATGCCTTTACCTTCTTAGGAGTTGTTCTTTGAGAAATCCCAACAATGGGAGTCTTGTGTTGAACCCCAAAAAGACTCTTGGTTAACGAAGTAAGCGCCAATGTGGTAGATACAAGCTTGGGGTCGAGGCTAAGTTTGCTGCTTTGTCCGGAGGTTAGAAGCTTTGGAAATGGGTCGGTCTAAAAATAGGTCCCTTGGTGAACCTAATAGAACCTCTCAAGTATCTAGTTGTGGAATAGAGCCCGATAACTCATTTTGGGAAGGTCAGGTTAGTGAAGAACAAGCCCATGCTGTCTATAACAACGCTAGGTTTGAGAACCGTCAAAAGTTTGACCCATATTCAGAGACCTACAACCCTGGTTGGAGAAACCATCCTAATTTCTCTTGGTCTAAGGGCCAGAATCAAGGTCAGTCTAGTAATTCTCAGCCTCCCCCCTGTTTTTGGTTATAATAAGAATTCTTCGAGTCAAACCCAGGTTCTTAACCCTTCCGAGAATAGAATGACTAGCTTAGAGGAATCTCTTAGTATACTAAAAAGAGCCGGAGATGTTAACATAGAGCCGTGGAAATGTTAGTTAAGAGCCGGGGTAATTTTCAAGAGGAAACCAAGCAGAATTTTAAGAATAATTCCCAGTCTCTTGCTAAACTAGAACTTCAAGTCGGCCAAATTGCTAAGTTCCTTAGTGAGAGATAAAATTGAAGGTTCCCTAGTCATACTAATCCTAACCCTAAAGGAGAGAAATCGTACAATCATGTGAATTCTATTACAACCCTTAGGAGTGGGAAGAAAGTTGACAATAAGGTAGCCATGCCTGAAAGTGAACATGTTGTAGTTCACCCTTCTGAACCAGAAAATGAGGAGACTGATAGAGTCACTAATGAGACCAATGAGGGTCATATTGAGCCAGGCTTTGTTCCAAGAGCCCCATGCCCACACTTCTAGTTCCAACTAAGAGGAGTCAACTTTAATGATATATTGGAGGTTTTAGCAGGTTACTATCAACCTCCCATTGTTGGATGAAATTAAGCGATTCCCGCTTATGCCAAGTTTCTTAAGGACTTGTGTACACGAAAGCGTAAGATTAGTGTTCAAAGAAAGCCTTCCCTAGCTAGTCACGTGAGTTCCATTATTCAGAATACCACTACTCCTAAGTATAAGGACCCGGGTCCCCTACCATTTCTTGCACAATAGGTAAATACCGTGTTGAGAAAGCTTTGCTTGACTTAGTAGCCAGTGTGAACTTACTTCCATACCATGTGTACCTTAAGCTAGGACTTAGTGAGATGAAACCTACCCAGATGACTCTTCAGTTAGCTGATAGGTCCGTTAAAATTCCTCGGGGTGTGATCGAGGATGTTCTCATAGAGGTCGACAAGTTTATTTATCCGGTGGATTTTGTTATCCTAGATACCCAACCTGACGACCTGCAGAGAACCAAATACGATAATTTTAGGTCGCCTGTTTTTAGCTACATCTAATGCGATCATTAACTGTCGAACTGGTATTATGAATTTGTCTTTTGGTAATATGACTATTGAGCTGAACGTTTTCCATATTAGTAAGCTACCCTCTGAACTAGATGACTCAAGCATAGAAGAGGTGAACATGATAGGAACATTATTCGAGGAGTCATTACCAAACACTTTGTTAGAAGATCCATTAGAGAAATGCCTAGCTCACTTTGGGATTGATTTTGATGATGATGATGTGATTAACGAGGTGAATGCCTTGTTAGATTCAACCCCTTTGATAGACACTAGTAATGGCTGGAAACCCAAGTTCGAACCTCTACCCGTTTGTAACTCTACCCTAGTCCCTTCGTTAGAAGAGCCTCCTAAGTTGGACCTAAAACCATTACCAGATACCCTAAAGTATGTGTTTTTAGGCCCTTCTGAGACTTTACCTGTTATTATTGCTTCCGACTTGGATAGTGATCAGGAAAGTAGGCTAGTAACCGTCCTTCAAAACAACAAAGAAGCTTTAGGGTGGACCATAGCAGACATTAAGGGTATAAGTCCTACTGTTTGTATGCATCAGATCTATTTAGAGGAAGATACCAAACCTTCTAGGGAGATGCAACGTCGACTAAACCCTAATATGAAGGAAGTAGTTCGAACCGAGGTTCTTAAGCTGTTAGATGCAGGCATTATCACCCTATTTCGGACGGTAAGTGGGTCACCCAGCTTCAAAGTTGTTCCCAAGAAATCCGGACATTACGTAGTCCAGAATGATAACAATGAGTTAATCCCAACTCGAGTGACCACGGGTTGGCGTGTTTGTATTGACTATAGGAAATTGAACAAGGTCACTAGGAAGGACCACTTCCCCCTTCCCTTCATCGACGAGATGCTAGACAGATTAGCGGGACATAGTCGTCACTGCTTTTTAGACGGCTACTCTGGCTATAATCAGATCGTTATTGCCCCAGAAGACCAGGAGAAAACCACTTTTACCTGTCCCTTTGGTACCTTTGCGTATAGACGCATGCCTTCGGGCTATGTAACGCCCCTGCAACTTTTTAGCGTTGCATGATGAGCATATTTTCGGATATGGTAGAGCGGTTCTTGGAGGTCTTTATGGATGATTTTTCAGTGTTTGGTTCGTCTTTAGATGAGTGCTTGCATCATTTGTCATTAGTGTTGACTAGATGTAAGGAAAACAATCTAGTGCTTAATTGGGAGAAATGTCATTTCATGGTTCAATCAGGAATTGTTTTATGGAATATCGTATCTTCTAAGGGTATAGAGGTAGATAAAGCCAAAGTTGACCTTATTATGACTTTACAGGTCCCAAAAACCGTAAAAGATATTAGGTCATTCTTAGGGCATGCAGGTTTTTATCGTCGATTCATTAAGGATTTTAGCTTGATTTCTAGACCTCTTTGCAATTTGCTTGCAAAAGATGTTAAGTTTGTCTTTGATGATGCTTGTTTAGAGGCTTTTGAGAAGCTTAAGACTTTACTCCCTACCGCCCCCATAGTCCAGGCACCTAATCGGAACCTACCCTTTGAGATCATGTGCGATGCTTCAGATTATGCTATTGGTGTTGTGCTAGGTCAGCGAGAAAACAAATTACTTCATGTGATTTACTATGCTAGCAAAACTCTGAATGATGCCTAGTTGAACTATACCACTACGGAGAAGGAACTGTTAGTCATTGTGTTTGCCTTAGACAAGTTTAGACCCTATCTCTTAGGTTCTAAGATCGTAATCTATACTGATCATGCTGCTTTGAAATACCTTTTGTCTGAGAAGGATACCAAACCCAGATTGATTAGATGGATCCTTTTATTACAAGAATTTTGTCCAGACATTAGAGACAAAAGGGTGCGAGAAAATGTAGTAGCAGACCTTGTCTAGGCTAGTTGTTAGTTCCCTTCGATGATTCCCTTCATATAAGGGATAACTTTCCATGAACAATTGTTCTCTGTTTCCTAATCACCTTGGTATGCAAATATAGTGAACTATCTTGTTATTAGTCGAATGCCCCAACATTGGGGTAAACAAGATCGTTCTAGGTTTTTAGCCGAGGTTAAGCACTTCTTTTGGTATGATCCTTATTTATTTAAGTATTGTCCGCATCAGATTATCGTGAGATGTATACACCTAGAGTGACCAGTCCAAAGATTATTTCCTTTTGTCATGATCATGCTTGTGGGGGTCACTTTAGTGCTAAGAAGACCGCTTGCTAAGATATTGCAAAAATGGATTCTCACCGGCCTTCGTTGTTTAAAGACTCCCACAACTTATTGTGTTACGTGTGAACGTTGCCAAATTAGGAACCATTTCCCGTAGGAACATGATGCCCTTGAGCCCTATTTTAATCGTTGAGGTCTTTGATGTGTGGGGCATTGACTTTATGGATCCGTTTCCCAATTCTTTTGGTAACCTATACATCCTTGTCGCCGTAAACTATGTCTCTAAGTGGATTGAGGCGGTTGCGTGTAAAACCAATGACCATAGGGTTGTGATTGAGTTCTTGAAAAATAATATACTTACACGTTTTGGTACACCGCGAGCTATAATTAGTGATGGAGGGTCGCACTTTTGTAATGGACCTTTTAAGCTTTTTGATGAAGAAATATGGTATTACACATAAGGTAGCCACCCGTATCATCCACGACTTCTGTAGAGGTTTCTAATAGGGAGATAAAACGTATATTAGAGAAAACAGTTAATCCTAATCGGAAAGACTGGTCGTCTAGGCTTACTGATGCCTTGTGGGCTTACCGTACTGCGTTTAAAAACCTTATTGGAATGTCGCCTTATCGGCTTGTTTATGGCAAGGAATGTCATTTACCATCGAGTTAGAACATAGAGCTTATTGGGGGGCCAAAGCGGATAAATTTTTCACTCGACAAGGCAGAGCCCATAGGAAACTCCAGCTCAATGAGTTGGACGAGATTCGTATAGATGCTTACGATAGTGCGAAGGAGTATAAGAACAAAATGAAACTTGTGCATGATAGAAATATTTTACTAAGTCATTTTCTCCAGTCAAAAGTTCTTCCGTATGATACTCGCTTGCATCTTTTCCCGGGAAGTTACGTTCTCGGTGGATGGGTCCTTTTATTGTTCGCACTTGTCTTTCCTCATGGAGCTAAGAGTTGAGATCGAGACACCGGATGGTAGTAGTTCTTCGAAGGTTAACGGTCAGAGATTGAAACCCTTTTAGAGCCCTTTCCCTACATGTGATGTTGAGGAGGTCCCTCTGGAGGACCCTGTTTACCCTTGATTGACCATCGAGGCGATTGTATGTTGTATATTAGTTTTTGATTTCTCTCTTCACCCAGGTACTATCTTTCCAACTTCTCCTCGTTTTATTTTTGGTACTGATCTTTCACTAGAAACATTGAGGACAATGTTAGATTTAAGTTTGGGGGTGGGGAAGAACTTTTTAGTTGCACTTTTAAAACTTCTAGCGTCACTTGGTATCCTAAGTTAGCTAAGTTTACATACCTGTTTCTCACCGAAAAGATAGAGATTGGAATGCTAGGGATAACAACCTATTGAGACATTAGAGAAAAAGACATTGAGATCCTTGAAATTCAGGAGAGAACTTGTTCCTTTAGAGGGTAACCGTGATGGACCTAACCATCCATGATGGAAAGGCGAGTAGGTCAGGAAATGCCAGAAAGACAAAGCAACCTCACAATGTAGTCTTAGTTACTTGGATTACAACTCTCTCTCAAAGTAGAAACTTATTATCATCAAAAAACGGATCGACATCAAAATCTATAAAGAAAGTGGAAGACGTTTAAGGTTTAGAAGCAACAATAGAAAATCAGAATTCAAAATCAAGGGTTACAAGAAGTTATAAGAGCAAGAAAAATCAAATGATATAAGTTATTGAAGTTCATGATACTAAGACATTACAAGTTGCGAAGATCCAAGTGTTAAATTCCTTCTGTGATGGCCATGTAAATTTTTGTTTCCAAAAAAATAAAAATAAAAAAAATAAATCATTACATTCTTTTTGTTCTATAATTAGTTTTTGTTCAATAAGGCCATAAGGAAGTAGAAATTTTTATGTCAAGCAAGAAATCAAAGAGAAGAGTTAATTGTCAAGGTTCTACGAGGTTCAAGAGTTTATCATCAATAGTTGAAGACCAAAGAAGACGTTGTTTCTACTGAGCACTATGAGAGAGTCGAAGAAAGATACATTTGGTTGCTTTGTTAGTCCGCTTTCAATCTGGCACAAGATCTTTCTAGCACCGGTTTAACTCATCACACGTAATTAGTCCAGTCAGTGTAGCAGATGTCCCTCTCATCTTTCTCTCTCTCCTAATCTTAGTCTAGTCAGAAATCAAATGGACGCATCTTAAAATGTTTATCTAGCCGTGCAGCGGATATCTCTTTATCTAGCAGGTGTTGCGGATGTGTCTCCCCCTTTTCTTCAATCGGCTTTAGAGTGACACCATTAATTTCTCCGGCATTCTAGTCACTTGGAGATAGGTTGAGAATTTGTATGTCCTCATAGCTCTTTGGATACTTGTGACCAATTAGAAGTACGGTGTTTTGTGGGTACACCTCACGGTAAACCCTCCTGGAGACAACACTCCGCCACTAGGCCACCTAGGGGTTCAAATGATTTTATTTTCTAGAATAAATTTGCTCGAGGACTAGCAAATAATAAGTTTGGGGGTATTTGATAGACACATTTTTTGTGTCCAATTGTCCCTCGTTGTTGGTATAGTTGGAACTCGATTTTTGTACTAATATTGTGTTTTTATGTATTTTTAGGTATTTTTGGAAATAAATATTTTTTTGGAAAATTCAGCTCGAAAAGTTGCTCGGAGCACCTCCGGTGGACAAGTGTTATTCGGACTCTCGTCTTTGGATAAGGGGTAACCCAATTGCTAAGGGGCACCCCAAGGAGGCACCTGCTATTCGCACCCCAGAACAGGATAAGGGGCAGTCATCATCTTCATTCAAAAAATCAGTTTTGGCGGGAAATGTTTGTTCTTCACTGGCAGATTTTGGTCGGATTTTTGGACGAGTTAGAAGGAGACTCAATGGCTGAGATTGCTTGGGATAACTTTGTTATAGCCTAACAGGGTTGGTATGGGTCGATTAGTGACCTAAATTTGGCTAGATAACCCGCTAGGAGAAGGCAGAGAAGCACGGGTTTGCATGGGTTTTTTGTGAGTTTGAGACATGCACTGCTCGTGTCTGGAGTGTGTGGGTTGTTACCAGACGAGTGTAGAAGGTAAATAAGGAGAAAATACCAGCTACAAACGCGTGAAGAGCTAAAACAGGGGAAGAAAATATTCCGAAAATATTTTTTTCATCACCGAGTAATGGGAAGATTTCTGGGATTAATGATGAGTTATTCTTGCTCCAAAAAGGCTATAAATAGGTGCTGGGAGGTCATAGAACGGATACGGAGAGTTTGGGAGAAATTAGAACGCTACAGAGCCAAGAAAAATTGAGTTGCAGAATTATTCTCTGCTGCTGCTGCTGCACCAAGAACACGAAGAACGGACCACCAGAGGCAGTCGTTCTTCTACAGTGTCTACGACACTTAGTCGAGGGTCGTAATACGGAGGGGGGCAGACTTAAAAGAAGTAACAGTTTTCTCATTCCTTGTAACAGTGTTTGCAACACTTATAATCGTTGCAAACACTTGATTTTCATCATTTTTCCTTTGTTCATCATTTGTAAACCATTTTTGAGCAATAATAATGAATTTTGAGCGCGTTTCCAACATGATGAGCGGCTAATTCTCCCACAACCAAGGCAATGAGGAAGCTATTTACGCATGAATAAGCGGTAACCATTTTATTTTCTCTAATTTATAATTTATAATTCACTCAATCACTGCTTTTGCAGAGTTTTAAATTGTTTGAAAAATTCTTTTCATTAGTTGTGATTCAATTAGATAGGTTATGCTTTGTATTAAGATAATCTATGCTTAGGGATACAATTAATTTTTGAGAATTTGTCTGATTATTTGTGAATTAAGAAACAAGGGATTTAAAAGATAATTAGGGCGAGTTTGGCAACCAGGATATCCCAACCTAGGTTGGGTTATCCCTGAAAAAACGGTTATTTTATGTTTGTTTCGTACATATTCCAATCTGGGATTGGGATATCAAAACCTCCCAAAAGCAGGTTTACTGTATTCTCCCATAAACTCGTTCTCCCAGTTTCCTAGCCAAGAATAGTGCAACTAAACCCATTATCGCTACTGCTAAAACCACGAAAGGGTTTTAAATACTCTCATCTCATCTGCGTAGTGCTACAAGAAAGCTTCATACTGGTTAATTAAACTCTTTTTGGGAAAGGGTTACTGCTTCATCTACGAAAGAGTTCATAGAAATCCAAGGTATCAAACGAAAATTATTGACTAAACAATTTTTGGTTAATTAAACTCTATTTGATTTACAGATTTGATTAAACTCTTTCTGGTTGTTTACAGAGATTCTTCTTCTTCCTCCATCGCACCAGGTAATCTATCTCTCTGTTGAAAATCCTTTTTCTGTTTCCTGAAAACAAAACTGGGTTTGTTAAGATTGTCGAGCTAATTTTTGGTCGAAATATGTTCCTTTGTTAATACCAATTCTATATTTAAATATTTTCCTTTGATAATGGACTCAAATGACACACAACACTTGTTTGATAAATTTCCTTAACGAGAAGTTTTTGTTTTTCTATCATAAATGATTATGTGTCTTAGTTTTACTTTTTGATGTCCATGTTCATCAATATCTTGAAGAATGTTAATCAGGAAAAAGAGGTCATAGTATGTTAATAACTGCATGGGAGAGCATAATTGATGGTTTGTGTTAAACTTTGGATTTCGTTAGTGACTTGCCTTTATCTGAATGGAAGAGCATAATTGTTATTTCTTATTTAAAATTAATTTTATGTTATTCTTAGTGGTATATTTATATTTAGATATAATGAACCAATTAATTATGTGTTCAACCGTAGAACTGCATCGGAGCAATAGACGGAACTCACATACCAGCAATGGTTAGTGAGGATGAACAAGCTGTTTATCGGAACAGAAAAGGATTTATTTCTCAGAACGTCTTAGTAGCATGCTCATTGGATTTGCAATTTCAGTATGTTCTTGCGGGTTGGGAAGGTTCTGCTCATGACGGGCGTATATTGGATTCAGCTTTAACAAGATCGGATAAATTAATAGTACCAGAAGGTATGATCTTAACTTTTAATTATTTCGTTTGCCTTTATAATAGAGATAGTATAATCTTAAATTTTTATTTGTGTAGGAAAATATTATCTTGGAGACGCAGGATTCGCCCTTACGCCAAGTTTTATCACTCCATATCGCGGCGTTCGTTATCACTTGAAGGAGTATGGGGGAAATCGCCCAAAAGATGCCAAAGAATTATTCAATCTTCGACACTCATCATTACGGAATGTAGTTGAAAGTGTTCTTGGAATACTGAAAAGGAGATTCACTATTTTGCAAGTACAGCCTCAATATCCGTACGAATCACAAGTGAAAATTGTGTTAGCCTGTTGCATCATCCATAACCACATTCGTAGGGAGTGTATAAATGATTTGTTTCTTGATGATGGAGGTGTTGTACCAGTGCAAGAAACCGATCATGAGGTACCGGAAGACAATAACGAAGGTGCTAGACTCGGGAGAAATAGAGAGCGAGATTTAGCTTCAGAACTTCGTACTTCAATTGCAGATGCAATGTGGAATAATTATCAACGTCGCCGTCGTACCATCTAGTTTTAATGATTAGTTTTTATCGAATTCTTGTTTTCATATTTCTATTAATATTTTTATATTTTTCATCGAATTCTTGTTTTCATATTTCTATTTCAAGATATTTTTATATTGGATATTAAACTCTGGAGTTTGAAACAAACATCATTTATGTTAACCTACCACTGGATAGCGTGTCAAACAAACACAATTTGAATTAACCCAGGATAGGATAGAATTTCAGACAAACATCACTTAAACTGACCTGTGTTAAGGTTATCATAAATTAAATTATGATAACCTATCCTAGGATATGTTATCCCATTTCCAGGTTCCCAAACTGACCCTTAAAGTTTTGGGTTATTTACCGTATTTCATTCATGTGTTATAGTGGAATCAATGTCTTGGTTATTCTCTCATATCTTGAAACAATTTTGTGTTAATTTTTCTTTATTATTAATTTTTATAAGTCTAAAATCTTTTGCTTTCACAAGTCTCAACGAACCTTATTACTACAACATTATTGAGTCACATCAGCTAATGCCTGTAGCGACTTAATACAATGTGTGTTCAATTTGGACTAGGTCCCGGGGATTTTCTACATTTGCGGTTTCCTCGTTAACAAATTTCTGGTGCCTGTTATTTCTTTTCCGCATTATATTTGTTTATATAATTGAAATATCACAGGTTGTGCGTTGTTCAATCAATTAGAATATCCGACCTTTTGGTTGTTGATTTAAATTGATTGACACTTGGATATTGGTCTTTGGTACCATCCAACTTATCTCTCTTTGATAAAGACTGGCAAATTTTTATTTGCTTGAGTAAAGATCAAATCGAGAGATTGAGATATAAATTCTTTGATATACTTTTCTCTAGATTGACTTTGAATGTCTAGTTGATTCTCTTGAAAGTATATTGGAGTTTGTCCATACAGATTGCTAATCGAATTGTTGGGTGTGGTTGTTGTACCCTCGCTTTTTCAATTGGTATCAGAGCAGGCAAACACGTTCAAGACCTTACAAGTCTGTGTTTGTAGCGATCTGACTCTATGGACAGAGGTGCTATTTCAATAAACGTACCACCAGTCTTTTATGGCTCTAATTACTTATGGTGGAAAATTGTTATGCGAGCTTTTCTTCAAGCACGTGATTTTCAATCATGGGTATATGTTGTTAATGTCTATGATGCTCCCGTTGTGGAAGTTGGAAATGTAAACGTTCCCAAGAATATTAGTGAATACAATCCTGTCGAGATACTTGCTGCTAAGCAAAATTCCTACGGTTTGAATGCCATCATACATGCCACTACCCCAAATCTTCAGCACCATGTGTCAAATTGCACTAAGTCTAAAGAAGCTTGAGATATATTAGAAACCGTATTCGAAGGTAATACCAGTGAAAAGGAAGCTAGGATTCAAAACCTTAATTACGATTGGGAAAACCTTCGTATGGAAGATGAAGAAACATTTGATGAGTTTAATCACAAAGTGTCTGAAATTGTTAATGCATCTTTTGCATTGGGTACGACTATTCCTAAAAGGATATTGTGATGAAAATTCTCAGATCGCTGTCATCTAGATACGATTCTAAGAAGCATGCCATCGTTGAGGAAAATAACCTAGATAATCTCTCTAGAAATACGCTGGTTGGAAAGCTTAAGATCTTTGATCACGAACATTCATCCAAAACTAAGGATGTTGCGTTCAAATCACTAAAGGACACTAAATTACTTGATAAAAGTAAAAAAGTGTATATCTCTGAAGAGGATCACTCTAAAACAGATTCATCATATGAAGATCTTGACAAGTCAATCTCGATGATCACAAGATAGTTTAAGGATATTCTATTGAAGAGAAGTAAACCATTCTCCAGAGATAAGCCTAAAGCATCAGTCAAACCTCATAGTCGTGTTCCTCCTAAAAACAGGGAAACCGATGTGACTGATGGCGAGGATATGCCTCAGTTCTTTAAGTGTAAGGGATTTGGTCATTTTGCAAACGAGTGCCCAAATCGTAGAAAATACACTGGGAACAAAGGTCTTGTTGCAACTCTTGATGAAATGTCTGACGACTATGATTCTAATGAAGACGAGAAATCAAGTGTTGCACTTCTTGGTGAATATATTGATTTTGATAACTTTATTAATACATACATCAATCTCAATATTCTTTCAGAAGAAAATCCAACTATTCTGGAAGAAAAAATTGACCCATTCTTTGGAAACTCTATTTGTAATGTTACAGGTTCCTCCATGTGTCTATCTGCGTGCACATCTCAGAAGCCTGATTTTTATCCTAGTTTGACGTGCTCGTATTGTTCTCTAAATGGTCACGAACTTTCAAGGTGTTACAAGTATAAACACCTTCAACGAAGAGCAACCCAGTAAGCAAATAAGCTTAAACTTGCTCGGAAGACCGCTGAGGTATGTAGGATTTTATCTTCATCTAAGAAGTTAGTTTACAAGGATAGACCAAGACCATTGGAGAACAAAGTATGATCAATTCGTTTTGATAGACAAAGGTTTATTTTGATAACTTTATTAATTTTGTCCATGCATACTACGGGAAAAACATCGATTAACTACCCCGGAAATCAGTTGTGGTACCATATAAGACGACGTTTATCTATAGGTTGCACAAGGGGGGGGGTTGTAGAAAGTCTTCAATTCTTTGCAACTCGTCAATAATAGTCGTAAACACGGTTGTCGTTCCATTGTATACCACGCTTTTTTCAGTTGTGAATGTCTTTTGAAATTTCTTCTTAATGCCTAGCACAACTCTTATCGGGGTTGTGAAAATAACTCATACACTACACTTGTTGGGGTTGTAGAAATTTCCTTGACGACTATGGTTAGAGTTGTATGTCACTTCTTTCACAACTTTGGTTTAAGTTGCAAGTTATTTGTTTGACAACATTGGTTTGAATTGTATGTCACTTCTTTGACAACTATGGGAAGAGTTGCATGTCATTTCTTTGACAACTCTAATTCCGAGTTGTGGTACATATTCAATTTGAAAAAAAAAAAATTAAATTTTGAGAATTTAAATAAAAAATTAAATCTGTAGTACTTTAATATTACCATGAAAGAAGATAACATTTCCAATTATAATCACTATTGTTTGTTACTACAGGAGATCAGTTTTACAGAACTTACAGGAGATCAGTTTTACAGAACTTCGACACTAAGGAAAAATATTCTAATAACACTTCAGTTCTTACCTATAATACATTTAATAAGAAACATTAGCAACAAAATGGTGAATGCACGAAGAGTGATAACTATGTATTTAGAGTTGAGGATCATACAAGAAACCAAAATACAGGGAATGGATGTGAAAGACTACACAAGCAAAATCGGACAGAAACGTCGTAAAAACTGACGTCCCAGACAGGCTGCATTGGCGAGGCTCCATAGGATTCGTTAGAAGTCGGAATTTAGAGCTTGACCCCAATTTAGAAAGTAGCAAGAATCACCTTTCATAATCATCTTAAAAATCCAGATTTGGAGTTCATTTAGTCTGTGAAATGAGTGTGCTAAGATGGTCACACAACTGCGAACCTACAGTTTTCAGTTCTGACATACTGGACGTTGAAGGCCGAAAATCCTAAACGATCAGTCGAAACACTAATCCCTTTTAACATGTTAAATAGGAGACATAGATAAACAATTCCTGTCAAGGAAGTACCCTCTAAATCCCTGCTCATTGACGACAGTTTCGAAGACAACAGGCTGCAGTTCAGGTTGTCAGAAAAACGAAGTTTTCAGCTGAAATATTCAAATTTGCATGAAAAAGACATCCATTATAAATTAAATCCTTTAGAATGTATAAGAATAAACCTCTAAGACAATAACTCATGTGTCTAAGCCTTCAACATTCACTCTCTTAAATAAAGGCAACAAAGTTCATGGAAGTAAAACAGGAAATGATGCATGTTAACAACCCCTACCATGAAATTGGATGTAGGATTGAATCATACCTTAAAGAGACCTCATGTTTCTTCTTTTTGGCGTCGTAGGATTGAATCACACCTTTATAATACCTGTTGAAAGCGTGCAAGGGATAAACAATAAGCAGCACACATTGGAAAAAGAACACTAGATGTAGTCAGGTGGATGTGCTACATGAAACATGAGAGATATGCGACAATGATAGTCAAAATAGCCCTGACCTGTGATTAACAAGAATGTATATCTCCGTTAAGTAAATCTTACACTAAACATCAACCATTCCTTTCAGTAGCTGTCTATTTATGCATTACAATCTGAGTAACTAAACCAGAGTAGCACTTACTCCTTGTCGAGCGCGCACTTCACAACAACAAAGAAATCTAATACATGGGTTTATAATTTCACCTAGTTTGCTCACTTCACAATCATCGGATGAACAAAACTGACCACCAACAAAGCATACCACCACTAACACTACCGACAGAACCAACCACCACTTCAAAAGCTAAGATCAAGCATAAATAGACAGCTAGTTGGGGTACTTCCTATGATCCATAAATAGACAGCTAGTTGGGGTACCACCACTGATTTTCTTCAGGCGTATTTATAGAAAATCCGCTAGTTGGGGTACTTCCTATGATCCATTTGTTTAGAAATTTTTATAGCTGAATCATTACCAAAATGGGTCACTCATATACAAAAATCAAACAAATCCATGCAGTTTAAGTGCCCCATTTTGATTTAAAGAACTCTGCGACGTTGTACAAATTCTATAGATACAGTTCTCTGTACTACAACAGTTTTTGGCACTTCTACTAAGCTGATTATCCTGAAATTTTAACCAAGTGTTCCTGACATAACGTAGCATAACATATGCAAAATTCACTGAATTCTAACGGTTAGATTTTACTTAATGATTCCAACAATACCTATGTTCGATATGTTACAAAAAAAAACCCTGCAGTTTATGTAGTTCCAACATTGAAACTCAAATACAAACAATCATAAATCATAGGACAAGAGTGGATTCACCCCGGTAATATGCATTCAACTACCTATGTTCAAGCTAAATCCCCATAAATACGCACCGATATAGGTACTCTAAGACATTTTATCAAACATGATATCCTCATGCAAAAATCAGAAATTTCAATAGAGAAATCATTCAATTCTTAACCATATCATATTCAACATCAAGCCTAACCATATCAGACTTGCCTCATCATGAAAAGGCCAAAATCATACAAACCTGCCCATTCTTCTTCATCCTCACTAGCCCTACCTTCCTACACAAATCACCAAATCCAACAAAATCAGTAACTACACGTTTCAGTAATATAGAAATGAGTCAAATGACTATATTATGGATACCTGGATCTTCTCTTTCTTCATGGAGAACTATTTGGCTGCTACTGCACCATAAATCAAAGGGTTAATTATGAGTTTAAATCTTAATAAAAAAACGAATCAACCAAAACAATTAAGCAAATTGAATGATCCAGAATGAAACTTAGGAAAAAGATAGGATGTAGAGTACCTCCAAATGGGTTAGAATCACCATCAATAGCATCAGATGGGGATTAAAAGTGGTTTGATGGTTGATTTATGAATTATTAGAAGCTGGGTTACGTGAATTGAATCTGTGGTTGAAAAGAAAGATTGAATCAGATCGAGAGTTAGCGTTTGATTTCTCTATAAAATCAGATGAAGAAATAGAGATGATGTTGGTGTTGGTGTTGGTGTTGGTGCTGCTGTTGGTGTTGTTGTAGTGGTGATTGCTGCCGAAAATGGGTTAAAGAAGATGTTGTTGCTGCTCTGGATTTTGGGTAAGCAATCAAGACAAGATGGAGATGCTATGTGATGGAAAAATTGATGATGTTTTCATGTATGAGGTTGAATTTTGATTTCTGAAGGTGTTTTTTTTTTGTGTACTCTCAGGAGGAAAAGATGAGAGAAATAGATAAGAAAAAACTAAGGGAACCGAGAGAAGAAAAAAAATTGATCGTGGGAATTGGACGGTAAGGATTTGATGAAAATCATTCATACGGATTATGAAAAATTTATCGACGGTTAAGATTTGATTTAACACTATCATACGGATCAAGGCAGGTGTGTTTTGTTTTGTGCTTTCTCAAACTCATATTTTCGGTTTAATTATCAACCTTCGACATGAAAAAAATTCCAAAAAAAATATTAATAAATTTAGGACATTGTTATCGACATTCTGAAGAAAAAAAATCCAAAAAATATATAAGAATGAATCAGGAAAATGAAAAATAAATTCGATAATTGGTGTGTTTCTTTGTGCTTTCTCTTTGTGTTTTTGTGCTTTCTCTTTGTGCTTCCGGTTTGAATTTCGACTAGTCGCATAGGTCATGAAGTAATTTTGACAAGTTATACAGGTCATGAAGTATAACGACATACAAAATGTGAACCAAGAAGCTCCGGGAGGGTTGTGACTTCAAACTTAGCATGATACATCATTGAACTCGATAAATATGAAGCTCAGTGTTGATTCGAACTTGAAATGTGTCATAACGGCATACAAAATGTGAACCAAGAAGCTCCAGGAGGGTTGTGACTTCAAACTTAGCATATTCTGGCATATTATATGCATAACGATGAATCCATCCATTTACAGGTAAGATTCCTTCGGAATATTTCCCGAAACATTAAACAAACCATATTCTGGCATATTATATGCGATCCCTGGCTCTGAGATCGAAACTTGGCCGTGAGTGGACTACTATAATTCGGAAACTTCGTAAGAACGATGAATCCATCCATTTACAGGTAAGATTCCTTCGGAATATTCCCAAATATTAAACAAACCATATTCTGGCATATTGTATGCGAACCCTGGCTCCGAGATCGAAACCTGGCCGTGAGTGGACTACTATAAGTCAGAAAATTCGTAATAACGATGAATCCATCTAGTTACAGTTAAGATTCCTTCGGAATATTTCCCGAAACATTAAACAAACCATATTCTGGCATATTGTATGCGAACTCTGGCTTCGAGATCGAAACCTGGCCGTGAGTGGACTAATATAAGTCGGAAAATTTGTAATAACGATGAATCCATCTATTTACAGGTAAGATTCCTTCGGAATATTCCCCGAAATATTAAACAAACCATATTCTGGCACATTGTATGCGAACCCTTGCTCCGAGATCGAAACTTGGACGTGAGTGGACTACTATAAGTCGGAAACTTCGTAAGAACGATGAATCCATCCATTTACAGGTAAGATTCCTTCGGAATATTCCCCTTAATATTAAACAAACCATATTATGGGATATTGTATGCGAACGCAGGCTCCGAGATCGAAACCTGGCCGTGAGTGGACTACTATAAGTCGGAAACTTCGTAAGAACGATGAATCCATCCATTTACGAGTAAGATTCCTTCGAATATTCCACTAAACATTAAACAAACCATATTATGGGATATTGTATGAACCCTGCTCCGAGATCGAAACTTGGACGTGAGTGGACTACTATAAGTCGGAAACTTCGTAAGAACGATGAATCCATCCATTTACAGTGAATTCCTCCTAATATTCCCTAAACATTAAACAAACCATATTCTGGCATATTGTATGCGAACCCTGGCTCCGAGATCGAAACTTGGACGTGAGTGGACTAATATAAGTCGGAAAATTCATAATAACGATGAATCCATCCATTTACATGTAAGATTCCTTTGGAATATTCCCCGAAACCTTAAACTAACCCTATTCTGGGATATTTTATGCATACCCTGGCTCCGAGATCGAAACCTGGCCGTGAGTGGAGTACTATAAGTCGGAAACTTCGTAAGAACGATGAATCCATCCATTTACAGATAAGATTCCTTCGGAATATTCCCTGAAACCTTAAACAAACCCTATTCTGGCATATTGTATGCAAACCATGGCTCCGAGATCGAAACCTATCCGTGAGTGGACTACTATAAGTCGGAAACTTCGTAAGAACGATGAATCAATCCATTTACAGCTAAGATTCCTTCAGAATATTCCCTGAAACCTTAAACAAACCCTATTCTAGCATATTGTATGCAAACCCTGGCTCCGAGATCGAAACCTAGCCGTGAGTGGACTACTATAAGTCGGAAATTTCGTAAGAACGATGAATCCATCCATTTACAGGTAAGATTCCTTCTTAATATTCTGAAACATTAAAAAAACCATATTCCTAAGCATATTATATGCATACCCTAGTTCCGAGATCGAAACTTGGCCGGTGAGTGGACTACTATAAGTTGAAAACTTCGTAAAAACGATGAATCAATCCATTTACAGGTAAGATTCCTTTGGAATATTCCCCAAAACATTAAACAAACCCTATTATGGCATATTGTATGCAAACCCTGGCTCCGAGATCGAAACACGCCGTGAGTGGACTACTATAAGTCGGAAACTTCGTAAGAACGATGAATCCATCCATTTACGAGATAAGATTCCTTGAATATTCCCCGAAACCTTAAACAAACCCTATTCGGCATATTGTATGCAAACCATGGCTCCGAGATCGAAACCTATCCGTGAGTGGACTACTATAAGTCGGAAACTTCGTAAGAACGATGAATCAATCCATTTACGACTAAGATTCCTTGAGAATATTCCACTGAAACCTTAAACAAACCCTATTCTATCATATTGTATGCAAACCACTGCTCCGAGATCGAAACCTAGCTAGTGAGTGGACTACTATAAGTCGGAAACTTCGTAAGAACGATGAATCCATCCATTTACAGGTAAGATTCCTTCGAATATTCTGAAACATTAAAAAAAAACCATATTCCTAAGCATATTGTATGCATACCATAGCTCCGAGATCGAAACCTATCCGTGAGTGGACTACTATAAGTTGAAAACTTCGTAAAAACGATGAATCAATCCATTTATAGGTAAGATTCCTTTGGAATATTCCCCGAAATATTAAACAAACCCTATTATGGCATATTGTATGCAAACCCTGGCTCCGAGATCGAAACCTGGCCGTGAGTGGACTAGTATAAGCTCGGAAACTTCGTAAGAACGATGAATCCATCCATTTACGTATAAGATTCCTTCCGAATATTCCCCAAACCTTAAACAAACCCTATTCTAGCATATTGTATGCAAACCACGGCTCCGAGATCGAAACCTAGCCGTGAGTGGACTACTATAAGTCGGAAACTTCGTTAGAACGATGAATCCATCCATTTACGAGTAAGATTCCTTCGAATATTCTCCGAAACCTTAAAGAAACCAAATTTTGGCATATCGTATGCATACCACAGCTCCGAGATCGAAACTTCGCCGAGAGTGGACTGTTATAAGTCGGAAACTTAGTAAGAACGATGAATCCATCCATTTACAGTAAGATTCCTTGAATATTCCACGAAACATTAAACAAACCATATTCTAGCATATTGTATCCAAACCCTGGCTCGAGATCGAAACTGGCCGTGAGTGGACTACTATAAGTCGGAAACTTCGTAATAATGATGAATCCATCCATTTATAGGTAAGATTCCTTGAATATTCCCTAAATATTAAACAAACCATATTCTAGCATATTGTATGCAAACCCTAGCTCCGAGATCGAAACCTGGCCATAAGTGGACTACTATAATTCGGAAACTTCATAAGAATGATGAATCCATCCATTTACAGGTAAGATTCCTTCGAAATATGAATAAAATTTAGCAGAACAGTTTATACCTCTACGACAACTCTAATAAAGGTTGTCAATAGTGATGAAATTTTTTTAGCATAAGTGAGAAGTTTTTACGAAGTGAATAAGATTTAGCGAAGTGAGAAAAATTTAGCAGAAGTTGGATTTTTTTGCAAAAGTGATAAAAATTTAGAAGAAGTTTTTATACCTCTATGACGACTCTTAAGGGGTTGTAGAAGGTGTATTTATCCTTTTCTATAAAAGTAAATGTAAAATATAAGGACATGTAAATGAGGAAGGGTGGTTAGAATCTAAGTCTTAGACAGAGGAGGTTTAGGTTCGATTCACCTTAGCCTCATTTTTTTTCAATGTCAATTTTTCATTTTACAACCCTTGTAAAGGTTGTGAATATTGATCATAAAAAAAAGCAAAAAAATGACAATATTGAGAAACCGGAAGGATATATGGTTGATGACTTATGCTAACACACATTAGGTGTGGGTTCGAATCTCTCAAAGAACATTATTCAAAATCATTTTTTTTATCTTCAACAACTCTTATGTGTGTTGTTATATAGTTATTCACTACCTTTAAGATATGAGTTGTAAATTCTAAAGGTGGTCACTTCTCTCTGCAACCCTTTTCACACAACAAGTTGTGGTTCTGATTCTCGTCACTACTCTTAGGAACTCATTGGTCCTAAGAGTTGGACATATTTTACTTTGACAACTTTTGTTTGGAAAAGGTTGTAAAACATGCCACCTTTTACAACTTTTAATTTACGAGTTGTCAATCTACAGTTGTAGATTACTATTTTTCCCGTAGTTGCATGCCTATTTCAGAAAAGATACATTGAATATGTATGACATTGAATATATCCATCAACCTATCTATGTGTAATCAGAAGCCTATTGTTACTCCACTCTGAGAATGTTCTAGTCACGCTAGCTAATAAGATGATGATGATGGGAGATGCCCTAAGAGCATCAAACCAAATGGTAAATCTCCATCATTCATTGGTATGGATTGTTAGTGTGTGCTTGAAGCATCAATTTAGGATGAATATAGAAGATGTATACTTCCGGTCTCTAAACTAGAGGACATGTGTGATTCCGTTGAAGCTTTGGAATCTGATTCGGTTATACTATAAAGAATAAGATCACCATTCATTCATGTTTGGTTTTACAGCTCTACCTAGCTATCTGATCAAAAATCACATTGCAACGCAACATAGCTCTAAGTTTAAATAATACACCATAATTTAAACTTACCCGATTATCCGCAATGGGCTTCCAATCTAAACCACGGCAACTACAAACTTTATGTTGCCGGCCTCATATATATTCTATTTTTGGCAATTTATCGTCATACTGGTTGCCCTATTTAAGCACTGCAACCTAGGGTTTAGAATCTTAAATTGACCTAAACATCAGGTAAGAACTTTTTTCTGTCAGAATTCTGTGCGTGATTGATTTGTGCATATAGAATTCATCAGATGGAGAAATTACCTAGTGATATAATGCTAGATATACTATCTCGCTTACCTCACGAGACCATCATCAACTTCGGACTAGTTAGCAAACGCTGGAGAGATATAACAAGTATCATAAAGGTAGGTTTCATCTTCCAGCTTGGGGAATCTGGTTATAAACTCTGTTATGGAGGAGGTGATCAGCAATACGATGATGATATTAGCATGCATGGGATTTACTCTTACAAAACACTTATGGAAATCGATAATCATCCGTCTATTGACATGGTTGGTTCGTGTAATGGTTTGGTTTGTTTCTCGGTAAAGGCCAAGTCCTCTCTTGCGCGCGATCCCATATACATATGTAATCCCGTCACAGAGGAATATGTGTATCTTCCGAAATTCGATAACTACAACAGAGATTTTAATGGTAAGACGAAAGGTTATTTTCATTATGGATTTGGTTATCATCATTCCACCGATAAGTATAAAGTTGTTAGAATCTACTATGATAATGTCAATCATAAGTACAAATACCCACTCTATTCCAGATTTTTCAGCCCTTATGATGAGTGCCGCCAAGGCCAAGTTCAAGTATACACCTTGGGGAGTGGTCATGGGTGGAGAGATATAGGAAAAGTTGGTCACCATCTAGATTATTACCGTGGTGTCTGTGCAAATGGAGCTCTTCACTGGATAGAGGATAGGGAAAAAAAAATTGTGGCTTTCGACTTAGCGGATGAGGTGTTCCGATTGATCCCATTCCCACAACTTTCACCGAAGAGGAGTTACGATGTAGTTTATCTTCAACTAATGTTTGGAGGGTATTTGTGTGTTGTTCATGTGGATGCAGGAAAAGAAGATGTATTTGTTCACGTATGGGCATTAGAGAAAAAGAAGAAGTTCAGAAGTAGCTATGATATGAGAGGACGCGACTTCAACGATTTCTGGAGATGGAGCAAGAAATTTAGTATACAATGCACCAAGGATGTAACATATTTTCCGTTTGCGGTTACGAAGAGTAATCAAGTTCTAGTGAGGTCTGACGGAACTATCTCTTGTTATCATTTGGGAACTAAAGCGCTTAGAAAACTCTGTGATGATTGTCCGATGAGGAATAACTTGGCAATTCCTCACGTGAACAGCCTTGTTTCACTTGAGGCATTAGGAGAAAAATCCAAGAGAAAAAGACAAGATTGTGAACGCAAGTACAAGGATGTATGCGTACAGTCTCCCCTTCTAAAAAAGATACGACGTGTGTGAACGCCATTACATACTCCCTGCGTTTCATTTTGTTTGACAGGACTATTAGTTTTGGCTTTTATTTTCTTGCAGCAACTTCTATTTTTCAATATAATTTAACCTTTCTTCTCAAAAAAAAAACAAAAATGTCAAACATATACATACTCCTTGGATCCATCTAATTTTGTTTGACATGAATATTATCTTTAGCACGTCCCAAAATATATATATATATATACACCTGTAATTCTTATTACAAAATTTTACATGAAAATATGACATTTAAATAAAAAAATTGTAGCTTGGTCGAAAGAATGTCCACACAGTTAGGCTATCATGTTTAGAACAACTCAATAGCTCAGGAAAGGAGTTTATTTTTTTCCACAAGTCTGTGAAGAAAAGAGTCAAAATCGAACTCTAATAAGTCTGAAATGCTACTTGAAGTAGTCAAAAGACTCAAAATATAGCGGTGAGTACTAGATAAACTCCAGAAGACCCTAAATATTTTGCAACGTTATATATGGAAGCCAAGGGGGTCGGAGTTTTCTTTGGAGTAAAGTGGTTACTGATTGGATTTAAGTGGTCTTGTAAATTACTAGTTGGATTAATTAGCCCAGATCATCATCATCATCACACAAATAAATACTGAGAAATTTTTAGTTGCGCTAGCTAACAAGATGATGGTGATGTTAGATCACCCCATGCCTAAGTTTTTTTTTGCAACATATGCAAGCCATGCAAGGGGCCAGGGAAGTCAGTTGGGAGCAAAGGTGGTTAATTATTGTAGAAATTGATGTTTAGTCCCAAAGTTACTGGCTTAGGATGCTTTACTCCACCCATCTCAAGTCCAAAAAAACCCCACTTCCAACAGTTTAGACCAAACCTGTACGAGTTAGTCCAAAATTCAGCCGATTCAAAAAAAGCGATTTTTTCTTATTACCTAATTATCCTTTTTATGTTTCTGTGTTCAATTTCTAGATCTTAGATTTTTATTTTGGAGAGAGACACAACCAGGGGCGATTTAACATCGTTGTTCTTCAACAAAGATTTGTACTCGGTGTCATTTTTTATGCTTTCTTCCTCAGTTTCTTAGGATCTAGGTTAAAATCATATCGTCTTTTCTCTTTCGATGAACGATTTTTCATAAAATTTCTACTGAAAACAAGAATTGAAGAAGGATTCTTACAAGATTTCCACTGAAAACAATAATTAAAGAAGTAATTTCACAAGATTGCTACTGAAAAGGAGAACCGAAAGATGGTTTTTACAAGATTTCTACTGGAAACAATAATTGAAGGAGAACTTCCATAGGATTCTTAGTGGAAACGAGATTTGGAAAAGGAATTTCCACGAGATTTCTACTGTAAAACGAGGGTTGAAGTAGGGTTTTCTCAAGATTTCCACTGCGAGAGGTAATTCATTTTCTCCTTCTGTCACTTTCACCATTCCATAATCCAGAGTATCAAGAGATTATTAAGGTTTTTCATCTTCGTTATGCATTAGTCATTTAAGTCCTCCTTACTTACATTTTGGATTTGTTTTCTTGAATTAAATTGTTGTAATGTAGTAGATGCATCCGTGATTTAAGTCCCGAATTGTTGT
This sequence comes from Papaver armeniacum, assembly GCA_023531295.1. Classification (NCBI taxonomy): domain Eukaryota; kingdom Viridiplantae; phylum Streptophyta; class Magnoliopsida; order Ranunculales; family Papaveraceae; genus Papaver; species Papaver armeniacum. Next base: position 512,765 of record JAJJWW010016868.1, on the reverse strand, counting down.
GACTGGAAACAATAATGGTAATGCTTACAGGTAGCAACTTGGAGTAGGCATAGTGAGAGGGTCAATTTTTTTTATTGTTAGGAGATCACATGAACCATCGGTTCTGATGCTATGTACCATAGGAATTGTCACCTCATGCATTTGGTTTTGAAAATATAGTATAACATCAGAGCAATACTATATGTTGATCTGTGCATATTTTTGACCTCCATGAATCAAAGATCCATTTGCTTGATAGTTGTCCATTTATGCTTGATCTCATATCAACTGTTGAGGTACATACTCTCTTTTTGAGTGTATTACCTCAATTACGAATTCAGAGAATGCCCTAAACAATTACGTTTAGTCTGCGCCAAGAATGGACGAGGGGCGTAAGCGTTTGAAGAATTTTCATTTCCGTATAATAGGTGTATTTTCTTGTACACCTGTTATATGCGGTGCACATAAAAGTGCACTATTTTTTGTGTTTGTTATACGAGGTGTATATGCTTGTACACCAGTTATAGTTAAAGTTACAATTAATTACCATAGTATTTGAGTATTTCTAGATTTTATTACTAGTCAGATAGTAATTCATGTTATGCGCTTATTTGAGTTCTTCAAGTATTTTATGTTATGCGTAATGTCTACAAGTTTGTTTACAAATTTTAGTAATGGCAGCATGAAATATTAAGATGATGTTATTACATTTTGTTATTGATTGTTAATGTGTGCATAGTTGTACACATGTGATTCTTAATGTGTAAGGCACCTCTCAGCTTTTCATTCCTCTTGCGAAGATCATCAAATTCAAGAGTAGCAGTCTGGAGTTCCCCTTTCAATCTGTTAATCTCATTTGTCAAAGCGGTGTTCTGATGAGAGAGTTCCATTGTGGAGCCACGAGACTCGAAATAGCCTTCAGCTAAGATCATGCGACGACGAGCTTCATAGAAAGGGAATAAAAATAAGAGTAAGAATAAAAAGATGTGAGAAGATTTGTTTACCAGGACGTCAAGAAGAATGTGCACGCTTGGATCAATTTGAGAAAAGATTTCGCTCATGGTGGGTTTATTTGGTGGAGAATCACACACCAACTTATTCAGGGCGCTACAGATGCGAAGCTTAAAAGGATCATCAATGGATGAGAGAGCAGAGTCAAGAAGCTCAGATAAAACTTGCGAAGTGGAACTCATCTTTTTTAGAATCCCCTTATCAATAGAAAGAGATTTTAAAGAAAGAGAAGAAAGTTTAGAAGAAGATATAGTAGGGGCATCATTCATAACCAAAGGGGAAGAAATTAATGCAGAGGCAGGATCGGTGACACTCTCCGTTGATGCGGGAATATTCGCAAGAGGAAGGATTCACATCATTAACGAAAGTAGAAACAGTCTTGACGGGTGCTGATGCGGTTATTGTTGAAGAAGAGGGAATGTCCTTTGAGATTTGACCAGTAGAAGCCTTTTCTTTGGGAGCGATAGCCTCATCAGGAGGAGTGGTCGAGTCCAAAGAAGCAGAAGAAACCAGGTATTATTGTGTAGGAGCATAAGTATTGGCATGTAAAAAGGAATCAACTTCCTGACAGTCAATATCAGGGATTATGAGACTCTTGTTAATTGTGGGTGCTTTGCGAACTCTTCTAGTCTTTGGTTTCTTTCCACCCTCGATCTCGCATTTGGAATCCTGCGAATAACAATGCAGATAAGAAACAGAGGCATCAAATATTGTTTAAATAAAGAGAAAATATTTCTTACTCCTTGTTATGCGATGGCTTCCTCTTGAGAGATCCAACATCTTGCGATTTCGGGAAAGAATTAGGGTTAAGAATTGAAAATTTGGTATTGCCAGAAGAAGAACTTTTGCTGAAACAAAACCAATATGGAGATTAATACAGCGGCAGATCAGTAACATAATTTAAGAAGATTAATACAATAACAGAAAGGAGGTTAAGGTCAGTTTCAACAAATTATACAAACCTTTGATGGGATCCATAGGAGTAGCAACAAAATTTGATGATGAAACCTTGAAAAAATAACAATGGAGGAGTTTGCAGAGTTCACGGAGATAAGAAGGAAAGTTCATCTCTCCTCAAAACTTGGTATATAAATAGGTGAAAAAGTGACTGGATAAATTTAAACGTGCCGGTAAAAAAGGGAAAAAATCAATACGTGTAGACGGTTACCCTCGAAAAACAGAAATTTGTCGTCTGAAAATAATACAAAAAGGTGAACGGGTGCGGAATTATAAATTGGAGTTTATCATATCGCTCCCATTGAAAAGGAAACGACATGAGAAGAGGCAAAATATAGGTACTAAATACCGCACACCTATTAAGCATGCGAAGTGATGATTGACAGGACGGAGCAAAGACCATCACACATAGCTTATTAAGGATGACGCACAAGATCACGTCAGACGAATCATGAGAAAAGTGTGAGGATTATTCGAAGTTGTAGAGTATGAGCGACAAGAGTCAATGTATGGTGGGAGTTAAGCAAGGATGGATCGATTCGTGTGCCCGAAAATCCGAAAATGCTATATAACCAGCTGAATGACATGAGTAACAGCGTTTTTTCACGTGGACACTTATGTGGCGGAAAGAGATCGTTTTTAATTTTTCCACGTCACAAAAATAAACGAAACAATTTACTCCGTAGTTTTTTCTCTTTCTTCTCTATCTCTATGTTAGTCATTGTTTTTAGATCTAATTAGAAAAGTAGCAGTTGTTGATCAGTTAATGGAAATTCTTCAAATAGTTCATACGGAGATATAAATCAAGTTTAACATCACGCGAAACCAATATTTCTTTCATCTTTTGATCTGTTTCTCTTCTGCTAACAGTATCTTCCACCACCATGAATGGCCGACCACATTAACTCATTCATCTTCATCTTCATTGATTGAGCAGTATTATGTATAACAATCAAATCAAAATCCATACGAAAAACTCCATTAATTTAGCCTCCATTAAAATCCCAATCTAGTCAAACAATCATTTTTTAAAAGATTTGATTGATTAAGAGAAGTGGGATTGTCAATTTGAGTCAAACAATCCTTTTTTTCCCTTTCCAGTTTCTAAACTTTCTTCATATATTGTTCATCTGTTTGCGATCTTGCTTGATAATTATTGTGGCTCCGAAAGATCAAAGATTAGTGTAAGGTTTGGAATCCTGATCATGTTGTGAAGAAGAAGAACAAAAGAAGACGAGGTATATTTCCAGAGAATCTATACTCTACTTTTTGTTGTTCATCATAACTATTCGGTAAATTCTGATCATGTTGTGAAGAAGAACAAAAGAAGACTTGATTATTTTTATTCTTTTTATAAATGTGACGTGTTAATAACAGCATATGTCTCTCTCGGACGCACACTGCCACATCAACATCGCGGTCAAGCAGCTGTTATTTAGCTGTTCATGTAGCACGGTTGCCGAAAATCATCTTCTTCTAAAACGTTCGTTCATCTTTGGTTTCACAATGATGGTGACGGGAGATGCCCCTACCAAAGATATCAAAATGCAGTTACGAACCACGATCGAGCCGTCTCAACCACGGCAATTACAAACTTTATTCTTCCGACCCTATCATATATATTTTTGGCATGCTATCAATTCCTATTAGAGGTTATACGATTAAGCGGAAGCGGGTATCGGTTCATACCTAGAACTTGAGCTCCGATTTGGATCGACAAGGAACAGCAGCAGCAACAACAACGATCCAACACGACGATTAGCAGGTACTACAATCACCAATGATGAGCACAAGCTTGTTTCACAAAAAGAACTTGAAACCTTTTTTTCTAATGATAACTCCCTTTAGGGTTAGAGCTACCACTTTTCTTATGGTAAACTTATGTGTGATATTGGTGGAATCACGTAACCCTTTACACTTATGCTAGAGATGTTTATATAGGTTCCAAACCCTAAGGAATATGGAACCCTACCGGGCTTGCCACATACAATATGGGCGACCATATTCGGGTCCAACTCGAATATCTAACATCTCCCACTCGCACATAGTGTGTGTGGATTGTACCAGAAGAAAAAAAAAGTTCATATTAGTAAATGGCCCGTGCGGCCGTCGAGGTACTGCATTTTGGGAGCTCCATACTAGCAGCTCAATATGAGTCGAAGATAGAGACATCAACCCTTTAAAAAAAAATGTTCGTATCTCGTAGTATCCTAGGTCCATCAAAATCTCATTGGTCTAGACTACTCGATCCCTCGTAGAGCTAGTCTAACCCTCATGCTAGCTTATTGTAAATACATTCACACTTGTGTTGCAACTCCAACAAGGCAACTCAAGTCGTCGACTATGAATATAAAACATTCATGAGTTTGATGACCTTCCTTTCGCCTTTATTGTCATGAAGTTTCGAGAATCAACCTTTCCCAGATATGTACCCTTTAAGCGGATCATTCATGGCCACAGGACACATACTAAAGTAGCAATCATCGAATCTTTACTTAATAACAAAGTCAAAAGTCGTAAGGTTACCTGTGTATAATCTAATTATCATACGGACTCACATGGTGAGAAAAGCGAGGAACAATTTTTCGCACCTCCGTAGTGGTCGCAAGCACGCATAATATGAAAATGCGCTAGAGTGGAGTTTTACTTGATTAAACAAGTATATGTCACAAACTCTTACACTCTACAAATCTTGACTTAGTCGCAACTCTTGCGCCTAATCCAAATTTCTAACCCGCTCGCTTTCAACAAGCACCGTGGAAGAGATTTCTTATTTGGCTATTCTTTAAGGTATGATGAACAGTAGGTACATTCATCATCGATCTTCACTATATAGATCTCATCTTGGTATTGCCAAGGCGATGCATCATCTCATCTTTGCTCGCTCTCCTTAGCGCCAAAAGGTGACCCCTTATGTGAGTAAGCCGAGTCCATACCAGGTGACATATTAATCAAGTTTTGACATAATGCATTCTCTATGCACCAATGTCGTGTGTATATCCATGCCCATAAGTAAATAATCAATCATAACAATGAACCATTATCAAATTGTATTGATTATTAATAAATATCCATAAAACATATGCATCTACGATCATCATGTCTTAGAACAATAAATAAATAAAAAAGACATCCATTACCACCTACGTAAACCTAACGCCCTAACATGAGACATGAAAACATCCCTTGGTATAGGTTTAGTAAGGGGATCAACTATCATCAATTCTCAGTAGGCATGTACTCCAAAACTATTTCTTTCTTCGCAAGAGCAGCTCTAATAAAACAACACCTCCTATCAATGTGCTTAGTCTTTCCATGGTACTTTGGGTCTTTTGCATAAGCAATCATTGATGTGCTATCGATTGTGAATTTTCACCGCATCGATGGCGTGAGTGACAAATTCAAAACTCTCAAAGAACCTCCTTAACCAATTAGATTCTTGTCTTTATGACTTGACAAGCTACAAACTCGATTCCATTGAAGACATAGCGACAATTGACTGTTTCTTACTACTCCATGTGATGGCCCATGCCATTTAGCAAGAAAGCATACCACGATGTGCATTTTTGCTCTCCCATTTCGCCATTCCGGTTAGCATCACAATAACCACCGAGACGTAGATCTCAACCCTTGTAGCATAGCATGAGGTCGCTCGTCCCTTTGAGATACCTTAGTATCCTCTTGACCGCTTGCCGATGCTCAAAACCAGGATTCGATCGGTACCGGCTAACTAATCCAATAGCATAGCATATGTCGGGCCGAGTACACATCATAGCATACATCGGGCTCCCAATTGCGTTGGAATAGGGTACCCGCGACATCCCCGTCTTTCTCTTCAGGGTATTAGGGCACATCTCAAGGCTTAAGTTCTGACCTTTAGCAATCGGGTGTGTCTATGGGCTTGCAATCTTTCATGTGAAATCGCTCGAGAACCCTTTTAATGTACGTCTCTTGTGACATACCCAAAAGTCTCTTTGAACGATCTCTAAGGATCTTAATCCAGAGCACATAACTTGCTTCTCCCATGTCCTTCATCTCAAAAGTTGAGGACAACCACTCTTTTGTGGCGACAACAATTTCCATGTTACTTCCAAACTATAAGGATATCATCAACATATAAGGACAGATAAGGAAACCTTTATCGGACCGTTTAACGTACACACAATGGTCTTCCTCTATCATCGTAAACCCATTGGAAACAATGGCTCGATCAAATTTTAAATACCATTGTCTAGATGATTGTTTTAGGCCATAAATAGATTTTTGGAGCTTGCAAACTTTGCGCTCTTGACCTTTAATCACGAAGCCCTCTGGTTTGCTCCATGTAAATTTCCTCATCTAGTTCTCCATTGAAAATGCAGTCTTAACATCCATTTGATGAAGTTCCAAATCCATATGTGCGACAATAGCTAACATAAGGCGTATCGAGGCAATTCTCACCACTTTGGGAGAAAGTTTCCTCGTAGTCAACACCCCCTCTGTTGGGTGTAGCCTTTACGCCACAAGGCGAGCCCTATATCTTTCATCTAAACCTTCCGCATTGCGTTTGACTTTGAAAACCCATTTGTTTCCAATAGCCTTGCGCCCATGCAGGGAGGTCAACGTATTGCCACACACCATTAATCCTCATTGATTCTATCTCTTCTTTCGATGCAATAATCCATTTTTCCTTTTAGGAGATGACATAGCCTCTTTGAAATTCTTAGGCTCTGCGTCATCATGTGAGCAAACCATGAAACTTTCCCCCTCAATCTGAAAACGACGGCGAGGGACTTTTCCACGTTCACTTCTCCGAGATTGGGGTTCCCGATTCGATGGAGCCAATCCATTATCGGGTGGAACACTCCCCACTTTCCCTAGGAGAACGAGGAATTTCTTCGCTATTCTCAACTAGACGGGTTGGTGTGTCTTCCATTGACTCTTCCACCTCAAAGAGGCTAAGATCTCCCCCTACCTCGTTCCTTCTAGGAAAGTCTGTTCAAGGAAATCGCATCACGTGACTCAATCTCGGTTACACTTCCATCGGGATGCTCACCAATGAACACATGGCCTTTTGAGTGATCGGAATATCCGATAAAGATACACTTTTTCGCTCGAGGGCCCAGCTTCCCATACCGATGAGAACTATTGTGTACATAAGCAAACAACCCCATGGTCGCAAATTACCCAATTCGGGTTTTCTCGCCGGTCCATAATTCATATGGGGTGGAAGGGGCACTGACTTTGAAGGCACACGATTAAGGACATAGGCGGCGATCGTGTAACGATCTCCCCAAAAAAGAAATAGGAAGATGAGCTGCGCCATCATTGACCTAACCATGTCTAACAAAGTACGATTCCTTCTCTCTGCTACACCATTTTGTTGCGGAGTACCGTGAATAGTCAATTGTCTCGGGATCCCTTTTTCCTCACAATACCCTTTGAATAGGTCAGATAGATACTCGCGGCCACAGGCCGATTAAAGAGCCTTAATGCTCTTATTTAGTTGATTTTCCACTTCGCATACATAGCGTCTAAAGCGATCCAATGCTTGACTTGTGGGATATCAAGTAAATATGACCATATCGCGTAAAGTCATCTATGAAAGTGATGAAATAAGAGGCTCCATGTCTTGCCTTAACGTTCATTGGGCCACATATATCGTAATGAATTAATTGCAAAGGCTCGAGAGGCCCTTTTGGCTGTCCCAAACGGTTTTCTAATGGCTTTTCTGCAAGACAATGTTCGCGAGTAGGCAAGGAGACTTTAGCGATGGGTCCTAAAAGACCTTCTCTAGCTAGCCTAGTCATCCTTTCTTTCCCTATATGACCTAATCTAGCATGCCAAATCACGAAATCATTATTAACATCCGAAGAAGATGCAACTAATGAAATAGATTTATTAGCATCATAAGAACTAGAATTGTCAATATCCAAAACCATAAAACCATCCGACATAAAACCAAAACCATAAAAATCGGTTGCCAAGCAAATCTTAACAATTACCCTCAAAAAGAAAACTAAAGCCTAGACGCAACATACTATTAACTTCAAACTAAATTTCGTCGAATATCTGGAGCATAAAGTACATCATGGAGGATTATCGTGCGCCCTTGTCGCAGATTTAGCATATAGGTACCGATGCCAAGTACTTCTATGCTAGTTGTGTTCCCCATATAAACTCTCATGCTCCCAAGCGGAACTTCGACGATAATCTAGGAACCCTTCTCGGTCCCTCGCTACATGGTCGGTTGCTCCCGAATCTACAACCCACAAATGAGGAGAATGAGCAACTAATGCTTGACTAGAAACAAAACATTCATAGCGAGGAATAGGCTCAGAAATTACCTTCTTTGGCTCAGTGCATTCACGAGCGAAGTGTCCTTTCTTATCACAGTTAAAGCATTTCATCTCTGCTTTGTCTTTCTTACCAAAGACGCTTGCCTCTTTTGCGCTTAGGAGCGTTGGTAGTGGACGACCCGATCCATCACGAGGATTCTTACCCGAAGAACCCTTACCCCTCTTGCGCTTAGACCCATTGGTCTTATGCGAAACAGTTCAAAGAATGACAAAAAATCAGGCGCCGTCTTAGCCTGCTTCCAAGCGCTCGACTTCTAGTTCCACACGACGAGAAATATCCTCAAAAGTGCGGACATTATCATTATGTGTCATGTTTTGCTTCATCTTCTCCCAAGAGTTAGGTAACGAGCGAATAACGACTTGTACTGTTGTTCATCTCAAGTGATGACCTGCGGCCTCAAGTTCGCGTATCATTGATGACATTGTCCTCAAATGTTGCTTCATTGTAACATTCGGCTTCTTTTGACAAGTGTCAAACTTCATAGTTAAAGCGCGCAACTTAGCCACGAGGTAACTCCAAATTTCGCCTTTGTTGCCTCTAGCATGTCATGAGCAAACTGGTGGTTCTCAAACTCTCCAATGAGATCATTGTGCATTGAGCTCAGGATCATATGACGAGCACTGCGATCCTTCTTAATCCATTCTGGTAAGCCTCGAGGTTGCGACGGTGTTGAACCGTCGTACCCTCCTCAGGCCGAGGCATCACATGCTCAGTTATTTCCTGCAACCCATCATCATTCAAGAGAAAAACGATCTTTCGGCGCCAGATGTTATAGTTGTCGCCATCAAGTTTTTCACCCTTGTTCAAATCAGCAATGATGTTCTTGGAAGCCATTTAGTCTAACATAGCATGCGAAAAAATAAAAGGATATTAAACTTATGGCACTATACACATTCAAAAATAACTTTGCAACATTAATCTAAATAAATAGCAAAACAACATTACAAGTCGCAAGATCGAAAAATCGTTAAACTCCTAATCATCTCTCGCGCCACAAGTAATATTTTCTACATCTATTTAATATATGCGCAAGTTAATGGTTTTTGGGAATTAAACAAACTCAACCAAACAACCTCCCACTCAATTGTTTTAACATGTTATCAATCAATGATAATAATTCAATCAAACATGTTATCAAACCAAGATGATTACCTAATCAATCAACATGTTATCTAGACATACAATTCAGTACGATATGAATTCAATCCAGCGCCATACATGTTGTATATTAAAGAAATTATACAATCACAACATAAACCATTCACATGTTATCACGGATAAAGCGATTTACCATATAATTTCAAAGAAACTCTATCATGTGAATCTAATTATGTCCTGAAAATAGTTTTATTGAATTCGGAGCATCGAAAAACCTTAGGGTACCAAAATTGGAGTTGATCCGACAACCACAACATAGAGAAAAATGAAAAACAAATAACCAGAGCCGAACCACGGGCTGAACCGCGAGTTGACCCACTGTTCTGGACCGCGAGCCGACCCACTGAACCGAACCGCGAGCCGACCCACTGAACCGAACCGCGAGCCGACCCACCGGTCCGAACCGCGAGCTGAATCGCCGATCCTGGACCGAGTTGACTCGCCGATTTTGGACACTGTTGACTCGCCGATTTCTTACTGTGTTGACTCGCCGATTTAACTCGGTTACTGTTCATCGTCTTCTCCAAATTTCAGCAGCGTACAGACGCGCGTGACCAACTTTGGGAGACCATATCTCACTCATACGAGCTCCGATTCAAGCAAATAATATGTCAAAAGAAAGCTCTCAGAGAGCACTATCTATATATATATTAATTTTAATTAACATGGATCGACATATATACATCAAAACAATCATCAAACCACTGCTCACAAACATGATATAAAACTAGGGTTTTTGCAATATCTTTCAAACCACATGTTCAAACGATACAAAACTTTCCAGGAGATCATTTGAATCAATAATGAACATACCCAATTAAATATTTCAAACCAAAACACCTTTATCAAGATCCGAAATATTTATACATCCATTAATGGTTTTAACCAAAAAAAACAACAAGAACCCTAATCATGATACTATCATGTTATCAATAACTTTCAAGCATACAAATCATGTTATATCAAGCACGAAAACGCAGCAAACCAATAGCTCATGATACCAATATTAGAGGTTATACGATTAAGCGGAAGCGGGTATCGGTTCATACCTAGAACTTGAGCTCCGATTTGGATCGACAAGGAACAGCAGCAGCAACAACAACGATCCAACACGACGATTAGCAGGTACTACAATCACCAATGATGAGCACAAGCTTGTTTCACAGGCTAAGAACTTGAAACCTTTTTTTCTAATGATAACTCCCTTTAGGGTTAGAGCTACCACTTTTCTTATGGTAAACTTATGTGTGATATTGGTGGAATCACGTAACCCTTTACACTTATGCTAGAGATGTTTATATAGGTTCCAAACCCTAAGGAATATGGAACCCTACCGGGCTTGCCACATACAATATGGGCGACCATATTCGGGTCCAACCCGAATATCTAACAATTCCCCTATTTAAGCACTGCAACTTAGGGTTTGGAATTTAATAGTGAACAGAACTATAACAAAAAATCTACCATGGCCGCCGACTGCGGAAGGGTGAGTTGTTAGCACAGAGAGGGATAGGTGGTCTAGTGGAAGATATCTAAACAACAACAGGTGAGAACTAATTTCTGTCAAATTTGTGTGCGTGATTGATTTCTGCAGATAGAAAACAATTCATAAGATGGAGAAGTTACCTACTGACATAATGCTAGATATACTGTCTCGCTTACCTTACGAAACCATGATCAACTGCAAACTAGTTAGCAAACCCTGGAGAGAGATAACGAACAATATCAAGGTAGGTTTCGTCTTTCAGCAGCTTGGAAAACCTGCAGCTTTCAAACTCTGTTATGGAGGAGGAGATGATATTACTGTGCATGGAAATTACTCTTACAAAACACTTATGGAAATAGATAATCATCCCGATCCGTCCATTGAGCTAGAACCCTCGTATGGCATGGTTGGTTCGTGCAATGGTTTGGTTTGTTTCTCGGTAAAGCTAAGCTCCTATCTTGCGCGTGATTCTATCTACATCTGTAATCCCATTACTGACGAATATGTTTATCTCCCAATTTCCAATAACAATAACAAGGCAAGTAATTTTCATTATGGATTTGGTTATCATCATTCCACTGATGAGTATAAAGTTGTTAGAATCAGTCCTTGTGATGAAGAGTACGGCCATGTTCAAGTATACACTTTGGGTAGTGGTCATGGGTGGAGGCACATAGGAATTATCTGTCATTGTTTAGATTATTACCGCGGAGGTGTTTGTGCAAACGGAGCCCTTCACTGGATGCTGCATAGGAAAAACAAAATCATGACTTTCGACTTGGCGTATGAGAAGTTCCAATTGATCCCATTCCCACCACTTTCACCGCATAGGAGTTTCTATGTGGTTTATCTTCAAATAATGTTTGGAGGGTGTATGTGTGTTGTTCATATAGATGCAGGAAAAGAAGATAGATTTATTGACGTATGGGCATTAGAGAAAAGGAAAACGTTCAGCAGCAGCTATTCTACGAGAGGACATGACTTTGACGATTTCTGGAGATGGAACAAGAAATTTAGCATACCTTGCTCCAAGGATGTAACGTATCTTCCGTTTGCCGTAACGAAGAGTAATCAAGTTCTAATGTCGTCTGACGGATCTGTCTTTTGTTATGATTTGAGAACTAAATCGCTAAGAAAACTCTGGGATGATTGTTTGATGAGGAATAGCCTAGCAATACCTCACCTGAACAGCCTGATTTCAATCTCCAAACTCTATGCTTCAAAAGAAAAAAAAATCTCCGAATGGCTTCAGGGAAGGATATCAAATATCAAACACGGAGAGGGAGCTTAAAAGTTAGCTGTGAAAATTGAGTCAGTCATCACCTCAGAAGAAATGGAAGTTGATAATCTTTTGCTAATTTTTGTGGTGCATTATTTATTAGGGTGCTTTGATTTTCTTCTAGGCTGTAGCTACTTTTATTTTTGCTTTGTAAAGTACCTTTCTTATCAAAAAAACAAAAATATCACATACTCCTTCCGTCTCATTTTGTTTGGCATGAATATTATTTTTAGCCTGCTCCAAGAAATGTATATACTCCTGTAATATTAATGTTAATCTAAACGTCTAACCATGGTGAAATGATAGCATCTAAATAAATAAAAATTTGAGCCCCTGCATATACCAAACATATCAACTGTCAACTAAAGTTGTATATTGAAAGGCACTCATGAATCACGATCGAGCGAGGTTAATTGTAGCTGGCAGAAAGAATGTACTCACATTTTTGGCTATCATGTATTATGGGATGGCTGACTATGATCCACCATGTTTAAAGCAGCTCAATAGTCAATAGCTCTGGTGGTCAAATTACGTACCTCAATAAGGTGTTCTTTTTCGACAAGTTAAGAAAGGATCAACATTTTCACAGTGTGCCCAGAAATCACCTCATTCTAAAATTCAACCCCCCTTTTGGTTCATTTTGTGCACAATCCCACCTAGAGAAAAAAAAAAAAAAAGTAAAGGTTATATTAAAATGAAAAGTTATGTACAATCCCAGGGAAGGTTCAATCACTTAGATTAAGTTTGAAGAACCGTTTTCCAGTTAAACAAAATAGACCTTACAAGAATGTGTTTAAAGGTATTCTTCTCATGAAGCAAAAGAACAATATCTTGCTTGATTAGCGGATTTCATTCAGACACATGCTTGTGTCTAGCACCAAAGGCTCTATTATTTCTCCGCTTCCATAAGTGCCAGATGATAACATGATGTATCTTCTCCCAAACATCCCTACATCTACCTTTAAGATTACTGTTTGTACCCAAAATAAATTCTAGGCACGAAACACGATGAGAAGATGATTTGGTGTGTATTTAGGGCTAGAAGACGAATTGAAGAACAAATAAAATAGACACGGGTTTTACGTGGTTCGATATGGTTTTCCTACTTCCACGGGTGAATCCCCTTGGGGAGTAGTGTTTTATTGATAATAAAATTACAATATCTTTTTCTCCCCCCCTATTTCTCTTTGCTAGCTCCCTATTTATACAGTTGAATTCCTAATTTCAATATAAATTTAATTCTGCATGAAACAGCTCATTGATGCCTCCATAATAAATTCTGAATGAAACTGCTCATTCATGCCTCCATGATAAATTTTGCATGAAACTGCTCATTCAAGCTTCCATGATAAATTCTGCATGAAACTGCTCATTCATGCTTCCATGATAAATTCTACATGCTGGCAGACTGGATTGATGGTTGACAGGCATAATGGCCGATAAAGATGGATGTATACTATCTCGCGAGACTAGATTGGTACACGGGTAGAGAGGCCGGCAAGTGCGATTGAGAACTTTCTTTGAAATGGTTGGCGGACCGCCCAACATGAGTGGAAAACGTATGGCAGCACCATTGGCAACACGGCCTTGACATTGACTGATGGTTGATTCTGACCGTTGACCGGTTGTTGACTTTGCCCATTGACCGAGCGTTGACTTTGACCATTGACCGAGCGTTGACTTTGACCAATGACCTGTCATTGGACTTATGTAATACTGGGCATACTGGTGGGATACTTCAGTTGACAGGTTAGTAAGCTTGAATGAGGGCCAAAAGATAATTCAAGTACCACTTTGGCCCATTATGTGGCATTATTACTTATGGTACAAACAATTACACTGACTCCAAACCTCAAATAAACTCTGTAGAGTAGCAGACATAACCCATCGTATCTTAAAATCCTTCGAGAGATGCATCCAAACCTGAGCATACTCACAGTTCACAAAGATGTGATCAACATCCTCCGCCTCAGTCTGACAGAAGTGACATTTATCTGAAACAACTTCAAGTACCCCCATAGGTCGAAGCATAGGCTGAGTTGGTCTTGAATTATGTAAATAGGCCCATAAAAGAAAGCTGGCCTTAGCAGGAGCCTGCTTTTCCATGAGAAATTCCGAAAAGTAAAGATTTCAGCTTTCCTGCCAAGAGAATTAACCTGACATTGTTAATTAACTTTTAATGAATTTAAATCTAAAAAAGAGTTTCTAACGAAAAAGTGCGAACAAAATTGAACTCCTTGCAGAAAGTCGGTCCATCCCGGAACAAAAAAAAAAGTCATACTAAAATCTACGGAACTTACCATTCATAAATTCGTAATGGGCTGCCCAACTCAACCAAGACAATTATATATTTTTGGCATGTTATTATCGTATTTATTTTTTTAGCTAAGTCAGAATATTAAAGACAATAATTAATTACAAATAATTACCAGGGGACCCTAGGATCCCAGACCCTTTAGAGAACTAAAGGGCAGACAAAACCTCGAAAAATCTAAGGAATAGAAATGGGCAAATCAGGCCCTTACATGAAAACGTAAAAACCTATAACACCCGTTACCAACAACAACCCCCTGTCTAATTTCAGTAATAGTGGGATCATCAACTACTATTACTGAGTTTTGAGTAGTAGGGGCGATGACTAAGGTATTGTTCTCCGATACAATAGTTTCAGGTATGGTTTCATTCACAACAACTCCATCAGCTCAAGAACCGGCAAGATAATTCTCGATTGCTGACTACAAATATCAACTTCAGGAGCTCTAGGTTTATCCTACATCTTTAGATGACTCATCTTACACATTTTCCACTTCTTCACCATTGCCTTCTTGGTTGTCGCCCATCATATCTTCTGCCTCAGTTCCGTCCATATTTTTAAGAACATCAAACTTCCCCGTGTTTACGTTACCCGAATTTTCAGCACCCTTGTCACTGAATTTAGTTTTTGTACCCTTAGCTAATTCGAATAAAGATTGTTTTCTACTTTATAACGATTTATTATTGTTGTTGACTTCTTCATTCTTTGGGGGAACAAAGTCATTCATTCTGTTACCTCTTCTACGATCTCTAAAATTATTATCCGCTACATTACCTGACTTAGTAGCAACATTTTTTTCGGCCACATGCCGTGATTTAGCTTTATATTGATCAATAGAATGACCTAAAACCTTGCAATGCTTGCAAAACCCAGGATGTTTTGGAATTTCCACCACCTGTGCATAACCCTCAGGATCCCAACTTGATTGAACGTAAACAGTTTTATCCAAACGTCTTCTTCAAAGTTAGTTCATCGACTTTGACAGGTTTACCAAGGGTGGCTGAAATACCTAGCAGAATTTCTCTCCGTCCAATACTCTTGCCTCAAACCGGATATTGAACCCAAACAAGAGTCGGCGAAGCTTTTGGTTTTCCGGATCAAAACCGTCGTCCATGGTTGAACACGAACTACATGGATGATTGGTGTTTGTTTTACTGTCGTCTCTATGATGTATGGACCTTCGTCCAATACTTTTTTAGCATCATCAACGTTAGAAAAAGTCACCGTGAAGAATCCTTTAGGTAATGGAATAAATCTACAGTTGCCATTACTTTTCCATTGAGATAATAGTGTTTGTGTTGCGATCTCGAACATCATATCAATTTTTTTTGTGTCAATAGGACAATCAAACTGTGTTTCATGTCTGCCAAAGCTTCATTTTCTAATTCAGGCGTTAGAATAATTCCCTTGTCTTTTCCGGCGATAAGAGCTGGTTTCGGTAAAGAATTGAGATCAACAGAGGTTGGTTCTCTGCTTCGAATAATATTACCCGTGACAGCATCAAGATATCTAGAGATTCTAGGGGGATCCGTGGGATGATCTCCGATTGTAATAACAATTAAACGAACCCAAAACTGCATGTAAGAAAGCGAAAAACTGACGAACCCTAATTTTCAACACCGGAGAGAAACCGGATCAGTAGTCAATAATGTTGTCGCCATATGTAAGCACTGCTATATAGGGTTTGGAATCTAATAGTGAACAAAACTATTGCCAGGGACGGAGGGATGTAGGGACAAATGGGGTCCGCCGACCCCACTTGTTTTTGAAATCCCATCAATATATGGTTATAATTTTTGTAATTTACATGTCTTGTGGGGACAAATATGCTTGATAAAATTGAAATTTTATTTTTAATGGGGTCAAAATTATAAAATTCATGTAAAAATAAAACAAATGCATCAGATGTATGACATAAAAACAAAAAAACGATCTAAATTACAATATCTAATTTAAATCCTAATTCTTTATGATTTGATTTTCACTTAGTTAATACTAAAAAAGTCTATAAAATGTCCAAAAAAAATCGGACTTTTACCATATGAATTTGCCCCCACTTGGGAAAATGTTTGGCTCCGTCACTGACTATTGCTCCCGACTGGGGACAGGTGAGTTGTTAGCAAGGATTTGTAGCGTAACATTCAAACTTCTTGCAGAATGTCGGTCGAAAAATCAAATTTAAATAAAACTACCCAACTTACCATTCATAAATTCATAATGGGCTGACCATCTCAACCAAGGCAATTAAAAGCTTTATGTCTCCGGCCTCGTATATATTTTTGGCATGTTGTCATCGTATTGGTTTCTCTATTTAAGCACTGCAGTATAGGGTTTGGAATTTAAAATTGAACAGAGCTTATAACAAAATTACCATGGCTGCAGACTGCGGACGGGTCTCGTGGAAGATATTTAGACAACAACAGGTCAGGTGAGAACTAATTTTTGCTTTAACTGTGTGCATGATCGATTTGTGCATATAGAATAGAATTCATAAGATGGCGAAGTTGCCAACTGACATAAGTATAACAAACAACATCAACGAAGGTTTCAACTTTCAGCTTGGGAGTAACCCTGCTTTCAAAATCTGTTATGGGGGACAGCAAAACGATGATGTTACTGTGCATGGAATTATTCTTACAAAACAATTATAGAAGAAGAAATCGATAAACATCCGTCTACGGAGCTAGAACCCCCGTTGTCTGACCTGGTTGGTTCATGTAATGGTTTGGTTTGTTGCTCGGTAAAGGGGAAGTCCTCTCTTGCGCTCGATCCCATCTACATCTGTAATCCCATTACTAAGGAATATGTTTATCTTCCACCCTTCAATAACTACAACAGAACATGTGACGGTAAGATGACAGGTTATTTTCACTATGGATTTGGTTATCTTCATTCCACTAATAAGTATAAAGTTGTTAGAATCTACTATGACCCTTATCGCAGGCTTCCGGGTGTCGGTAATTATGATGACATTGTTGAGTACAAGTGCGGCCGAGTTCAAGCATACACTTTGGGGAGTGGTCATGGGTGGAGAGATATAGGAAAAATTGAACGCGGTTTTGATTATATCTCTGGTGTTTGTGCAAACGGAGCCCTTCACTGGATAGAGGATCGGACAAGAAAAATAGTGGCTTTCGACTTAGCAGATGAGGAGTTCCGATTGATACCATTCCCACCACTTTCTCGGATTAGAACTCACAGAGTAGTTTATCTTCAATTAATGTTCGGAGGGTCTCTGTGTGTTGTTCATATAGATGTAGGAGAAGAAGATAGAATTATTCACGTATGGGCATTAGAGAAGAAGAAGAAGTTTAGGGGCAGCTATGATACCGGAGAACAAGACTTCAACGATTTCTGGGGATGGAGCAAGAAATTTAGCATACCATGTAGTGCCAGGGATGAAAGATATTTTCCCTTTGCGGTTACGAAGAGCAATCAAGTCCTAATGTACTCGCCCGGTGGAACTGTCTTTTGTTATGATTTGGGAACTAAATCGCTAAGAAAACTCTGGGATGATTGTCCTATGAGGGATAGCCGAGCAATTGGATAATTTTGTGTACGCAGTTGAATGATTTAATTTGTTTTCTTTTAGTCCAAAAGTCTAACAGCAATTGGATTAGCCCCGTTGATCAAAGGTTTAACTGAAAATTCTTCTAGCTACTTACTATTTGGATTAGCCCCGTTGATCAAAGTTCTGACTTAAAATTTGATCATCAGTCACACACTAAAATTCTGCGAATGTTTTAGTCGCCCTAGCTAAGATGATGGCGATGTTAGATACTCCCACCAACCCATATCAACTGTCAACTATCCTGTATTTAATTTAGCTGATTATCCACCATGTTTAAAGCACAATTGCTCTGGGCGTTGCATTCTTAAAAGGGTTTAGAATGAAGTATTACTCGAAGGAGTTCATTTCTCAACAAGTTTGTGAAGAAATAGTAAAAAATCAATTGAATAAGAAACGGTGACAGATCCTCCAATGACTCTGATTATTATTTTTTTCAGATGAATAGAAAACTCAATAGACAAAATGGGTTCCTCAATAAAAAAAAAAAAACTCTAGCTTAATTCTTCTAATATCTATTCAACATTCCAAGAAGGTGGTGGAAGTATAGTTGGCAATGGGTTCAAAACAAATGGGAATAAGATTTTATAGCTATAAGTTGAATGCATGGCAGCCAAGAAACAAGGATGAGAGAGTTCTTCATATCTTTTGGTCTGAGTGTTGTACGCCCAAACACAGTGGTTGTAACTAAGAAAAACAACATCTTTATCGACTGGATTGAAACTTAAGACCCGGAATGCCGTTAAATCTTCTTCTACATTCATCCCTTCATCTTGTTCTTCTTCTTCTTCTTCACTTGACTGGCACTCAGATTCGTAAGATTTATTAATCATTTCTGCGAGAAGATCACGTAAGTCAATATCTTTGTGAAGCAAACACCATTTATTCCCCTCGAGCAACCAAACACTTAAAGTCCTCTGGCTTCTCATAATTCTAGCATAACAAAGCAACCCTTCTGATTCTCCAAGATGATGATTGTGGTCTTTATTGCGGCGTAACTCTTCCATATAACTATCATCCCACTGCAGGTCAGGCAAGTCAATCAATGTACACTGACGGCTACCAGTTTCACCATTGTTTTTCAGATCGTAAACCACGATTCTACTTCTCCCTTCAATCCAATACAAAACCTCATTCCGAGTAACGACCGGGATTTGAATAAGTGCGATATCAAAAATAATATCTGCTGGACACGAAACCTCATACACATTCCATTCGCCCAAATTTGAAGAAAAAATCTCAAGATTAAATTTGTTCCCATTTAGATTTACTCCGGACTGTAGTATCCGCACAACCTTATAACAAGTTGTGCAATTCGACAACGACGTAACAGAATGACAGATAAAACCATGATTAACCCATGTAGTGTCCTCCGTAGGTGGTGGTGGAAGCAAAACCCATTTCTCAGTCAATGGATTACAAACATAATAAACCATCGGATCAACTAAATTCACTCTGCACAGTACCAAACCATTACTACAACCTGATAGAAATTGATAAGGATCCTCCGGTTTCAAGAAATCAAAAGAAAACCCATCTTGATTACCAAGTATAAACTGAGGGTTCAATGTATTCGGATGAGAAAACAAGAATATTTTCTTTAAACGATAACCATAAGGTAGATAACGATCTTTGTGTGAACCGATACTGTGATATATAATCCATGGTAGAGACTTGTTATATCTATTGAACTGAATCCATTTGTTAATGAAATTAGGGTTTGTGAGAAGAGATAACCATACCTTTGAAACAGACCTGAATATGTAGATTGAATTGAGTGGAAGATAGAGGAAGATCGCTAGAAATATGTCTTCTGTTATGAAATCTGTGTTTTGGGTTTTTACAGAAGAAGATGAAGCAGAAGAGATCATCGTATTAGATTCGGGAATTAGGGAAGTGGGATTAGATTTGGAAGAGGATTAATAAGAGCTTCACTACGGAGAAAAGTGCCACGTGCAATCTGACCGCCATTTATGGCAGCTAATTTTAACACGTGGGTAGTGATCGACCAAAATCTTAAGCCACTTGGCACTTGCCAATAGACAATAATAACAGGCTTCGGGTGTCTCCAATAATCAAATCTTTATGCATATATGCAAGAATTCATAAGATGGACAAGTTACCCAATGACATAATGCTACATATACTATTTTCGTTTACCTCACGAAACCATCATCAACTGCAAACTGGTTATAGCTGACTTAAGATTTGATCACCGTCACATAATCAATTCTGAGATATTTTTAGTCGCTCTAGCTAACAAGATGATGGTGATGTTAGATGCCCCCGACAGTGACAAGTCTTTTTTTTTTTGTTTTGGTATGTTAAATGCTGTCTTCTGTGTCTACCATAGTTAACTAAAGAACTATGCATGGCTGCGTGAAGCGTATTACTCCAGAAGGCCTAAACATTTTGCAACATTATGCAACCCTAGGGGGATATTTCTTGGTAGAAATCAGAAACAATTAGAGACTTAGAGAGTGGATTAACAAATTACTTAAGAGCTAAGTAGTGGGCTTATTAGGCCGATCGAGCAAAGCGCTATATACGGTGACTTTGTGTTAACGTGGGATATAACTTTTTATCTCTTTGCTAATTTGTGTGGCGTTACTTCGTTTTAGTTTTCCCATGTTATCTGAGCTACGCATCTCCCCTTGGTTCTTGGTTGCCTTGGGTTTTCATTTTACTTAACCTTTCTTCTCGATCGGACAACAAAAGTACCAAACATATTTGGTTAATTGCATACACACTCCATTTCATTTCGTTTGACATGAATATAATCTTTTGCACGTCGATCCCCAAAAATGTATGTACAGTATTAATTTAAAATTGTAGCTTGGTCGAATGAATGGGTTATCATGTTTAAAGCAGCTCAATAGCTCTGGTGGGATTCCTACTTGACTCGAAACATTAGTCTGATGTAAGCAGTGATTGAGTGCTTTTTTGACTTTGTTATAATCATTGGAGATCCAAAACCAAGCTGGGAGTTAAGCAAGGATCAATCAATAATTGTTGGCTGATTTGAAGAAGTTAAGAAAACTCCTCCAAAACTCGAACCAAAAAAGAAGATTCTACCTCATGCTTATAGATCACAATATAAAGAACAATAAGCAGAAAAAACCAAAGAATTTGGGTGAGAAATGAAGGAGAAAATGTGAACCTAAGTTTTGAAGTTTTCAATCGCCAGTTTTCTCACTATTTCTCTATCCTCAACAAGGTGTGCTTGTTACCCTTATTTACCATGGTTAGTTCGTCCGGAACAAGGTGTGCTTGTTTTCAATCGCCAGTTTTTGTGCTTGTTTTGTAAGGGACATTACTCTTACAAAACACTTAAGGAAATCGATGATCATCCGGTAGAACCCTTATTTACCATGGTTGGTTCGTGTAATGGTTTGGTTTGTTTCTCGGTAAATGAAAAGTCCTCTCTTTCACCCGATCCCATCTACATCTGTAATCCCATTACCAAGGAATATGTTTATCTTCCATCATTCAACTACAAAAAAGCGTGTGCTGAATGGCATTTTCAATGTTGGATTTGGTTATCATCATTCCACTAAGGAGTATAAAGTTGTTAGAATCTATTACCATGAGTGTTGCAAGTGCAACATCGATTCTTGTGATGAGGACACCGGCCAAGTTCAAGTATACACTTTGGGGAGTGGTCATGGGTGGAAAGATATAGGAACAGTTAATCACCATTTAAAGAAAATTGTGGTTTTCGACTTAGCAGATGAGGAGTTCCGTTTGATCCCATACCCACCACTTTCTCCGACTAGGAGTGTCAATGCAGATAGGATTTTTCATATAGATGTTTGAAGATAGTAAATGAAGGGTATGTGTGGGTTGTTCATATAGATGTAGTAAATGAAGATAGGATTTTTCACGCATGAAAAAGAAAAACGTTAGCAGCAGCTATGGTAGGTGTTGACATGACTTGGACGATTTCTGGAGATGGAGCAAGAAATTTAGCATACCATGCACCAACGGTGAAATATACATTATGTTCCCCGTTATAAAGAGCAATCAAGTTCTAATGTCGTCTCCTGATGCAACTATCTTTTGTTATGATTTGGGTACTCAAGTGCTAAGTAAACTCTGGGATAATTTTCCGATGAGCAATCTGGTAGCAATTCCTCACGTGAACAGCCTGGTTTCACTTGAAGCATTAGGAGAAAAATCCAAGAGAAGAAAATAATTTTGTGTATGCGTACAGATACAGTTGCATGCTCATTTTTAATAAGAATACACCGAATATGAAAAGACAATTGTCAAGTCAGCATCAATCTCAAATATCTTGGCGGAAACTTCTTTTTCGTACGTTTTTTCTTATAAATGTTTAGGAATTCAAACTTATTTTTTTTTCTTTTTCTTTTTTCCCTTTATCAATGTTTTCATTTTAAGTATTTGCAGCATATCCAGGAGGTATAATTACTAGTTACTACTACAGGAAGACTGGTCGAAAGAAGAGATCGAAAGTTGTTAAGCGGTCTTGAACGAGCTTGGGCTTAGTAGCCGGGCTTCGGCTATGGTATCGAAGTAGCACTTAGGGTTTTCGGGTATGGATTCGGGCCCAAAAATGGGGGTGTTACAATATGACTCTGAATTTGTGGGATTCATTGACTTTCACAAACACAATTTAATAATAGTGGGATTTAGTAATTAATGAAGATATTTGAATATACAATAAAGTTAAAAAAAATATACATAAAGGATACATATTTTGTATCGGCTTTTTCTTTGGTTTTAAATGCGTAAAATCTGGTAGAATCTTTATTATGAGATTGTCACATATAAATCTATCTTCTCCATCACCAATGTCAAATGTTTTGTGAATGTATTAGTATTGCCAGTTTCCCAGAAGAATGTTCAGATTAATGATGTCTAGATTTTGGCTTCTCATTCTAGCAATACTCATTTACATAATTCTAAATCCAAAAGAATTAGTTGATGGAAGGACGATTTCTGATGTCGTAAACCATGCAATAATCAAAACTATAAAGGTGAACCATAGCGTACATTTGTTTATAAATAATCTCATATTTTCAACGTATTAACATATATATATATATATAGTGTAGGTTGACAAAGATGAGATCATCGATTGTTATGATATCTACAAGCAACCTTCTCTTAACCATCCTTTACTTCATAATCATACGATACAGGTTTAATACATAAATATTTTTTTTTTCTTATTGTATGTAATGTATTATGTTTTTATTTCAATGGGAATTTTATTTTTATAATTGTTATACGTGAAACAGATAAGGCCAAGTATGTACCCGAAAAATATAAAGTCAGATAATTTCGGAACACTTCAACTTACACAAACTTGGCATAAGTATGATATATGTCCGCGTGGAACTATTCCTATACGAAGGAATATGGGAAAACATTATCGTTCAACACTTTTGCATAAACGTGGACGTCCAAAATATGCTCATAAGAAGACGGAAAATAAATTGCAGCCAAATGTAAATACGGATGGGCATGAGGTAAACTTATACGCCATTGTTTTTCTTATGAAAAGTTTTTGTAATTTGTGTCGTCGGTAAACTGTGTGCCTGTATGTACCTAAATACTTTAATAGTACGCGATAATCGAGGTGTACGGCAGTTTTCTAGGAGCACAAGCAAAGATAAATCTTTGGAATCCAGTTGTGGAAACACGATATGATATGAGTGTATCTCAAATCTTGGTTGTAGCTGGTGTTAATGATGATTTCAATGCTATTGAAGCTGGATGGGAAGTAAGTTATCTGTCCAAAGTTAAGTTTTTAAATTTAAGCTTGAAATTGGTATGATTTTTCTTCTTAATTAGGTATACCAACCCAGTAATGGTGATTACCAGACCCGTTTTTTCATAAGTTGGACTGTAAGTGCTATTACTCTGTGAGTAGTCATTTATTCTTTTCTTTTCAATATTAGAAAATATTTTCTTAATTACCACACTAGGGGAATTATTAGATATGATTTATCACCTCTGTCATGGGTAAGTGGGAATTTATTGTACCGCAGTATGGTCTTAAAGGCCATTTCTCTTTTTTTTGAGTATCATTTGTTCTCATATTTTTTTTTGTTAGACTAATGACTACAAAGACGATTGCACCAACCTCGAATGTCCTGGTTTTGTGCACACATCCTCGGATATCGCCCTTGGTTGTAATTTTACGGAAATGTCAACTTTCAATGGCGACCAAAAAGATGCCACTTTCGGCGTACACAAGGTAAGAAAATAGAATTGGTTATATCGTTCTGCCTGCTTTGTTTGAAGACTTAACATATATTGAATAATTTTGCAGGACCAAAATAGTGGAAATTGGTGGGTTAGTGTACAAGGTATTCCTGTGGGATATTATCCAAGTTCTATATTCACCCAATTATCAAAAAAGGCAGTAGAAATAGATTTTGGTGGAGAAATCTATAGTGAGAGATCGAAAGGAAGACATACTTCAACTCAAATGGGTAGCGGTCATTTTCCTTCAGAAGGAGGTTTTGGAATATCTAGCTTTTTCAATCATGTCCAAGTGATTAATGAAAATAATGAAGCCAAAGACCCTGAAAATGTTGACACATACGTATCGGATCCGAATTGCTATGATTTGAAAATTGACAATAAACGTACGAATGGTTATGGTTTTTACTACGGAGGTCCTGGTTATAATGATAATTGTCAATAATAAAGACATAATGCATGCCATATTCCCAAGAGGTTAATAGTATTTAATAGTTATAAATCCTAAACAAATTGTAACAATGGCCAGTATCAGTTCAACGGTTTTACCTATTTCCCACCCCACTTTCCCTGAACCCCATTCAGACTACATAAATCAATTTTTATGTACATCTTTTTAAGTTGGTTAAGCAAAACACCATGTTATAAGGATTAAGCGTCATCTTCCTTAATAAAAAGGTGTCCATCTTGTTGCTAGGCTACCTTTCACCGACGTTGTACCTGTTAGAGCACTGCTCGGTCAAACTTGCAAGCGTTGCTATCTCAAGCTTGTTGTCAAGTTTAGTTGCCAAAACTATAAGTCAATATTTCTAGTCTACTTATATCTAAGTCTCAGATTAGGATAGAAAGTGTAGTTGAGCATTGTACTTCATGTAGTTCATCGATTGAAGACCAAGAACTACTAAGGGGAGCTTGTGGAACTTCATTAACAAAAGATATGTGGAGACAAAAGTTGTATAGCTATATAGACTTCAATTATGCACATTTGATATTTCAAGCTAAGTTTAACTCGCTTGCATATTTATCGAAATATGTGTTGGTAAGCTTTCGTTTTAACCAAGTCCATCTTATATTCTTGACGAAAGTCAAAAGATGATCATGTGAATATCGCCTGGTAACATCTTACATGATTGTATGAGACAGTCATTTCAAGTAGACTCGGAATGTTTGGTATTCATCATTCGATCACTTGAAATTGCTTTGAAGCTTATAGTTTGTGTGAGACAGCTATTGTCGTCTTCCAAGAATGTTTCAATGGTTGAAATGAGAGTTTAGAATAATTAGAATAAGCATAGTTTGCGTGCTTGCGTATGTGTAATCCAAGTCTGGGAACCATGGTATGCATACCCGTATGCGTACTATTTGGTTTTGTGGAAGTCCGGGAACCGTGTACGTATCTGGAGACGTGTACGGTGCGTGAGGTCAGTTCGGATATTTTCTGTTGAGTTTGGAAGGTATGCGTACTAGTTCGCGTACTGGCGAACCCAATCTTAGTCCGGCCACTAAGGTACGCGTACCCGTTTGCATACCTAAGTGGATAATGTTCTAAATTTGTTCATGAACTAATCTACAATATAAAGCACAGTTTGTTTCTGAGTGGTGGCCAGGATTTATTCTGGGCAAAGATAAATCTACGGTCGTGGTTGTGCATACCACACCCATAACCCGCACGTGCGCCAAGGCTAACTTTGCCTATATGAGTGGTGGTCGATTTATCCTTGGCAAAGATAAATCAAAGGTCAGATCCTCCGTGCCACACCCTACAAGTCGCACACGTGGTGTTCATTCCAATATTATGAATTAAAAATGAATACTCAAGTCAAGATATTGAATTTTAAAAATTATAACATGGAGGTTCGAACTCATGACCTATTGTGTCATAAGAGTGGTCTCTAACCATTGTTCCACCTTGGTTGGAATTGATAAAAAAGATAAATCAACAGTGGTTGTTTGTTCAACTTAAATATTAATTAGTATAAGTATTTTATTAATTAGTATAAGTGATTTGTCTAGAGAGAAGATAAACCTATGGTTATGGTTTGTTCAACTTAAATATTAATTAGTATAAGTGTTTTATTAATTTAGGAAACATTAATTTCTCATGATAAATGATTTATTAATTTTACATCATAAATATCCCTTAATTAATATTAATACATATCTCCATAAATAAGTAATAATTTTGACAAAAATTATTTCAATAGATATTAGTGGTGGTGGTGGTAGTAGAGGAAGAAGTAAGTGGTGGAAGCGGTGGAATGTGTTACAAAGTGGTGGAGGCGGTAACATTAGTTTTGGTGGAAGAAATAGTGGCTACTGGATGGTTTTAATGGGCGGTGGTATTAGTTTTTTCTTTTTGAATCAAAAATAATAAAATTTTTTACATGATGGGTAACATTGTATTGTGAAAAGTATAGTTGGTTGTTTTTGACACGATCAAAAAAGGCGGATAAAAAATACTTTTGGGATGATACCAAATCATATAAGACAAAATGGTTGTTTTTGGTGCCAACGCTATCTTTGGTAATCGTCAAACGCATGATTTTGAAGATTAACAAAAAATATATAGTTGAATAAATTAATTGACGACCTAAGTTTGTTAAATCTAAACTTTATACATGACGTGTGGGATTAAAAGTTATAAGTGCGCCCAATATTCTACGAGGGATGGAAAATGGTGGTGGTGGAGAAAGAAGTAATATCGATGGTTTGTGGTAATTGGGCCGGTTTTGATGAGTAGTAATTGACTATGTTAATTATGTGCTGCTACAAAAGGATAACACTATAAATTAGAAATGTGGTTGATCGTCTTAATGCTAATATAAACTCGGTTAAAATACATGAAAATTAAGAAGAAGAAAAAAACATTTGGATGTCACGTTATATAATAAATAACACTAAAAACTACATATTTAGTATCAAGGTTTCTCCAGTCAATAGATAAATCTAAGGTTGTATTGAGATCCCGTAAGCATAGGGCGAGTTGGTCTTGGATTTCGAATGATAATGAATATAATGAAACGCTCCCTCTCGGTTTGTCCAATGAAAACCGAAACCTTCTAAAAAAATAATCAATCGAACAACACTTAGATGGAACGCATCACCACCTGTGTAAACTTCTCAATTGCTACATATCCAAAGTGAAATTTCTACAAATTAATCGGTGATTTCCTCCTACCGTTATGGGGCATGCAATTAAATCCTAATAGTGATTTTAAAGGTATTTAATAATTATAAAATTCTCTTATAAGTTTTGTTTATGCAAGTATTGATTTAACTTGGGTTCTTTTATATTTTTGTGTTAAGTTGATGACTTTTTAATTTGAATACATGTTTGGTTAACAAACTTTGATACATATAGTATTGATTTAAAACTAGACACCTTTGGAAATTTCCTCGTTTGGGTCAATGCCCAAAAGTATACCCTGCAGAAAGCTATTTACTAAAAATGTCTAGTTTTTTTAAAATTCCAATAAAAGTATAATGTGCACACATTATAGGTGTGGATTCGTCATATTGGGTACACAATGGGCATTGACCCAAAAACTGAGAAAAGATCACCATTCTGGGTCTTAAAAAATTCTAGTTTTTTAAGTTTTTTTTTTTTTTAGGTATATATGTTCAGAGTCTTGAGACTTTGAGTTGAGTTGATCTAATTACATCAACGTTAAGCTAAGAAAAGATCACCTTTCATTCGTTCATTCATCTTTGGTTTTACAGATCTCCCTGGCTACCTCATCCTCATCTTTGGTTCAACGTTAAGAAGTTTACATCTTTGGTTTTGAACCGTTTTTTGAGGACCAGCCTTTTTTTGGGGGACCATTGTTTTATTTTGGGTAAGATATTAGAAGTAAATCTAGGTCACCCCTTATCTAGATAGTTATGATAATACCTAAATTACCCTCACGATTATTTTTGGTTAATGATTAGTTAGTGTGATTAGTGAAATCATTTTGAATAAAGATTTGAGATTAAAAAATCAGATTTTTAAAAAGAAGTAGAATTATTGAGAGAGAAAAGTTAGAGAAGATGAAGAAGAAAAACATGGAAAATAATTTTTTTTTGAGTTCACTAAGCTAGACTATTCAAGTGATGAATTATTTCTTAGATGGTGAATGTATTCTTCCCCAAAACCAACCTCAAGATGAAAACGATGGATTTTACCAACCACAGCCGGAGGAAGACTATTTGGGTACCCAGGTATGCTCTAAACTTAGATAATGGTGGTTGAATTGGTCCAAATTTTCAAAAAAATGTGAATTTGTTAAGTAGGTTTGGGCTTGTTCGGTTACCTTGTGTGAAGAACATGTAACCGAACTCATCCGAAAGTGTAGTTCGGTTACTTTTTCTAAACACGGTTACCGAACTCTCCAATAATGGAGGTTTTTTGAAGTTCGGTTAACGGACATGTTACCGAACTTTGTAAATAGGATTACAAAGTGTTATGTTCGGTTTGGCGAAATGTAACCGAACTTTAGGGTCTATAAGTTCTAAGTTAGTTTGTAACCAATAGCTAACCGAACTTATGTAAAATAAGATTGCACATTAGTGTACAAAGTTCGGTTGTTTCTCAAACTTCATACCAACCAATATCTAACCGAACTACACACAATTAGTTAAGAGTTCGGTTTGTCAAGGTTTTTTATAACAAACCGAACATAGTGGGACAAGTTCGGTTAAATTGAAACTCAACATAGTGGGCAAAATAGCACAGTTCGGTTACATTGGATTTTTTTTTTTTTTTTTTTTTTTTTTTTGTGATATTGGTAAAGTTCGGTTAGAAAATAGTTTTAGCCTGCTTTGCGAACCAATCGAACTCTGAGTTCGGTTAAGGAAAAATTAATTCGTGATAACCGAAGTGTTCTTCGTGTACTTGGTTTCAGAATGTTCGGTTAGCAAACTAGTTTTTTTTTAAACTATTCATAACCGAACATGCCACTGTAACTTCCATTTAAACCATATTTTGATGACTACTGCTCAAAATCTCAATCAAAAACGAATTAGAAGTAATGGGTTTGTGGGAAAATACTTATGGATAGGTTTGTTTATAAAAGATTGCTTAATCGACGATGAAAATTCAATAAATCGACCAGGCTAAAAATTTGATGATTTTGATTAGATTTGTATATGAGCAGGGTTAGATGATCATAAATTGATGAAGAAGAGAAGAAGAAAAATTGTAGAATATAGGAAGAAGAAGTTGTAGATTAGTTATAATTTTAATTAGGTAAAAGGGTAAATATGTTAATGATTTAAATTAAGTTATATATATATAGAAGTGGTGGTGGTGGTAGTCGGAGGTGGTAGTGGTGGGCGGCGGTGGTGGGAGGAGGTGGTGGTTATATATATATATATATATATAGAGGTGGTTATTAGGTTAGTTTTAAATTAAATTAGGTTCAGGGTAAGTTAATCATTTCCACAATTTAGGACACCCCTTATAACTATAGGGAAGGTGGCCTAATAAGACCATGGTCCACTCAAAAAAACCATGGTCCCAAAAAAAAATGGTTCTTGGTTTTAGGCGTGCGCTATAGCCTATATTGTCGGAAGCGTATTACTCAGATTAAATCCAGCATGGCCCGATAGCCATTCTCCTGAACATTATGCAATATTTATGCAAGCCAAGGGAAGAGGGACAAGCAGGCAGGCCGGCCATCAGGGATATTTCTTGGTTGGTAGCAAGGAGTTGCTGATTAAAGATAAGTGGATTATGTATGTACCCAACTTCCGGTATAATGATCTCAATGCTGGAAAAAAGAAGAAAAAACAAATTGAATCTACAATTCAAATGGGCTGCCCATCTCAACCACCGCAATAAAAGGGTATTACAAACTCTATGTCGCCGGCCGGCCTCATATATTTTTCCCTTTGGCATGTCGTCATCATATTGATTGCCCTATTTAAGCCCTCCGTATGCAATATTAGGGTTTGGAATTTTAAAACGAACAGATCTACCATGGCTGCCGACTTCAGACGGGTGAGTTGTTAGCAAAGAGAGAGAGAGAGAGAGAGGTGGTTTGGTGGGAGATCTAAACAACAGGCGAATTGTGTGCATGATCGATTGGTGCATATAAACAAGATGGACAAGTTACCTAATGATATAATGCTACATATACTATCTCGTTTACCTCACGAGACCATCATCAACTGCAAACCCTGGAGAGATATAACAAGTGATATCAAGGTAGGTTTCATCTTTCAAATTGAAAAACCTGCAGGTTTCGATCTCTGTTATGGAGGAGACGATATTACTGCTATGCAGGGACATTATTCTTACAAAACACTTATGGAAATCGATGATCATCCGTTTACTGACGTAGAACCGTTTTTTACCATGGTTGGTTCGTGTAATGGTTTGGTTTGTTTCTCGGTAAATGAAAAGTCCTCCCTTTCACGCGATCCCATCTACATCTGTAATCCCATTACCAAGGAATATGTTTATCTCCCAACATTCAACTACAAGAAAGCGTGTGCTCATGGTAAGAGGATTGGTGATTTCAATGTTGGATTTGGTTATCATCATTCCACTAATGAGTATAAAGTTGTTAGAATCTACTACCATGACTGTTTCAAGTGCAACATCGATTCCTGTGATGAGTACTACTGCGGCCAAGTCCAAGCATATACTTTGGGGAGTGGTCAGGGGTGGAGAGATATAGGAACAGTTAATCACCATTTAGATAATTACCGTGGTTCTTGTGCATACGGAGCCCTTCATTGGATAAACCTAAGAAGGGTAAAACAAATTGTGGTTTTCGACTTAGCAGATGAGGAGTTCCGATTGATCCCATTCCCACCACTTTCTCCGACTAGGGGTTTCAGTGCAGCTTATCTTCAATTAATGTTTGAAGGGTATGTGTGTGTTGTTCATATAGATGTGGTAAAAGAAGATAGAATTTTTCACGTGTGGGCATTAGAGAAAAAGAAAAAGGTTAGCAGCAGCTATGATAGGAGAGGACATGACTTCAACGATTTCTGGAGATGGACCAAGAAGTTTAGCATACCATGCACCAACGTTATAAGATATATTACGTTCCCCGTTATAAAGAGAAATCGAGTTCTAATGTCGTCTCCTGATGCAACTATCTTTTGTTATGATTTGGAAACCCAAGTGCTAAGTAAACTCTGGGATAATTTTCCGATGAGCAATAGGGTAGCAATTCCTCAGGTGAACAGCCTTGTTTCACTTGAAGCATTAGGAGAAAAATCAAAGAGAAGAAAATAATTTTGTGTATGCATATGAAAAGACATTTGTCAAGTCAACATCAATCTCAAATGTCTTGGCGGAAAGATATCAGAACTTCTTTTTTGTACTTTTTTTCTTCTTATCAATCTTTTCCAACTTTGTAGTTTGTTTATGCCATTGTACTATAAGCTCGACTTAGAAAGTCGAACTGTTTTTTTTTTTTTTCCATGTTTTCATTTTAAGTGGTGTCCCCGAGTAAAACCAACCAAAACTGATCTACTCCGCACGTGTTATGTACTTGATTTTGTTATAGAACAGTACAGTAGAGTACAATACAACTAGCCAAAACTGTGTTGAAAAATTTGTATTGTGCCAAGAGTAAGCTAATGCCTTTAGTGTTCTTGGGGTGACCCAAGTACAGCAGTTGCTTGGCAGTAACATTGCCCAAACTTTGGAAGAAACCTTGCAGTGCAGAAATATATGATCTCGTGTTTCAGAATTATCTCCACGGAGGACACACGAGTTATGAATCTGAATACCTTTATGTTGCATACTGTCACGAGTGTTTAGCTTACCGTGAATTAGGGGGAACAGTTTAGTATTCCAGATAAAGTAGTATGTGAAATTATCTAGTCCGTGTGTCTCTACCAATTTAGAGTACGTATAAGGAGTTTACCGAAAACACACCTGAAACATGAAGCTTCCATCGTCTAGTATCAGGCAAATCATCTAGTATTGGAGGACTGTCACCAATAAGGGAAATAAGAACAACAAAGTCATCTGTTTCCGAGCTTGTAATTAAAAGCCCTTCTGAATTGAACTTCCAACTCCCTTTTAGAGGTTATCACGCCTGCAACTTTAATATACGTTTTCTCTAGCAAGTTTACAGAGATCAGGGAAAGCAGTTGCCAAAGTGGTTTGTCTCGTTCTACTCCAGCAGGCCCAAGAGCCCAATAGCCATTGCCTAAACGTTTTGCAACATTATGCAAGCCTACGGGGATATTTCTTGGTATAGCAACAACAAAGTTATTGGATCAGAGAGTGCATTAACAAACTACTTAAGAGCTAAGTTCGAGAATACTCCGAAATGAATTCAAAGGAGTCCTTCTTTAAATGGGCTGCCCATCTCAACCACAACAATTAAAAACTTTATGTTCCCGGCCTTCATATGTATGTTAGGAATGTTGACGTCATATTGGTTGCCCTATTTAATAGTGAACGAAAACAAAATTCACCATCGCTGCAGCTGCGGACGAGTGCGCTGTTACCAGAGAAAGAGAGATGTAGGAGCAGAATCTCGCAACAGTTATGTCTCAACGAAGTTTTAACTAAAAGATGTTTGCGACGGCCATCGCAGAGTGTTAGAAAAGTGATGAAGCGAATGACGTCAGCCTAATCATAAGGAAAGTGTGAAGATTTAGCGAGACTGAAGTTAACTTGCGAAGAAAACCCTTGTAAGCTTGCGAGAATGACGCAGACCAAATCCGAAAATAAAGGTTGGCTTAGCTGTCATCCACTATGTAATATATCTTATATAAAGGACCAAGCGGATTTAAGAGAGAGGGATCTTTTTGAGAAGGTTGGAGAGAAAAAATAGGAGAGAGAAAGTCTAGAGCTATTTTGATTTCTTTGTACTCTCATTATTCTTGTAAGATTCTTCAGAAAAATAAATAAAACTTCGATAATTGATCATGAAATTGGATTGGATCATTCTGTAATCTTGTAGGGGTAAAGTTGTATGAAATCCTACAACTACATATTGGCACTAGAAACATGGAGCGTTGATCTTAAGAGATTTGAAGAAGGTTTGGAAAAATTGGTGAAGAATTTGTAAGAGATCATTAAAATTGAAAAGATGGTAAGCACAAGAATTGCAGGAAGAATGAGAAAGGAAATGGGAGAATCTTCTAGGATGGGAACAAGAAACGATGGAGAAGAACAAATTCAACTCCCAATTCAGCATGCAACAATACAAGGTGGAAACATTGATTATGATAGAGTCAGTGTACACACTTGGAGGACGGGCTCAACAGAGGAAGTTGAAGAAACACAGCAATTGAGGCGAGTAGAAGGAGGAATAATTCATGGAGAGGAGCAGAATGAAACACTAGAGACATTAAGACAAAGGATATTTGAAGAAAGGAGATTAGAAGCAGAAGAACGTGCAAATTTAACACGACAAAAACATGAATTGAGAATGGAAAATATAAGACTACAAAATACAAGGTCGAGAAGTACTACAAGATCAAATTCAAGATCAATTAGAAGAGAAGCAAGACGAGATTCACTTGAAGTAGGTGTTGTTGAGGACATTCAAAAAGATATGCAGAATCCTGGTGATGGACATCGTGAAGAGAGAGAAATAGGTGAAGATCGTTACATTCAACGTGGTGAAAATTATCATATTGAACAAAACAATAGAGATCAGAGGAATGAGCAACGTCACGAACAAAATAATCAAGATGGCGAAGTAAACCGGGAGGAAGGAAGAAGGATATTATATGGGAGGGAAGAGCAAAGGAATCAAAAAATAGTTGAGGATGAGATTGAGAGGCGAAATGCCGAACAAACATGTATAGCTTGCGAAAGAGAAAGAATGAGGGCGAAAATTGAAGAACAAGAGTTTCAGGAGGCTATATGCCAGAACAATCATGATAACCGGGAAAGAAGGCGCGAACAATACCGCAACAATGATTATATTAATGAAGAAGTAGATATAACACAAGAAAGGATTGAAAGGCGAGAAAGAGAAGTAGCGAGGAATGAACCATGACGCAGAGGAAAAGATGAAAGGCTCAATCATGTGCGAATACAAGAAATGGGTGAAAGAGAAGACCGCAGAGGAAGACGAGAAGAAGGGGATGAAGAGGAAACAAAAAATTTCGAAAGATAAGATAGACATGAACGCAGGAGAAGAGAAGCAAGGTTAAAGAAACCAATGGACCAAGGGTCAGGCGCGAATGAACAAATTTTAAGAGAATTGGCAGAGATGAGGGGAATGCTCAATAACAGAAGAGAAGGAGGCAGGAGACAGTTGGATGAAGCAATAGAGGAAGCTGCGAAAACGCCATTTACACAAGAAGTACAGTTGAGGGGAATACCGCCAAAATGTAATTTGCTTTCATTCAGTAGCATCTTCGTAGGACAACTTGTGCCGTTCAACATATCAAAGCTTACGTGAGATGCATGTTGCAATGGGAAAACCAGGACGATGTGTTGTGCAAATACTTTACATCAAGCCTGACGGGAGAGGCGTTAAAATGGTCTGAAGGACTGCCAAAGGATACCATAGCATCTTTCAATCAATTGCAAATGGTGTTCTTGCAGTATACTAGACCCCGTTGGTCGAAATCGTGCTTAACCAATCTAGGCAACCAAATCCGCCACAACGCACTAAAAGTGAGGCCGCTCCCTAGCATGCCGGCCCTCTTTCCATCGACCAATCAGGTCGCTTCAAATCTGCCGCCGCGCGTTGGAAGTGTGGCCACGCCATAGCATGCTGCCCCCACTTCCCGTCGACCAATCAGGTTTCTCCAAACCTTCCACGGCCTCAAAAGAGGTCGCTATACTAAGCTAGCTTCCCAAAACATGCTAGCTTCCCAAAACACGCTAGCTTCCTAAAAACGCGCCAACTTCCAAAACGCGCCAAACATGCCGCACGCATACTACACGCACTAATTAGGATTTCAACACGCCTTAATTTGGGCAAGTTGCTACCAAATCCGTCCACGGTGCCAATTTTAGCTTTTGTCCACACCGTAACCGGCATACCATTATGCCGCGGCTACTAGCATGGCACCATGCCACGGCTATGCCATGGCTACGCCACTGGCATATCACCAGCATGTTGCCAATGCCTCTATGCAAACAAGATGCGGCCATGATCAGTGGCCATATTTTCTCCCGCGATGCAAATCTCAGCCGTCCAAATTCGCCACCAAACCGCAAGACTTGTGGCAACTTTTGGCCACAATGCCAAATCCCTTGGTTTGTGCCGCCAAACCCTAAATTGGCTACGATGCCAATTCTTTGGTCATTGTTACAAAAAGCATGTGCAAGCCATGCCAGTCACGCTACCACGCCTCTGACCACCAACGAAAGGTAGCCACGATCAACTTATGGCGACTTTTGGTCGCAATGCCAAATTCCATGGTTTATGCCAAATTCCATGGTTTGGCCGCGCTTAAAATATGCGCGAGCATGCTGGCCATGTCACCATGCTGCTGGACGCCAAACGGAAGGTAGCCGCGATCAACGCTACCCTTCCTCCTGAATGCAGATCTCAACCGTACAAGCTTGCCACCAAACCAAACGACTTGTGGCAACCTTTTGGCCGCAATACCGAAATTCCACGGTTTGTGCCAAACCCTAATTTTTCCGCCCCAAAGGTATGCGCAAGCCATGCCAACACCACGACCATGACGCTGGCTACCAACGAAAGGTAGCCACAATCAACGACCACCCTTCCTCCCGAGATGCAAAATCTCGGCCGTCGAAAGTCGTCACTGAACCGAAAAGCCTCTCTATTTTAACTTGGCACACATAGCAACATGATACACGTTTTCCAATGAAAACACTCGAGACATCAAAACATGTCACAAACTGGGGGATGCTCATCAGGGTATTGGTCTGGCGGTTTACAGCATGGAGCATGCAATACGCTCGTTACAAGAAAGTGTCATAAAGGTGAGGCGGTTAGTAATGGCAAGGAATAAGTGGTGAAACGCATCTTCATTATGGAAACATCAATTCCAGGCGTTACCCGTTACCACTTTTCCACCACTCAACCGCTTCCACTTCTTACGAGGCCAGGGTACGTTTTATTACGACTTGTATAAATAGGTTTCACCTACTTCCACCAAAAGACAAGTTTTGGTAAGGAGAACAATACACATCCAGAAATCACCTGGTAGCTTTCCATTCAGCTCGCCAGTTCAACTTTCGGATACAAGTCGCAAAACACCCACACTTCCAAAATCAACTATTTTGGCCTTAACACTTTCTTTGCTTCCCTCCCTAAGACCAACCCTTCTCCTTCACATTGTGACCGAAGCAAGCCTGGAACGACCATTTCTGGTTTTAGGCCGGGATTGTACAGATTGATCTCTCAAATCAAAAGTACTCCCGTGCAGTACATTGTTTTGGGTTTAGATTCGTTTTTCATCCGCACTCACACGAAATTACCGAAATCAACAGAAGTGGTTTTCACCCACAAACACCTATATATTAAGGTTTGTATATATAGAGAATTTATTCATCAGATCGGTATAAATTTAGAGCACTACTTTCAGATATATCCAAAATGAGACTACAAAAGTATAAAAATCAATTGAATAAGAAACGGTGACAGATCCTCCAATGACTCTGATTTTTTTTTTTTTTTTCAGATGAATAGAAAACTGAACCATAAAGAAAACTCAACAGACAAAATGGGTTCCTCAATAAAAAAAACTCTAGCTTAATTCTTCTAATATCTATTCAACATTCCAAGAAGGTGGTGGAAGTATAGTTGGCAATGGGTTCAAAACAAATGGGAAGAAGATTCTATAGCTATAAGTTGAATGCATGGCAGCCAAGAAACAAGGATGAGAGAGTTCTTCATATCTTTTGGTCTGAGTGTTGTACGCCCAAACACAGTGGTTGTAACTAAGAAAAACAACATCTTTATCGACTGGATTGAAACTTAAGACCCGGAATGCCGTTAAATCTTCTTCTACATTCATCCTTTCATCTTGTTGTTCTTCTTCTTCTTCTTCACTTGACTGGCACTCAGCTTCGTAAGATTTATTAATCATTTCTGCGAGAAGATCACGTAAGTCAATATCTTTGTGAAGCAAACACCATTTGTTCCCCTCGAGCAACCAAACACTTAATGTCCTCTGGCTTCTCATAATTCTAGCATAACAAAGCAACCCTTCTGATTCTCCAAGATGATGATTATGGTCTTTATTGCGTCGTAACTCTTCCATATAACTATCATCCCACTGCAGGTCAGGCAAGTCGATCAATGTACACTGACGGCTACCAGTTTCACCATTGTTTTTCAGATCGTAAACCACGATTCTACTTCTCCCTTCAATCCAATACAAAACCTCATTCCGAGTAACGACCGGGATTTGAATAAGTGCGATATCAAAAATAATATCTGCTGGACACGAAACCTCATACACATTCCATTCGCCCAAATTTGAAGAAAAAATCTCAAGATTAAATTTGTTCCCATTTAGATTTACTCCGGACTGTAGTATCCGCACAACCTTATAACAAGTTGTGCAATTCGACAACGACGTAACAGACTGACAGATAAAACCA
The DNA here is from genome assembly GCA_023531295.1 of Papaver armeniacum. Lineage (NCBI taxonomy): Eukaryota > Viridiplantae > Streptophyta > Magnoliopsida > Ranunculales > Papaveraceae > Papaver > Papaver armeniacum. The sequence continues at coordinate 474,939 of JAJJWW010016868.1, read as the reverse complement.
TGATTAACCCATGTAGTGTCCTCCGTAGGTGGTGGTGGAAGCAAAACCCATTTCTCAGTCAATGGATTACAAACATAATAAACCATCGGATCAACTAAATTTGCTCTGCACAGTACCAAACCATTACTACAACCTGATAGAAATTGATAAGGATCCGGTTTCAAGAAATCAAAAGAAAACCCACCTTGATTACCAAGTATAAACTGAGGGTTCAATGTATTCGGATGAGAAAACAAGAATATTTTCTTTAAACGATAACCATAAGGTAGATAACGATCTTTGTGTGAACCGACACTGTGATATATAATCCATGGTAGAGACTTGTTATATCTGTTGAACTGAATCCATTTGTTAATGAAATTAGGGTTTGTGAGAAGAGATAACCATACCTTTGAAACAGACCTGAATATGTAGATTGAATTGAGTGGAAGATAGAGGAAGATCGCTAGAAATATGTCTTCTGTTATGAAATCTGTGTTTTGAGTTTTTACAGAAGAAGATGAAGTAGAAGAGATCATCGTATTAGATTCGGAAATTAGGGAAGTGGGATTAGATTTGGAGGAGGATTATATATGGCGAGTTCAATTATATTCACACTCCTCTAAAGAGTGTATATTTTTGACACATTCTTTTGATTGGTCGATTAGTTAGTTGTTGGACCCATTACTCTCCATGTTTAGAATCATGACCCTCGTTACATAACTCCCTAAATGTAATTGACGGTGGAGATTAAAATGTTACGTGCACTCGCTCATATATGGAAGGACTTTCAGTTACAAAAAAGTGCCACGTGCAATTTGACGAGTCCAATTTTGTGTGTAGTAGCAGGTTTTCCCACACTACACCCCTCACTATATTTTGGTTAATTAGTCCATTGAAAGATGCATAATTGAGAATGTTTATTGATTGATTTCATGAGTTATCTACACAGGGAAGATGGAATTATACTTAGCAAGTAAAACACTCTTAAACTTTCTCTCTCCTAATGACTTGCGCAACAATTCCAAAAGATCTCCCTTACAACGAGACTCACTCGACCCTTTATATAGGGTAATACATAGTGGATGACAGCTAAGCTATCCTTTATTTTCGGGAATGTCTCGCGAAGTGTCGCCAGTGTACAACTATTCAATCTCGCGACACTTCTTAGCCCTCGCCAGGTTCCATGTCTTTCAGTTGTTTTGTGTGTCGTTTCCCATTGCGTCGTCTATTTTAGTTTCCTGCGTCTCCCTCGCGGTACTGTCGTTTATTGATCTCGCGAGCCCTATGCATTGCGATATTATGATCCTACATCTTGCCTCTTTTTCCTTGAATATTGCTTGAAGGGCGATCTTGAAGGAAAAATCCGTTGTCCTAGTAGTCTTTGATCTTTGTTGATGAAGGAACGAGCAGAAGAATATTGTACTTGAAAAGTACGTACTTGCCTCTATTCTTTTGCGAAGTTCCTGAGCTTCTTTGAGATATATATGAAGTATCGTCTCTTATCTCTCCCGCGAGGGAAGAGTACCATGAGATTTTTACAATGTTGTTGCCGCGACTGCTTATCTTCAGTTTTACACGGATTTTGATTATTAATGCCTTCTCTTGACACGTTTCTTCTAACCACTTTTTCTTGACCGTTCATGTCTCTTCGCATTAAATGACCTCGTTTTTCTCGAGGATCTTTTTCCCTATATATAGTTTTCTTTTCCCCTCCTTTTCATTCTTTGGTTTCTCTCTCGCAATCTTTCTTTGACTCTCTCCTTCCGCAATTTGCGCTCCCGCTACCGCAAAGCTTTTCTTCATCCTTTCTAGCGCTCGTTTTGATCTCCGATCTTTCATTCATTCCCATACCGATAGATGGCTTCCATCATCGTGGATACAAAACTCCTTTTGAAGAAGTTCAACGAAGTTGCTCGAGAAGGGTTTTACTCACAACCATTCCTGATCAAGAACCCTCATCCATTCTTTCTGTAAATCTTTTCTCTGATCATCAATGTAATGATCAAAAAATTATAGTCTCGCTTTGTCAGCTTCTCATGGGGGCTCCCTATTCCCTTGTATGATCCTGAGTTACCTTTATTTTATGAAATTTTGGCCCATGAAAAATTCTCTCGGGCTGTTTATCAACTAAGTGGCGATTGTATTCGCCTGATGCTTGAGTTCGCGAACCGCGGTGCAGGCAAAGGATCTTTATATTCTAACTCTGTCAGGAATCCCAAATTCGCAGACTTGGAAATAGATGCTGAGAAATACACTGTGGAAAACTTTTTTGAAAATTATTCAGTGATAACTATGGTGAACACGAAATCTCGCTGGGGTGTTCGCCTGAAGAAAAAAGATAATGTCTCTGAGGATAAATTGGTCATGCAGGATATTGATTGGCACCCGGGTAACAATACTACTCCTCGCCACTCCAAAGATGAGAAATGGTGGGTTGTACCCTTGATTTTAAATGGTCCTTATATCGCCGGCCCACATGTTCTTCCTGCGAGTCTCGCAGGGTATCATCCTTGGGAATTCAAATGGCCTGAGAAGAAGAAAGAGGTATGTTTCCGAATTCAAATTTGGCTTTCGTAGTTTTCTTTCTATAATTACTGAGTTTGTGAAATCTTTCAGATTGCCAGGTTGAAAAGAAGCTACAAAAAGGATCCGTCGGAGGATACTCTGACATTGCTTCGATCGCTTACGAGTGAAGTAAGAATCATTTCCTTTCTTCTTATTTTAAACAATATTGTTGCCTCTGTTTCTTATCTTTACACGTATGCGAAGGTTGAAGTTGAAAAAACTATTGCTGCGAAGACTACAAGTAAGGGTAAAACTGTCGCTCGCAAGAGTAAATCCTCTGCCCCCTTAACTAAGAAGCGAAAGGTCCAATCCTCTTCTCGCCTTAGCTCAAGCTCTGAATCTTCTGACGAGGATAACCATGAATCGGATCCTTCTCTCGCTAAGAAGATTCCATCGACCAGTTCTTCCATGGATCAATTATCCAGAGATCTTCTCGCATTGTTTCCAAGGAATGGGAGATGCTCCCCTAGCTTCTCTTTTGTGGGGCTCTCGCAAACGTGTGTAATCTTTTGCTTTATTGGAAGGCAATAATTCATTCAATGGAGTCTCTAGAGTTGTGTCTCCTGATCTTTTGAATGCACTTGGGTCTCTGGTATGTGTACAGTCATATTTCCCCGCTAACTTTAAATTGTTTAAGTATATATATATTTTAATGATTTTTCTATCATCTTCTATAGGTTGGAAGATCTTCCTTTGTAGTTGCCTCAGACCTTGAGAGAAGACGCCATAATCTTGAAAAGAAGAATTTGCGGTTGAGCGAGAAGATTCAAGAATTAGAGACCGAAGCTGCGTCATCTCGTGAGAAAGACGAGAGAATTCAAAAGTTAAACACCGAACTTAATTCCCAAAAGGATAAGGTGTCCTCTCTTCAAAATGCCAATCAGCAACTTTATGGTATAAAATTTTACCTCCTTTTATTATTTTTATTTTAATGGTCGCCTATTGCTACCTGACTTATTACTTTCGCAGATGTATATAATCTCTCCGATGAGGCTATTCTTCTCCATACATTTCCTGATCCTATGGATAATAACCTTCTTCTCGCTCACCTCAACAACTCTTTAAGTAGTTCATCAAACAAAATTAACTCCCTTTCATTAAATGAACTTCAGACCAAATATCGTCTTTTAGAAATCGAACATAGATCTGGTTTAAGTGCTGCCAACCAATTTAAACGAATGTTTCTCGAGTCCAATAAAGAAATCAAAATTTTGAGGAAGAAAATTAGCGACCATATAGATGATAAAGATCGCATTACTAACAATGGTGCACAGGCATTAGCGACTTTTCAAAAATCTCTCCTTGAACTACAAATTGAGCGAGATGAATTGCTTCGCCAGAACTCTTTGCTTAGTGAGCGAGAAGATCAGATTCGTTCGCTCCTTGTTATAAATAATGATGATGAATTCGCCTGGGCTGCGAAAGTTTTAGATAACGCCAGAAATAACCTAGGTGTTGATGTTAGTCTTTACGCCGAGCATACTTCCTTGATTAAAGATATGATATCTGATAGAGAAGGTTATTTATTACACCTTACTATTTCTTACTTCTGTAATATTGCTTGTAAATTATTAACTTGTTGTTACTTATTTGCAGAATCTGAGAAGAGGCTTCAAGCTAGAATTAGAGAGCTTGAATCTGAGAAAGAACAACTCGCCGGGAATTTTCCAACGAGAATTGAAGAACTTGAATCTGAAAAACAACAGCTTGCGAAGAATCTCTCCCTCCGTAATGATAAGTATTCCAAGTTGAAGAAACAATTTGAAACGACAGTGGAGAACTTTAATAATGATGCCGTTCGTTTTCGAATGGAGCCATGGAGTATGTTTGTAAACACCAAAACATCCCTTTGCATACATATCCTCGGCTTCTTGAAAAGGTTCCCGAGAATCTACCTCGTCTCTCGATGTTTCGATAGTGAAGTCGGCGAAGAAGAAGATTCTCGCGATGAGAATAATAAAACCAAGAATCGGATGTAGAAGAAGAATCACCCAAGATGTAATTCTTTTTGTTTTCTTTTGCATGTGTAATATCTCTGTACATTGCTGTATCTTTGTTATAGTGAACTCTTTTTTCATGAATTCAATCTTCACTCCCCTTTTTTGTTAGTTCTTCCTTGTAATATAATTGACTATCTTTATTAATGTATAACTCTTTCCTGGGAAGATGAATAACAATATTCCATCTTTTCCATTCCCATACTTGCCTCTGGTATTCATCTTCCGATGGAAGAAGTTAGTTATCCTCATGTATTTTGTTGAATAATAATTTTAGTGTTATTGAAATGTATAGCCGCGGCGAGGTCGCAAATATCTTTATGAATTGAGAATTCTATCTCCTCTTGCTGCGACAAGGTCGCAGGCCGCCTCTACACTTTCATGCAAAGGCCCATTGACTTTGCCTTATCATTTTGTGTGGTCTTCCAAGTCAGACCTCCCTAATTAGAGGTCCTCCCCTGCCACCGTTCATTGCGGCAAAATCGCAGGACGTCTTTACACTTGTATGTAATGACCCATTGATCTTGCCTTATCATTTTTCAAGTATTTTTGCCTCTGCAGGATGTTTTTGTTGCGACAATATGACAGGCCTAAACATCCTTGCGAATATAAAGCCCCATGACATTGCCGTCGTGCGACGAAATCGCAGGACGTCCGTACACTTTCATGTAAAGACCCATTGATCTCGCCTTACCCTCGTGTTAGTATTATTGCCTCTCGCAGATCATTGCACAAATATGACAAGCCTAAGTCTCCTTGCGAAAACAAAGCCTCATGACATTTGCGTCCTCTGCTTTGGCACTCCCCTAATGGAGAGTACCGCCCTTATCATCTCCCTGGTTGCCCCTTCAAGGAGGCGAAACATCGGCCATACAAGACTAGCTCCTCCCATCCGGTCTTAACAACAACCAGCTTGTTTTCACAGCCTCTTATCCCTTATACCTATATGGTTTATGGTTACGAGACCGCACCCTAAGTGGAGTTTTCTTCGGGCGAGTGCAACGCATGCCAAGACTTGCCAAGAATGGCCAGGGTAGGTTCATCCATCCCGGCACTCGGCTCAACCGTGTACCTCGCGCCTTGAGCATACACTCGACTCCTAGGAAGAGACCCTCGGTCGCCCAACCAGGTATAACCTACATATATAGTTGGGAATCCAAGGTACCTCTTCCGGATAGGCTTTCATGGGCCCCAAATTTTCATGGTTCAAAGCTTCAGGAGCGGTGTAACCTTCCCCCGAACCACGGCGAGAGATACCCCTTATATGACGCACTTTAGGTCTTACATTTGCCTCTTACGAAATGTTATTCGCGAACTAGGTGTACGCCATAAAGGTTCGTCCCATTCATTTGCGCATTTATATTTGTTGAATCATTCAATCATTCATGTTTCATTATTTGTCGATATTTGTTTGCGAAGTATTCGCACAGTTCTTTCACTTGTTGTATTTCACTTTTCTTTCTTAGTCGAATTCTCATTTTTACTCTTCTCATGAGATTCTCGCATATCATTACTTCAACTGCTATTTTTTCTCCCCGTTTTTGTTGCTTATTCATTTCTTATGCCTTTTGCTCCTCATATCCTTTGCTTCTTTATTACCATAATATTCGTCTGTCTCTAGGCATTCACCTCGCGAGGTGTGTTCAGTCCTTACTTCTATGGCATCCACCATCAGTTTTTTCCTCTCTCTCGCTCATCTCTCACATGTCGTTTCCACCCTTTTCTTTTGGCATTCCTTTCTTCGCAGCTTTCTACATCTACTTCATGACATTGTTGCGACTCCTTCCAATCTCCCTGTATAATACCAATGCCATTTGGATGTGGGAATTTAATACATTGATGATACGTTGACGCGACTCCCAAGATTTCATGAAGCCACGGCCTCCCAATCGCCGCATTGTATGGAGATTCCACGTCAACCACACGAATAAAATACCAGCTTGATAATCCTTGTAGAGGTATTCTCATGTGAACCTCTCCCTTTGGTTTGTTTGCAAGTGCCATTGAAGCCATATATCTTGTATGTAGAGGGGATCAAATCCTCATCTTTTCCTCCCATCGTCTTGTAAGTATGGTAGAAGAGGATATTCACCGAACTTCCTGTCGATTAAGATTCGGTTGATCGCCCAAAGAAGCTTCTCGCCTCATCATCTTCTCCATCGACTGGTTTCGGGTTAATCTCTAGTTTCACAACCAACGGGCTATCATGTGTTTCTCTTCCTTTTGGCACTTCATCTGCAGAGAAAGAAATAGTCTTCAATCGCCATTTATTCTAATCAAGTTGATCTCGCCAGACTCATAATTTCTTTATCATTAGCATCTCTCGCAAAGACTCTACTGAGCACGTTGTCATGAAAATCTTCGATGGTGCGATAGGAGTGGACAATGGAGTTGCAGTTCAAATTCTTGGCTTTTGTTCCTACTTCTATCACAAATGTTTCCTTTCCCTTCGCCGACACTCGTTGTGCATCTCTCGTGGTGGTGGTAATGTCTCGACCTGTTTCTTCTCCTTAGAAAGTGATTCAGCTTTCCCCGATCAATCATCCCGAGAATAATTCTCTTTATGTTTCTACAATCGTTTGTTTGATGCCCATGGAAGCGATGGTAAGAACAAAACTCATGGCTTCTATCGCCCGGCGGTGGTTCCATTCCAACATTCCAAGGTGCTTTGTACATTTTCCATCACAAGTATAGCTTCCCGAGATCTTTTCAACGCTAGCATTCAGTGGAGGCATCTTAATTTGTTCCCATACTTGTTCTATGACTTCTCTCGCCCTCCACGGTTATTTTGCCTTCGTCCACCATAAGTTTCTTGCACATGATCTAGCCTCTCGAATCTTATTATTGCTGTTACGGTTGTAGTAATTCCTTTCACGTTCAAACTCTTCTTGATCGTGGCTTCCCATGGCTACTATCTTCTCATTGTCCCTCATCACCCTTTCTTGCTCTCTGTCCTTGCGAAGTGCTCGCCACCGTATTGATGAACTGAGGTAACAAACTTGCGTTCGCAGCATTCGAGTTTGTGTTCGCGATCGGATAAGAATTCATTTCATTCTGTCTTTCTTCTAAGGCGATATATTCTTCCCCGTAATTCTCGCAGCTTCCGCCATCGTGATTGTATTTTTGACTCTAAAAATTTGAATGTATAACAAGTTGGTCGCAAAGAGAGCATTCACAAATGAGAGGATGAGATATCTCTCCTCAACCCGTCCCCGCCATTTCGCTACACATGTTTCTCCATCTTATTGTCAACTCGCCTTAAGCTCTCGCCAACCCTTTGTTTCAACCCGAATACATCTTCAATACAGGTCGTGAAGAGTTGTTACTTATGTATGCTCCCAGGAATGTGGCTTGTAAATGGTGAAATGATGTAATTGTATTCCTTGGTAGGCTTTCAAACCACTTTAATGCTTCTCCTATTAAGCTTGACGCGAAATATTTGCACAATATGGTATCATGGTTCTCCCATTGTAACATACATCTCATGTAAGCCTTAATATGTTGTATCGCACAGGTTGTTCCATCAAAGATGTTGGTTAATGCAGGTAGATTGCACTTAGGAGGTATTCCTCCCATCTGTATTTCTAGCGTGAAAGGGTTCTTCGCGGCTTCGCGATGGCTTCGTCCGCTTGTCTCCTTCCTCCTTCCCTTCTATTGTTCAAGAATCCTCTCATTTCACTAGCTCTCTTAAGATTTGTTCATTTGCCTCGTAATTTGATTCTACCGGTCTTTTTAGCTCGCTTCTCTCCTTCTTCGCTCGTGCCTATTTTGACCTTCCCGCTCATTGTCTTCTCCTCTTCTTTCCTCGCGACGCTCTTCTTGGCCTCTTTCGTTAATTCGCACGCCATTATATCGGTTGTTCTCTCTTCTTAGCTGCCTCTCAGCTCTCATCATTTGCACCCTCTCATACTCTTCATTAATATTTCTATTAGTACGATTTTGTTCCCTCCTTCTCTCGCGGTTGTCATGGTTATTCTGCCGGATTGCCTCCTCCATCTCTTGATTTTCCATTTCTTCTCTTAGCCTTTCTCTCTCGCGAGCTAGTCGCGCTTGTTCAATGTAGTGTCTCTCAATGTCATCCTCGATCTCTCGGTTTCTTCTCAATTCTTCTCTCCCGCGCAGATTATTCTTCCTTCAAAGAAATTGGGTCATTCGGCCCTTGGAGTTGCATGTTTTCCTGATTTTCCCTATTTCGCTCATTTGGAAGATTTTCTGGTGAGGAATATAACAATCTTCTATTTCTCCTCTTCTCTCGCCATGCTCGCGTCCGGATCTTGTGTCTCTTCCTCGGTATTCTCTCGTTGGTAAAACTCTTCTTCTCTCTTCTCTGTTCGATCTAGAACTTGATCTCACGCTACTTCGAGATCTCCTACTTTGCAATCTCATGTTTTCCATCCTCAATTCATGATTTTGTCTTGTCAAGTTTGCTCGCTCCTCTGCCTCTAGCCGTCTCTCCTCGTGTATTGTTTGCCTCAATCTTTCTAACGCTGCCATTTCTTCCTTTCCTGGATTCATTTCTCCATTCATCCCTTGCTCCCCTTGTCCATTGTTCACCAACTGCTGTTCTTCTTCTCTCTCGTCTTCAGAATCAGATCTCCAAGTATGTACACTTACTCTATCATAATCCTCAGCTGCGTTTGCTACTGGGGAGATTAGTGGCTGATGTTGATCTTCTCTGTCATTTCTCATATTCATCCTTGACGATTCTCCTGTTTCATTCCTCCTTTCTCCGGCAAGTCTCCCACTTCTTCTCACAATCGTTGGTTGTTCTTGTACATTTCTTCTTCTAGCCATCTTTCCTTTCAATGAATTCTTGAGTATCTTTTCCAAATCTCTTCTCTGTTAATCCAAATTCTCTCCAATTTCTTCGTCAATCACCGCTCGTCCCTGTTTCTAGCGCATATGTAGTAGCAGGTTTTCCCACACTACACCCCTCACTATATTTTGGTTAATTAGTCCATTGAAAGATGCATAATTGAGAATGTTTATTGATTGATTTCATGAGTTATCTACACAGGGAAGATGGAATTATACTTAGCAAGTAAAACACTCTTAAACTTTCTCTCTCCTAATGACTTGCGCAACAATTCCAAAAAGATCTCCCTTACAACAGACTCACTCGACCCTTTATATAGGGTAATACATAGTGGATGACAGCTAAGCTATCCTTTATTTTCGGGAATGTCTCGCGAAGTGTCGCCAGTGTACAACTATTCAATCTCGCGACACTTCTTAGCCCTCGCCAGGTTCCATGTCTTTCAGTTGTTTTGTGTGTCGTTTCCCATTGCGTCGTCTATTTTAGTTTCCTGCGTCTCCCTCGCGGTACTGTCGTTTATTGATCTCGCGAGCCCTATGCATTGCGATATTATGATCCTACATTGTGCACACTCCTTTAAAGAGTGTGCACAAAACAAATCAATCCTATTGGTTGTTCAACACAACCGTTAACTAGGTTTTTTATTTATTTGAAATTTATTTGAAATCTAAAATAGGTAAGGAATATATATCATACCTAATTATGGCATTTTAAAAAAGGAAATGGATACCATTCTTGAATCACCTGGTCCTCTTTGTGTTAGAATTATTTATTCATCAACCATTTTCGCATGGACCATTTTATGTAATTTTTGCATCAATAATTTTGTACATATAAAAATTTATTTCTACTTTGAACTCCTAATTTAGCATTTTCCCTTATGGTTCAGGCATCACTTCAAATAATAGAGGATGTAGGCTCTTGAATCACAGTACTTTCAATCCATGTGAGAAAAAAAACACCGAGAAACTTTGCAACTACATGATGAAACTGATCATTTCTCAATTGTTGTTACTTCTCAATTGGAACTAATAGGGTCGATGAATTGTTGGTACAAATTCTTATCTCATCACGGGTTTTGTCTAAACAAAATTTACAATGATTATACAGTCCAGTAGAAATTGATAACAATTTAACTCTGCTACTTTGATTCTCGGGTTTTACTAAACGATTTTTTTTTTTTAAAGCAAAACTCAAAAGATAGAACTAGCCACCTATTTCCTTTTTTAAAAATACTACATTTTTGGCTTGATTAGATATGAAATATATACACCTTCCTTTTTATAGATTTTATACTTAAATAAAATTTAGGAAAAACTAATTTTAATAAATGGTTAACGGTTGAATTTGAGCAACCAATAGGATTGATTTGTTTTGTGCTGACTCTTTAAAGGAGTGTGCACAAAATTGGATTCCAATTTGACCGTCATTTATGGCAGCTATTTTTAACACGTGGGTAGTGGTCGACCAAAATCTTAAGCCACTTGGCACTTGCCAATAGCTATTACACTCTGAAGAAACAATACAATAACAGGCTTCGGGTGTCTCTTGATGTTGCTTCAGACCAGCTGATCGAAGCTGCTGCAGTCCAGCTATGTTCACAACTCCTGCAGTCCAGCTGATCGCAGCTGCTGCAATGCTCGATGCTGCTGCAGACCAGCTGATCGAAGCTGCTGCAGTCCAGCTATGTTCGCAACTCCTGCAGTCCAGCTGATCACAGCTGCTGCACTGCAGATTTGCTCGTCGCTTCTGCAGTCCAGCTGATCACAGCTGCTGCAAAAGCTCGATGCTGCTGCAGTCCAGCTGATCGAAGTTGCTGCAGTCCAGCTATGTTCGTAGTTTCTGCAGTCCAGCTGACCGCAGCTGCTGCAGTGCAGTCTTGCTCCTCGCTTCTGCATTCCAGCTGATCGAAGCTGCTGCAGTTCAGCTATGTTCGCAAATCCTGCAGTCCAGCTGATCGTAGCTGCTGGAGTACAGTTTTACTCGTTTCTGCTGCAGGCCAGCTGATTGAAGCTGTTGCAAACCATTTTTGCTCAATACTGTTACTACCTAGTTTTGCTCATTACTGTAGAAGACAGTTTTTGTGGCCATCGCAGTCAAGTCCTACGCAACTACCACAGTTCAGTTTTACATCAGCAGTTATCGCTCACTCACTACACCACTCCACTCAAGCATCACTCTTCCGTTACCGGCCAGTTTAGCCTTCAGTCCTGATTTTGCATACAACAATGGTTCATGCTCAACTGTTTCCCGCCAATCTCCCAGTCGCAATAGCCTCACTTGGGGGCGTCTTGATTGTGATTTCCGCAAACAACAAGGGAAGTTCTCCAATCACCTCAACATCGATAATCCACACTTGGGGGCGATTTTTATCATTGACTAAGGAAAACGAAATTTTCTTAACCCCCAACAAGTTGGAGGTTAAGAGGGGTCGATGTTTGTACCATAAGTAAAAATACCACATATTGGGCCAGAACGATGCCCAAACCACTGTTCAGCTGTCATCCAAGCTCGCTAACCAGTCAACCGAAACAGCCCACTAGCCTGCCCAGTATTTCATAAAGTCAACAACCGGTCAACGGTCAAAGTCAACACCAGGTCAACGGTCACGGTCAATGGTCAAAGTCAACGTACGGTCAATGGTCAAAGTCAACGATCAGTCAATGTCAAGGACGTGTTGCCGATAGTGCTGCAATATAGTTTCTACTCTTGTTGCCAGCGATGCTGCCAACCAATTCCCGTAAGTACCCTTATCAGACCGCCAAATGCGATATACCCATGCGGCCAATCACGTCACAACCAAGATCCATCCATACTCGCGGCCATTATGCTCACAACCACCAATTTTTTCCGATGCGAATTTATCATGGAAGCATGAATGAACAGTTTCATGCAGAATTGAAGATGAAGGCATAAATGTGCAGTTTCATGCAGAAATCATCATGGAGGCATGCAATATTGATTCCAGCAGTTTCATGCAGAAATCGTCATGGAGGCATGCAGTATTGATTCCAACAGTTTCATGCAGAAATCATGATGGAGGCATGAATGAGAATTAATGCCATTTAAGTTTATATTGAAATTAGACATTGAACTGTATAAATAGGGAGGAGCAGAAATCATTTAGAGGGAGCCAAGGGGAGAAAAAACATACACTGTAATACAATTATCAATAAAGAAATCACTCCCCAAGGGGATTTGCAAAGCAATTGCTCACGTGAACAGCCTTGTTTCACTTCAAGCACAAGAAGAAAAATGAGGAAATACCCGAAACTGTGACTGAAATGTGCATTTCTTCCAAAAGTGTGACTGATTTGAAAATTATTCCAAAAGTGTGGCTGACTTTACCTAATACCCAAAGTACCCTTTATAGCCCGATGTCTACACATCGATAGCTTGATGTCCACATATTCATAGCCGATGTCCACACATTATAGCTGATGTCCACATAATTATAGCCTGATGTGCACATATTTTATGAATAGTGTCCGATGTCTACACATCGAAACATGGATGTCTACATTTATCCAACATATGATTATGCCTAGATTCTGGATGTCTACATATAATATCTACACATCAGACACTATCCATGGTGGGGTATCAGTGCCCGATATGTGCACATCCTGACCCAATGTGTACACATCCTTACTCAATGTGTACACATCCTTACCCGATATGTACACATCTGAGGGCAAAATCCGGTATTTCCATAAAAGACTAGGGCATACATGCCCGTTGACCGGTCATGGTCACACTTTTAGAAGAAATTTCAAATTGGTCATAGTTTTGGAATAAACCCACTTTTCAGTCACACTTTTAGGTAAAATCCCAAGAAAAATCCAAGAGAAAAAAATAATTTTTTGTACGCAGTTGAATGATTTTGTTTTCTTATGATAGTTTGCTTTAATTTAGTAACCTTCTAGGCTCTTTTTGATTGTGTTGCTTGGCTTTTAGTTTTTCCCTTGTTATTTGATCTATCCTTGGTTGCATTGTTTGGTGCCTTCATTTTTTTTCTTGCTACTTTCAATATAATTTAACCTTTCTCCTCGTAACCTTTCAATATAGTTTCTCCCTTGTTATATACCTTCATTGAAAATTTGCAACTTGCAAGTCTGAAAAATGTTTTAAGGAATGAAGAATATACCTTATAAGTGGGCTATAGTCACAAGCGTATTACTCGGATCAACTCTCCAGTAGGTCCAAAAGTCCAATAGCAATTGGATTAAGCATGTATTGAGAATGTGTAAGTCGCGTTATCTAGCTTAGATGATAGTAATGTTAGATACTCCACCAACACATATCAACTGTCAACTATAGCTGTGTATTGATAACTGTCCACACCCGGGCATTCATGTATTTAATTTGGTTAACTATATATATATGATCCACCATGTTTAAAGCTCAATAGATCTGGGCATACAAGTATGGAAATGTTTAGAATCAGGTACTATCCAAAGGAGTTCATTTTTCAACAAGTTTGTGAAGAAACCAGGTTGGGAGTCGATAAGCAAGCAAGGATCAACACTTTCATGACGTTATAATACGCCATGGTGCACTGCATGTTCTCTACAATTCTGCAGGTACATAAAATTTGATCTAGAGTGGTGGAGGATGCACGAATGATAATGGAACAATGACCAAAGTTACTAAAAGCTAACCTCAGAAGAGAACGGAGCGGAGGCATTAACGTCAAACCAGCAGCAAGGAGGAGTCATCACCAATCAATAGCATGAAGAAGAATCACAGGCATAAAGTTGTTCATGAAGGTTAATGACAAAACATCAATCGAATTAAAGAACCCATGACAGCAAACTTGAACCATCAATGAAGCAAGGAGTTTAAAGGACGAAGTCAGGCAACCTGATAGGATACAGCTAAGAGGCGATAAAATACCAATCCTAACTAAACGCATGAAGAGAAGTAACAGGGAAAAGATAACTCAACTTAGCAGGGCAAACAAAGAAGTACAGGCGAAGTAAACGCAAAGGAAAGAAAGGGTGAAAAAATGAGAGCAGCAGTAAAAAACAGAAACAATAGGGCGAGTATGAACTTTCTGTGGATTATCATCAAAGGCGAAATAATAAGATAGGGTAAAATGATCAAAGTTTCTTGTGCAGGAACAGCCAAAGACGAAGATAAAGCTTGGAGCTCAACTAACCTTTGGGAGATTCAGCTCGTAAATGTAGAAGAAGAGCAGGTAAAGACGAACAGGACGAAGACAACTTCAAACTGCCAGGAGAAAGTATATAAAGGGATGGCTGCAACAACTAGTCTACAGACGAATGAATGGGAGTTTTGCTGTACGAAGTGGCCATGCTCGACTTGCAAACTTCAGCGAAATGCATTAAGCAAAAGGGAGTATTCTCACCTCATAACTATTCTTTTGAATAAAACAGATCAAGCACAGGCAACGATAAGAGCGACTAAAGGAACTACGATCGGCAAAGGAAATAGGCAGTGGAGAAACTGTGAAATGAATGTTCTATTGAAAAGTATATTCAATCGATAATAGACACGCAATAAGTGATGTCTTTATACAGACAGAGTTCTGACCAGACAGCTAATGACAGCTAAGAGAAAACGGACAGTTAGTAGTACAGTTACATTTAACAGAAAACATCTGAGAAGAAACTAACTACTGTTAGTATAGTTATTAGTCCCCCGCAAGTTGAGCTGAGAAGACGCATGAACACTCAACTTGTCACGCAGGAAATCAAATCTCGCAGTAGACAAGCCTTTTGTGAAGATGTCTGCAACTTGACGACTGGTGGAGATGTAGTATAGCTTAAGTGTCTTCGAATTGACCAACTCTCTGATGAAGTGAAAGTCGACTGCAACATGTTTCATTCTACTATGGTTGACAGGGTTTGTAGCCAAAGAAATGGATCCAATGTTATCAGCACCAATAGTAGGAGTTATAGGAAGAAAAATGTGCAAGTCCTTTAGAAGTTGACATACCCACACAACTTCAGCAGCAGTCTGAGCTAAGGATCTGTATTCTGCTTCAGTGGAAGATCTGGATACGGTAGCTTGTTTCTTAGAGCTCCAAGTAATTGGGTTTGTACCGAAAAATATGCAAAATCCACTGGTACTGCGCCTGTCATCAGGATTACCAGCCCAATCAGCATCAGAAAATGCATTGAGAGCAACAAGACCTTTTTGCAGAACAATGCCATAATCCAAAGTAGATTTTAAGTATCGAAGAATCCTCTTTGCAGCAGTGAAATGAGTATCAGTGGGTGCTTGCATATGTTGACAAACTTGATTCACTGAATAGGCAATCTCAGGTCTTGTCCAAGTAATGTATTGAAGAGCACCAACTAAGGATCTGTACTCAGAGGGATCAGAAAGAGGAGTACCATCAGTTCGCTCATTTTGATGTCAAAATAACTGGTGTAGAACAAGGTTTTGCTCCTAACAGGTTTGTCTTCTGAAGTAAATCCAATATGTACTTTGTTTGGTTAAGAAAAATACCAGCAGAATTCCTCTTGACCTCCAAACCAAGAAAGTAATGAACTTCACCCAGATCCTTAATTGGGAAATGGTGTTTAATGTCAGAAATGACTTCATGACAGAAAACCTCAGAAGAACCAGTTATGAGTATGTCATCTACATAAACTAGTAGAATTGTAACTGAAAAGCCACCTTATGAACAAACAAAGATGTATGCATGAGACATATGAAAACCCAGAGAAAGAACAACATCTACAAGCTTCTCATACCAAGCTCTTGGAGCTTGCTTCAACCCATAGATAGATTTATTGAGCTTGCAGACATATTCAGGATGATCTGGATCCACAAATCTTGGAGGTTGAACCATATAAACTTCCTCCTTCAAGTCACCATGAAGGAAAGCATTACTTACATCAAGTTGCTTCACCTTCCAATCAAACTGAACAACTAGTGAAAGAACTAATCTAATAGTTGTAGGCTTTGCAACAGGACTGAATGTCTCTGAGTAATCTAAACCTTCTTTTTGATGAAAGCCTTTTGCAACTAGTCTTGCTTTGTGCTTATTTAAAGAACCATCAGCATTTTGTTTCACTTTAAAAACCCATTTGCAGCCAACAAGATTTTGAGAAGGATGAGGTGGAACTTTAGTCCAAGTGCCAGCAAGCATGTGTGCATTGTACTCATCATGAAGAGCTATCCTCCATTGTGGAAGTTTGTTAGCCTGAGTAAAACAAGTGGGAGGAGTGGTTTATATGAGCAACATAGGATGTGGGAAGAAGATATTTGGTGGATAACTGAGCTTTGGGTTTGTAGATATTGTTTTTGGATCTGGTGAGCATATTATGATTGTTGGAAGTGGGAGCAGTAGAGAATGAATGATTGTCTGTAGAAGAATTAGTAGATTGATGGGATGTGGAGGAGAGTGGAAAAGTAGTATGGTCACTAGATGTAGAAATACCATTATTGTGGGAAGAATTGAAGATATGTGGTAAAGTGGATGGAGATGTAGGCATAGTCTCAAAAGAAGGTAATGTAGTAGGTGTATTAGCTGGAGAAGAGTTCAACAAAAGTGGATCAATGGTGGCAGGATTGGAATTTGAGACAGACAGCTTGTATTGCATGGCAGGAAAGAGGCTTTCATTGAAAGACATATGTCTGGAGATATAAACTCTTCCAGTGACAGGGTCAAGACATCTATATCCTTTGTGAGAGTTAGAATATCCAATAAAGATACAAATTTTGCTTCTAGGCTCAAGTTTAGTTGAGGTGTATGGTCTAAGCCAAGGAAAACAAGCACAACCAAAAATTCTAAGAAATGAATAATCTGGTTTAGTGTGAAATAACTTTTCAAAAGGAGATATGAAAGATAGAGAAGCTGTGGGTAATCTGTTTATCAAAAAATTAGCTGTTTGAAAAGCTTCAACCCAAAAAGTGTGAGACAAATTTGATTGAAGTAATAAAGTTCTGCCAAGATCAACTAGGTGTCTATGTTTGGATTCAGCAACTCCATTCTGCTCAGGAGTATGAGGACAACTAAATTGATGATGTATACCAGAAGAAGATAAGATATTAGCAAGTTCATTGTGTATGAATTCACCACCTCCATCTGTCCTAATACATTTGATAGTTAGACTAAAGAAGTTCTCAACCATAAGCTTGAAAGAGTTGAAAATGAGTCTAAAATCTGATTTATTAGTCATAGGATAAATCCAACAATATTTGGTACAGTCATCTATGATATTACAATAGTAATTGTATCCACTAATTGAAGTAACAGGACTAGGTCCCCAAAGATCCATATGCAAAATTTGCAATGGAGTACTAGAATGAGAAGCAGAAATGTAAAATGGGAGTTTATGTGATCTCCCTAATTGACATTCATTACAAACTAAAGTTTTGGTAGATAGAGGGATGCCAGAAGAGTGACAAATTCTTTGTAAAGATTGAAAAGAAGGATTCCCTAGCCTCTGATGAAGTTGAGTAGAAGTGGTAGTGTTGCAGGACAAGGCATGAAGTGCTGGAGAGGATGTGAAGGTGATAGGATAGAGTCCATGTTTAGCGGGCCCTTGGAAAATTGTCCTCCCTGATGTGAGATCCTTCACAGTAAAATCAGCAGATGTAAAGGTAATGCTACAATTATTGTCACTAGTGAATTTCTGAACAGATATAAGGTTTTGAGCAGTATTGGGCACATGTAAAATATTGGGCAATAACACTCTATTGTTATGCAGAAAACCAGAAGTATGAGCAATAGCATTGATAGACATACCTTGTCCATTAGCAGTGTTAATTTGATTTCCACCAGAATAAGAGTCAACATTTTCAATTCCTGAAGTATTAGAAGAAATATGATGTGTAGCACCAGAGTCTACATACCAAGGATTTGCACCACCAATATTAGCTGCAGCAAGCATAGCATGAAGATTTTGTGGAGGTTGTCTGCCTTGATAAGAAAAATTAAGCCTGTTGTTGCACTCAAAAGCAGTGTGACCATATTTGTTACAAATCTGACATAGAGGCCTCTCATTGTTAAAAGATGAAGGTCTTGGTACAGAAAGTGGTGGAACTGAATTAGGTGCAGGGGTGAAAAATTGAGGCTTAGGTGCATTGTATGTGGATTGAGAAGTGCTGGCTTTATAATTTGGGTTAAAAGGTTTCTTGCCCTTGTAATTTGCACTATGACCAGTAACAGGATTAAAATGAGATGGAAAAGGTTTTGAGCTTGAATTATTGTGGTGTGCATAGAATGCAGTGGTAGTTGGTAAAGTTTGTTGAAGAGTATTAGATACAACTACTTCTTCACTGATTAACAAATTGTGTAGTTCAACACTAGATACTGGAGGATTACGAATACGAATTGATGTGCAAAAGGATGAGAAAGAGTGATTCAAACCTCCTAGGATGACAACAACAAGTTCTTCATCTGAGATTTTAGATCCAGCTGCAGCTAACTCATTGGAGATTTTCTTGATTTCATCCAAGTAAACAGAGACAGATTTAGATCCTTGTTTAATACCTTGAAGCTGAGTACGCAGTTGAATTATATGAGTTGTGGAAGTTCTTCCAAATCTTGACTCAATGTTGCGCCAGAGTTCATGTGAAGAGGAAGCACCAGCAAAATATGGAATTACAGCTTCAGAAATGGTTGATTGAAGCCACAAAATAACTGTTTGATCTTTATCACACCAAGCAAAGATATAGAGGATTTTCAACTTGATTAGTACCTCGACCGGTGAATTGAGATGGACAAATATGAGATCCATCAAGAAAAGAAAGAACCTGAAACTTACGAATCACCGGCATCAACAAAGCCTTCCAGGTGATGAAGTTATCATCTCTGAGCTTAAGTTGAATCAAATTAGCTAATTGATGAACATGAATTGATGTAATATCAGAATTATTTGTCATTGTAGATGAATCTGAATCAGTAAATGTTTGAATCATTAAACAGATGATCAAGAAATTTCTGAGAGTAACAAATCAAGATCTGAGAAGAAACTAACAATTTTGATGAATATAGCGGAAACGATTTATATTACCAAGATCAAGAAAGGAAAACCTAATGTTTTCCCCTCTGATACCATGGAGAAACTGTGAAATGAATGTTCTATTGAAAAGTATATTCAATCGATAATAGACACGCAATAAGTGATGTCTTTATACAGACAGAGTTCTGACCAGACAGCTAATGACAGCTAAGAGAAAACGGACAGTTAGTAGTACAGTTACATTTAACAGAAAACATCTGAGAAGAAACTAACTACTGTTAGTATAGTTATTAGGCAGCACTATATAAAAACAAAAAAAAAAAAGCTTCGGACAGATTATAAGGAATGGAGGAACAAAAATTTGATCCACCAGCTATAGCAACGTCATGCGAGGAAACAACAATCACTAATAAATTTTATTTTTCTCTTAAAATGTTTTACTTGGACAGAGAAGAGGAAGTACAGGGAAGTGCCAATAATTGAAGCAAGTGGCAAAGGGAGAAAGCTCAAATAATAGCACCAGAAAATACAATACACCAACCCTTAGCAACAAGGAGAAGCACTACTACCTACGATACATCATCTCTTAAGAATACCCGACTAGGAACTCGATCGACTATAAAAAGAAAAGAATACTTGGTCATCACACCGGAGTTAACGTAAGATACCAAATAGGAAATTCGAATAACGCTAGAATTTGGATTCCAGGTAGGAGTGGAAGCTGTATAAATAATTTCTTTTAGGGAATAATCTTTGACCTTCTATTATATGAGATGGCGGTCAACACTTTTGTATAAATAAAGGCAGGCAGGCGAACATACAATTGATTAAAAAAAACAAAACAAAAAAAAGAGTTGCTGAGATCACAGGAAGAAAAGAAAACAAGAGTTGTACGTGAAAAGAGATCACAAGAAGAAAAGATCAGAAGAAGAGTAGAAGACGTTTAAATGTCAATAGTTTGTAGTAGATTACCTGTATTTCATCCAAGCAAGCAGTTTCATGCACCACGTTGTCCCCGTCCTCTACTCGCTGGGACATTCATCGATGAAGTTTATGGATATATATTCCAGAAATGGGGGGTCGAACAGCACGGAGTAATATGGTTAACTGTTCAACAAAACCTATTACCAACATACCAAAAAGTGATGATAATGCAGCAAACCGTACAAGAAGAGTGTCTCTTAGATTTGCGTTCGCTGTTTATAAAGAAGAAAGTTTGGCTTGAGATATGCTTTAACAATTTTCAGTTAACAATCAGGTTAGCTTTCCTCTTTTATACTTTCTGTTTTCTTGAAGTCTTTATATCTTTCTTTTTTTTTTGAGCATCGGATGCAGCTTAGCGATAGGTGGTCTTTTCATTAGTTCGTGTATATATTTTCAGCCATTCATGACAATGAGATTTGTTGAAAACTTTGAATCAGCATAAGATTAGTTGAAAAATTGTGAATCATGCTTTAGCTATGGTATTCTCCTACTAGGCTACCTGTGCCAGTTACCTTTTTTATTTTGCTTCACATATCTACTAGCTAGGATGTGTATGTAATGGGTTAGTAAGACCTTGGGAACCCTTTTGCTGTAAGACCAGAGTTGTACCATACCGACTTTTGAACAAATCCGTGTAATTAATATACTTAAATTTTTTAGTGTGATGTTCCTGGTTGGAACCTCAATATCATCGTGCTTCAGTTTTTAGCCTAAAACAATTTGGACTTTGTCCGCTAAAACCAGGAGATTAAAGTTGTAGTCTAATTAAAGTTTTTGGAGAGTGCTAATGGGTTGTTGTCTTTGTACAGGCTTAAAAGCCAGCAGGTCGTGGAAAGGATAGATGTTCGCGAAGATCCTCACCCTGACCGTAAAAATTATAGACTATGCAGATGGCCGAAACCTTTCGACTATCGGACCCGAGTCATCAACACAGACGGGTCACTAAAAGATGATCGAGCAGCAATTGGCTTCATATTCCGTACGAGTGTTGGCGAACCACTTAAAGCTCATGCAGGACTATGTGAGAAGGTAAAAGTACACGTGATAGAAGTTGTAGCAGTGCAAAAGGCCCTTGGAATTGCAGTGGACGATGAGATGACGTTCATAGTTATAGAAACAGATGCTACAATTGCAGTTAGTTTGATAAATACAATAGCCGCAGCATATTCAAACCTAGTGGATAAATGTATGATCAACTACGAAAACTATTTAAAAGCTTCATCTCCGCAACGAATAACTTTTAGAGGATCAAGTCCAAGAGATGACACTGATATAGAGAGCTTTATAGAGACGGTGGTGAAGAGTCATGCACGGTGGAGTCACGGAGAAGATGCCACTTCAATGGAAATCCTGGTAAAAGCATTGGTAGATGTCGCCTACAGCCTAGAGAGTTTCAGTGGATGGGGTTGCAGACATCTTTTAAGAGAAGCTAATAAAGCTGCGGATTTCTTGACCAAGCAAGCTGTGAAGGAGGAAATCATATACGCCAAGCCAACTGATTATCCAGCTGCATTAGTCAAAATCATAAAAAAAGATGCTGATGATAATACTTGGTACCAGAGGGAAACGCCTACCCCTTATAGTAGCAACATTGACAAAACAACTGGATGGAGGCTTAAATAATGAATAAGTGTAGGATTACATGTAATTATTCTGTCGAAGAAAACCCAAAATGTAACCTTGCCAATAAACCAGTCTCCTATTCAAATAAAGGAGTTGGATTTGGTTTAGGAGTCTCCTCCGATCTCATTATGTAAACTCAAACATATATATAGTGAAACCCCCTAAATCCCGTGGATGTAGGTCTTCATGGCCGAACCACGTAAATCGTTGTGTCAGGTGTCTCTAATTATATCTCCAACTCCCTGATCTTTTTCATTTACAGGATAAAAAATCATATTGCAACTAACTTTTCAGGATACCTAATTGGGAAAGTCCTTTAACAGTGAAGTAGTTAACAGTATAAATATAATTGTAAACAAACTGGCACAAAGTTAGTATCGTTGATATCAGATATCAAGGATACTAACTTTGTGCAAACGAAACGTCTTCAAAGAGTTTTCTGATGTTTGCATCCTTGATGAGGGAGGTTCTACCACGCTCTCTTGATGTAGTAGAGTGCGTTTCTAAGTGCTTGTCGTATGTTCCTATTGGTCGAGCGATATTTTGCTCCTACAACTCAATAAGGAGTTCTTTTCAGCAAGTTCATGATTAAAGAGTCAAATACCAAGTTGGGAGTTAAGAAAGGATCAAAACTTTCATGACGTTATAAACCGACCAGTGTGCCCAAACATCACCTCATTCTAACATACTCTTATACTCTTTAGACAGTGCGCACAAAATTGGACTCCACGCAGAAACTATAAAAGTCTGTCTATTCCGGTACAAAAAAGAACCCATATTTAAATCTACCCGACTTAAAATTCATAAATTCGTAATGGGCAGCCCATCTCAATCACGGTATTGTTTGTACCCAAAATTACTTTTGGGCACGAAACACGATAAATGGATAGTTTGGTGTGTATTTTGGGTTAAGAGACGAAATGAAGAACAAAATGAAAGACAGAGGTTTAACGTGGTTCGGCATAGGTTGCCTACATCCACGGGCGAATCCCCTTGGGGAGAAATGTTTTATTGACTTTTGTATTACAAAGTATGTTTTTCTCTCCTCCTGGCCTCCCCCTTCCTGATTTCTGCTCTCTCTCCTATTTATACAGTTCCATATCTAAATATAAACATAAATTACATTAACTGCTCATTCATGTCTCCATCATCAATTCTGTATGAAACAGCTGGAGTTAATTCTGCATGGAAGAAACTGTTGCATTTAGCACTGCATGGCTGAAACTACTGGAATTCAATTCGCATGGCTGAAACTGCTGTAATTCAATTCGCATGGCTGAAACTGCTGGAATTCAATTCTGCATGAAACTGCACATTTATGCTTCCATGATAAATTATGCATAAATGATGGTGGCGATATTGGTGGATATTTACTTGGCGGACAAATGACTGCATGGGTAGGGACTAGCTTGATGGTTGACAGGCATGACGGTTGGCAGTGTGGATGGAGGCTGGCTGGCAGCATGGTTGGAGACTGGTTGGCAGCGCGGAAGAGTTTTTGGCTGGGAATTGGTTAGCAGCATTGCTAACCAAGTGGATAGAGTCATTGGACAATGAATCAGCATGTGATTTGATATTTCAGGCTCAGAGTTGCAACGGGGGAAGAGGTTGGAAGTGGAGAGATTGATGTGATGAAGCAGAGCGAAGGTTGTCAAACCTTCATTAATAGCTTTCCACAAGAAAAGCTTTAATTTTGGAGGACACGGTAAGGTCCATAAGAATTTTGTGTTTGGAAGTGGTGGAGGGTGAGGTTGTGGGAGAGAACTGTTTTCTTGTTGGATTAGACAGCTGTACCCGGATGCTGTGGTGTATTTACCGGATTTAGAGTGGGGCAAAATAATTTTGTTCGATATGTTGCTAGGGGGAAGGTGGATATTTATAATATGTGGGGTGGCAGCATTGGGTAGGATGTTTAGCTGATCGTGACTCCAGTTATGAGAGATGGGGTCGATTAATTATGCGACATATTGAATGGGGTCGCATTGGGTTGGATCAAGGTTTTGAAAGTGAGGTATCCAATTAGCTTGGATAGGGGTATCTAAACCATTTCCTATTTGGTGAAATATATGATTTTCTACAGTAGGTATGAGAGATGCCATTTGTTTCCATTGTGGGCTGGCAGTACTGGTTATTGAAATTGTACCTCGAAATATAGGCTAATGGTGTAGGTATTTTTCTTTGAAGAGGCTTGAACAAATTGAATGTGGTTGGTCTTGAATGTTCCAAAAAAAATTTCATGAAAAGAGCTTTATTGTGATGACTACTCTTTCTAATACCCATTCCTCCCTCCTCTATCGACTTGTTTAGCTTGTTCCATCCTAATGGGTGAAGTTTTCTGACCGAAGAATCGTGACCCCAGGAAAAATTCCTAGTGATGCGATCAATTTTTTTGTGAACACTGGTTGGGAAGAGTTGTGTTTGCATGAGGTGATTTGAGGTTGGTGTTAATGAGGTTTTTATTAGGACTAGTCCGCCTGCAGGGGTAAGGCATTTTGTGATCCATCCTTGAGCTTTGCGAGCCAATTGTTGGAGTAGTGGTTCGAAGATGTGACGAGAGGTCCTCCCGTGTTTGAATTGAACTCCTAAGTATATAGGTGGGATTGATGTGGTTGGCATGCCGAAGAATTGTTGAAGATTATCTATGTGTTGTTGTTGTAGCCTTGGGTGATGAATGATGGTTGATTTTGTTGCGTTGATAACTTGACCAGCTGAAGAGCCGTATGATTGAAGGATTCTATGAAGGTGATTGCTACTTTCCTGGGTAGCTGTGTATGTGATTAGAAAATCATCCGCATACATTAGGTGTAGGATGGGAGGTGCCTTTTTTGATATCCGGATTCCTTGAATCAGTTTTTTTTGCCTCAAGTTTGGCAAGATTTGTTGATAGAATTTCCGCACATATAATGAATATGTAGGAAGATATGGGATCACCTTTTCTAATTCCTCTGGTAGGAGTAATGAATCCATATGGTCTACCATTGATGTTGATTGAGTAAGTTACTGATTTGATACATAGCATGATATATTCCACAAATATTGATGGAAATCCTAATATTGTAAAAGCTTTTTTGATGAATCCCAGTCCAGGACTATCATAGGCTTTTTGGATGTCAAGTTTGAGGGATATTTTTGGGTTTTTGGTGGTTGATGATATTCTGATGTGATGAAATAGCTCACCAGCAATTGTGATGTTATCATGTATGGATCTCTTAGGGACGAAGGAACATTGATATGGACTTATTAAGAATGGAAGAAGAGGACGTAAGCGGTTGACTAGGATTTTTGATATGATTTTTTAGCTGACATTGCAAAGGCTTATAGGTCTAAATTGAGAAGGTTTTGTTGGGTTGTCAACTTTCGGAATTAGTGTAATGTTTGTATGATTCATGAGAGGGTGGATGTTTAAATTATCGAAAAACTTCGAACCATAGCAATTAATTGAATATGGGTGGTGTCCCAGAAAACTTTAAAAAACTTACTGGTGTATCCATCTGGACCAGGAGCACTTTCAGAGTTGATGGAGAACAACGCTTGCTTGATTTCCTTTACTGTTACGGTTGCCGAGAGCTGGTCACATTGAGACGGTGTCAATCGTGGAGCTATTTCTTTAAAGAGTTCTTCTTCCAGAGTTGTGTTTGGGGCTGAATATTGAGTAGTGAAATGATCGAGGATGATATGGATCACTTGATCCTTATCACTGACCCAGTTGTTTTGCTGATCATGTAGTTGCTTTATGTTGTTGCGGCTTCGGTGTATGGTTGCCTTGGTATGAAAGAAGGTTGTATTATTGTCACCTGATTGGAGCCATTGAATTCTTGATCTTTGTTTCCAGTATGTTGCATGCCATTGAAGTAAAGTTAGGTGATTATTGTGGATCTCTATCTCGCGATGTATCCAAAAATTTTGTTCTTCTCCGATGTGAATAGCACATTGATGTTGAGTTATCTTAATTTGTGCAGTTGATTTGCGAATTAACTTTGGAAGATGCCCAAAAATTTCCTTGTTCCAATCCATTAGGAGATGAGGGAGTTCTTTCGATTTCGCTGCGAAAAATGAGAATCTTTGCATGGGGTACACGTGTTTTGGCATATGTATATAGTACGCTTGTTTTGACTTTGTGCTTTGATATATCACGCCTGCCTACTATGTTTTGGCAGTTTTGCACACAACTTTTTTTTTTTCAATGAACGTTTGCATATAAATGTTATGCAAGTTAGATGCACGTAATTTTGAAGAACAGAGCTAATTCAGCAATGCAAATATCATGCATGATCGTACTATTTTGTAATTTTTATGTCTAGTTACGCGTACATCATATTAGTGGCGGAATTTAATTTGGTTCAACATATTTACTATCCGTACTATTTTACTATGTTGCTTATTGATTTTTCGAATGCTTTTAATTTGGTTTGTAGGTCTCATCTCATCAAAGAGGTACGGATACACTGTCCAGGTATTTCTCGTTGGGTTGAATTTTGCTATGCTAGGCCTGCTAAACTTTTCTACGATCAGCATATTTTGTCTTCCTCTCTAGGGGTTCAATAAGGTGATCCCCTCGGTCCCCTTCTGTTTGCATTGACTCTTCACCCTCTGGTGAAGTCTATTGTTTCTCAGTGCAAGCTCGACCTTCATGCTTGGTATCTTGATGACGGCACTATTGTTGGAGACACTATGGAGGTTGCTAAGGCGTTGCGGGTTATAGAGTCTGAAGGGCCGGCTAGAGGCTTGCACCTCAATATCAAGAAAACAGAGGTTTTCTGGCCTACTCCTGATCCTCGTAGTCTTGAGGAGGGTGTTTTCCCTATGGATATTGGGAGGCCACGCAAAGGGGTTAAACTTTTGGGTGGTCCTGTGAGTTTGGATATGGACTTCATGAGCGATATTTTTTTGGGTAGGGTGAACAAAACCATCCAACTAATGTCATCTATCAAGAAGCTTAAGGACCCTCAGAGTGAGACTTTGTTGCTTCGCAACTGTGTTGGTGTTTCTAGATTATATTTCGCTATGCGCACCACCAACCCTGCTGCTCTACAACAAGCCACTGACCTTTTTGATGATCAGCTTCTCAAGAATTTGAGGCTTCTGATTACGGGCGATGGTGCTGGTTTTGGTCCTCTACAACAGAGAATTGCTACTTTACCTATTAAAGATGGCGGCCTTGGGATTTATACTATGGCAGACACCCGTAATTCTTGTTATCTTGCTTCTCGAGCCGGCGGCTCCTGTGAGGAAGGTGATACTAGGCGATCTATTCCCAAACAGACAATGGTGTTGCTTACAAAATAGCTCTTCAGAAATTTATTCAGGTATGTGATTTGCCCTCTTCATATTGTGTCGATGACACTGCCCCCCTAATGCATTCCTTGGCAGTTGCTTATTTCGGTGCGGTGAAGAAGCGAATCCCTGTCCAGTTTACTCTTTCTGATAGAGACGCAACACTATGGCAGTGCAACCAGATCAAGCATGCTCAAGACTATCTCTTGGTTGTTCCTATTAGTGGACTTGGCCAGTGCCTTGGTCCCCGTCAGTTTAGGGCTGTTGTCTGTTATCGTCTTGGTATTCCGTTGTTTGCAGAAGGCGGGCTTTGCTCTTGTTGCAGTAAACCTATGGATATTTTTGGCGATCATGCGCTCCATTGTGCTAAGGATGTTGGAATTAAGTTCCGCCACGACATAATTCGTGATTTAGCTGTCGATATCCTTTACAAAGCCTGCATCCCTGCACACAAGGAAGCGAATCTGGGTATTATAACTGATGATAATTTAGTAACCTTCTAGGCTCTTTTTGATTGTTTTGCTTGGTTTTTAGTTTTTCCCTTGTTATTTGATCTATGATGCTCCTTGGTTCTTGGTTGCATTGTTTGGTGCCTTCGTTTTCTTCTTGCTACTTTCAATATAATTTAACCTGTCTGTGTCTCCTCAGAACCCTTGAAACAGTTTTTCCCTTATTATATACCTCAATCGGTTCTCTGGACATTCATTGCAACTTGCAAGTCTGGAAAACGTTTTTGAGGAATGGAGAATATACCTTGACCAGACCACTATTGACTGTGACAAATCCTTTTTGGTATTTTTGAAAATTGATCCTGTTACACCGTTAAACTAAAAAGAACACCGTTTTGTTATTCGTCTTTGGCTTCACAACTCTCCGTAGCTATCTGCTCAAAAGTCATCCGGTGCAAATTAACATTACAACTAGCTCTGCGCCTCTTCAATTAGCCGTATTCATAAGTGCGCTATAGTCAGAAGCGTATTACTCAGATAAACTGGATTAGCCCCGTTGGTCAAAAGTCTGACTTAAAATTTTATCATCGGTCACACACTCAATTCTGAGATTGTTTTAGTCGCGCTAGCTAAGATGATGGTGATGTTAGATGCTCCCACCAACACATTAAATTGTCCACACTCAGGCTTTCATGTATTTGATTTGGCTGAATATATATGATATCCACCATGTTTAAAGGTCAATAGCTCTAGGCATTGCAAGTGTGAAAAACTTTTAGAATCAACTACTATTATATTCAAAGGGGTTCATTTTTTTATCAAGTTTGTGAAGAAACAGTCAGAAACCAAGTTGGGAGTTAAGCAATCAAACGATCAACACTTTCATGACGTACGTTATACAGCATTGTGCATGCATGTAGGCGAATCACCTCATTCTACGATTCCACCTTCCCTTTGGTTCCTCGCAAATTAGAAAGTGTAAACAAAATTCATCTTTAACTAGGCTTCCTTTCTCCTCAGAACACTCATGGTTACTCCCTTTATCTTATTTTGTTCGACATGAATATCATTTTTAACATGTCTCAAAAAGTGTTTATACTCCTTTAATTTTGAAATATTATTGCTTATTCTTGATGGATCCTTTCATATTATTGTTAATTTAATTAATCATCTAACTACAATGAAATTTTTAGCGTTTTAAAAAACAATAATTTGTAGTTTTTTTTTTTTTTTTTTTTTTGAAGCATGAGATCCATTTAAACTATCATGAAACAATTACACGAGTGTAAATCATGTCATAGGGTCATTTAACACAATAGGATTTAGGGAATGTGGTATTGTATGGTTCTATATTTATGTTGAGACATTTTATAATTGACTAACACATGTTAATGATTCGCCGGACCATCCGTTGCATCACTTCCTTCCATATAGTTTTGCTAGATAACGCATATCACGGCAAATATAAGAAGGTATCACAAAATTTATGGCATGTTGTCATATTGGTTGACCTAGCTATTAAAGGACTCAATGCAAGCTAGGGTTTGGAATTTAAAAATCTACCTACGTAAACGGCTGCGACTGCGGACGTGTGAGTTGTTAGCAGACCAGAGATTATTCTTTTGGGTAACCTAGAACTAACTTTTGTTTGAATTGAGTGCAAGATGGACAAGTTACCTAGTGAAATAATGCTAGATATACTGTCTCGCTTACCTTACGAAACCATGATCAACTGCAAACTAGTTAGCAAACCCTGGAGAGATATAACGAACAATATCAAGGTAGGTTTCGTCTTTCAGCAGCTTGGAAAACCTGCAGGTTTCAAACTCTGTTATGGAGGAGAAAAGCAATACGATGATATTATTACTATGGATGGGAATTACTCTTACAAGACACTAATGGAAATCGATAATCATCCGTCTACTGAGCAAGAACCTCCCTTGTCTGACATCGTTGGTTCGTGTAATGGCTTGGTTTGTTTCTGGGTAGATGAAAAGTCCTCTTATGCACGCGATCCTATCTACATCTGTAATCCCATTACTGACGAATATGTTTATCTTCCAACATTCAATAACTACAAGAAAGCACGTGACGGTAAGGCGAAAGGTTATTTTGATTACGGATTTGGTTATCATCATTCCACCGATAAGTATAAAGTTGTTAGAATCTACTACCATGATTTCAAGTACTCCAGAATGAGTTCCCGTGATGAGGATTGCGGCCATGTTCAAGTATACACTTTGGGGAGTGGTCATGGGTGGAGAGATATAGGAAGACTTAATCACGATTTAGCTTATTTCCTCGGTGTTTGTGCATATGGATCCCTTCATTGGATAAAGGATAGGGCAAAAGAAATTGTGGCTTTCGACTTGGCGGATGAGGAGTTCAGGTTGATCCCATTCCCACCACTTTCACCGAATAGGGCTTACAATCAAGTTCATCTTCAATTAATGTTTGGAGGGTATTTGTGTGTTGTTCATATAGATGTAGGAACAGAAGATGTATTCATTCACATATGGGCACTAGAGAAAAAGAAAAAGGTTAACAGCAGCTATGATATGGGAGGACATGACTTCGACGACTTGTGGAGATGGAGCAAGAAATTTAGCATACCATGCGCCAAGGATCATGTAACACATCTTAGGTTTGCCGTTACAAACAGCAATCAAGTACTAATGGCGTCTGATAGGGGTGTCTTTTGTTATGATTTTGGAACTGAATCTCTTAGAAAACTCTGTGATGATTGTCCGATGGGGAATCACTTAGCATTTCCTCATGTGAACAGCCTTGTTTCACTTGAAGCTTTAGGAGAAAAATCCATAAGGAGAAAGCGATAATTTTGTGTGTGCATGCATACAATTATCCCTTTTAAAAAGGACACATCCAATATGAAAGACATTTGCCAAGCCGAAAAAAGAGAAGGAGCTTGAAAAGTTGAGCGTGAAGAGTGAGGCAAGCAATGATAGACTGGCTTTGTTTTATTTTGGGAGTTTTTTTCTTTGGTAAACTTCTTCTAGGCTCTTTTGATAATTTGTATGGTTTTAGTTTTCCCCTTGTTATTTGAGCTAGGAAGCTTCCTTGGTTCTTCATTTTTAACTTTTCTCAAAAAAGTGTTTATACTCCTTTAAGTTTGAATATTATTGCTTATTTTCCATGGATCCTTTCATATTGTTGTCAATTTAATCATCTAACTACAATGAAATTTTTAGCGTTTTAGAAAACAATAATTTGTTGTTTTTTCTTTTTTGCTTTTTTTTTTTTGAAGCATGAGATCTATTTAAACTGTTATTTGTATGAAAAATGATATTTGTGCCGGGAGTTTCTCTCGTGATTTCTATTGTGTGAGGAGGCTATAAGATCCAACTTACTTATTTGTAATCCTAATCCAAATGCTAGAACATCTATCTTCATGACCATAGGATCTCTTCACAAGATTTTTTTTTTCGGAGCTTTTTTGGGCGTCAACGTAAAATCATAGAATGTTTATAGCTATGGAAGTCCAACGTACCTCAATCACTCTAGGCATTGCATATTTGCAGAAATATCGCCGATAATATTGGTTTCGGTGTTTATCCGAGATGCCGATATTGCCGATATCTCACTAATATTTTTACCGATATTCACCGAAATATCATGTTTTGATCCTCAGCCGAAATTCACCGAAATCCGATATTAACTACATATCGCAAAGTATAAAAAAATGTTTAGAACCGAATGAATTAGTTGTTTTTTCAACAAGTTTGGGAAGAAAGAGTAAAAAGTAAACTGCAAAAGTCTCTAATGCTAACCCAGAGAATTGGTCAAAAGAGCCAAAGCATAAGTCTGTCTGACTGCGAGTTGCTGATGTAAGCAGTGATTGAATGCTTTTTGACTTTGTTATTATTGTCTTTTGAATGCAAGGATAACCTATTGAATCTAAAATTCAACTTTCACTTTGGTCCCGGGTATCTTCCTAAATTTCACTCTCCCCATCCGATAAAATGTCTCGTATGCTTTTTCAAAAGTATGCACAAATCACTCTACATAAAATCAAACTCTAGACGAAAGCTGGAAACTAAGTCCCATGACACCCTACATAGAGAGCGTTTAGATGCGCATCCAGAAGTAATATTTTGAAATTTTAAAAGTTCAAATCTAAGAAGTCAGTTTGAATACACAATTTTAAAACGACTATTTAAGAACAAAAAAAAGTTAATTTTCTGTGAAGCAGAATAATTTCTATTGTTGATATCCAAACAATTAGAGCATCTCCAATGCTTGGGGTTAAGGTCATCCTATGTGGAGGTCTTATTAAGACCGTTTGAGTGTGGGTCATTCACTACATGACAAAAAATAATAAATATAAGACTTTCTACCTTAAATTCCATCTCCAATCCCAAGGTCCTATCAAACATTTTTTGTCTAAATTTAGAGACAAAAGATGATGTGGACTTAAGACCCAGGTCATGAAGAAGGTCTAAATAAGACTTTCTCCTTTACCTCCACTTGGTCCCCACATGAACATGTCATCTTTCTTTATGACCTCCACCCTAGTGTTGGAGATGAAAAGTTGGTATAAAATGTCTTAAATCCTATGTGTCATATCAATTTAAGACCTTGACCCCTAGCATTGGAGATACTCTTAGACGCATATAATAACTCTATGGCTGCAACTAACCCCCACCCTTGTCTGATATAACAACCAATTCATTAATCCTCTCGTATCCATCAATTACATGTAACCAAAGTAGATTCAAAAACCAAATACAACAATCCTTTTTCTCTGACTCAACTATGGCATATGTAATTGGAACAACACCATTATTACCATCCTGTGCGCATGCAACCAGTAGGATGCCAGGATAATCACCCCTGAGATGAGTACCATCAACTACAATAACGGGACGGAGATTTTCCCGGAATGTTTTAATGGCAGGACCAAATGACCAGAAAAAAATGGAAAACATACCATTTTGTTTACGGGCAAGATTAGTAACTGTTTCATCATTCAGTTTTTCCAAATGTTCAACAAGTTTAGGCAGAATGCTAAATGACTTCCTGAATGTTCCATGGACAATCTCCAATGCATGAATCCTTGCACGTCCGGCTTTCTGGTCAGGTATATCTATATGGTGCACTTTTTTCATGAAAGTCTGCACAAACGTTGTTGTTATATCCTTGTTGTCAAGCACAAATGGGCATAATAATGACGCAATCCATTTAGCAGATGCATGCTTGTGACCGGTTCCACCGTGACGACGATGAACACCACAACTGTGCTCAGGGACATACCAGAGGATCTGGAAAGTCTCAAATTTTCCTACCTTAGTTGCATGAATGTACCAGTTGCAACCGGTACCAGAATGTTTGCACTCTGCGGTGAATCTTTCAGGAGCAGTCTTCAAAGATTTATACTCCCTCAAACCCTTAACGTGAACTCCAGCCAGGGTATCAAACAACTTTTATCGGTTTGGAAATATCATACCAACATGTAGGTCAGAAAAAATAGATGGAGTAACACCCATACCGTCCCATAAATCGGGAAGGATCCAAGCTCACAAGACGCTCATCATCCGGGTCAATTGTGTAATCATCGGCTTCATTACTTTCGGCAACATGATTCTTTCCGTGGCGTCTAAAAGAATTACTATGCTTGCGCTTAACCCTCGGAATAGAGACACTGGGAATAACAGCTAAGCTATTACTGCTGTCATTCTGGGTCGAGGGAGTAAGGTTTTTAGGGGGATTAGAAATCCCATGACCAATCAACAATTCACTGGATTCTGTGGTTGGCAACATGTGTCGGTTACTCGTGACTATCGACACCAATCCTCTGCAATCGGTGGTGGACAACCTTGGAGAGTTACTTAAAACTCTGGTCACCAATTCACCCAGTAGGGCACAGTTGGCAACAATGTTGAGTCACTTGACAATGTTGACAACAATGGTGGGTCAGCGGACAATGTCACTGGCAACAAAGACATGTCATCTAAGACAAGACTTGTACCAACATTAGCCATGACCAATCCAGGATCTGTGGGAACAAGTGTCGTCCTGTAGTCCAAAACATCGCCGTCACTCTGAATTTCGTTACGATCTATGCAATCTTCCCATTCGGTTGGACTATCACCAAAACAGAAAGGGAAAACTAGAATTAGTTGATATAACAACTATGACCACACAGGTTTTGAGTTTAAAGGTCGAGCAGGTCACCTAATATATCCATCTCCATCTCCATTCAGAATGCGGATCACAGGCATTTCGTCCATAGGAAACTCATAACCAAATGCCGAAAAGGAACAATCAGTTCCATTGCGTACATCTGGTTTAATGACACACCTGACAGTAACTGTGATTTGTCAATTTCACAGTAGCACAACAAATATACTACAAGTTTTATATGATAACCCTTGTAGTCTATTTACCTAGAGATACCACTCATTTTAGACCCTTTACACGCTACAGAAGGACTGGGAACAGGGAGACGGTCTTCTACACATGAGCTAGCCCCCATGATTTCAGACCCGCGACCCCCTACTGACCTAAGAACAACGCATAAGATGACCCTATATCAGGCCAACTTTTGTTACACAACTTCATTTGAAATATCAATGGATGTGCACAATACCTGTTAGTCGGGTCCGGATTTTGCAAGGTCACAAGTGATGGAGGTTGAGGGAAGTAAACATCATTTGTACGTAGTAACTGCACAATTGGATCCAAATCGCAAAGATCATGTGGGACATTAACTCTTGGACTCTGAAAATTTTCAGAACAAAATGTAAGCAAAATAATATATAACATGGCTAAGAACTACAATAAGGGGATTTCTCCTTACCTGGATATTCTCCCTACAGGGATGACTGGGTTTTGGAAATATGGGTTGTCAGTAACAGGTCCATTTGAATCTATAAATGAGCATCGGCTCCCATTTGTCGTTACGTTACCATCAGATATAGGTGGACCTTCATCTCCAACAATCTCTTCGGTGCAGAACCGAAGCACACTGTTTAATCCATTGGGATTATTCACCACAAGGTCAGCAAGGGTCGAAGAATAGTATATATCAACAAAAACAGACACCCCGGGGGTGACGTAAACCCTCGAGTACACTTTGTAACGCTTCTGAGGGTCGAGGTCGAAAGAAACGTGCACAACTTTAATAAACTCCGACACAGCCATACTGGTGGAAACCGTCTGCATCTTGTTAACAATTGGGCCTATATATTGAGGATCATAACTTGAGGGATCTTTTATCGTCCCACTAGACGACAATATCACATTAATTAGTTTACCTCCAGAGGAAACAACACCCAATTAACGTTAATAGACCATCAGATAAACACTCAACAAACAATTTGATCTAAAAACAACACAGCAATTTGAAAAATATGTTACATACAAAACAAAAAGTCCAAATTACTTAAAAGTTAAATTTCATGGAAACCACGAGCCCTAAAAGTTAACAATCTCTTGCAATACCATTAATTTCACCTAATAAGACCATACGATAGTTTAAGTTATCAATATGAAACACAAATATTACATTTCACCTAATGATACATATTAGCAGAGCTGCATCAGATTCATGCGCCAGAATCATCGTCAAAAAAGTATAACAGTGGCTGGTTCTAACACGGTTGGGCTGTAAGTAGCAAGAGAACCCCCACAGTATAGTCACATTGCATAATTTGCATCACTAAACTCTTACACATATCACCTAAGTTGTCCAAACCTTGGGGCATTTGGATACCATAGGCCTCCTACACTTACAAGTTACAACGGCATGAAATCAAGAACCAAAACGCGCTCTTAAATCACTAACATGTTCTCAAAACTTATCCAATGGAAAGAAATTGAGCAAACAAGGCAGCAAACAAATGCTTCTTCTCTATTAATTATCAGTAAATTGTAAGTTTAATCAATTTTCAATTTTCGAGCTGCACATCAAGCAAAAATCATGCTACAAAACTAAAATTAAACCTTCACCCACTAGCTCAAAACCATTTAATAGCACAATCTTCTATCTAATTCACCCAATCGTCATTTTTCAACTTATCCAAATTAAAACACAATTGACTCTAGATTCTTTAACTTTAGAATCGATTCAGAAGAAGCATAAAAAAAAAAAATTAAATTCTCTTTTTCACATTATCACGCTTAACCTAATTGATTTCTACAATCAAACATAATTAATAAAGTCCGGCCATACCGGTGGAAACCCAACCTAGGGTTCGATTCAAAAATAACAAACTGCATCGACAGGAAACTCTACATACGCTTAGTAGATACATAATCACAAGTGAGTGAGGAAAAGTAATTTTGGCTCACCTAGAGGACTACCGTCCATCTCTGCTGCGATTTTCCTCCACCACAAAAAAGGAGGTAAAGTGACTGAGAGGGAGAAGAACAGAGCTGAGTCGAAATATAAAAGAAGAAGGAGAGTTGCATTCGGATTAGAATATTATTACCAAAACTAAATTATTAGTGTTAAAATAAATAGAAGTTTATTAGGAATTTTATAACTATTCATAAATGTTTTTATTTAAAAAAAAGAAAGACAATTAATACAAAGATATTGAGTAAGTTTTTTTTCCTTATATATGATCATATTATTTAAGATTTGGATATTAAAAATGATTTTATGATTATAAAAATAAAGGGTATATTTGATAGTTTAAGGAAAAAGTGTGTCTATAAACAGAGCGGACAGATAAAAATGGACATACCAAAGTAAAAATTAGGACAGATAAAAACGAGCAGAGGGAGTACGTATTATCCTTCTCTTCATATATATATATAAAACAAAATTTCAATTTCATTCCTAGCCCTCCTGGTAGAAACCGACTTCTCTCCATTGTTCGATTTTCTTTTCTCTTTAAACACGACGATGATTCATTGGCAACTCCAAAACTTTATCAATGTACGGTTACACAACTTTGGAATCTTAAGATACCAATAATGTAATGCTGTTATAATGATTATTAATTTATATTTCAGTTGGGTCCTATTGGATACTTAAAATTTTTATTATCTTAAAAATTTAACGAGGTTATTATTTTGATATACTTGCCCAAATTAGGACCGGCAAAAAATATTATTTTAGAAGTTTTAATGCAGCTTGCTTGACGACATGTACACACCACTGCCGGCAAACACCAGCTCATGAAGCTAAATTCAATTTTCAACTTTAGTCCGGGTACGTATCCTCCAAAAATGTCACATATACTTTTCCAAAAGTAAGCACACGAAAATCAAACTCTACAGTCTACACGTAAGCTTTAAGCTCAGTCCAATCCCATCCCATCCCAATTTTTAAATCTACATTACTTAAAAGCAGTAATTAATTAAACAAAGATTAGATTAAGAAATAAATAACTAAATCGAGAAAGAATCTCCTTCCCTAGGTGGTAGGTTCTGTCTCACTGTCTTTTTCTTCAGAAGTTGAAAAAAAAAACAGACAGACAACATTAATTGTCTCTCCAACACCGACTTTCCTCCCACTTTCCACATTCTCCGTCCTCGTCCTCGATCCCCAATTGGATCTCAATTCAACAGCACAGATCAATCCTCCATTGAATTGAAGCAGCGGCATCTGCTGCGGTGGTGATACTGTTCAAGATCTAATTCAACAACAATGGATATTTCAATACCAATAATAAACAACACTACTACTACTACTACAACTTCTCTCAAAGGTCATCATCATCATAATCATCTCAAAGACAACAACAACAAACACGACCGTCGCCTCCCATGTTTCCGACGAACCACCAACAAGATCCAGCTCTTAAAACCACTACTAATCTTCATCGTCGCAGCCGCATTCCTATTATCAATCCTAATCACCGCCGCATTCGGAATCGGAAGCTTAATCATCCACAGCTCGAAATCAACACCGTCGGAACTAACACTGGACGAGACAATGGAGATGGTGAATCTCGTCTGCAACGTCACTCACTACCCCAACTCATGTACACGTTCGTTGTACCAAGAGATCGTCGGTCCGGCAGTGGATAACCCCGCGAGGCATTACGCCGACGGTTTATTCAAGCTGTCGTTGACGGTTGCGACGAGGGAGTTGCTGAACATGTCTTCGTCGATTCCGGCGGTGGCGGTGAATCTGAAGGTGAACCGGAGAGACGAGAGGGTTAAGGTGGAAGCCGCGTTGAGGGATTGTCGTGGGTTGATTGAGGATGCGATTGATAAGATTGAGACGTCGATAGTTTCGATCGACGAGAAGGAGGAGGAGTATCGGAGGGACAAGAGGGGGTTGTTTATGGTGTCGGAGTCGAAGAAGATGGTGAGTGATATACGGGGATGGGTGAGTGCTGCGCTGACGAATACGGATACTTGTCTTGATGGATTGGAGGATGTCATGGATAATGATGAGAATTCCAAGATTTTGCCGGAAGATTTGAAGATTGGGATAATGAATTCCAAAGAGTATGTGACGAATTGTCTGGGGATTGTTTCGAATTTTGATACGGTTCATAAGCTTATCAGCCGGAATCGCCATCTTCATCGGAGGAGATTATAAACGGTTGACTTTGTTTGACTATTTCATTGGGATTTTGGTATAGTTTTGACTTTTTCATTCATTCATTTGTTTTTTTTTTGGGTGCTCAACTGGCCATAGTCTTAGTCTCCTTGTAATTGTTCCCATTCATTCACGTTATCTAGATACATTTCTAGTACTGTAGCTTGTAGGCAATTGTTGCCGCCGGTTATAATATCCTCAATTTAAAGTTTGCCGGAAGATTAATCCTAGTATTACTAGGAAGAATGGCATTGTGAATACACAGCAATCATTATTCTTCCAATTTTGTGTATTCATTTCCATTTGTGCAGATTGACTTTGCCTGACTCGCAATTCTTGCCGAGTTGCCATATTCATGATCTAAGTAGATATGCGACATTGACTTTATATTGTACACATTTGATGTTTCGATCTGAGTTTAACTCGCTTACATATTTATCGAAATATGTGTTGGTAAGCTTTCGCTTTAACCAAGTTCATCTTTGATTCTTGACGAGAGTCAAAAGATGATCATGTGAAAATCACCTGGTAACATCTTATATCATTTGTGTGAGATAGTCATTTGATGTAGAATCAGAATGTTTCGTATTGATCATTTGATCACTTGAAAATTGCTTTGAAGCTAATAATTTGTGTGAAACAGCTATTCTTGTCTTCCAAGAATGTTTCAATGATTGAAATGGGAGTTTAGAAAAATTAACCATTGTTTGGATATAACACAGTATGCTCATATGCTAACTGTTGTAAGAGTATTCCAAGTCTGAGAACTTAGTATGCATACCCGTATGCGTACTGGTTTAACAGTTGAAGTCCGGGAACTATAGTATGCCTACCCGTTTGCATACTGCTTTAAACTGAGTTCGGCCGTGAACAACAGTATGCGTGCAAGTCATGAAAGCCTAAAAAAGTAAAAGAGAAGTGCAACTTTAGGCCAATTTTTCAAGTCATGAAAGCCTAAAAAAGTAAAATCCCTGTCAATAACCAGCGGGTAACAATTTGTCAGATTCAACTGGCTTAAGTAATCATCTTTAGAGAAACTTTTACGAAACAAACACCTTATGCTACTGGACAACCCCATTAGCTTGCAGCTTACTAGACAAAACAACTAATAGAACTTCCAAATGTGGCAGACCCAAGAGACAAAGCACTGCTGTATATCCAAACAGGGTAGGGAAGGATGCATCCTTCGAGCCTTGTAGCATGAGAGAAACAACACACTCTCACAACCCGACTGAAGGATCTTGACTTCAAACAGACAAGTTTTGCAGAAAGTAACAACATTACGAGAATAAAACTCTGAATGAAAGACAAAAACTCCATTAACATACACCTGGATTGTAGTCTGTTTGCACCAACACAGTTGAATGGTCTGAGATGCAGCAGATAATAAAACAATGTATCTCCGCAAAGAACCCACACACACAGAAAAACCAGAAACACCATATACAAAGAGCATGAAGCACCAAGCCGGCAGTGTAAGCAAGGACCACAGAGAATTCAGAGAAGTGGAGAAGCATTAGACATAGTGAAAAGCAAATCACTAAAACCATCAAACCCATCTATGGGAGAAACAAAACACAAGACAGATTGAAAGAAATAGTGTACGAACCAAAAAATCCACAATTGAGAATATGCAACGGTAACGTGGAACTTGTGGTAATGGGTGGTTCCCATTTTAACTCCACTAAAGGAGAAGCATGTGCCTCTGCTATGTAACACTAAAACATCAACTGAGATGTACATTCAAGTTGCTTATAATATAGATTAAGCTCTCATTCTTACGAAATACTGTCATTGAGACTTATAAATCCACTGTTCTGAAACTTGATAGTAGATTTTAAAAATAAGCATACAAAGAAAATCCACTGTTCTGAAACTTGATAGTAGATTTTAAAAATAAGCATACAAGGAAAATCCACTGTTCTGAAACTTGATCGTGGATTTTAAAAATAAGCATACAAGGAACTTAACTGACAAAAAAAGAGAAATGGAGGCTTGAATCCTATTTCGTTCTAGATCAATGATTTGACAAATGCACATTTGTAGTAAAAATGTTGATATTCCCCTTACAATTCCCAAATGATCCAACTTGTATCCCATATATGATGATATGGAAGCTGAAAAAATCACGACAATATACACGGAGGGCCTGTTCTTATTTCATCTTCCATTTAAAAGCTATCAATCAAGTTAAAATTCATTTTACCGCTCAACTCTGTAGTGTTTCTGGTAAAAAAAAAGTTACCTCTGCATACAAATGTAACGCCAGCCCATAATCCTTCCCCTGGAGCTGCACCAGCCTCATCCTTTGGCCCCACTTCAGTTGCAGCTACCAGAGCTGTCAATCCATCTGGTCCACCATTTGGATTAGCACCTGCCTGCAGAGATGGCAAAAGATCTAACAAATACATAAATATTCAAAGATCCAGAGTTTAAATCCTCCTTTGCGGCCAAACACAGTGATAATAATGGTGTATATCCGGACTTTCATTGGTATACACACTCATGTCAACTCCATATTGCCTCCTGAAACAACTAAGGAAGAAACATAATGCAAAATAGAAGAAAACCCACTATGATCATGAAAGAACCTTGAAATTGGTCTCCGAGATGTACACCTATGATTATCCACTCTGCAACGGAACCTTTACATTAAAACTGACAAAAGTGCGCGTAAAATGAGCATACTATATGCACTCATGATGGGCTTGATTAATAACAAAAGGTAAAAACCTATACAGCCTAACTGGTAACCAAGTCTGTCAAATATAAAACGCAATCAGGAAACAGCAAAAAAAAAACTTCGAGATTGCTAGAACAAGAACTTGCGCAAACCTACAGCAAGAGACTCCACATTAGTCGATTTCCACGACTTTCAGTTCCACAGCTCCACCCTACTTGTGCCTCTTATTTAAAAAAATATTGCACACATTCTCGAACTGCTTCATCTTCTGGTTGATATCGTCTATGCCACCGAATTCACTGCTATCCAACCATTTAATGGCATCGCTGATTGCATCCTTGATCTTCCTCTTTTTGTGTGATGCTAGCTCCCCTCTTGTATTATCGATCATGTCCTTCATGTCGTTTGTGTAATTCTTGAAGGAGTTCCTTGCCTCCACCTTCATCCTGTATTCTTTATCTTCTGCCTTGTATTTCTCTGCCTCTTCTACCAGCCTGTCAATCTCAGTCTTCGACAACCTCCCTTTGTTGTTCTCAATTGTGATCATAGCTTTGCTCCCTGATGTATTTTCTTCAGCCGACACAGTCAATATACCATCTGCATCAATATTAATTTAAAGCATTCAGTGAACCTAGAAACACCGCGAGGTGCTGGAGGTATTCCACTCAACACGAACTGACCCAACAAGTTATTGTCGCTGGTTCTAGCTCTCTCACCCTCGCACACCTTAGTAATCACTTTAGTTTGGTTGTCATGTAAGGTAGAGTATGTTTTTTCTTTCTTGGTGGGAATGGGGGTGTTCCTTGGGATAATAATATCCATAGCAAAATCATCAACCTCGACACCAAGAGAAAGAGGGGTTACATCAACCACCACTAAATCCAGCACCTTCTCATTTGCTTCGCCACTCAAAATAGCCTCGTCAGGATTGATGCTTTTGCAGAGTTCCTTGCTATTAAAGAAATCCCGCAGTAGAGACTGAACCTTAGGAATTCTAGTGAACCCACCAACGAGGACAACATCATGAACGTCCCTCTTGTCCATCATAGCATCCCCCAAACATTTCTCAACAGGTTCCATACAACCCCTAAACAAATCATTGTTCAAATCTTCAAATTTAGCACGAGTGATGGACGCACTAAAATCGACTCCATCATACAAATCATCAATTTCAATGGTTTTCTGGTAAGCAGATGATAGGGCCCTCTTTGCCCTCTCACATGATGTTCTCAACCTCCTAAGAGCCCTTGGGTTTCCACTAATATCCTTCTTCTGCTTCCTCTTAAACTCTTGAACAAAATGATTTACCATCCTATTATCGAAATCCTCTCCTCCAAGATGAGTATCCCCAGTAGTAGCCTTAACTTCGAAATTACCATCTTTAATGATGAGTATCGACACATCAAAAGTACAACCACCAAGATCAAAGATAAGAACATTCTTAGCAGCACCAACATCGGTTGTTGCTCTCTTATCAAGACCGTAAGCAATTGCAGCAGCTGTTGGTTCACTGATAATTCGCATTACATTAAGGCCAGCGATGGTGCCAGCATCTCTAGTAGCCTGACGCTGAGAATCACTGAAGTAAGCAGGGACTGTAATAACAGCACTCTTAACACTAGTACCAAGATAAGTCTCACGCATCTTAATGAGAACCATGGATGAGATTTCTTCAGCTGAAAACTGTAACTCCTTACCCTTGTAATTGAGTTGTATCATGGGCTTCTCGTCCACTCCGGCAATGACTTTGAAGGGCCATAGTTTAATATCCCTCCGAACAAACCCATCGCTCATCTTCCTACCAATTAAGCGTTTCGCATCTGCAGAAACAAATTCAGTATACGATATCGAGATGTCAACTTTTTGCTCATGTATCAAATTGTAATAACAGAAGAAAATCAAAGAAATTTAGACATTGATCAAACTTTATGCAGAGAAGAAATTGAAAAAAGAAAATTAAGATTACCGAAGATTGTGTTGCTAGGATTGACAGCAGCTTGATTCTTAGCAGCCTCACCAATCATACGCTCAGTATCATTAAAAGAAACATAAGAAGGAGTAGTTTGATTCCCTTGATCATTAGGTATGATCTCAACTCGGCCATTTTTCCATACACCAACACATGAATATGTTGTCCCTAAATCTATTCCTACTGCTAAGCCCCCTATTTGCTTTTTAGTACCTGAGGATGACGCCATGGATATTGATGTTGAGTAGCAGTTTTCGAGAGAGACGAGAGAGAGAGAGAGAGAGTCGAAATGGGGAAGGAATTGTTGAGTCTCGATCTGAAAAATAACCAAAAGTTTTGAGTATAGAAAGACAGAGAAACCAATGAATTACGCATAGAAGCCAGAATCTACATTCCATCATTTTACAAAGTTTAAAAATTTAACCAATAAACATTTTCTTAAAAATGCTTTTACTGATTAAGTTACTAGTAAACCATCTTTGTACAAACTCATCAATAATTCCATCTAAGTTTAGAAATGATTCAAACCCAGAAAAAACATTCAGTCCACTGCAACTTCACTATGACAATAAAACAAACAGATGATGAACACCATAAAGCCATAACTTCACATATGCTCCAAATGAGTCCCAAATTGCCGAAATCCTTTGAGAAGCAAACAAATATTTTCAATCTAATCAAAACCCATTACTAAAACAGCAAAAAAAAAAATGGAATTGATAATAGTAACAGGGATTTTTTCTTAAAACCCTGGGAAAGAAAATCCACTAGACGCGGAAAATAAGAATGAGAAAAAGAGGAGAATAGTAGGGAATACCAGTGTTTACCTTCAGTCCATGGCTTCTTCATCCTTATTCGTCATCTTCAGAAATAATTCTTAACTTAAAGTTTTCGTTTTTGTCTCTGAAGTGAACTCGGACAGAGTGAAATGGAAGAAGAGAAATGAAATCCCAGTTTTAAAATCTCAAGGACATTTTAGTCATCATGTTGAGTTAGTGGTCCATGAGTCAGCTGTGTAAAGAGTCTGACATCTGACTTGGATGGAGTCAGGTTATGAGTCAGATCCAGAGTCTGATTCAGCGAGAAAAAATCAAGTTACATTGACCGGAAAAAGAAGGATGTGGAAACTCAGGATCATTCCCCAAGCCAAATCCATGGCTTCTCCAAAATATATCTCGATAGGAGAACAGTTGCGAAATGCCAACTATGTTTCTCAACAGCCGAGTGCAGTTGTAACCTCGATTTACAATAGCATGAGTGAGTTCCTATAATGTCCATTTTTTTCATGATTTATAAAGGGAATACCAGTCCTAATAAGTGTTGATACCGTTTCATATATGAAAAAAGAATCCCATCGATCCTGGCCGTTGAATCGATGAAACGGTATCCACACTTAGTAAGATTGGTATCCCCTTTATAAATTATGATCTTTTTGTGTAGTGGATCTCCATCTTCGATACAAAGGAAATTGTTGAGGCTTTTTCTTATTTTTTGGTTTTCCACAATAGTCTGTAATAGGTCAAATCAAACCATTTTAGACCGGACTAGTTTGCATGGTTCACTAGTTGAACCGATCAGGCCATCCGGCTTATAACGGTTTTAAACAAAGTTATCATGTGACTCTTGAATTGGACGGAAAGCGACTAGCTAGCTTGTCCGCTCCAATTCTCAAAACAAAAACATATGCGTATTAATTTATTTGGGAGTACATAAAACGGTAATTCAACCCCGTTATCAATACATTAAAATCAACAATCAGAGAAAAAAAAAACACGGTAAAGGCTCAACTTCACATCCCATCACACCACAACCACACAAATAAATGGACCGGCCCGTTGTGCTCTTAAACTCATCTCTGATTACGAAACCGAAAAGTGAAAGCCTTCTAATCCCAAGCAAGTTGTGGTAAGGCTACAAATGGAGCTCACCTTGCTTTTTCCATTGCTTTCACTTTTGCACTGGTATTTCTATCTTTATTTTTTACCGTTTTTTTTAGATTGTCGTCTTGCACGGTGGTGGTGTTCGCGTCTACATTGGTAAACGTATTTACCTACTTTTACAGAGAAGCCCGGCACTGCGTCGTCTCCTTTTGCAAGTAGTTGTTCTTGT
The DNA here is from genome assembly GCA_023531295.1 of Papaver armeniacum. NCBI lineage: Eukaryota > Viridiplantae > Streptophyta > Magnoliopsida > Ranunculales > Papaveraceae > Papaver > Papaver armeniacum. The sequence goes on along the minus strand of JAJJWW010016868.1, from coordinate 430,025 downwards.
ACTGCAACTATCATGTCCGTACAAGAGGGTGCTTGAGCAGCAGATGCTTGTGCCACTGTAAAACATCTATTTCCTATTAGAGCATGCACTTTCTATACATGGACATAATTTGTAACCACAGTCATCTTATTTAACCGGTATATATACGAGCGATACTGTAATTGATTATATACTTACTTGGATCAGCACTTCCAGATTTCATCGCTTCCATGCCTCCGGCCGCGAGGGCTTGGGCAGCAGCGGGATCAGTGGGAACTTCAGGCATTCCGGGAAGCTGGCCCAAGCCGCCCAACGGTGCCATTAGGATCATGACAAAGAAAGTGACCCTGCAAAAAATGATAATATGATTTCTTGCCATTCTGAAATGTCTTGAATCCTAGCTTCTAAAGAAAATATGTGTCAGAGACTTTGATTTGATAATCAGATTAGCTTGGTGTTCCATTTATTTATACTAGTAAGGCCACATGTGCGATGCACATGCTTGAATTTGATTTTTTTAACAACACCAAATTTGATAATAATGGAAAAAAAATCTTAAAATAAAAATTTAATATCCTTTTTTGTACTCATTACGTAGATAATTTAAAGAGCTTTCCAAATATATTAATTTTGCAAAAATCCGATGTGTATTTTTAAAGATATCTAAGTTTTATTTTTTTTGATCTATTTTTAAAACAATGACATTCCCCGTAAATACAAATATTAACTCAAGGCTTAGTTAATGGGGTATTATTATGTCATGTGAAAGGCTTCACCAAAATAAGGCTTCACCAAACAATTACCTCTTTTCTTTATATTAGTATAAGATAAGATATCCTTGGCCCCGGCTTCATCAACTCAAATAATGACAGCTTTACATTTTATTTTTTATTTGATTTTGATAATTACTAGACAAAAAATCTTCAGAAACTAATTAGGAGACATGTATGGTGCGCGCGATCTCTTTAAATCAATTAGATTTAGGAGATGTCCTAAAAGATTTTTTTTTTGCATTTTCATCCGATTTGAAAACTAAATAAGTCCGATTGATTTTGTTTTTAGTATATCTTTCGGACAGATCATGTCAATAGAATAGTCCACGATTGTTAAAAGCTGAGTACTGCTGACCACGTTTTACAATTACGGGGCTACAAAACATTTTGTTAATTTGCGTGGCCTAATGTCTAAAATTCTAAAAATAGGATGTTATAAACGGCAGTTTATTTGGTAGATGTCTACCTTTGTAAACATACGCATGCCGGCCCTGAGGCGAAGCATCCGAAGTGCTGCTTTGGGCAGCAAACGTTTTAGGGCAGCAAAATTTTATTTCACAAAATTGGTCAAAAAGACCAAAATCAATAATTCTGGGTAAAAAAGACACTTAGGTTTTGATGTATCACTTTTTCCGAAATGGGGCGAAAGTATCATTTTTTCGGAAACGGGGTGAAAGTATCACTTTTTCAGAAACGGGGTGAAAGTATCACCTTTTCTTAAACGGGGTGAAAGTATCACTTTTTCGCTTGCCTGCACAGATAGTTACTACAGTGCCAACTGTAGTTCTCCCTTCCTAATTAGTTGATAGTTGAAAACTTGTATAGTTAGATAAGTTCATGAAATAGTTGACAATTGAGCTTCATAAATCTATTGATCTTTTAATAATAATTGCCTCACATTTCTAATTGCTTATTGATTCTATCTTTTTTTAATTTTGTTAGGAGTTATAACTGCTGATTGTAATTCATAATTCAAAGAGTACCACATTATTATTGCTCAAGAGTTCTCAATTCAGTACAATCATATATTTTTGGGATCCTGTGGATGTGTCTTTGCTTGTGTTAAATCATACCGGAAATTGTTGTCTGGTTTTGTTGGTGGATATACTATGACAATCTTTTGCTTTTACTGAGATTGAGTTTAGGAATTGGATGCATAGTTCATTTGAATTTTATAGATACGGTAGTCCATCAAATACAAAACAATTGTTGGTCATGTTAAATTTGTTCAGCTAAAAAACAAGTAATTTGAATTATGCAGGTCTAAAGAAGATCAACAAGGACAAATTTCATGCCTTGCTAGAGGATGAAGCCATGGTTCAAGATGAAACTTTCAAATTAGCAGCTGTAGATCACTTTCTTGCTCATTTGAAGTGTGAAGTCTATACAAAACGTCCGGAAGTTGCAGGTTGAAGGTCAACTACCTGAATGCTTATATAGGTTAAGATTTTATTTTTAATTTATCATTGTACGCATCTGGTCTAATTGTACTGATTCAATGATTGAAAATAATCAATAAAAAGTTCTAAATTTCTGAAGTATTTATCTTATCTAACACCCTGAGGACAACGGGTGACATCCTTGGTCAATGTGGGAAGAGTTTTTCACCCACTCGGAACTAACATTGAACTACCTAAAAAATAGCGGTTAGAAACCTTGACCAACACCAAATGTGGTGGCCAAACCCTTGGACCAACTGAAAAACAGAGGTCAGAAACCTTGGACAACTAGAAAGAAGGTGGCCTAACCCTTGTACCAACTCAAAAATCATCGGCTGAAATTCTTATCCGACGAACCTTATCGAAGCTGAAGATCTTGAACAACTAAAATTTAGTTGGAGGAGGCTCTCTTCCCTCGATGCATCTAGCGGCTACAGCTCTTCGCCAACATCCAAACAACTAAAATTCAGTAAGATAAATCCTTGAGCGACAGACAACCTTTTTAGTTGGCCACCTCCACCAACAATGTATAAGTCTTCAACCTCCAATATTTTTGTGGGTTAGACATTTCAGTAGGTGCTCTACCAGCGAAAGTCAGTAGTTACTAAAAAAATGTTCTAACTAAAACCTGAGTCGCTTTATTGTAGTGGAAAGACATGTATTACAGCAACACGGTTGATACAGGTCTTTAGCAAATAAAACTTCAGCCTTAGGGTGAATCTGTTGCCATGTTGATTGCTAGAGAGCTCCAACCACCAAAACCGGCCCTGTACCAGCTAAACCCGGGTAGTCGCTAAAGTCCAGTTTTCTTGTAGTTTTAGCCTATATTATTAGTTCTTGTGGTGACTATATTGATCTGAATTTGATTTTCTTTTGATAAAGAAAGTGTCTATAATTTCATTCTAAAGTGAATGATTATCTCGTCGGCCCTATAGGTCACCTTTTTTTTTTCTGAGATTTATTTACATATTTTATATGTTTCTTTATATGTTTGTGGCTGTAACCAATAAATCCAAGGTTAATGTTAAATTTGTATGTCAAGTAGACTACAATTTTATTTTTCTGGAACATTTTTTTTTATGACTCTAGAAGTCATTATCCACAGTCCAACTGGTGTTGTTGAAATCCAGAAATTATTACGAGTATATATATGTCCTCGATTTAATCAGATAATACTCAACGAAACTTGTTTTCGTATATGCAATGAATATTTACTCCATAATCAGGGGGAGGCTATACACCACTAGAAATTGGTGTCCATTAACTTAAAAAGTTATATATATCTCCCATCATGATCAAATCGAAAAAGGCTGCCATCTCAAATAAGGCGCGGAAATATTTGATTATGCTTTTAATAAGCTTATGCCTTTTGGAAGGAAAATCCAGTCACATCTACAATAAACGTAGCCTTTTGGGTAGATATTATATGTAGACATCCATAATCTAGGCGTAATCATATGTGGACATCCATGTTTCGAAGTCTAGACATCGGACACTATTCATAAAATATGTGGACATCAGGCTATAAATATGTGGACATCAGCTATAAAATGTGGACATCAGCTATAAATATTTGGACATCGGGCTATAAATATGTAGACATCGGGCTATAAAGGGTACCTTGGGTATTAGGTAAAGTCAGTCACACTTTTGGAAGATATTGGGGATCAGTCACACTTTTGAAAGAAATGCACATTTCAGTCACAGTTTTGTATATTTCTGCTTCTCTTGGAGTCCTAGTCAATCTGAGGATATTTCGTGCCGCCTTTGGTATTGCCCGTCATATCATTTAAAACAATTGCATGCCTCGTTGATTAGTTCAATCTGGCTTCGATAGATGGATTATTGGACAGATTTACCTCTGGAGAGATAAAATTGCATTGTGAATTCACAGCAATCATTATTGTCCCAACTACCAATTTTCATTTATCATTATTTCAGGTGTAATGTGCGTCGCTTAAGTACGCCTTAGTTGCATGTGATCACAGAGCGTATCTCATTGAATTGGACCAATTGATATTTTGGTGATGACCGTTCCATGCGTGGGACTAATTGTATATTTCAGAACCCGATGTGCGGCAGCAATTCCTTATTGCGAATGATCCGAGTAAACTAATTAATGTGGGAATGTTATAATTACTCTTCATTTTGACTAACTTGGGACAAATACCCTTATGGAGCTTTACAAACACCCCTGATGGCATAACTGAAATTTTCTTTAAAACCATAATAGAGATAATTCCCAGTTTAACCTTTATTATTTCCCTTCTTCGTCTTCTTCTTTATTATTTCCCTTCTTCATCTTCTTCTTTATTTCCAACTCCGTCAAAATTCCTATGGCCACCACCACCACAATTTCTATGGCTGCGAACACAACCATCACGACCACCTCTGTCGCGCCCGCCACTTTTATAAGCACGTCTATTACGATTGATAAGTCCGATTTCAACTGATTTCAAACCAAATTCAGAGATCGATTTGATTTTGGTTTTCGATTTGATAATTTTGAGTTGAAATTCAGATTTTGAGTTGATTCAGATTCAGTGATTTGAGCTCAAACTTTTTGTCGATTCTGAAACTGGTAAGATTCAACTTTATTTTTAGGTTTAGGTTTTGAAAATTTTGAAAGCTAATTTCAGGTTTTGACTTTTGAATAACTTTATTAATTCATTCATAGGGTCAATAACAGTGGTGGGTTAATGTTTTGGTCGTGTATTTGGTGGTGGATAGTGGTGTTGGTGTTATTGCAGTGGTGGTGGTACAAACGCACCAAGAGGATTAGATGAATATCTTTTTCTTTCTATAACATATCCAAAACATTGAGCTCTTTTCCGACTAGGGAAGATCAGTTCACAACCAATGTTCTACAGCACCAAGAGTTGTTGTTGTTCCTAGAATTCCAGCGCCGTCTAGACATGGGTCCGGTGGATGCTTATGAAGGGTCAATAGAGAATTCCGAGGTCGAGATGGGCTATATAGGAAATGAGTTTGAGTTTAAGACAATCTGGGAAGGTCAGTTGATACGAGTTTATGAGGGGTTTTGGGTTTGTTTGATGCCGGGAATGCAGGAAAGAGGACTATCTCTTTGCCGTTGGAGTTGGTAGTGAACCGTTGAGATTAAGGAGAAATGAAAGTCAGGGAAAGATCAAGAAGAATGGGTTTATTGGATACGAGTTTGTGTGAGTTTGAAGCCCTGAAATCAGCAAAACAAAGTGATGCTGCTATTATTCAAGTTGATAAATTGATGAAGAAAGAAAGTGTTTTGAATGTTTATGGGAAGGGAAGGAATTGATTCAGGTAGTATCCAAGATGCAGTCATACCTGATCCCTTATCATTCGAGAGACGCACATTTAGTGCTTGAGAAAAGGTTTGAAAGACTAGTTCTTCACAACTTCAGGTTCAATTTGCGACCAAGTTCGGTTTGCGACTAGTTCCTCACGGCTTCAAGGCCCAATCTGTTGGTTCTTGTAGTAATTATTTGATTTGGGTCGTTTAAAAGGATGTTTTGGTTAGTGGTAATGATAAGAAGAGTGAGTTTGGTAAGGAGATAATTGGGTTTGTTGATGTGGAGATATCAACTGGAGATGTGATTTATGGAGAGTTCAATGACTTATAAGAAATGCACTTGAAGCAGTTATATTGAGTTTATGTCCTGCTGGGATACTCACCGGGAATCCGCTTTCGAAACAAACGTAGAAGGTATTGATCTTTTTTATTTTTTGTATAAATGTCTTTAGAGCTTAAATTGAGCCTTGTTAGCAAAACAGGAAAACATAGTGTAAAAATGAGTTCCCAAATTGCTTGTTGCTTATTGAATGTCATAATCAGTAAAACTATTGAACGTAGTGTGTTTAGTTATTGATGTTAACTGTAAATTTACTTAAATAATTGGAAACCAGTTGGATTATAATACACTTTCCTTTTGTGTAAATGTATCGAAGCGGTGGTTTGGAGAAAATTACCCCATTGTAATTTGAACTATTAGCAATAAGATGGTATAAAAGAAGGAATCACCATCATACTAGAGTTGATTGCAAACTATAACAGGTGAACGGGTACCGACTTAGTGGATTTGTCTTGATTTTGGCTTGATTTTGTATTAATGTCGATTTCTAATTCCTAGCCAGTGATGTCTCAATGCTTATAACTACTTCATTTGGCAGTTTTAGGATTGTTTTTGTGCATTTGAAGTTGTGCAGGTAATGTTAACATTATAGCTTCTGCTTTGTTGAAAGGTATGTTAATTAGTTTGAAGCTGATTAAGATTGGAATCACAAGTAGACTAGACAATTGAGATAACAAACTTTGAGCACCTGAGATTAAGTTTTTTGAGATGCACAAGTTGTCTGCAGTATTGACACCTGAGATGTGATTTTGATATGTCGTTTTGTATTGACGAATCTATGGTGCAATGGTAGCACAACTGACTATACGTCAGAAGATGTATGTTCGACTCACACTAGGTTCACTCATTTGTGTATAATTTTTCTTTTTGGAGACAACTTGTTCCAGTTGCCTCCACTTTTGAAGACAACTTTGTGCTAGTTGCCTTCACTTTTGAAGACAACTTGAGCTAGTTGCCTAAGTTTCAGAGACAACTTGAGCTAGTTGGCTCCATTTTGTTTTGCAACTTGTTCATGTACACTATTTATTGGAGACAACTTGAGTTAGTTGCCTCCGATATGGACACTATTTATTGGAGACAACTTGAGCTGGTTGCCTCCACTTTTGGAGACAACTTGAGCTAGTTGCCTCCGATATGGACACAACTTCACCAAGTTGACTCCACATGATAGTGGTGGCCGTCGGCGGTGGTGGTTGGCGGCGGTGATGGTGGTTGAGGCGGCGGTGGTTGGCGGCGGCGGGTGGTGGTTATTGGCAGCGGCGGTGGACATTGGTGGTGTTGGTTAGCGGCGGTGGTGGTTGGCGGTGTTGGTTGGTGGTGGTGGACAGTGGAGGTTGGCGGTGGTGGTCGTCGGTAGCGGTGGTGGTGGTCGTCGGTGGTGGACAGTGGTGGTGGGCGGCGGTGGATAGTGGTGGTGGTGGTGGTTGGAGGTGGACAATGGTGGTGATGGTTGGCGGTGGATAGTGGTGGTGGTGGTTGGAGGTGGACAGTGGTGGTGGTGGTTGGCGGTGGACGGTGGTGGTGGGCAGTAGAGGTAGTGTTTTCTTTTTTTTTTTTTTTTTTTTTAAATAGTGGTTTTGTATATACACTATACAAAAGAGGGTATTTCTCTAATATAAAACAAAGCATGGACAACTTAGCTTAGATAAAGGACGCTCTGGATTCATTCTTGGGGAAGCTAAATCTATGGTTGTGGTTGTTTACATCATTATTGTATCATTAATTTTTCATAATGAATATTTTATTAATCTCTCATTATAAATGTTTTATAATTATGTTAATTAATATACTTTCATTAAATTTCTTATGAATTTTTCATTATAAATATCTTCTTATATCATAAATATCTTAATTTAATAGATGTCTCACAATTTTCTTAATGAATATACTTTCATCATTAATATTTTATTAATGTTTCCTTATAAATGTCTTATGATTATCCTAATAAATACTTTCATTAAATAAATAATAAATTTGTTAATAATCATATTAATTGGGTAGTATTTGTTGGTGGTCCATGGAGCCTAGGTGATGATGGTGATGGGCGGTTACCGGTGGTGGTAGTGTAGGTGGTCAGTGTGGTAGTCGGGTAGTGGGAATTCTTACTCTATGTGAAAATAAGTCAAGTTATAATACAAAAAAAAAAAAAAAAAAAAAAAAAGATTGTACAGGCTGACCGCAATTTACCCTAAAAATAACCCGATAAAAATTTAACGTTGATAGTGTAATGTATATGTTATTGGGATGGCAACTGTTTTGATTGGTCCCATTATATGTTTCATTCGGTGGTTTCTTCTAAACACCTATTACGGTCAACCTAGCAATTCTCAAAAAAAAAAAAAAAAAAACCATGGAAACAAATTGCATTAACCCGAGTAATAGGTTAATGCACAATCCATCGCGTCATGTGCTTATTTTAGAGCTCCCTTAGGATGGATTGTTGTTTTCAAGTTCTCTCTTAATTTGCATGTAACAAACTAAGAATAAGAAACTTCACCTTAATTTGCGGTTAACCTCCCAACTTCTCTTAATTTGCGGACAACAGAAGTTTTGGAACAACAAGGCCCTAAAATGTAATCCAGTCACCGGACGTTACGGTGAGAAACTAACAGTGGCATTGACGTTATTTCGGTCAACTTATCTGATTTGATTCCAGCGATTTCCACGTTAGCCTGACGTTAATCCGTGTAGAAAAAGGAAAAAATCAATCAATCCGATATAGCTCCGTGGTATAGCATCGTGCATGATAACGTTTTGGAGTAACAATTAGAGAAGGAGAAGAACTTCTCTAGCGAGATGACATATCATCTATCGGCGAGTCATTGTGATTACTGCAATTTCATTTTTCCGATAGTACATGGTTGGGTTAAAGAGTCACATAATTAAACATCGGATGGGAATACACCTTTCCCCGGTAAGGGTTAACATCTAATCGATTCCAATTTTCATACTTATCGAAAAAATATGGAATCACGAATTAAGAACAAACTAAGAATAAGAGCTCCCTTAGGATGGATTGTTGTTTTCAAGTTCTCTCTTAATTTGCATGTAACAAACTAAGAATAAGAAACTTCACCTTCTCGTTAACCTCTCAACTTCTCTTAATTTGCGGGATAACATAAGTTTTGGAACAATAAGGCCCTAAAATGTAATCCGAGTCACCGGCATTTACGGTGAGAAACTAACAGTGGCATTGACGTTATTTCGGTCAACTTGTCTGATTTGATTCCAGCGACTTCCACATTAGCCTGACGTTAATCCGTGTAGAAAAAGAAAACAAATCAATCAATCCGATATAGCTACGTGGTATATAGCATCGCATGATAACGTTTTGGAGTAACAATAAGAGAAGGAGAAGAACTTCTCTCGAAAGGATGACATATCATCAATCGGCGAGTCATTGTGATTCTTGCAATTTCATTTTTCCGATAGGTGCTTGCGGTTGGGTTAAAGAGTCACATTAAACATCGGATGGGAATACCGCTTCCCGGGTAAGGGTTAACATCTAATCGATTCCAATTTTCATACTTATCGAAAATAAAAATGGAATCACGAATTAAGAACAAAAAATATTGTTATGCCAAAAGTGAAAACGTATTTGTGGCCACCTAAGTGAAGTTTACCTATTGTCTTTTGGTACAAGACCATTTTGGATTTGATGGAGGGCAACCAATGGGTTATGTATCTTTTTTTTTTTTTTTTATATGATCCGCGGCAAGACATGTTTTGGTGATATAAATTGGGCAATGAACATATAGACAATGATCAACTCCCGTGCCGTTACGGCACGGGTCAAGGCCTAGTTAGTAATGTATTAAGCTTAGGGGTATAATTTAAGTTGAAAATATATTTTTCAATAGGTCTCATAATATGGGTATATTGATAATGTTCCCTAATTAATTGTATATTTCAGAACCCGATGGAGCCTATTACTTACTTAAGATCTGATACGCGTAGCTGGGTACCAACTTACGGGACTAATATAAGATAACTAGCACCTTTGATTGGCTAATTCATTTTATATGGTTATTCTTCAATCTGTTTTATCTTAGCAGGGGTGAGTTGAAACTCATTATTGCTTTTGATCATATCTCTCTATACATAGGGAACGGAAAGTAGTGATTCGGGAAATACTTAAGTGTTGATTTTGGTAGAGAAATCTTTAACTGTAATGGTAAAGTTGGTCATGATTTTAATTGGCGGTCGATAAGAAGGTGAAATGTTGATTTTGGTAGAGAAATCTTAGCACCAAATAATGATCTCTGCTGGTTTAAGTCTCACTGTCTCTACACCTAAAAATGGGCCGGTGTGGCATCCTCCTCCTCGGCTCCTCTCATGCATCAACTTGTTGCCGATGATACTTTTGCTTCTCGACGCTGGATTTACAGACTGTAGAATCTCTCCACGACATGGTAATAAAAATTGCTTGGACGTGTTAAACTGATACACTGCATATCCTCAGAATCATAAATTACTTCCCCTTAATAACTTGAAGGAAAATGAGTTACCCGCATCCTTGTCGATCCTGATGCACATCTTTAATACTCACTCCGTCCCACCATTAGATGACCTACTTGATCTAAGATCTTGTCCCATCATTAGTTGACCTATTTCATTAATCAAGTGAATATCTCTAAAATTACCCTTTTAATTGATTATCGGTATCATAAGAAATATGTATAATTTGATATTCATGTTTATACTCGTTACGTAGGTGTTTTAAAATGATTTTCAACGGTACAAAATTTACGAAAATCTATGGTATAGTTTGAGAGATAAATGATTTCTAAAATTTACAAATTATTATCCATAAGGGTATAGTTGTAAAAAATACTTAAAAACACTCATTTCATTCATTGCCTTAAGAATTGTGCAAACTTCAACTAGGTCATCAAACTGCACCACTGCCCCCTTAAAAGACCGCAACCGGTACGCTACTTAGATCCACAACGTGCTGCAAATCACAGGATTAGAAATCCATGAAGGTCAGAAAAATAGGAAAAAAGAAAATAATCCGATTGTTTTATAGATTGAAGAAACAAGAAAAATATAGGACCTCACTGTATTTGAATGGAAAACAGCAATCCGTTAAAAAAAATCAAGAACAAATAAACATAATCATAGAAAACAAATAAGTAAATCGTATCGAATCACCAAAAACTTCATTCGGCGATGATGAGTCTCTATTCGAGTTCATCAGCGACAAGTTGGATCATGGACGGTGGTCTAAGATAGTTTGAGAAGAATATCAATAATGGGGTTGCAGCTGCTGCTCCTGCTCGAGGGAAGAGAGAAGAAGACCCGTAGCTGCAAGAATTTGAAGAGACGGGAGTTGACCCACTCCAACTAATTTTGTACAACTTTGGCGGTCGGAAAACTCCAATTCCACTAAATTAGGAAGACAAGAAGACGATCGATCGTTGATTTCTATTGATAAACAATATAATAATTAAACAATATAATAATTAAACATCGCAGTACTGAGTAAGACACAAGATCAAGTCTAAAGTACTGAAAACCAAACCCAGAGACTGTAAGGAAGAAAGAAAAGAACAAAGAGGCAAATGACATGCTTGGGAACAGATTCAATTTTACGATCATGTTTGCCAAACATGAGTAACATACATGGTTCTCTAACCTTATGAAACTGAATCCTAAAGTAGTTTTGTATAAAATCCTCAAGTAGACACGGGAAAATAGCATCAAATCCCCAAACTGTGACTAGATAACATTATGTTTCAAAATATCTAGTTAGTTAGACTACATTCCTTCTTAGCATATTCTCGCTAGACCTCATTCAATAAATTTCTCCACAAAAGCTTTCAATTTTTCTATGAAACTCTAATAGCTGATATGCATCCTATCATCTAACAGTGACATGGCAATATTTCAATACAAAGCCAGAAGTTACTCTTGATGCTCCAGAAGCCTCAACTGCGGGAGCAATGTCCTGTGAGGTCATGTGTTTTCTTAATGATTCTCAACTGGAAGAAACAAATAAAGATGGTGATGTTTCTTTCTCAACTTGAAGGGAAGGCATTCCTTGGGACTATAACATGATTCTACAACAAAGGTGACCATAAATTACTTATACAAGGGCACTTGTGTTTAACTTAATCAGAAAAAAAAATTTACAAATTGAAAGGTAGATGGTAAGGTCTGCACTTAGTTGGAACAGTCAGCAGCAGCCTTACATGACATACAATATAATTCAAATTATGAATTTAATGAACTCAATTTGTGAAGAAAAACAACCAATCTAACCAATTAAACCTCAAAAAGCACAGAAAACAGAGAGATTTATTAGGTATTACGAGGTCAATTAAATAAACCAAAAACAAAAAAAAATCGGAGAGATCTAGGTATTAAACAAAAAAAATTCTAAATGTACACATGAAAAAATGATTTCCTACTTCAAATTGAAACCTTGATTTTCGAGATCTGAAATTGAAACCTTGTTCTTCTTCATATATCTGGAAATTTGCAAATTATAATCGTTGATACAACATTAAATCAAAACGATCAAACAAAAACCTAAATTCAGATTTCAATTTCAATGTCGAATCACACCTGACTCCATGTATAATCAAAACAAGAGAGGAATCAAGTTTAATCTTACCTGATTCCAAATATAATCAAAGAGCAACTTCGGATCGATATCGTCTCTATGGATTAAAAAAACTAAATCGAGAGCACTGGATGGAGAGAGACGAAGGAAGTTTTTGAAAGGAAAAATGAGATGGGAGTTAGACCGAGTGTTCGAGCCTTCGAGGAGTAGGGAATTGTTTTTGCTATTGGGCCGCCAAATATTATGGGGGCTGTCCTTTTTTTTCCTCTAATGGAACTCGAGGTCGCAGGTTCGAGCCACACTAGCTGCAATTGTTTTTTTAAAATTTATCAAAAAGCTTAATGGACAGACTTTTGATCACAAAATAATGATTGAAAGTGGGCAAATGGTCAGCTGTAAGATCACACTTCCTAAAATGTATGAGATGTATAAGGAGGTCTCCATGTTTAAGATCACAAACAATATAATATCAATGGTCTTTAAGTTTTAGCCTTAAAAATATCACAAGTGTTCATAAATTGTGAACTTTGGTCTGTGATCTATAGCATTTTTTGTTGTAGTGATCCCATCCACTTCGGAAGCTTTAAACTGGGGAAACCCTCGATGAACAATTCCTCCAAATTAGGGTGAGGTTGGAGACATTCAAACACCAAAAAAGAATTATTAACAGCCACTTTTTCTTTTGCTTGGAAATCCTTCCATTGTAAACTCAAAAATCGAATGTTTTGCTTTCCTTTTAATTTTGCCTTCTCTGCCTCAATTTTACCACCTCTCACATTCTCTAGATTTACTATCACTATCCTCCGAAGGGAGTTTAGATGTGCTAATTCATGGATATTGGAGACGTCTTCTGTTGGAAAAAACTGGGTTGCAATAGAAGATGAAATAAACACAAAAGAGATTGTTGTACTCAAAAGCTTTCAAGGCTCATACGATTTATTTTAGACAATTATTTCTACCCTCCCAATAAATTGGCGATTACAACAGGTATGTGAAATAATGCCTTCAGGATACAATGAAAGCCCTACAACAGAAATTGAATTCAAGGTTTGTACCCCTTGATCCAATCAAGAACACATGTAAACAAAATTTCTGATGATGCTTTAGAAAAGAGAGAAAAACAGAGAAGGGTTTTTCGTTAGATTCTTAAACGAGTTTTGGGAGATGCTATTTATGGAGGTTTTCGCATCTGTTGGGAATAGACATATTTTTCACCAACAGGCTTCTCTGAAACGATGAGTCTCTTCATCATCAGACATCAATGGCGTCTGTTGGATTTGAATATTCTGGATATGTTTGTAACGGCCGAAACAGTTACGTACCACCAAAAAATTCTTCCCCTATTTTCAACAATCTCCACCGAAACAGGACCCCCCCTTGGATAGCGCAGTTGAAAATATTCCAACATTCTCCCCCTATTTTCAAAAACCATAAAACAAAGTTAAAAACTTTTAAATCAGAGTGACTGCATCACCGAAGTGACTGCCTACGTACCCGAATGGGATCAATCCAACGTAGTTCAAGCACAATTGAGACTAAGAATCATCGTTGAAATCAACACATAAATGATAGGTATCTTTTGGATTTGAACCTTCACTTAGTGTAAGAAACTCAAAGCCTTATCGAGATTCTATGGTGAAACCAGTCTTGAACCAAGTATCCCTTATGATAAAACCGGAGTCTCCACACATATTGATTTCATAAATCATGTGTTCTGTAGCCAATCACGTTAATGGCCATGTGCTTATATCCTTATTCATGAGTCTTCTTTAGAGAACGGTCTTCTTCTCTTAGGAAACGGCATGATTTCCATACTCATATAGGTAAGTCTCGAAGGTGTTTCTGCGATACACCTTTTACTAATCACGGACTCATTAAGGATTTACATCCATCCTATTTTCTTGCAGAACCCAAAGACTAATTAGAAATGGGAAGTTTTATATTAGTGCTCCATAATCTACATCCATAACTTGTTGGTACCACATTGAACCTTGTTTATCTTTTTCAAAACATAGGTTTTGGGTTTCTGCTATGGGAGATCAAACTTCTTTCACAGACCTTAGTCCCATTTCTTTGCTTTTTATTGAAACCACCGAACTTGGTAGACTCTTCGTAAATGGGTCTGCCAAATTCCTCTTTGATTCAATAAAGTTAACTATAACCACTCCCCTCTTGAGTAGTTGCCTAACCATTTGATGTCTAAGACTTGCATGTCTTGACTTTCCATTATAAGTCTTACTTGAGACATTATAGATGGTAGCTTGATTATCACAATTAATCAAGACCGCCGGAGTTGGCTTCTTCCAAAATGGAATTTCCATAAGTAGGTTCCTAAGCCATTCTTCCTCCTTACATGCATCCGTTAAGGCTATTAATTCGACAACATTATTGAATCGAAATACAAGTCTCCTTCTTGGAACTCCAAGACACAAAGAGCACCCCTAATGTAAAGATCCATCCGGATGTTGATTTGGACTTGGCCTCTACATCGTTCCAGTTAGCATCAATGTACCCTTCCAGTCAGCGGGATAGCCTTGGTAATGCAAGCCAAAATTCATTGTACCTTTCAAGTAAGCCATAACTCTTGAAACTGCTTTCCGTGTTCATATCATGGATTACTTGAGAAACGACATAACACCCCACGGCTTGGGCTATGTCCGGTCTTGTGCAATGCATAGAATACATAAGACTTCCAATGACACTGGAATACTCAAGTTGTGCATGAGTACGTCCGGTGTTCTTATTTAACTTGATAGTATGGTCTAAAGGAGTAGGTACTGGATTGTCATCAAAGTGACCATACTTCTTGAGAAATTTCTCAATATAATGAGATTGGGTTAAAGCAACTCATTTCCCTTTCTTAGGATCTTAATTCCCAAGATTACATCAGCCTCTCCTAAATCCTTCATATCAAAGTTAGAGCTAAGAAACTTCTTTGTTTCTTCCACAACAGATATGTCGATCCAAAAATAAGCATATCATCAACATACAAACAGAGAATTACACATCCAACTATCATGCTTATTATAGATACATTTATCCGATCATTCACCACAAAACCATATGACAAAACCACTTTGTCAAACTTCTCATGCCATTGCATGGGAGCTTGCTTCAAGCCATAAAGAGATTTTACTAACTTGCAAACCTTCTTTTCTTGGCCTAGCAATATGAAACCTTCAGTTGTTCCATATATATTTCTTCTTCCAAATCTCCATTTAGGAAGGCGGTTTTGACATCCATTTGATGAATAATTAACTTGTGAATAGAAGCAAGTGCTATTAAACAACGAATAGATGAGATGCGAGCAACGAGGAGCATATGTATCAAAGTAATCAATTCCATGTATTTGCTTATAACCCTTAGCAACTAATCGCTTTGAACTTATCAATGGAACCATCGGCATTCATCTTTCTCTTGAAAATCCATTTACATCCAATAGGCTTTACGCCTGAGGTAAATCACAATATATCCAAGTACCGTTGGTCAAAAGAAATTCTTTTCATCATTGATAGACTCTTTCCAAAAACTAGCATATTTGGAACTCATAGCCTCAAAGATAAGTTTTAGGGTCATCATCAACATGCATAACATATTTGGTAACACTAAGAATTCTATTCTTATTACCTTCTACAAGATATGTTATAAAGTCCTGACCAAAATTTTTCTCTATTCTTTCTCTCTTACTCCTTCTAGGTTCGATATCTTCTATGGGTTGAAGTATCCTCCATGTCTCGAGTAGGAATAGAATGATCATCATTCTCATTAGTCTCTTGATTCTAGACTAGGTAACAAATGAGTTCTCCATGGGTTGCATTTGAGAACTGTTCCTATTTAAGTTCTCAAAGAATTCCACATCTACAGATTCTATAATCTCAAAAGTTTCAAGGATAAAAAATGCATGGGTGATACTATTAAGAGAGTATCCCACAAAGCACATTTATAAGCCCTTTTCCATTTTGGTCTTTTAGGATCGGGCTTTCGAACATATGCTAAGCAACCCCAGGACTTTAAGTCTCTTCAAGTTTGGTTTCCTCTTAAACCATAATTCATAAGGAGAAACATTCTTCTTTTTCAAAGGAACTCTATTCAAAATATAACATGCAGACAACATAACTTCACCCCACAAAGAATTAGGCAAACTAGAACTTATAAGCATGCAATTAACCATATCAATCAAAGTTCTATTTTTCCTTTCATCCATACCATTTTGTTGAGGTGTATAAGGTGCAGTAAATTGATGAATTAAACCATGATCTTGACAAAAGAATTTAAATTCATTAGGAAAATATTCACCACCACGATCAGAACGTAAAATCTTAATTTTCAGTCCTAATTGTGTCTCTACTTCTGCTTTGTATATTTTGAATATGTCAAAAACGTCATCCTTAGATTTCATCAAATATGTATAAGCATATCTAGTACTATCCTCTATAAAAGTGACATAATACTTATTTCCACCACGAGTGGCAGAACCATGCAAATCACCCACATCACTGTGTACTAATTCAAGTAAGGAAGAATTTCGTACAACAGACTTATAGGAAACTCTAGTTATCTTTGCTTGCACGCATATTTCACATTTAGAAGCATGATCAAAATTACAATCAGAAATCAACGAATAAAGGATAGCGCAGTTGAAAATATTCCAACATATTCTTCTTCTTTATTAACGAATAAAGGATGTAATACTTCGAGACGAGTTAGCTTTTCAATACCTCTAGGCATTCTTACATGACTTGTCTCTCCCAAGTAGTACATAATTCTCAATTCCACCCAATTCTTAATGTCTTCGGGTAACTGACAATTTCTTCCAAAGTGCACAAACTTAAATTCACAGATGTTGCTAGTCAAAGACTCTGGCAATTATGTTATTCCAGTACCAAGCAAATCAAGTGACCTTAGTTATGTCAGAGCTCCAAAGTTACGAGGTAGTGCTTTTAACTGAGAACAACAAGTGAATAAGAAATCCGTTAAATTGTAGAGGAGAGAGATTGAATCGGGTAACTCTGAGATTTTTGTATCCGAAATTTCAAGGGACGATAGACTCTGGAGATGCCTGATATTTTTTGGCAAGACAGTTACCCTCACAATAATTGATTTTTAAAGCCTTGACTGGTTAGCGTGGTGACTAATCGGGTAAAAGCTGTATGCGTCAGATAAGAGAGATTTAGATATCGCAACTTAATCAAAGAACCAATCCGTTGAGAATGTTTTGAACATTTTTTGGATGCATGAAGGTTGAGAGTTTGCAGTTGTAGAGTTGATTAATGGACACGGCATGAACATCTTCAAGATTAGAAAAACTGAGTTCAAGGAACCTCATATGCTTAAACTTCAAAGTGGAAGATATAGTTTTTGGTCTTCCAAACTCACAACCTAGCCGATGTATCACACGAAGACGCTTGTTACTCTGCGCTTCCATCCACAATTCCAAATGCTGAGGTGGCGTGGAATAGAGGTGTAAAACGTCTTGGCAAAGATGACCCACCCACGAAGTCACGTGCTTAGCGTCTTTGCGTCTTTGGGCATTAAACATCTTAGGAGATTCGGACGTCTTTGTCTTTGTCTTTGTGCTAAATGGCGTCTTTGTCTTTGTCTTTGTCTTTAAAAATAAACGTCTTTGTGCCGTGTTGTCTTTGTGCTAGCACATTTATTTGAGGTTCTTCAAAATAAATATTTTTGAGATAATTTAGTTAGTACTTGTATTATTATATAAATAAATTAGCATACCGAAGATAAAATGTCAGAAATTGGCTAAAACAATGATTTTTTTGTGAAATATGCATCAAAAGTGATGTATTGTGTAGTATTTTACGCATGACGTGGCGTGCTTTCTTCGCGTCTTGTGTTGTCTTTGGGCGTGTGCTAACACGTGCCGCGTCTTTATCTTTGGCCGTGTTTTATTTTATGCCGGCACGGACACGGACATTAAACAAACGTCTTTGTGCCCGTCTTTGGGCCGGTCACGTCTTTGAAAATCTTTGTGCTCGAATTTTAACGTCTTTGTCTTTGTGCCATAAACGTGCTAGCCTGTCCCAATTTACACCTCTAGCGTGGAAGATAGAAGATGGATGGATTCCACCATAAGACTTGCTCTAATGAAAAGAACAATAAATATTAGTTTTTTTTTTTTTTTTTTTTGATCAGCTGAACAATAAATATTAGTGGATGAAATGAAATCAGTGTTGGTGATAAATCTATGGATTATCACCAGCGTGAATAGTTATTTGATTTTGGGTTTGGTTGAAATTGGAATTTAGGTTTAAATTATGGGTTTTCGTCGGAATTGGGTATTCAATGTATCGGGTTTGCATTCACTAAAATGTAAGCTTTGAATCGAAGAAAAATAAAAACAATCAGTTCACGCCGTTTAATGGAGAAGAACATCAGCAACACGTCGGCTTTTGTTTTAGGTTACCAAGTGAGGGAAGGCGACCGATGTGGTGAGGGGATGCTATATGGGTAAAAAGGATACTTCAGATACAACACAAATGAGTCGCACATGTGCTTAAAGGATATTTTCGGCAGAAATTTAATTTAGGGGTAAGTTACCAATATTAATAATTTAGGGGGAAAGCTACATTAGTAATTCGTTTAGGGGGTAAAACTCAAAAACCCCTAAGCACTATAATATAATGTTATTACACTGATTATTAATTTATATATTAGTTGGGCCCTATTGAAAACTTGAAATTTTTATTATCTTATAAATTTAGCGGGGTTATATATTAGTTGGGCCTATGTCACTACTGCAAGTTTTTTCAATCAGTCGTGTGACCGAAGATAAACAGGTTGCTAATCACTATGTCATGTGTGGACATCATGAGGTCTCTAGGATGCCTGGTTATCATGAAATCAAAGAGCAGATCCTTGAATGTCATGGTAGTTGTTGATACTCTTGAGATGGAAGATTTTGTTTATCAACCAAGAAACTCTTATTACAAAGCTTATTGATACCCTAGTTTGTGTGTTGTGGTAATCTCGAATTACTTTCCATATTCCAAATTGCTAACTAGGGTCTACCAAATGTTGAACACTGGGCAGGCATGTTGACGGTTCGCACCATCCAATTTGACATGGTACTGGTAGGCATACCCTTGGACGGTGGAACTAACCCACGTTCGTAATTAATAGATATTTAATTATCAAAGGTAGTACTGCAGGCGGAGCAATGGAGCACACGTTGTTGTTGCATTCATAAATGGTCGTTTGTTAGTTTATTGAATAAAAGTTGGACGATTACAGAGTAAGGGCAGCTGCAAATCTAATTTTAAAACCAAATAACTTGATTTCTTGTCTCGAATTATTATCTTTCTGGCAATTGCAGAGTGGACTTCACAAATCTACAACAACCTGTCCATTTAGTTACCAAATCTTTTCTCGAGGATCCTGTCCAACATAACATTGACCTTCTTTGGCAGAGATGTAAAAGATCTCCAAACCATGAATGACGCTGTATTAGTGTAATGACGCTGCTATAAATAGAGTACTGTTTTGCATAGGGCTGTCTCATAAATCAAACTCTTTCTTTCTTCCTTTTTTCCAATCAAGAAAAATTCTAATATTGTTAATCAAACTCTAAGCTGATCCAAAATGGAAAAAAATTTCATCAACATTATTTTCTTTCTAGCGCTCACCATTATGATATTTTCTACTGCTTGTTCTGCTCAAGAGACTGCCATTATGAGTTCCCAGACACCTCGCAGTACTAATGGTGGACAACTTATACAACGAAGTAAGTAATTTATTTCCTCCTATTATAATTAAAAATAAATGGTTTTTCTTGCATGGGGAGATCAGTTTGCAAAATAATAAATAATAATTATCATTTGTTTCTTCTGTGATCGATGAAATTAGACATCAAAAATCTTTGATTTTTTTTTACAATAACTAGTTAACGTATATAAATAAATTATTTGCAGTCTTTAGTTTTCCTTTCCGAATTTGGAGGGGGATCTTTGGGGGCAGCGGGATAGGGGGCGGCGGCGGCGGGATAGGCTAGGAGGGAACCCCTTAGTTCCATCACGGTCGGAGCTAGGTGCATTTTCTTTTCTTGTTTTTTGATATTTAGCACAACATTGTTCCGTGGTGCTATACGTAGTTTCTTTTCTTGGTTTTTTGCACAATACGCTCCATGTGTGCTATGTGCATTTTCTTTTGTTTATTTCTATTGTTCTCTTTTGGTGGTCCAAATTCTATGTATTCCTGTTTTTTTATCAAAAGATTTATTTTATTTTTGCCAATTTCAGAAAGAAAAACATGTGCACTTATTCATGTTTTATGTTGAGCTCTATTATTGGGACCGCAGGAGGTGAGTTTTTGGGGGCTAAAATGCTATGTGTAAGCAAAAAATGGATAGGGGACTCAAGGTATATGAAAAAGTCAAAAATACCCTTACCTAAATTTTACTATTTAAAAATATCCTTACCTAAATTTCACTATTCAAAAATGCCCTTACCTAAATTTCAAAAATACCCTTACTTAAATCCTAAATCTATAATCTTCTCCTTCTCCTTCTCATATATAAATCATGATGAAGATCATTAAAACAAACTAAATCTATTATCCTCTCCCCATCCTTCTTTTCTCATTCATAAATTTTGATAAAGATGGTGATCATAGTTTCATCACGATGAGAGCGATGATCATAAAGAAAACCCAAAATTATTATCTTCTCTTTCTCCTTTTTTATATTATCATAATAAAGATGGTGATCATCTGTTGATGGTGGTTTTTAGCTTAGGGTTAAAATCGTTAAACCCTAGTCAGACAGTGACGTCACAGAACTTGAGTAATAATGTCTCCACTAAGCGCATTTATTGAATCCTTTGATATGTCTGCGAGAAAATTACCAGGGTAACTTTTTTTAATACTAATTAGGGTTTCGATAGGCCAAACCCTAATTCCCACACCACATGTGCCAATGGCATGCCGTCCCGGCCACATCTACCGCGCTAAGGCATGCCAACCATGCTAGCCGCACCACTGTGCCAATGGAAAACCATGCCAGCCACATCTACCGCGCCAAGGCATGCCAAACATGCTAGTCGCACCACTGTGCCAATGGCAAACCATGCCAACCACATCTACCGCGCCAAGGCATGCCAACCATGCTAGCCGCACCACCATGCCAATGGCAAACCATGCCGACCCACATCTACTGCGCCAAGGCATGCCAACCATGCTAGACGCACCACTGTGCCAATGGCAAACCATGCCAGCCACATCTTCCGCGCCAAGCCATGCCAACCATGCTAGCCGCACCACTGTGCCAATGGCAAACCATTCCAGCCACACCTACCGCGCAAAGGCATGCCAATCATGCTAGCAAAGCTAACCGCACCTTGCTTTGGCCCCACCATGCCAAACCGTCCATACCGAACCCTTGGCCCCACATGTGCCAATGGCATGCCGAGACAGC
Organism: Papaver armeniacum; assembly: GCA_023531295.1. Classification (NCBI taxonomy): domain Eukaryota; kingdom Viridiplantae; phylum Streptophyta; class Magnoliopsida; order Ranunculales; family Papaveraceae; genus Papaver; species Papaver armeniacum. The sequence continues at coordinate 408,216 of JAJJWW010016868.1, read as the reverse complement.
CACCTTGCCGCACCATACCGTGTTGGCCTACCCATGCGGCTACCAAAAACAAATGCCTACAACAATTAACGGACATCCTTCCATCTAAGATGCAAATCTTAGACGTCCAAAGTCAACAACCAACGCATGGTAACCTTTGCCAACGCCAAAACCCTAATTTTGGCTAGGCCTAAACCGCGCCATGGCATTCCGACCATGCCACATGTGCCAATGGCATGCCATGCCAGCCACCTTGCCGCGCCATACCGTGTTGGCCTCCCCATGCGGTTACCAAAAACAAAGGCCTGCAACAATCAACGACCATCCTTCCATCTAAGATGCAAATCTTAGCCGTCCAAGGTCATCAACCAACGCATGGTAACCTTTGACCAACGCCAAAACCCTAGTTTTGCCCATGCCTAAACTACGCCAAGGCATGCCGACCATGCCACATGTGCCAATGACATGTCTTGCCAGCCACCTTGTCGCACCTAACCTATATCATGCCGTCCTTCCCTGTACGGCTACCAAAACTAAGGCGTGCAACAATCAATGGCCACCCTTCAATCCTAGATGCAAATCCTAGCCGTCCAAGGTCGCCAAACAACGCATGGTAACATTTGGACCAAAACCCTAGTTTTGGCCACGCCAAAGCCACGCCGTCCATGCCATCATGCCGCTGGCTACCAACACCCCTCTTGAGATCTTCCTGAGTTTTACTTTCGGGCTGTTTTTACCTCCCGAACGAGCTCAAAACCTAAACATTCTCTTTGAGAAAGATAGGAAATTCTTTTCCGTGCAGAATGGAGGGGCGGACCATCAAAATCCGAGTCCGTATGAGAATTCTACATCGATTCTAGTGAAGGGCGCTAATTAGGGTTTCAGCATGCCAAACCCTAATTTAGACAAAGCCACGGTCGCTTTCATTCCAAGCCATGCCGGCCCTAAACCATGCCGCTGGCTACCAAATGAAGGCATGCGACGATCAACGGCCACTCTTCCATCTAAGATGCAGATATTAGCCGTCCAAGGTCACCAGCTAAGGCATGGCCACCTTTGGCTCAACGCCAAAATCTTAACTTAGACACGCTTAACCATGTTAAAGCCATGACCGGTCATGCTTTCATGCCGCTGGCTATCAAACGAAGGATTGCAATAATCAACGGCCACCTTTCCTCTTGAGATGCAAAATCTCAACCGTCGAAGGTCACCACGCAAGTCTCCCAAGCTCAACTTGACAAGCAACAACAAACATGCTACATGTTTTCTATAAAAACATTCGAGACAACAACGCGTGTCACAAACTGGGGGATGCTCATTGGGTATTGGTTTGGCGGTTTATAGCGTGCGACGTACACTATGCCCGTTATAAGAGAGTGTCATAAGATGAAGCGGTTAGTAAACACAGGGAGTAATGGTGAAATACTTTCTTTTATGGAACATCGATTCCAGGCGTTACCGGTTACCACCTCCTCCCATTTACTCACCTGTTTTCCATTTCTTAATGAGACCAAAGTACGTTTCATTCCGACTTGTATAAATGGGTCTTACCTATTTCCACCAAACAACAAGTTCAGGTCAGGAGCATACAACACTCAGAAAACATTTGCTAGCTTTCCATCTGTTAGCTTCCCACTTTCTGATACAAGTCGTAAAACAACTACTCTTCCAGAATCAACTATTCTGGTCTTAACACTTTCTTCTCTTCCCTCCCCAAAACCAACCAAAGCAAGTCTGGAACGGCCATTTCTTGGTTTAGGCCGGATTTGTACGTATTGATCTCTCGAATCTAAAGTACTCCCTTGTAGTACATTGTTTAGGGTTTAAATTCGTTTCTCACCCACACGCCTGAAATTACCAAAATCAGCAGAAACCGTTTTCACCCTCAAACAATTGGCGACCACAGTGGGAGATTGATCTTTTGGTTACAATGTCAATTTTCGACCATCGATCTCATGCTTCACCTGACATCAAGATGGTAGAAGCGGTGCGATCCATTCGAGGATCGGCGACTCGGTTACTGAGGACCCGACATCGGTCTTGACATGGCAAGGGATGACTGGGGACTGTCTAGAGATTAAAAGAGAATGATCCAACCAGGGATCGACGACTCAATTATCAGAATAGACGACTGGGGACTTTCCACAATCACGGCGGCGCTTCCCATAAAACTCAGTGTTACACCCGGAAGGTTCCCTCTTCATCAGCAGACCTGAGAAACCGAGTAAGCCTTACCTAGACAAGAGACATGGTTTGCTATTTCAAGTTTTCACGAGAATGCTAAAACCGATAGCCATGTTATGTTTCACCCCATGTCATCTACCAACACGGTTGATATTTCACTTTCAATCGTAACCAAGACAACATCATTTCCAAAACAATCCATTCCAAAACAATTCATTCCAAAAGAATAATCCAAAACCCTCAAGGTAACATCTGTCTATCAACCCAAGAAATCAAGGACATCAAACCATAAACCAGGCGCTTTGTTTGCCTTTAAAAAAAAAAAAAAAAAAAAAAAAAAAAAAACTGTCACCTACCCGTATGTGCCTACTTTGCATAATAATGATTACCCGTCACTATTCATGAGGTAGTCGAAGTTACTACAGTGATATTCGAAGAGGAATTGTTTATGATGAAGTATTTCTAAAAGTTTATGAAAGGCATACCCATGGCTAGGGTTTACACCAGTTCAAAAGAAAAATATTTCTACAGATTTATGGAAGGCATACCTACGGCTAGGGTTTGCACAACACGAGAAAACAAGAAAACAAATTGAAAGAGAAACGCTGGAGTATGTAGACGGAATATGCTTGCCCACTTTATTGCTACCACGCTACCGCTAACACCAGGACGTGATAACAAAGATACGACATAAAAAAAAGGGGAGCCAACCCCTTTCATAAGCATAACACTTTTTGGAATTTGAATAAGGAAAATATTTCCTGTTTGAGCTACGTATGGAAAGAGGCAACTGGGCCCGCAAGAACAAGTCTGCGCCAAGTCAAGGCAGCGCCGTCCCAAGCCAACAGTCTGCGCCATGACCAGCCAACAGTCCGCGCCATACCAAATCCAAGCCAGCGGTCACGCCAAGCCAGCGCCCATTCCAAGCTGATCCAGCGCTAACAGCTTGCATCCTTCCAGCATCAGCAGCTTGCATCCTTCCAGCGCCAACAACTTGCATCCTTTCCAGCGCTAACAGCTTGCACCCTTCCAGCGTCATCTTCTCCGTTCCACAACCAGCCAAAGCAGCGCCATCCTCACCCTTCGAAACAGCGCCATGACTCCAGCACTCCGTGATCAAGACCGCGCCATCTCTGCACAATACACCTACGATCACCAGAACCAGAGACGCTTCCGCCACCCAACGTTTCTTTAAGTATGACAACTCCAACCGTCACCAGAGACGCTGTTACTCCACTATCAGGGCAAGATACTTAAAGAGCTGGAAGAAGCCGACCTCCTTTTACCACTGTTGATTTGATGGAAAGACAAAACATTCTCGTAAGGCTCATACAGACGTGTTTATAACTTGGAAAGAGATACCTATTTCCTCAAGACACTGACGAAGCGGCCATCATAAAAGTCACGTTAACCTAAGAGGGAGCTGACAAGGAATACTTTTAACATCCAGCGCAGGAACTTCAGCAGGACGTGCGTTTATAGATGAAGGGGCTCGCGTTGCTCTTGAACGCCTAATAGAAGAGAATCAACAATCCAATTTCATCACACGTAAAGATCAGGAACGACTTCTCCTAAATCGAGACAAAGGAAATCAGCAACCCTCCTGAATTCACAGAGACCCTCTTCCGTCAGGAGATGCATGATTTCTGGAGACTTCGCCACAAAGTCGTACAGTCTATGATGAAACAGTTATGTGAGATTCGATATTTCTCCAAGGCGTAGAGTCAATACATATTTGCATCCCTCAACCGTACTGCATTAGGAAAGCAGGTTTTTCCATCCATGGAAGTCGTTCCAAAACCCCAACCTCTCTTGGAAAGCACGATCGATAGATGGAACAGGGGACTCATAACCTATGTTCACTTGAGGGATGTCGAGTTTGACAGAACGTGACGCAGCCACCGACTTCAACATGGTAACCATCAAGGCTCTGAGAGTTGCAAGGCGTCGTTTCAACGTTCTCTCCAGAAGTGGCTTCAACGTTCTCCAGCAGCGGCTCCACTTAAAAGTTCGCTTCTACACCACTCCTTCCTGCAAAGGGTCATGCCACCACACTCCCCATGTCAAGGATCATGATCGCAACCAGCCAATCTTCGTAGTCATGACCACCTTTTGATCCATCCCGCCAAAACTCGTGACCATGGATAGTTTGCTCGCTTACGCATCCAGCCAATCCTTTTACTTCCATAGATGCATATACAATTCTAGCCAACCTACTTTGTTCCCACGACAATGTAGTCTTTTCTAACTACATCTCGCTACCAAGAATCATGTTGCCGCTCATTTTTTGATACCAAACGAGCTTCACCGCAAAGCGAAGAATCACTACAAAGGTAACCAGTACTCCTCCATATTTTAGTTCCACATAGAAGAACTAACAAAATCACCAATACAAATGCACGATGGTCATTTCTTTATCATGACCATACAAGATGGAAACATGTAAACCATACTTGGGGACTGAGGATCTACACGGAATCCTTTCACTGTTAAAGCTTAGAATACACAGGCAACCAAAAGGCCATAACCACAACAAGGTCATCTACTCTTCAAGGGTGTAGCACAAGAATATCATCACCTCTCTGTCCATAAGACACCTTCAACACTTTACGAGGCCTCGGCGGATCCGAAGCCTGCTCAGAGGAAAACAACTTCAGAAACTAAAGAAAAATGCGACTGGGGACTGCTCATCGCATTCCATCCCGACGACCATCAAAGACTCATGAGATCACTTCAGAGACGCGGCTGAAATATTTTCTTGAAGAAACAGAGGGAGCCACGATAAATAACATAACTCTCTCATTCCTGCCTCTTCGCTATCCAGAATATTTCGGTCATGTTTATCCCAGCGTCACATCCAGAAAAAGTACAATACGCTTGTATCAAATCCCGTGGACATGGATTCAAGGCGATGCGATGAAAGTAGGCTACACATGAGGACTACCAGCATGAGACGCTTTCACTCCCCTCAACCTGGTTATTTCTGATTTCAACATCATCACTGCCGAATTTTTACGAGCAGCGGGAATTTCTCAACATGAAGACATACATGTACATCGAAAACTCCAAAAGCACGCCACAAAGATACATTCACATATTCGGCCATGCCATCAGATCTAACACAAATATAACTGGGGACTGATCACTGCATCCCATTCCATATAATAGTCCAAGATTCAGAAGCTGGTTCGAAGGATGTCTCTTGGAACAAGGTCCTTGAAGACTTGATGGAAGCACATCGACAACAAAATGTCTCCCAACCCATATATTTCATCATGTGTCTTCGGAAGATTTCTACCATACCATCATCCACAACATATCAATCATCGTGATCAGAAGGTCTAGACACTGAACAACCTAAAGTCAAGGATGGACCGACAACGCAACAACAATCTCCAAGATTATCCTTGACATGATCGTTGCCGAGAATATATTTCATCCATCCATCCCAAGAATGCAGTGGAGTTTTGGCAAATTTTGGAATCCACTGGAGAGACACTGCAGACGAAAGCACGGATCCGCACGGGGAGTAATGTAAGAGGTCGATACCTCTTTTCATGCAGATGGAGTTTCTAGAGTTTGAACAGAATGAAGATTCCTTCTTGCTCCATGAACGGAATAGGTGAATGGGCGCGAATATGCCACCTCGGGCCCGCAACATTCCTCCTGAATTTTACTGTCGAGCTGTTTTCCCCTCCCGAACGAGCTCAAAACTTAAGTATTTCCACAAAAAGATATAGGAAATTCTTCTCCGTTCAGAATGGAGGGGCGGTCCGTCAGAATCCGAGTTCGTACGAGAATTTTACAACGATTCTATTAAAGTGCGCTAATTAGGGTTTCGGCATGCCAAACCCTAATTTAGACAAAGTTTCCATCATTCCACGGAACTGAAGCCGGTCGTCATCCTTCCACGGAACTGAACCCATTCGTCATCCTTCCGAGGAACTCAAGATAGCTCCACTCCAAGCCGCGTAATGAAAGCGGCTCCATTCCAAGCCGACCAATGTTGACGGCTCCATTCAAAGCCGAAAAACGCATGCGGCTCCTTTCCAAGCCGATCCAGTGCTAACGGCTCCAAGTCCAAGCCGACCAGTGCTAGCAGCTTCCCTTCATACCAAATATAAACTAGCAGTTCTGTTCTAGCCTAACCTGCAGTAGAACGAGAAGAATTTACGCAAAGCCGCCAAATACGAGGATTCACAGATTCTCCTTACTTCCCGAAAAAGGTTAGACGGATCATCCTGACCATCTTGCATGATTTACGTTTCGATTCCGTCCTTGTCTGTCACCATCTTATGCTTACCTCGCAACAATGCCCCTATTCCGAGCTAAGCATGGGACTTAATGTTGATGGTGGTTTTTAGCTTAGGGTTAAGATCGTAAAACCCTAGTCAGACAGTGACGTCACGGAACTTGAGTAATAATGTCTCCACTAAGCGCATCTATTGAACCCTTTAATATGTCTACGAGAAAATTACTAGGGTACCTTTTTTTTAATACTAATTAGGGTTTCGATGGGACAAACCCTAATTCCCACACCACATGTGCCAATGGCATGCCGTGCCAGCCACATCTACCACACCAAGGCATGACAGCCATGCTAGCTGCACCATTGTGCCAATGGAAAACCATACCAGCCACATCTACCGCGCCAAGGCATGCCAACCATGCTAGCCGCACCACTGTGACAATGGAAAACCATGCCAGCCACATCTACCGCGCCAAGACATGCCAACCATGCTAGCCGCACCACTGTGCCAATGGAAAACCATGCCAGCCACCTCTACCGCGCCAAAGCATGCCAACCATGCTAGCCGCACCACTGTGCCAATGGCAAACCATGCCAGCCACATCTACCGCACCAAGGCATGCCAACCATGCTAGCCGCACCACTGTGCCAATGGCAAACCATGCCAGTGATAGACACATTTTTGTGTCTGATTTAATCTCAATTGTATATTTTGTTAGTGCTCGATTTTGTATTTATTATGGCTTTTTGTGTCTTTGTAGGTGTTTTTGGAGAAATAAACATGTGCGGCGAATTTGGCTAGAAAAGTGGTATTTGCACTCGTGGAGAAAATTACTATTCGGACACTCAATATGGATAAGGGGTACACACTTGATAAGGGTAGCCTACCGTTATTTGCACCCCTTAAGGCACCCTGCTATAGACACACCCGAAATGGATAAGGGGCACTTATCTTCAACAATTTAAGACATCGGTTTGGCGGGAAAAAATGGCAGCGATGAAGCGATTTTTGTGATGGATTTCTCGAGTTTGATGAGATTCAAGGGCTGAGTTTTGTTGGGATCGTCTTGTTAGAACATAACGAGTTGGTACGGGTGTTTTGACCCAACCAATTGGGCTAGATAAGCCGGGAGAAGCGAACAGAGGAGGTGAAGTTTATCCTGTTTGTTAACGGATTTCGGTGGAGATTGTGTTGGAGTTGGACGTGGAAATGGATTGGATTGGGCCTGTATTGATGAAACAGGGATTTTTAGGTGACTCAGACTCGATAGAATTGTGTTATATCTTCGGTTTTGATAAAACAGGGTAGTGGCTTTTCGTGGAGGTTTTTTTGGCTATATTTGTGGAAGTTAAGTCTTTGGGAAGATTAGAAGAAGATATTGTCTTGAGGAGTGGATGTATCTAGTCCTGATTGAGTCCTGGGAGAGTTTTGGATATCTCAGACGACGTGCGGAGAAAGAAAAGAAACACGATAAAGCCGTGACTTGGCCGTGGGGAGAAAAAAAGAAAAAGAGAAGATTTCTTGGGATTACACCGACCTGTTGGCTATATAAAGAGGGTACGAGAGTTATAGAGGGGGGTCGAGACTTTGGGGGATCGGACAGAGGTACGGGAGAAGCTGCAGAGAAGAATCGGAGGAGTGCAGGAAAAGCTTTTCTGCTGCTTGCAAGAACCCTAGAACGCGAAGAACATTGACGCACGTGGAACAAAACGCAGAAAACCGTCATTGCTCAATAAGAACCTTGTATCGTTTAATAGGCAGACTTATTTCTTCAGAATACCGTTTGTAACGCCGCTACAAATAAGGCAAACCTGTCTAATCATTAGTTTTCTCTTGTTTTTCACCTATTTGAGCTATGAACAACTATTTTGAGCATGTGAATAATATGAGGAGCTAAACCCCAACACCGGGACGATGGAGGAAGCCATTCTTTACGCATGTGGTAATTCTATTTAATTCTTTTATGACTTTTTGCACTTGATTTAATTGTTTTATGATTTTCACTAATTAGTTGTGATTTCGTTTGATGACGTATGCTTAGTTTTAGTACTTTTGATGCGTCATGCTTGTGATTTACAATTAATCTTTTAAAAATCTACTTTCACAATAAATTAGAGTCAATTACTTGAGCTATGAATGTCTAGAATTATCAGTTGAACCACATGAATATAAGAATTGGTGGAATCCGAAGTCCTAGTATCTCTCGATATCGTGACAACCTTGTGAATATATTTTCTTTGTTTTTAGTATTTTCTTAAATCGAGTCTTTACAAGTCTGAGTTGAACGAACTTTACTACCACTTTCTACAACAACATAAAAATCACATCAATTTTTGGCGCCGTGGCCGGGGACTTGTATTTAGATTTGTTTTAGGTTTATTTTTATTTTTTGTTCTTTTTTACGCCTTTGGTATTCTTTTGATTCTTTTCAGATTTGGAGCGAAGCTACGAGGAAAGAAAAAGTGCTATAAAAGGAAAGCATCGCCAAAGAAGGAAAGAAAAGAGGAGTCCAAGGAGTGAAGAAGATTTTGTATATATTTATTTTAGTTAGACTTTATTTCTTTTTATTTTTAGAAACTGTAAATAGGGTTGTATTTTTGTAATTTTTATTTTTATTTTTGGACTTTTTGGACTTTATTTTTGGACTTGGACATTATTTTTAAAACCCTAAGGAAGGGTTAAAGGTTAAATATAAACTGTTTGCAGGGAAGGACGACAGCACGATCACTGTCTCGGCCCCTCGGGTTCGTACATTGACATAGGAGTCGGTGGCCTGAGTCGACTTCAACGGTTCATCGCCCGTCTGTACGGAGGTAAGACTCTATCCACCCACGAATCCCCTGTCAGTGGGTTTTATTTTGTGTGACAACTCACACCCCTGCCATAGAATGTCGAACTGGTATAATAATAGCCAATACAACGATTATCCGACTGAGTTTCAAAATGGACGTTACTACTTTGACCATAGTGTGAATAGTGGTTGGGAACATCAGCCTTTTTCAAGGTTATGGTCCATACCATGGTGAGCCCAATTACTATCCATATTCCCACCGGTCATACGAGCAAAATTCCTCTCTACTAGAGTCAACACGTAGGTTAGCTGAGGCGACACGTAAGTTAGCAGAAATGAATAACTTAGTTATGGACGAAAGCAATGCAACGTGTGAACCTTCTTTCCTAGATAAAATCAGAAGTCATGTGAATCGACTCGAAAAATGTTGTTAGAGGCCTAGGAAAGAAGTGCTCAAGATAGTTTTAATTTCCAATATAGTGTTTCCAATAGTACCTTTGAAAATGAGGATATTTATTTGCACAATCAAGATGACGAGGTTAGAATTGGTAACACTACTTGTTTAGATGAGGTTCAACCATTTTCATGTTATTATAATGATTATGATGAGGATAGTGTTGATGAAGAATTTGAAATAAATAGGCATAGTGATCAGGAATTTGTTACTCCAATTAAGCTTAATAATGATAATGTTTCTAGTTCAAATCCAAATAATTTTAATAATTATTCACCTATTCAAAAGGACGAGGATTTGACTAGAGATACCTCCGTTTTAGACGATGTAGTATTCCCTTATGATTACGAAGCTGATGATAGTTTTGAGGAACGAGTTTCTTTCGAGAATATTGTTTTAGAGTCTAGCGATTTAGAAACATTAGCCTTAGACGAAGGAAATGAACTCGTAGAGATGAGTGAGGATGAACCTGACTTAGAAGAATCAATTGACCATTTTCAGGAATCAGATGACCTTGAAATTAGGGAAGTTGTTAGTCTTTCTAGAGACACTGAAAACTCTAAGTTTGGGGGTGATTATCATTCTCCACGTGCTTTAACTCTTAGAAAGGTCCTCACTTGGGACTTGACATATGTGCCTCAACCATTTTAAAAGATTATCTTCATACACGTTTTCCGAACCTAGTGATGTCCATAGGGAAGTTCAGTTGTTAAAACCCATCCTCTGGTTGATGTGGTTAGCCCAGGCTATGATACCCAGATTGACTTTGTTTTCCCACCAAATATTTTTCAACCAGTGGGAACGTATAAGTTTCAGATGTGTCAGTTATTAAGTTTTGAGACTGAGCCTAAGTACTTTAGGAAATTAGAATCGACACATTTGCCTAAAATTGACCGCCAGTTTCATCGTGGTCAATTGTGTGAGTCAAACCTGATTGACTTTAAGGATCCACATTATTTAGGTTATTATTATGTGCTTCTAAGTTTTTACTTGAGTATTTTCAGACTCTAATACCTGAACTGGATCTTAGCTTTGAGGAATTTCAGCCCATGAAAATATTTTATTTGGACCCTTTTATAGAACCTGAACCTGAACCACAGCTAGATGTAGTTGTCTTAAACAGGAAACTAGACAAGGGTGTGCTTTATTTGTTAATTTTCTTGGCATGTTGCAGATTCCTTTTACTTGTGATAGCTCTATTTGGTTTTGATGACCCACATATTTTTCGGCTATTACTTTATGATTTTATGAGGTGACTAATCCCTTCTTAGTCTGGCTGAAGACGTTAAACTTAGCACTTCTTGGGAGGTAACCCAATATTCATGCGACACGGTAATATCTCTCCTTAACTCTTTTACTTCAAATGGTAACAGTTTCTCCTTGTTCATGCTTTTAATTTTATCTTTAGAACATTGAGGACAATGTTAGATTTAAGTTTGGGGGTATGGGAGAAAGTTTTAGTTGCATTGTTAAACTCCAGAGCCTAGAAATTTATGCTTATTAAGGACGGCACTAACCAATCTAAGTGGATGGAAGCATTTTGGTTGTAGGAGTTGAGGAACCAATCTGATTAGATGGCAACATCTAAAGAGTCTATTCATAAAAGCAGATGAGCTCGGGTGTTAGAAATAACATGATAGTTTCACCAATCTCGTTGAGTCCTTTTCACTGTTTTTATTTTATTTTGTTTTTAAACTATGTTTCTCTAAGTGATTAGGTGGGGCCCACGATTCAAGTTGTTACCAATGCTAGGGTGAATTAGAGTGATTGGGATACCAAAAAAAAAAAAAAAAAAAAAAAAAAATTGAAGAAAGTGAAAAAGAAAAGTTGAAAAAATGTTGGAAAAAAAAAAAAAAAAAAAGTGAGACCAGACCATTAGACCAAACGGAATAAAATTAACACTTGGGAATAGCAATATGTGTGTGTTTTCCCCTGTCTCCGTCGCCCTAAACAAGCGTGGAATGCAGATCCACGGGAACTATCATGTAATCTTTGACAAGAAGCATGCGCTTGGATCCAAAAGATCTAATCATGCGTTAAATAAAAAAATATATATTAATGTTCAAATAATAAATCGACCGCCCCTTGTATATGCCAGACGTGTTGATCTAGAATTAGGATTGTCGACCACCGGTTCCCTTGTATATGCCAAAGTGTGTTGGTATTAGTCGACTAGTATCTCAGTCCATTAGGATAGGTTCATTTTGGCGGAGGCCTTCAGACAGATATGAGAAACATCGATCACTTAGTAAACATCAAAACCATCTATGTTTTTCTCTATATCCATCTTCTTGATCTATCCATGTGATTAGTTTTGACTCCGGGTATTGATGTCCATAGTGCAACTATCTGAGTAGAGCTCGTGACTTATATATGAATTTTAGTATGCTTGAGTACAAACTCGTGTACAAAGAATTGGAATTTCGCATCGGGGTACTTCCTCCCCGTAGTCGATAAGTATGCCAACCAAGGAGATTCTTTAGTGCCTTCCAAGGTTCTGCGTAGATAGTTAGGTCCTGAGTAAAGGTTTTGTGGGTATATCTCTAGTAAACCCTCCCGAGACTATAACTCGGCCACTAGGGCCACCTAGGGGTTTAAAGGCTTATTGCATACGCTAAATGCAATCGACGATGCCTGCGACAGTGAGTTAGGATTTTATTTTATTTTTGCTCGAGGACTAGCAAATAATAAGTTTGGGGGTATTTGATAGACACATTTTTGTGTCTGATTTAATCTCAATTGTATATTTTGTTAGTGCTCGATTTTGTATTTATTATGGCTTTTTGTGTCTTTGTAGGTGTTTTTGGAGAAATAAACATGTGCGGCGAATTTGGCTAGAAAAGTGGTATTTGCACTCGTGGGAGAAAATTACTATTCGGACACTCAATATGGATAAGGGGTACACACTTGATAAGGGGTAGCCTACCGTTATTTGCACCCCTTAAGGCACCTGCTATAGACACACCCGAGCTGGATAAGGGGCACTTATCTTCAACAATTTAAGACATCAGTTTTGGCGGGAAAAAATGGCAGCAGTGAAGCAGATTTTGTGATGGATTTCTCGGCGAGTTTGATGAGATTCAAGGGCTGAGTTTTGTTGGGATCGTCTTGTTAGAACATAACAGAGTTGGTACGGGTGTTTTGACCCAACCAATTGGGCTAGATAAGCCGGGAGAAGCGAACAGAGGAGGTGAAGTTTATCCGGTTTGTTAACGGATTTCGGTGGAGATTGTGTTGGAGTTGGACGTGGAAATGGATTGGATTGGGCCTGTATTGATGAAACAGGGATTTTTAGGTGACTCAGACTCGATAGAATTGTGTTATATCTTCGGTTTTGATAAAACAGGGTAGTGGCTTTTCGTGGAGGTTTTTTTGGCTATATTTGTGGAAGTTAAGTGCTGGGAAGATTAGAAGAAGATATTGTGCTGAGGAGTGGATGTATCTAGTCCTGATTGAGTCCTGGGAGAGTTTTGGATATCTCAGACGACGTGCGGAGAAAGAAAAGAAACACGATAAAGCCGTGACTTGGCCGTGGGGAGAAAAAAAAAAAGAGAAGATTTCTTGGGATTACACCGACAATTGGCTATATAAAGAGGGTACGAGAGTTATAGAGGGGGTCGAGACTTTGGGGGATCTGACGGAGGTACGGGAGAAGCCGTGCAGAGAAGAATCGGAGGAGTGCAGGAAAAGCTTTTCTCGTCGCCGCAAGAACCCTAGAACGCGAAGAACATTGACGCACAGGAACAATCGCGAAAACCTATCGCTGTTCAACAGCAGAACCCTTGTATCGTTTAATAGGCGTGACTTATTTCTTCAGAATAATGCCGTTTGTAACGCCGCTACAGCTGCGTTAAAAACTGTCGAATCATTAGTTTTCTCTTGTTTTTCACCTATTTGAGCTATGAACAACTATTTTGAGCATGTGAATAATATGAGGAGCTAAACCCCAACACTGGGACGATGGAGGAAGCCATTCTTTACGCATGTGGTAATTCTATTTAATTCTTTTATGACTTTTTGCACTTGATTTAATTGTTTTATGATTTTCACTAATTAGTTGTGATTTCGTTTGATGACGTATGCTTAGTTTTAGTACTTTTGATGCGTCATGCTTGTGATTTACAATTAATCTTTTAAAAATCTACTTTCTAAGATAAATTAGAGTCAATTACTTGAGCTATGAATGTCTAGAATTATCAGTTGAACCACATGAATATAAGAATTGGTGGAATCCGAAGTCCTAGTATCTCTCGATATCGTGACAACCTTGTGAATATATTTTCTTTGTTTTTAGTATTTTCTTAAATCGAGTCTTTACAAGTCTGAGTTGAACGAACTTTACTACCACTTTCTACAACAACATAAAAATCACATCAGCCAGCCACATCTACCGCGCCAAGGCATTCCAACCATGCTAGCCGCACCACTGTGCCAATGGCAAACCATGACAGCCACACCTACCACGCCAAGGCATGCCAACCATGTTAACCGCACCACTGTGCCAATGGCAAACCATGCCAGACACACCTACCGCGCCAAGGCATGCCAATCATGCTAGCCAAGCCAACCGCACCTTGCGTTTGCCCCACCATGCCAAACCGTCCATACCGAACCCTTGGCCCGACATGTGCCAATCGCATGCCGTGCCAGCCACCTTGCCGCACCTAAACTATACCATGTCGTCCTTCCCTATACAGCTACCAAAACGAAGGCATGCAACAATCAATGGCCACCCTTCAATCTTAGATGCAAATCCTAGCCGTCCAAGGTCGTCAAACAACGCATGGTAACCTTTGGCCCAAAACCCTAGTTTTGGCCACGCCAAAGCCACGTCGGCCATGCCATCATGCCGCTGGCTACCAACACCCCTCTTGAGATATTCCTATGTTTTACTTTCGGGTTGTTTTCACCTCCCGAACGACCTCAAAACCTAAACATTCCTGCTTAAGAAGATAGGAAATTCTTTTCCATGCAGAATGGAGGGGCGGACCATCAAAATCCGAGTCCGTATGAGAATTCTACATCGATTCTAGTGAAGGGCGCTAATTAGGGTTTCAGCATGCCAAACCCTAATTTAGACAAAGCCACAGGCGCTTCCCTTCCAAGCCATGTCGGCCCTAAACCATGCCGCTGGCTACCTAACGAAGGCCTGCGACGATCAACGGCCACTCTTTCTAAGACGCAGATCTTAGCCGTCCAAGGTCTCCAGCTAACGCATGGCCACCTTTGGCTCAACGCCAAAATCTTAACTTAGCCACGCCTAACCATGTTAAAGCCATGACCGGTCATTCTTTCATGCCGCTGGCTACCAAACGAAGGATTGTAATAATCAATGGCCACCTTTCCTCTTCAGATGCAAAATCTCAACCGTCGAAGGTCACCACGCAAGTCTCCCAAGCTCAACTTGCCAAGCAACAACAAACATGCTACATGTTTTCTAAAAAAACATTCGAGACAACAACGCGTGTCACAAACTGGGGGATGCTCATTGGTTATTGGTTTGACATTCTATGGCGTGCGGCGTACACTATGCCCGTTATAAGAGAGTGTCATAAGGATGAAGCGGTTAGTAAACACAAGGAGTAATGGTGAAACGCTTTCTTTTATGGAACATCAATTCCAGGAGTTACCGGTTACCACCTCCTCCCATTTACTCACCCATTTTCCATTTCTTAATGAGACCAGAGTACGCTTCATTCCGACTTGTATAAATGGGTCTTACCTATTTCCACCGAATAACAAGTTCAGGTCAGGAGCATACAACACTCAGAAAACATTTGCTAGCTTTCCATCTGTTATCTTCCCACTTTCTGATACAAGTCGTAAAACAACTACTCTTCCGTAATCAACTATTCGGTCTCAACACTTTCTTCGCTTCCCTCCCCAAAACCAACCCTTCTCCTTCACTTTGTGACCGAAGCAATTCTGGAACAGCCATTTCTTGGTTTTTAGGCCGGATTTGTACAGATTGATCTCTCGAATCTAAAGTACTCCCTTGCAATAAATTGTTTAGGGTTTAAATACGTTTCTCACCCACACGCCCGAAATTACCAAAATCAGCAGAAACCGTTTTCACCCTCAAACATCATCATAAAAACAAAAAACTAAGAAAACCACCATTTATTTTTGCTTTTAAATGGTTAAAAGATATGATTCTATGAATTTCAGGTAAAAAAAAAAAAGAAGTTCCTAAATGTGTTTACTGCTGGGAGATCTTAGATTCCCAGCCGAAAGTAAATGTTTCCGCTTGGTTATCCTAACCGAAATTAGCTTTTTGATGTTTTTGGATTTCCAGAATCCGTTACGGCTAGGAAAACCTAGTCGGCCGGGAAAACCCATCTTTAAGTGGTTCTAAAAACAAACAAATAATCAGAAAAATGATTTCGGCTAGGAGTTCATTATTTCCACGCCGTAAACAAAAAATACGGCTTGGAACACCATCATTTCCCAACCGTTTTCGCGTTCTACGGTTGGGTCAACAAATTATCCCAGTCGTAACTGGCTCTGAAAACCAAAAAAATAAAAATAAAATCGAAAAATCTTTTGGTTGGGAAAACCAAGCCGAAATATGGACTCTCGGTTGGGTCGATAAACTATCCCAACCGTAATCTTGATTCACGGTTGGGTATCTAAGAACTCCCAGTCGTAAACATCTTCAGAAACTTTTTTTTTACCCGAAATTCATCGAATTGGATTTTTATAACCATTTAAAACAAAAATAAGTGGTGGGTTTTCTTAGTTTTTTTCTTTTTATGATGATCATCATCTTTATCATGATCTTTGAATGAGAAAGAGAATGAGAACACAGTAGTTTTGGGTTTTCTTTATGATCATCATCCTCATCATGATGAAATTATGCTCATCATCTTCTTCATAATTTATAAATGAGAAGATAATAGATTTTTAGTTTTTTTTTATGATCTTCATCACGATGAAATCATGATCATCATCTTCATTATGATTTGTCAATGAAAAGAGAAGGAGAAGATTATAGATTTAGGATTTAGGATATTTTTTCTTCTTATGAATAGTGAAATTTTGGTAAGGGTATAATAGACATTAGAATTATGATGTGATAAGGGATAACTTCATTTACTATTTCATGACCCTAAAAAGCCCCCAAAAGACCATTGACTTGAAAGCCTCAATAATAGAGTTCTTTATGTTTAATCCTTTCGCATATCTAATTTATGATTGACATCCGAAATAACCCATGTTGTTAGCGCAAGTCTTGTGGTGAAAGGTTTTCATCTTCCGAATTTCTTGAGACCTAAGCGCTTGAAATTGATCATTGAAGTTCAAGTTTAACCATGTTGTTAGAGCAAGTCTTGTGGTAAAAGGTTTTCATCTTCCAAATTCATGAGACCTAAGCGCTTGGAATTGATCATTGAAGTTCAAGTTTAATATTGGAAGTTAAAAAAACATTTTAAAACGCGACCAAAATTGCATAAAACGTGATTTGCAATCGCGTTCAATATCGGCCCACAAGTTCAAATTTAATAGTAAAAGGTAAAAAAGATTCTGAAACGTGATTCAGAATTGCCTAAAATGCGATTCGGAATCGCGCTTAGTCTTGACCTACAAAATCGATTTGGATATAAACCAACGATAACATTAAACGTGTTTCGGAATCGCATTTTACGCAATTCGAATTGCCATTTTTCTAGATACCAAACGTCTTCCATAAAATCTTGGACCATGCCTTGAGAAAAGTGTAGATAACCCAAACTTGAAAACTATTAGACTTGACATTCTACACATTTTCCAAGGTTGTAATAGCTTGGATTCCACCATAAGACTTGGAAAAAAGCTAAAATTTACTTAGCCAAACAGCAATTTAACTATAACTTTCTTTTAATAATTTAATTGACCATAGACAGTGTCAGCGTAAATTAGTATCTGGGTCATAAATTTTTCGCACCTTTTAGTGTTTGGGTTTAAATTTGTCCAATTTAGCGTAGGGTTAGTGGCCCGTTAGTCACTAGTCAACTAACGAATCTAATTAGGCCTGCACAAGAAACCGGCCGGGCCGAGCAACCGTGCCGAAACCGCCGAAACCGGCGCCGAACCGAGCTGTACCGAAAATCCAACGGCCGGCAACGGTATTGGAAGTTAGAACCGTTGGATATTCCCGGCTCGCGCACGGTATCGGGCCAAAAGGCCGGCCGAGCCGAGCCAAAAAAAAACCGGAGTCAATATTAGCCATAGATCTAAACCTTCAGTTAAATCCTAATCGTCCGTTGAGTATATATATACATAATAACCCTAACAAATCTCACTAAAACTCTCTTTCTCACTCGACCTTTTTTCTTCTTCCCTGTCTCAAGACTGAAAACCCTTCTTCTGAAATCCTAAAGGCAATGACTATCAACACCACAGCTTACCATCTTCTTCTTCGTTACTTCTTCTTTCTCCTTCTTTTGATTCTATAACAAGTAACAACCGTACATGCAACACCACTATCACTGGCATAGCTGCACCACCAAGTCTACCAGCACCAACAATACCACTTGCTACCATTATTACTAGCACCGCCATGACTGGTTAAAGGTGGAAGATTGATCTAGTTTTTATTGGGTTTGATTCATTTGTATATTAAATTAGAATTTTAGGGTTCTTAAAATAATTGGGTTTCTTAAATTGAGTTAAAAGAAGCTAATCTCTTTAAGCAATTAATTTTCCCTCTTTCTGCATATCTCAATTTTAATTTTGTAACACTAACATCTGAATCTGAACTTATGTAATTGTTTTTTTTTTTTTTTTAATTTCAAAGACAATCGAAACCCTAAATTTGGTTTTGCTTAACTTGTTGATGTTGATAGTAACTGCTGAATTAATGTTGTTGATCATTATGAACATAAATTGTTAACCTTTTGAAATGAATCAAACGGCTGTATAAAGAGAATAGGTAAAAACCGCCGGAATAACCGAGACCGGCCGATCCGACTCTGTCCGGTTTAAAACGTACCGTAGGTGGTCGGCTCGGCACCGGTTTCAGATTTCAAAACCGAGCTATGTTCGGCTCGGTGGCCGGTTTCGCCTAAAAACCGTGCTGAACGGCCGATGTGCAGGCCTAAATCTAATAAACTCTAGCTAGTGTCTATATTTACAAATTATGCCCCCAGTTGCTTTAACGTTAAAGAAGCAGTTCACTACCTCATGACTTAACCAACAAGACATTCCTTATACTCCTTTGTTTCTGGAAAAGCGTTACTATCAATTTTTCAATTTAGCCTATTTTTAGATTAAAAAAATAAAAAAATGATGGTAATTTTTTTCCAGAAACGGAGGTATGGGCCTGTCGATATATGTCCGATATCCGGAATCCGTTTCCGAGTATTCGAGATCCTATAGGATATTATCCGTTTTATCGGATATCGGATCGGATATTCTATCAAATATTTCTTCCTTAACATATCGGAATCGGATTAGGCTCCATCTGAATTGTTAATATCCGATATCTGATAGAATATGGATTTATTTGTGATTTACCCTAATATCCGATATCCGATATGGAATATTTAAGCAATTGAACTTAAATTTCAATTATGAACATATTTTAAAGGGTTTTTAACATTTTTTTGTCATAACCGGATGTTATCGGGTAAATATCCGATATCCGATAGCTTAGCCTATCAGAATCGATATCTGATATTTGATATCCTATAGGATATTGTCGGATATCGAATATCCGATAGCGCTTAACCTATCAGATACGGATTTCTAAATATCCGACGGATATTCATCCATTGACACCCTTACAGAGGTAGTATATCTAAAACACATTGATAGACGCATTTATGTGTCTATTTTGATCTCAATTATTTGTATTGTTAGTGCTCGATTTTATTACTTATTTGATTATTTTATGTATTTGTATGTGTTTTTGGAGAAATAAGCTTTTGCGGCGAATTGACTCGAAAAGTGGTATTTGGCCTCTCCGAAGAAAATTATTGAAGACACCCTCAAATGGATAAGGGGCACAAAATTGATAAGTGTTAACCCACCGCTATTTGCACCCCAATCTACTATACTTTTTGTTACAAATAAAAGGTAATTATTGTTAACCCTAACCCTATGTTTATTATGTGTTGTCTAAAATTGTTTCTTACTTGGGCGTCGGAGTATCTTCTTTGATTTTTTGCAGGTTTTGCCTCTGTATTCCTATGACCTTATCTGTGGGGACATTATCTGTTTCGCTGTTGATCAGTTTCCCTCTAGGGTATGTCTGACTTCAAAGGAAATTTTCTTTCCCTTAAACGAAGCTAGAGTTGATGAGACCAAAGTCTAGTATCACTTGATACTTGATAGCTCTGTAACAAGTGAGTATCTCTGTTTAAAATTGTTTTAAGGTTTTTCTGCCAGAAGAATGGTCGAGTTATTGGTTCTGATTATGTGATTGTTTTTCTTCTCCCGTGTATCATTTTTTGCAGGTTTTGCCTCTCTGTATTGCTACAACCAATCGATTAGCAGAGTTGTTGAAACGGAATGCTGGTTCTTCGTGGGGAACGCCTGGCTTTTTATGAGTTTGCCTCTACAAATGTTGGGTGGCTGTGGTGGTGTTAACCTAACTAACTGGGTTGGAAGAAACACACTAATGGTTTGGTACCCCTAGGGCCATTCTCTAGTTTGTGCAGTAATATCTAGTTTCCCCCTTTGTTGCATTTTCCATAGAGCTGCCATTCTCTTGCTCAAGTGCATTTTCCTGCAGAGTTAAAAAATCTTTAGGCTCATATCATTTGTGACATTATCATCAGATAAAATCCTAACAGCTATTCTAAAGGAAGGTTTTCAAGAATCTTTTTGTTGATTGGAAGAATTCCTTTGAGCACCCATTTATACATGAGACCTATGTTGTAAAAGGCGTTGGGCAAGGCGAGGCGCCAAGCCCAGCGCCCCAGGCGAGCGCCCAAAATTTGGAAAACTATAACAGCAAGCATAATTTGGCGCCTTAGACGCCTTTTATGCCCAGGCGCTAGTCCAGCGCTTAGAGCGCCTTTCACAACATAGCATGAGACTATGAGAGCGAGTGCTGATTGTAGGACTTGTGTGTTATTTGGTCTCTCAACTATCAAATAATTCGGGTCATGATATATCTCCTAATAATTTGTTTATAGCTAACAGGTGATATAAATTTTCCCCGTTCCATTTGTACGGCATTCAGCCTGCACCATAAAAAACTACTGTGATTTTTTTTTTTTTTTTTTTTATTGAATTTCTCTTCTCAGTTATTGCATTCTGAAGAAATTGGGCTGTAAAGGTCAAGTCATAGCTGCCAAGCTAATTTTTGTAATACCACCATGATTGAATGAGAATTTCTTGTAACTGATGATGATTTCTTCTCAAATAAAGAATATGTTACTAATTGCTCATCAGGGAATCTTGACATCTTCAACTAGAACAAGGATTTACAAGTTACAAAACTGACCGGACTCCTTTTTCTGTCCAATCCACCAATTGCTACTACTGGTTAGTCAATGTTTACAAAATTGCAGCCACAACAAAAAGAACTTAAACAAATTCCAAATCTGTAGCAAAGTATAAAAACATATAAAGTATCATTTTTCATCGTCTCCGAAAAGTAATCCAAGCCGGGAAGTTAAGAAACCAGTAGAAACAAGAGCCGCTTCATCAAGAAGACTACGCTTAATACTCTTCATTTTCTCAATAAGCTTTTCATGTTCTTCTTTGAGAATATAGTTATCTTCCTGGAGACGGTATTTCTGATCTAAATATGTAAGATTCCACCCACTGCAAACAAAACTATCTTTTCGTTTTAGGATCACAATTACATTCTGTAGGCTCTATGTATCCATAGTGTGATAATAAAAACAAATTTAAAATCTTCAGGATTCCATTTGAGAATTTCTCTAATACTACAACATGGTTTCAGGAAATAATATTCCAATCTGCTCTTATATGCATATATGGTTTCAGACATATATGCATTTTAAACAAGCAAGCTACACTATACAAGGAAAGATGAAATAGCTCAAAAACGAATTACTACAGGTAAGAATTGCCTCAACCTATTTAGCAGTATAATCTGTCTGCATTAATTACCTTCGACTGAACTAACATTTTCTTCTAAAACTCCAAAACCCATAGCCTGCGCCAATTTCTGAAAAACCTCTGAATCATTCAAGTACCTAAAAACATCAATCTAAGTTATAAAGGACAAATGTTTGGAACAAATATATGTTATTTTTAAGAATGACCAGTTATTAAACCCTCAAATATAACTTATATAATACCTCATCATTACAGTTGGACCACCAATCTCAATATCTTCCAGAATAGGTTTCAAATATGGGTCTTTCTTGATGGAAGTCATCAGTTCTTCGAGATCTTCTTCGGAGATAGATGCACAAGTACTCTTAGAGGAAGGGTCGTGCTTGGGTTTACTAATCTCAACTTCTTCTACAAAAAGACTGTAAAACAAAACCAAAGCACTCAATGAGCTTAAATGTACCACTGAAGATACAGTAGCAGGAAAAGGAGATAAAATCTCTATTCGGGGTACTGAGATTCATGACTTGTTAATTTCTACAGGCATGGATATACTAGTGAATTACCAGGTGCAACTAATGAAGTGGATGAGAGAATTCGTACTTGTAATTTGTAAGGGAAAATCTTAATTTCGTTAATGCATCAATTCCGAAATTGCGAAATAAATCTCCAAAAATTAGCTGGAGTATATACATTGGGAAACAAAGAATTCAAATCATTTGAGTGGACACCTGAGCTATGAGATAAAAGGAGAGATGGTCCAGTCTCATCTGGAAGTTTATCAAGAATGGCCAATGATTCACTTCTTTCCCGAGGAACCATGAATCAATCAGCTCAAACTGAGTGGATAATAACAACACATTAGAATCCAGTTCTGTGCTATAGAAAGACAACAAATTGCTTTCGAAAATTACTAGAATAACGCAAACAAAATTCATTTTCCCATCTGTAATTTAAGGCACCAATCAAAATTCAACACAAGTCTGTCAATCAACGAAAACTGGAAATCTAACAAACGACAATCATCTATCCCCAATCTCATATTAGACAAATGCACCAGCAATGTAGCAAAATTTAGTGAAAATGGTGATCAACTGTGGAAATCTAGTGGTACTTTTACTTTTATCTCAATATGATGGCAAGTCAAATGTGGAAATTGGTACGTGGGGCTTGTGCTTCTTATGCATCTAATTGCGCCATAAGAAGGATGAAAGTTCCAATCGTTTGATGTGTGAATCAATGTGAGGTTTGCTTAATTATGGGGTCGGTCTAGATTACACACCAAAATGCTGCTTCCTTAAAAAAAAAGCTTGATTGGATGCTAATTTCAGTAAATCAAATAGCATAAATGAAGAAAAAAACATACCCTGATGCAGTGATTTCATTAGCCTCTTCCTCCTCAGACCTTACAATTTGGAATTTCTGTAATCTAGCCTTTTCCCTCTTGTTCTTTTTAAGCTTTCTTTTATATGCCTTTTTGCTCTCAGTGCTATACCTTCCCTTACCCCTCGTCATAACTGCAGTCAAAAAAAAAAAAAAAAAAATTTAAGGAAAAACAACAACAAGAAATCATAGATCTGCGCATTCAAAAAACCCTGAAACAGATAAAAGGCAAAGTTTCTAAGAGAAATAACTAGACCTTGATCTTCCAGAATAGGTTTCAAACACGGGTCTTTCTTGATGGAAGTCATCAGTTCTTCGAGATCTTCTTCGGGGATAGATGTAGAAGTACTGTTTGAGGAAGGGTCGTGCTCGAGTTTATTAATCTCAAGTTCTTCTACAGTAGGACTGTAACAAGAAAACCAAAGCAGTTAATGAGCTTAAATGTACCACTGAAGAGAGAAGATGGGTAATAGGAACAGGAAAATTTCTGTTCGGTATACTTCTTGGTTCTTGGTGTAGTAGTAGCAGTACATCTCTCGCTCAAACACTCAATTCTAAGCAGAAAACCAGGTTTGTGCAAAGTAAGGTTAGTTCTAGGATTCAAATTGACGAAAGTTATATTTCTATAGGCATAGATACTAGTGACTTACTAGTTCCAACTAGTGAAGTGGATGAGAGAATTCGGACTAATAATTTGTAAGGGAAAATCTTAATTCTGTTGATGCATCAATTCCGAAATTGCGGAACAAGTTTCCAAAAATTTGCTGGAGTAAATCATTAGCAAACAAAATATTAATATTCAAATGATTTGAGTGGACACCTGAGCTATGAGATAAAGGGAGAGATGGTCCAGTTTCCCCTTATGCATTTTCTCAAGAATGATTGATCAATGATTCAATTCTCTGCCGAGGAACCGCTGAATCAATCAGCTCAAACTGAGTGGATGATAACTATACATTAAAATCTAGTTCGTGTGGTATAGAAAGACAACAAATTGCTTTTGAAATTTCAAGAACAACACAAACAAAATTCATGTTCCCATTTATGATTTACAGCACCAATCAAATTCAACACAAGTCAATCAATCAATATGCTTATTGAACAACAAAAACTGGAAATCTAATAAATGCGAAAACGGACAGCTGAGTCTCTTCGACAATCATCTATCCCCAATTTCATATTAGACAAATGCACCAACAATGTAGCAAAATTTAGTGAAAATGGTGATCAACTGTGGATATCTAGTGGTATTTTTACTTTTATCTCAATATGATGTGTGAATCAATGTGAGGTTTGCTTAATTATGGGGTCGGTCTAGATTACACACCAAAATGCTGCTGCCTTAAAAAAAAAAAAGCTTGATTGGATGCTAATTTCGGTAAATCAAATAGCATAGACGAAGATAAAAAACATACCCTGATGTAGTGATTTCATTAGCCTCTTCCTCCTCAGACCTTACAATTTGGAATTTCTGTAATCTAGCCTTTTCCTTTCTGCTTTTCCTACGCCTTTTTATATAAGCTTTTTTACTCTCACTGACAAGCCTAGCCTTTTTGTCCCTTGTCATACTGCAACAACAAAAATATCGAAAAGAAAGATCAGAAATCACAGATCTACTACATATACAAAGATTGATTGGATGCTAATTTCAGTAAATCAAATAGCATAGACGAAGATAAAAAAATATACCCTGATGTAGTGATTTCATTAGCCTCTTCCTCCTCAGACCTTACAATTTGGAATTTCTGTAATCTAGCCTTTTCCTTTCTTTTTTTCCTACGCCTTTTTATATAAGCTTTTTTACTCTCACTGACAAGCCTAGCCTTCTTGTCCCTTGTCATACTGCAACAACAAAAATATCAAAAAGAAACAACAAGAAAGATCAGAAATCACAGATCTACTACATATACAAAGATTGATTGGATGCTAATTTGATGCAGGAGCATAATTAGTTTCCTTTCTTTTATCTAAGTTATTTATTTTCATACGTTAGATGATTTTCTTATTGTAAGGGCTAGGATTTAAAGTATCGTTATTTAGGATTCTTAGCCAAGAAACCCTAGGATTCTTAGCCAAGAAACCCAATTGGTATAAATAGGTGATTGAAACTCTTTTAGAGGCAGTCTATTATTTTTATTGAAATATTTCAGTTGAGTTTCTGATTAGAACTCTTCTTTTCTACGTTCTGTTGAGAATCAAACCCTAGTTTTCTTATTTCTATCTACTGCGCCATAAAGTTTGGTATCGAGTCAAAGAGATCCTATACTTGTCTTTCTCTTTATCATGGCTGGACGTGGTGGAGGTCGTGGAGGAAACGGAAATCAACAAGCAGAGCTTGCTGAACTTAGGAGGATGGTTCAAGACTTGTCGCGGACTGTTCGAGCAATCCAGCGACATGAACGTGCGGAAGCCGAGATGGAGATTCCGGATGGCAACCGCGTACATCATGAATTATCGGAAGGTAGTCATGATGATAGTGATTCTGAAAGTGAGGAGAATCCTTTTCACAACCAAGCTAGAGGATTGGAAGCAAGGCTGGTTCAAGCCCTAGACTTGAATGGTGGAGGAAACAAAGTTGAAGTTGCTGATTTTTTTGGTAAGATGCATGCTGAAGATTATCTAGATTGGGAAGCAAGCATAGAATCTTACTTTGAGTGGAAAACCATGAAAGAAGAGAGGAAAGTTTTGTTTGTGAAGTTGAAGTTGAAAGGTGCATCGCTTCAATGGTGGAAGCGAGTGGAAGAACAACGTGCTCGACAAGCTAAACCTAAAATCAGAACTTGGGAGCACATGAAGTCGAAACTGCGTAAACAGTTCTTAGCAGCTGATTATGCAATGGAGTTGTATGAACGACTCCACAACTTGAAGCAAAAAGGATTAACGGTGGAAGAGTACATATCTGAATTCTACAACCTTATCATAAGAGTTGGTTTGAATGAAACTAATGAGCAACTAACCTCTCGTTACCTGTCAGTAGGGCTGCACAAAACCGAACCAGAACCGAAAACCGAAACCGGAACCGAAGATTTTTAACCGAACCGAACCGAAACCATATTCCTATGGTTTATTATTGGTTGTCGATTTTGGATAATCGACAGTATTGGTTTCGGTTTCGGTTTTATCTCAAAACCGAACCAAAAACCAATTGGTTAACCGATTAATAGTGACCATAGGATTAAATGATTATAGGCCGTAGATGGGGATATTTAACCCTAATAAATTACTTCACTTGACTACTCGAGTCTTCCTAAAATCTTATCTTCTTTCGTTCTTCTTCCCTGAAACCAGAAAAGGGTGAAGGATAACCCTACCGAGTACCGGCCTAAAACTACCACCATCACCTTCTTGTTTTACTTCTTCTTCTTCTTATAGTTTGATAAGTAACAAACCTATCAAAGTCGACACAGATTCACCACCATCACTAGATACATCGCCAGTATCTTCTTATAGTCGGCTGCTGCTAAGTTCTTTTCTTCTTCTTCATAGATTCATCATCAGCAGCCTCACTTTTTAACCCACCAGTATCTCTCCAACACCAGATTAACCAGAACTACCACCACCTTCTTTTTCGATTTATGTTCTCCACTTATTTAACTTCATTCAACTAATTTGGATTCATCACTTTTGGATCGATCTTGGATTTATGCGCATGTTTGATGTTACTTCTAGAGGTAAGTTCGATTACTGATTTATTTTAAGATCCACCTGATTTGTTTGTATTTATGCATGTTTAAAGTTTGTTTCAATTTGAACCTTAACTATTTGAATTATTAGTTTTTGATAATTTAGTTTTTAATGAGTTTTGGTTTTGATTTGTAGGGTTGGGAAGAAATTCAGTAATCAATATAAAGCAACAATTGAAATTGATTTCCTGACTAAGAAAATCAGATTTGAAAATAGGCTTTTTATTCTCAGTGTTAGAGATCTTGCTTATGAAAGATGAAAGTTTGGGTCTAAAACTCTATTTTTCAAAGATGGGTTTTTTTTTATTTTTTCTGATTGTTGAGTAAATTTTTTTAATTTTCTCTGTATTTTTGGGGGATGCTTCTGGTGCAAGGATCTGATCTTTGAATTGTTTTGACTTTCGATGATATTGAGGTTAGCTCATTATTCTGTTTTCATAACTCTTTAGATTTAACTGATTTTTTGAGCTTAAAAGGATTGTATGTGGATGATTGAGTATGCTTTGTTTTTCATTTGTAGGAATCGATTGATCTTTTTAGTTTCAATTTGTATACTAATTTTTGGGTTTGATTTTGCTGCATCAAATTTAAAACTGAACTGTGGGTTTTGCCTATTTTTGGATGATTTCTTTGCCAGACCTCTGGATTGGGTTATTTTTGTGAAGTTAACAATTGCTTTTAAATCTTTTAGCTGAATAACTAGTACTCATGAAGATATTGCAATAATGCACAATATAACATCTGTGGAGCTCGGTTTGTAATCAAGATGCATAGTTGCATCTGAACATTAGTAGATTTATTTGTGATTTGTTCTAATTGATTTTTTCTTCAGGTTGGTGAAATATCACTTGTTGATTACATTGGAGTCGATGCATCTAAACATGCTACATATGTTCCTCACACAGCAGGAAGATACTCTTTCTGACCAGACAATTGCCATATAGAGGGAAATGCGAAGCCGTTTGTAGTGTGATAATTGTCAGGCTTGGAAACCCCTCTCCGCTCTTTGTTTTGACTTGTAAATCTTGTAAGGAAGGAGTTCTTGCCAACTTGAGTAGATGAAAGTATTTGTCTTGGATATCATTTGATGAAGCACTTCTATTGTGTTTGACATTTTAAAAACTATCGGTTTGACATGTTTATTTATGACTCATCATTAGTAAAGTGGCCTGTCAGTTTTGTGAAACTGACAGAAATAAGGATTTTTTTTTTTACTTTGTTGGTTAACCATAACCGACCGGTTTTGTACAAAACCGAGTTAAAACCAAACAGAACAAAACCGAATAAATTAATGGTTTCATTGGTTTACAAAACCGAAACCAAAGTACTTTGGTTTCGGTTTTGGTTTTGCCAAAAACCGATAAAAACCGAACCATGTGCAGCCCTACCTGTCAGGATTGAATCAATCCATAAGAGATGAGATGGGAGTAGTTCGCTTGTTTACCTTAGAAGATGCGCGTCAATATGCATTGATGGCAGAAAAGAGGTTATCACGTCCTAACATGAGGCGGAACATAACAAACCGAACGAGTGCATCGTCTCCAAGGAATAATGCTACCGTAAGGATTGATATGAGAAGTACCACTACTGACAAGTTTGAGAAGGGAAGAAACTCACGTTTCCAACCGCAAAACAACAATGGAGTAGGTTCATCTAAATCTAACAATGCTTCAAAAAAAAAAATCTAAATCTAATAGTGGGTCGCAAGCCCATTGTTATACTTGTGGGGACAGTGGGCACATGAGTTATGCTTGTCCTGATAGAAGAGTGAACTTTGCTGAGGCTGAATTTGAAGAAGAACGCACAGAACCTGTGTATGATGACTATGATGACTATGAAGAAGACAATGTTGACGTTCTACCCGTGAAAGGAGATTGCTTGGTTTTGCAAATGAATATTGGCAGCACCTAATGTAGAAAAGGAAGACTGGAGGCGACTGAGTGTCTTCCGTACTCGCGTCTTTTGTGAAAAAAAGGTATGCAATGTTATCTTGGATGGGGGGAGCAATGCGAATATCATCTCCAAGGAAGCTGTTGAGAAGTTAAAACTACCAACAGAGAAGCATCCTAGTCCATACAAGGTTGCTTGGATTGAAAAAGAGAGGTATGTACCTGTTACATTGCGTTGCTTAGTCAAGTTCACCATGGGTAACGATATAAAAGATGAAGCATGGTGTGATGTTGCGCCTATGGACGTTTGCCACATTTTGTTAGGTAGGCCATGGTTATATGATAAGGACATGGTCCACCTTACAAAGGCCAACACATACACCTTTGAAAGACTAAGAAAGTTTACCTTACATCCACTACAAGAAGAAATTGATAACAGTCAGAAAAACCACAAAGAGAGAGGTGTACTAACAGCTCAAAAGTTTGAAGAAGAGAGTAAAGATTCAGGGATTATCTATGTGTTGGTTGGAAGGAGTGTGAATGAAGAACTACATGGAGAGTTTGCTGATTTTCCAGCTGAAATTCAGCAATTATTGATTAAGTTCAAGGATCTGGTTGCCGATGAGTTGCCAAAGGGACTGCCACCAATGAGAAGCATTCAACATGTTATCGATTTGGTGCCCGGTAGCTCATTACCGAACCTGCCAGCTTATAGGATGCCTCCAAAACACAGAGCAGAAATTCAGCGTCAAGTAGAAGAGCTGATGGACAAGGGGCTGGTGCGTGCAAGTAAAAGTCCATGTCTCTGTTCTACTTCTTACTCCAAAGAAAGATGGTTCATGGCGGATGTGTGTGGACAAATCGTGCAATCAACAAAATTACGGTCAAGTATCGATTCCCAATTCCTCGTTTAGATGATATGCTTGATATGTTAGTTGGTTCTAAGTTTTTCTCCAAGCTGGATTTGCGGAGTGGATATCATCAAATCAGGATGTGAATTGGTGATGAATGGAAGACGGCATTCAAGACCCCAGATGGACTATATGAATGGTTAGTTATGCCCTTCGGACTTTCCAATGCGCCTAGCACCTTCATGAGAGTCATGACTGAGGTATTAAAACCTTTCTTGGGAAAATTTGTTGTTGTTTACTTTGATGATATATTGATATTCAGTAAAACTAGAGAGGAGCATCTGTTTCACTTGAATCAAGTCATGGAAGCTCTTGATAAGGAGAAACTCTATGTCAACATGAAGAAGTGTTCCTTCTTGTGTGACAAGGTTGTGTTCCTTGGCTACATAGTCTCAGTTGAAGGGTTACAAGTTGATCCGGCAAAGGTTGAAGCTATAAGGGAATGGCCAACACCACAATCTCTTAGTGATGTCCGCACTTTCATGGTCTGGCATCTTTTTACAGAAGATTTATAAAGAACTTTAGCGTTGTAATGGCCCCAATTACTGAATGTCTAAAGGAATCTACCTTCAATTGGTTAAATTCAGCAAGCCTTGCTTTTGAGAAGATTAAAGGTTTGTTGACGGAGGCACCGGTTCTTGCTTTGCATTTTGAAAAGCTTTTCGAAATCGAGTGTGACGCGTCACATGTGGTCAGTAGGTAGTGTTCTTAGTCAAGAGGGCGGACCAATAGCTTACTACAAGAAAAGCTAATGATGCTAAACGTCGTTACTCGACATATGACTTGGAGTTTTATGCTTTAGTGCAAGCTATTCGTCATTGGGAGCATTTTCTAGCTTGCCAAGAGTTTGTGATTTACACGGATCATCAAGCACTCAAGTATTTGAACTCTCAAAAGAAACTCAATCCTCGACATGCCAAGTGGAGCGGTTACCTTCGAGGATTTACATTCTCATTAAGGTATAAAGGTGCAAGTCCAACAAGGTGGCTGATGCGTTGAGTAGGCGTTCTCGATCTTAACAAAGTAATGCATACTCGAGGTGACGGGTTTCGAGGAATTGAAAACCAAAGATACAACTGATTCATTTTTCGAAAAGTTGTGGCTGATCTCAACAACTCAGCAATGCACATTCTTCGTCCATACAGGATGCATGAAGGCTATTTGTTTAAAGGTAACCAATTGTGTATTCCAGAAGGTTCACTTCGTGAACATATAATCCAGGAGTTGCATGGTAATGGATTAGGAGGCCACTTCGGAAGAGACAAGACCTTGGCAATGGTATGTGATCGTTATTATTGGCCAAAGATGGCTAAAGATGTTGGGCTGATAGTGAAAAGGTGCCGTAATTGTCAGTTGGGTAAAGGAAACTCGCAAAATACTGGTCTATACACCCCATTACCAATTCCAGCACTCCCTTGGGTTGATTTAAGCATGGATTTTGTGTTGGGATTACCAAAGACATCTAAAGGGTACGATTCTATCTTTGTTGTAGTGGACCGATTCTCTAAGATGGCACATTTCCTTCCTTGTTCTAAGACATCGGATGCTACTCATGTTGCTGATTTATTCTTCCGTGAAGTAGTTAGACTACATGGTGTTCCGACTACTATTGTTTCCGATAGAGATGTCAAGTTTGTGGGACACTTTTGGAAGACTTTGTGGAAGAAACTGGGTACTCAATTGAAATACTCTAGCACTTGTCATCCACAAACAGATGGCCAAACAGAAGTTGTCAATCGCAGTTTGGGAAATCATTGAGATGCCTTGTTGGTAATCATGTTAAAACTTGGGATGCCATTATACCCCAAGCTGAATTTGCTTATAACAATTCGGTTAACGAACCACAAAGAAGACCCCATTCGAAGCGACGTATGGATTTCAACCACAACATGTGCTTGATCTAGTCCCACTACCACAAAATGCTCGAGTGAGTGATGATGGAGAAGCTTTTTCTTGAGCATATCAAGAAGGTTCATGAGGAAGTGAGGACTGCAATTAGAACCAGCAATGATTCGTATGCTACAGTTGCTAATCGCCATCGGCGAGTTCAGAATTTTGAAGAAAGAGACAAAGTTCTAGTACATTTGAGGCGAGAACGGTTTCCTAAAGGCACCTACCACAAGCTCAAGTCAAGAAAGTTTGGACCTTGCAAAGTATTGAAGAAATCAGTTCAAATGCTTATGTACTAGAACTGCTTGAGGATTTACATATCAGTCCAATCTTTAATGTTGCTGATTTGTATCCTTATGATGGATTTGATGGAGAGACTGTTGAAGTAGGTCGTCAGGTGGCGGAACTTTCAAAGGGACCAGCAGAAGTGGTTGAAGATGTATTGGATATTAAACAAGCTATTTCAAGGAGAGGCATACAATACAATCGAGTACTCGTCAAGTGGTTGGGCAAACCAGCTAGCGAAAGTACTTGGATCGCAGAAGAGGAACTGAAGAGGATTGATCCAGGAATCTATGAAGAGTATTTGAAGGTTTTCCCGACCATGCTCAACTCTTCTTCACCCGAGAAGATTGATGCAGGAGCATAATTAGTTTCCTTTCTTTTATCTAAGTTATTTATTTTCATACGTTAGATGATTTTCTTATTGTAAGGGCTAGGATTTAAAGTATCGTTATTTAGGATTCTTAGCCAAGAAACCCTAGGATTCTTAGCCAAGAAACCCAATTGGTATAAATAGGTGATTGAAACTCTTTTAGAGGCAGTCTATTATTTTTATTGAAATATTTCGATTGAGTTTCGATTAGAACTCTTCTTTTCTACGTTAATTGAGAATCAAACCCTAGTTTTCTTATTTCTATCTACTGCGCCATAATAATTTCAGTAAATCAAATAGCATAGACGAAGATAAAAAAACATACCCTGATGTAGTGATTTCATTAGCCTCTTCCTCCTCAGACCTTACAATTTGGAATTTCTGTAATCTAGCCTTTTCCTTTCTGTTTTTCCTATGCCTTTTTATATAAGCTTTTTTACTCTCACTGACATACCTAGCCTTCTTGTCACTTGTCATACTACAACAACAAAAATATCGAAAAGCAACAACAAGAAAGATCAGAAATCACAGATCTACTACATCTAAAGTATAAAAGGACAGAGAAACCAATGAATTACGCATAGGAGCCACAATCTACATTCCATCATTTTAATAAAACTACATACAATTCTATCAGGTTTTTGTTCTAGCCATAAGTTGAACAAGAATAGCAGTTTGAAAAATAGATTCTTACAAGAAACATAAGAAGAGATTATAAATATAAGTACCAAGGAATTTAATTCCTCAGAGGGACAGTCATGTCTAAAATGTTATCATTTTTGTTATTATTTCCTTTTGCAAAAAATCATCAATAATTCCATCTAAGTTTAAAAATGACTGAAACCCAAAAAAAAAAAAAAAAAAAAAACGATTAGGAGATTACAAATTGAATCGATTGTATTAATGGAGAACATCGAAAACTTCTCTTAGTTGAACGATTCAATTTCTGATCTTCTCCACAAGAATCTTCAAATAAGTTTCCAATAATGGAGCAGGAGACTACAAATTGAATCGTCTGTTTCTCTTTTCTTCAATTAGGTATGTACATGTCCTCATATCTTAATTGTTTTCTACTGTAAGCTATAATTTTAGGGTTCTATTCATCTTCTTCATTGGGTATATAATTTCCTAATTATTCGATATTGTGTTTCCCCTGAATTAGGTTAGGGCATCAAACATTAAAATCCTATTATTTGATTATTACTTCAGCTATTCGACATTAGGGACGTCTCTCAATTAGGGTAAAAAAAATTAGAACGTGTTGCTTAATTTGGGTTTTTTGCTTCCAATTTTTATTTTTTTTTCACTGAGTATTCGTAATTTGTTGCAGTGCTTAGTTTGAGGATGTGACAAAGCCAGAGTTGAAGCAAACATGAGATGGTATATATGACAAATGCTGCTCCAAAGCTTACATACTGTTTGGTAGAAAACACTCTTTGAGCTTATCCAAATTTCTAAAGTAATCTCATACTAGCATAGGAATGAAAGAACTCTTCATTTTGTGGTGCCCAAGTATTTTAGAACTAATGTTTTTGATTGTTGGATGCTCACAGTTAAAAATGTCAAATGTATGCAATGCCTTATATCCCTGACTAGCTAACTAAACCTCCAGAAGGTGTCACCTCATTATGCAATGCTCACAGTCGTCTTTTACTCTTTTTATAACGTCTTGCTGAACAGTCCTAATTGGCTTCTTCATTTTAATTCGCTTCTAACTTTTATGTAACATTACAAAAGTGCATTTTTATGTAAGAGAAACAATATTTCTGCCAGTGACATAGTTTTGCCAACATGGAATACAAGTATAAAAGATTTATCCGACATGCAACGCACGTGCACTCTACTTGTTTCAGTAAATCAAATAGCATAGACGAAGAAAAAAAACATACCCTGATGTAGTGATTTCATTAGCCTCTTCCTCCTCGGACCTTACAATTTGGAATTTCTGTAATCTAGCCTCGTTTTTCTTTTGCCTTTTTTTATAACATTTTTTACTCTCACCGGCATACCTAGCCTTCTTGTCCCTTGTCATACTGCAACAACAAAAAATAACGAAAAACAACAACAAGAAAGATCAAAAATCACAGAACTGCAGTTTGAAAAATAGAGTCTTGCAAGAAACATAAGCAATAAGCACAGATTTACGTTGTTTGGTAAGAGGTTTAGCTAAATGCAAGAGAAAACTAAATAGTACACCCCTGAGAGTTCAAGTTTCGAACGAGACATAAATTATAGCTCAAAGAGTCTGTCCCCTATTATAGTTAATGATGCAGAGTGATACTGCTACTACACATCTCAGCCATCATAAAAGAATACCGCATAAAGGCAGTGACCAAATTACATGGAAATTTCAAATTACTGTCATGAGACAAGGGCAACCAACACTTTGAGTAACTCTTTGTAACCTGTTCTTTTGCTTTTAATCAACTTAACTTTCAAAATAAAAAAAATAAAAATTACATGGAAATTTCATTACTTACCAAGACTACAGAAAGACCAATTTGATTACACAAATGCACATATTCAGTAAACTAAGTAGTTATGAATTCGGACATTTCAGCATAAGTATCTACGTGAAAGCCATTAGACATGAAGTAACAGTTGTTAGGTCTCTTTCCTGTCTCATCTGAATTATATTAATTAAGAAAAAATACTTGTGATTTATCATATTTCAGTTATCCTGAATTACTGAAATCTGAACATTGTCGATAACTAAAAATTGAGAACACAATCTATGCCCAAGTAGATAATCTAACAATGAACATAGCATTGGGCATGAGTCCTAGAGAGATTATAAATGACTACCAAGAAAATTAATTCAGTCATGTCTAAAATGTTGCCAGTATAAAGCTGCAATTCTCTCAGATCCATGGTTGTTTCCTAGAATGTTTTTGCTGATTCAGTCGCCAGTAAACCATCTCTGTAAAAACTCATAAAAACTAATTGGATCCTATTAGAGAGAAAGAACAAATTTTGATGGGGAAGCAGCAGGAATAAACATGGTTTAGTGAAAATGGACAAATGCGCCAACAATGTAGCAAAATTTAGTGAAAATGGTGATCAACTGTGGATATCTAGTGGTATTTTTACTTTTATCTCAATATGATGTGTGAATCAATGTTAGGTTTGCTTAATTATGGGTGTGTCTAGATTACACACCAAAATGCTGCTACCTTAAAAAAAAAGCTTGATTGGATACTAATTTCAGTAAATCAAATAGCATAGACGAAGAAAAAAAAACATACCCTGATGTAGTGATTTCATTAGCCTCTTCCTCCTCAGACCTTACAATTTGGAATTTCTGTAATCTAGCCTTTTCCTTTCTGTTCTTCCTATGCCTTTTTATATAAGCTTTTTTACTCTCACTGACATGCCTAGCCTTCTTGACCCTTGTCATACTGCAACAACAAGAAAGATCAGAAATCACAGATCTACTACATATACAAAGATTCAAAAAATCCTGAGACAGAGAAAAAAGCAAAGTTTTTTAAGAGAACTACCTAAAACTTGATCTTTTGAGTTAAAGCTCTATTGTGCTGGATCTGAAAACAACCAAAAGTATTGAGTATAAAAGGACAGAGAAACCAATGAATTACGCATAGGAGCCACAATCTACATTCCATCATTTTAATAAAACTACATACAATTCTATCAGGTTTTTGTGCTAGCCATACGTTGAACAGTAGACTCTTACAAGAAACATAAGAAGAGATTATAAATATAAGTACCAAGAAATTTAATTCCTCAGATGGACAGTCATGTCTAAAATGTTATCATTTTTGTTATTATTTCCCTTTGATGGAGAAGCATCAGGCATAAACATTTTAGTCCACTCCAACTTCATTGTAACAATAAAACAAACAGATGATGAACACCACAAAACCATAACCACATATAATCCAATGGAGTCCCAAATTGCCGAAATCCTTTGAGAAGTATACAAATTTTTTCAACCCAATCAGAACCCATTACTAAAAAACAACAACAAATCGATAGATGGAATCGATAATAGTAACAGAGAATATTAACAAAAAAAAAAAACCACTTTGATACAGAAGAAAATCATAATGACAAAAAGAGGAGAATAGTATGAAATACATGTGTTGATCTTCAATCCATGGCTTCTTCATCATTGGTTGTCATCTTCAAAAACAATTCTTACGTTTTCGTTTTTGTCTCTGAAGTGAACTCAGGAGTGAGTGAGACCGAAAAAAGAAAAATGAAATCCAAGGGTTTTAAAAACCTCATTTGATTGGGGGCCAACCATTTTAATTAGGGGCCACAACTTTTTATTTGCACCCCAATTTTTTGAGGGGCGTAGTAATCCGATATTGAAAAGACTATTTTACCCTTACCTAAAACTAAATATTAAAAATCAGTTAACCTTAATTAGGCTTCTCTTCTTCATCTTCCTCTCCTCCCCGTTCTCTTCTCCACCACCACCATTAACGACTATTTTGAAGAATTTTTTTTTCTTCAACCGATTCATGGCGTAATCGTCGCCAAAAATCAAAACCCAAGAAAGCTATGGCTCCAATTAGAAGGTATATGAACTTAAACCTACCTTGTATTCGTTAGTATCGAAATTTCAGTGTAAGAGTCGTTAGTATCGAAATGAAAACCCCTAACGACTTTTCATTTGCGGGCGAGATTCTATGAAAAATCGTTAGTGTATTAGGATGAAGATGACGACCCTAATTCTCGCTACTTCAACATTTTTTGCCCTAAAATAGAGTCGTTACCGTATTAGGTTGAAAATGACGACCACTGTTTTGACGACCCTTTGTTATTGGTTAACGACTCTGGTGAACATTATAAATGGTTGGTTAGGGTCGTCGATATATCGAAATATCCCTATGACGACTCAAACACACAAAAAATGGCCTTTTTATACAGAGTTTGGATTCGAGAGTCGTGCAGGTATTAAGCGAATCAACTAACGACTCTAGGTGAACAATATAAACAAATCGTCATGGTTTAACCCACCACCTTGACGATTTTTCATCACCATTAAAAGTTGCGAGTTAGAGTCGTCGCCATGTGTGTCAACAAGTATGACGACTCTTTAGGGTCGTTGGCGTATACAACACCCGACTATAACGACCCTCACTCCGAGTAGTTCCATAGTGACCATGAATCGACCACTTGGAGCACCATTCGGACAATTTGAAGAGTATATGAAGTTTATCGATTGTTTTGAGCTCCGGGTTCTTCATTTTAAGGATTGGTTCCTTCATTTTGAGCAAGAGGATCTTCATTTCCACCATTATTCATGGCTTCCTCCATTAACATCTCTTCATCAAACATCCAATCCATAGGTTTATTAGAGAAAATCTCACCATCAACACAATCATGGTTATTGTTTGAACCTTCACCAACCTCATTCCCTTCACTTGAATCACTCATTTCTAAAAACCCTAGTTTTTCCTCTCAAAACTACTCTTCTTCTTCTCAAAAAAAAAACCCAAAACTAAAATTTCCCCAAATTTTAATCCCAAAACCTGATTTTTATCTAAACAAAATTATCACACTAATCAACTTAATTAAATATTAATACTAATCACTCAGGGGCATTTTAGCCATTTAGAAAATATTTTTATAAGGGGTGACCCAAATTAGGATTGGGTGACCTTTTTTGTCCTCTAGTGCTTGGCCCCCAATTAAAATGTCCGGCCCCCAATCAAATGAGGTTTTAAAACTCATTATAGTAAGTTAGTGGTCCAAGAGTCGGGGTTTATCACGAATTAGATCGAGTCAGCCCCAGAGCCTGAGTCAGCCAAAGACACAAACAGACAGACCGTAAAAGATTGAAAAACCGACAACTAGTCGCAAGCAATGTAGTCAATACCGGCCGAGATATCGCCGAAATATCGGATATCGCTCTGGAGCGATACGAGAAGCAGTATATCGGCGATACGATATCTTCCCGATAATATCGGCCGATATAAACCGATACGAAAATTTTCCGATAATCCGGTGTTGGTAAATTAGTCGTTTCAGGTAAAAATTAAGGATATTTTCCCGATAATATCGGACGATATCTATAATGACTCGTACGATTTTGATTAAAATTGTAATATCCTTGTTTAATTACCATTTTAGGTAGTAAACTTTAAAGTTGTTGAAGTTACTCTCTAGTTTAAATTTGTTTAATAATCATTTTAGGTAGTGAACTTTAATGTTATTGAAGTTCCTCTTTTGTGTTTTTGATAAAACTAGATGACCGCTGCCACGGTGGGACGTCCGACCAAAAAAATTGACATAAAACTAAATTTTGTACTTACAATTTAGTTTCATCATAATAATAGGGAAGTGGACATGTAAATTTGTAAAGGAAAGACTAGATTTTGTACCCGTGCTACGCACCGGGTGGACCCCGTAACCATCCACCATCAGTTGGTCCATGTCTGCTATGCATTGGATATCTTTTTCTTTTAACCATATTTTTGATTTGGTAAAGCTCGACTTCAGCTGCTCCTCGCCTAGCCCCGTTCCGGTGTATTTTTTGATTTGGTGTTGCACGGCTTCGTCCGCCCCGTCGCGATGCCTTTTTTGATTTGGTGTGGCTCGGCTATGCCTCGCCCTGTCGCTTAAGATTTTTGATTGGGAAGAAAAGAATCTGCAGGTGAGACAGTAGAAGAGTCATCAAGATCCAAGCATTGAAACAATATAAATATTTTGATTCCACGAATGACACAATAAAACGTTATCACTATTATATTTACTAGATATGTGCCCGTGCTACGCACCGGTCATATTTTTCTTCTTTTAACTTGGTGTGTGCGGGGTTTCGCCACCCCCTTGGCGATATGCATTTTTGATTTGGTGTACGCTGGGATTTCGTCCCTCCCCGTGGCGATTCATTTTTGATTTGGTATTTCGGAGAAAAGATAAGAAATGTTGGCCAATTTTAAACGTCACACATGCATTTTATCAACAATAGCTTTTGCCGGGAGGGTGTCCTTTTCCCTTCTCTGTGATGCTCTAATAACATACATAACATCCGAGTACTGAAATCTGACCAAAAGCAATATTGAAATTCCCAATTACCTTTGCAACATGAAGAAGTTTGCCGAGTTTCTTGCTTGCTTGGAGTTCAGGAAGAATACTACTGAGTACTCTAACCAATTTTACACGACCATCAAGTGTGGCTGTTCGCAGGGACATTTGATTATTTTCATTTGACACAAACAATTAGCTAGGTTATCATCTAGGCACCCTGAGTTGTTCATGACTTCATAAGATTGCCCAGTAGTCATAGCTTCATCTCAAACCATAGAGATTGCATAGTTATTCTTCTCGTAATTAATGATCTCTAGCAACTGCCAATCCTACACACATTTGCAAAATCATAGTTCATAGTTAACAAAAGAAAATCTATTGGACTTTTAACAACACACAGAAATAGGAAATATGATGTTAAATCTTAGAAGCCCAATGGCAGCTCAAAACCAAATGTCCACATTATTAAAGTTGAGTTTGTAGTAGTACTAATAACTAACAGGGTCTTGCAGCAGCTGAAAAAAATGAACATCTATAAAGGTGGCATCTTACTAGGTCCGTCTTTACGCCAATTACATCGTGTATGGTGTGCCTAAGACACCAATCAGAATCATGCTAAACTGATATGCTAATGTAGAATGTGCATGGATCCGCATAATTCCGATTCTCTTGACCCAGATCCTGCAAAAGTACATAAACCTGAGTATATGTAGACATTATTAGTTAAAGTACATAAACCTGAGTATATGTCATCTTCATCCGTAATCTCTCCTTCGTCCTGATCTATCCCCTCTTCGTCCATAACTGAAACAACAATATTAATCATGTACACAAATAATATACTTATCAAATTATTGTAGGCTCCGGTAATGCCAGACGACACCTGTGCAAGGCCCATTATCTGGAACTTTCCTCCTTTTGTTCACACCTGTGGAGGTGTAATGTTTCAGCATGAGAATAGAAATCATATCACTCCCTTTGTTAATAGAAATCATAATTAATGTACCAATTAAAAAAAAATACTCAGTCATTTATCAATTTAACATATTCCATAATCCTAAACTACTGAAATCTGAACATTGTTGAAAATCACAATCTAATTAAAAATTCCCAAGTAGATAACTACCAAGAAATGTAATTCTTCAGATGGACAGTCATGTCTGAAAATGTTGTCACTATGTATGAAGTTGCAATTCTTTCTAATACACTACACCAAATTAACCAATAAACATTTTCTAAAATGTTCTTTTTGCTGATTAAGTCACCAGTAAACCATCTTTCTAAAATTCCACCCAAGTTTTAAAATAATTAAAAAACAACCTATTAGGGTTCATAAAACTTAAAACTTCTCCTTCAGATAAAAGAAAAAAAAAAAAAAAAAAAAAACCAAGAAACGCTGCTTTTTTTCGGCGGTCGATTTATGGCTTCTGAGGCACCTTAAACCACCGAGTATGGTGCTCGAGGTTTACTACCATTAACAGTAAAGCAAGTTCGTTAAAGTTGTAACCAACTGGAATTAACCCAGTTGGCCAGGGGTTGGGCTCCCAATCTATAGGTTGCGGGTTCAATTCCCGGGCTGATCGTGTCAAAGAAAAAGAAAAGATTAACGAGGATGGCATCTGATGTGAAAAAGATGGCGGCGGAAATATATGCAGAAATTCATGTGAATCTGCATTTTAGGAAAAGGGAGAAATATATGGGAGAAATCTGCATTTTGGTTGAGCAAGTGAGTAGTGTTTTGAAAAGAGGTGATAAGAAAATGAGTTTGCACCAATGATTTGGGAATGAGTTGGCTTATATCTGTTTGGGCTTCTGAATTTGGATGTTCCACTGACAACCTTCCATTCATCTTGGAATGCCTCTCGGTGCTAATTAAGGCAACTTCTAAGAACATATGGAATCCAATTATTGAAAAGGAGGTAAACGTGCTCTCCTAAAATGCATTTTAAGTTCTCTGCCTATTTATTATTTCTCCCTTTTTAAAGCTCCTACTTGAGTTATAAAAATCATAGAGAGGAAGATGAGAAATTTCCTTTGGGAACATAATACTAGTTCAATTGTATCTCATCTTGTTAATTGGGAGCTGGTTTGTGCTGACAAAGAAAGAGGTGGTTTGGGTGTTTGTAACTTAAAACTGATGAATCTTGCTAAATGGTGCTGGCATTTTGGTCAAGAAAAGAACAGGCTTTGGTATAAAATTATTGCGGATAAACACGGAGATAGGTTTTCCTGCTGGGTACGTCAAAATCTCTCATGGTGTATCATGCCGGAAAACAATAGCAGATGCTGCACATCTTATAAGTAGCAACTCAACACTATTTATACATTCTGGTGGTAGAATTTCCTTTTGGAATGATATATGGAGAGGTAACACATCACTTGCTTCTGCATTTCCTACTTTACAAGCTGGCAAGTAACAGATCTGCAAAATTGGAAGACATGGTCTCTACGGATGGAAACTGGAAGTTTCAATTCAAACGGATTCTAA
Source organism: Papaver armeniacum (assembly GCA_023531295.1). Taxonomy (NCBI): domain Eukaryota; kingdom Viridiplantae; phylum Streptophyta; class Magnoliopsida; order Ranunculales; family Papaveraceae; genus Papaver; species Papaver armeniacum. The sequence goes on along the minus strand of JAJJWW010016868.1, from coordinate 366,648 downwards.
CAGGTTTGGAAGCTAATATATTTGCTGAATTTCTGTTAAGAATTGGTAGCAATCCTCCGGTCCTGGACACACAACCTGATACTAGAAGATGGGCGCTTCATATATAGTTCTTTATGCTCATCTGGTTGCCAACTTTGGTATTCAAGACTTTCCGCACTCTCGTTTGTCTGGCAGAAGGCAGTCCCACCAAAAATAAACTTCCTTGTCTGGTGCTTACTTCATGAGAAGCTGAATACTATCGACATCATGCAGATCAAAGGTATTGACATCTACAATTCCTGTGTGCTTTGTGGAGATGACACTGAATCGCATCATCACATATTTTTACACTGTAAAATTGCACTCAAGATTTGGTCTATGGCCATTCCTAGCAACAGATGGTGTTGGGTTGTACCGAGAAGTATGAAAATGTTAGCTATCTCATTCCTGCGGCTGTGATTTACACAATATGGACAGAAAGGAACCGAATAGGCGCATCTTTGAGCCTAAACACAATTTTAAAACTGAAAATGATATGGGTATTGAAGTGAAGTCTCTTGTATTACCATGGGCCGCTGCTGCCGGGGGAAGAGTTCACCTGAACTTCTCCAACACTGTTCCTAATAATTGGGAAGAGCTATTTTCTTTCTTTTTTTCTACCTCTGGTAGAGTTTTTGTAAATTCTTCTTCTTTCAATATATTTTCTCTTCTTATTGTGAAAGGACAAATAGTCCCACATCGCTATAATCCGCTTAATTAACTTAAATATAATATGGAAGGGCCGCTCCATTCATTGCCAATTGGTTTTGAGTTGGATGCCCGCAGACTTTAACATGGTATCGCAGCTAAGCCCTGCACCCATACACTGCGTACGCCGGGTGTAGGCCGAGTTACTGGCCGAAGTGTTTAACCTACTTTGTCACTTGTACACCCGGGGTGTAGGCCAGTGCCGATACTGGCCGAGGTGTTACCCCCTGATTTAGTCACTCACCTGTGTACACTTGTTACCGATGGACTGGTAACTCGTACGTAGGTCCACGTGTGAGGCCCAGTGACTGGCCTTACACGCGAGGGGGCGTGTGAAATGACAAATAGTCCCGCATCGCTATAATCCGCTTAATTAACTTAAATATAATATGGAAGGGCCGCTCCACTCATTGCCAATTGGTTTTGAGTTGGATGCCCGCAGACTTTAACACTTATAAAAAAAAAACTGGTCTCAAAGTGTGTCGTTTAAATCGCACAGAGATTATTCGCCCCGCAACCACGACGAAATCGAACATTGCGGAAAGAGAAGCAAATTGATTATTATGGCAGAAAGATAAGCAAATTTTATATGGTCATGAATTTACCGTTACACTTTTAATTGGTTGTCGGCAAGGGTGCGAGAATTCTTATCGCATAGAGATTAGTCCCACCGTCTGTACACCTAAAAATGGGCCGGTGTGGCATCCTCTTCCTCGGCTCCTCTCATGCATCAACTTGTTGCCGATGATACAAGAGACTGATTCTTAAATTATGTCTATAATGACGACTTTTGTCTTGAAAAAGACGAGGCAAAATTAAGAACGCGCAATTGGGGGATAAAAAAAGTAATTGGGGGATATAGATTACTTCTCCCAACCCATGGTGTCTGATAAGGGGTGATTTTTGGGTATGAAAATACCAAAATACCCTTTGGTTAATTAAAAAACATTATGAAAATACCATAATACCCTCTCTACTAAAACAATAAAATCAAAAAACCAAATCAAATATCCCCCATTTTCAGTTCTCGCATCGGCAGATCAAGTTAGGTTTAGTTTTTGAAAAAAATTTCAAAGTGTTCTTCATCGTTCTTCATCGTTCTTCGTCGATTAATCGTCGATTCAAAAATTTCTTCGTCGATTAACCAACCCGAATCATTAACAATGCCTCCACGAAAGAAACCAAATGCCCAATCGAACTCAACATCATCGATTGCTTCGAACAAAAACAAAGTGGAAAGACTTGCTAAGATTGCTCAAGAGCAAGAACACGAAGAAGCAACGTTATCGACGATCAACTACGAAATATATGGCTTCGTGAGAAGGTAAGTCATTTAAAACTACTTTGTAGGTGTTTAATTCGATGTATGGCAATGGGTTTAGGTTAGAATCGCAAACCCTAATCAAACAGATTGAGTTTCGAGAGTACCGGCATTGAAATTCGTATGAATACAAGTGCTTTGTTTTGTGTTCCTAACGTTTAATCTATGATGAATACAATGCCGGTTTACAACCCTGAATAACCAGAGACCGATTATTCACTACCGGCATTCAATCTAGGATGAATACAAAGTCTCAGGTTTTGTAGTACCGGCAGTGTTTGATAATGATTCGTGTGTGCCGGTAGTATACTAAAAACATACAGAAGCGTTTAGAATTTGCCACCAGTACCGGCATTGTTTTTGTGGATTCATTCTATGCCGGTGTTAAGTACCGGCATTTGTTTCTAATATTTCGAGCATGCCGGTAGTACTCTTAAAACACACAGGGAGTTTATGAATTTGTCACCAAGATCGGATAGATTTTGGTTTCATTACGAGCCGGTTTTAGGTACCGCATTGTTGTTTAATAATTCGAGAATGCCTAGTGGACTTAAAAACATACAGAACATTGTCAACAATGCCGCATAGATTATAGGTTTCACTCGTATGCCGGTAAATAGTACCTAAGACTATCGACACCAATGTTTAATCAGGAACATTGAACCTGGCGTGGTTTATGTTAAGGTAGTCAATGCCTCTACCAAAACCGAAGGTGAGTGTCTTATATTCATTGCTTTCCGTGTGCTTACGATATAGGTCAAAAGCAAAGGAAGCCAACAAAAGAAAAAATAAAGATGTTGTCACTAAGAGAAGAAGGAGGGACGGTCTTGATACTCCTCGCCTCCGCCTCCTCGAGGGAAAGATGAAGGTCGTAAGATTCGTTTGGGGGCTGGTACAAGAGGGATAATTTGGGAGAGTGGTGTTGACCGTAGTCGACTTGCAATCCGTGAGCACAATGAGCAAGATGAGCAAGATGAAGAGGAAAGTCAATTAGCAAGCCAAAGCGAAGTTGGTGGCCCAAGTCAACAACCAACACAAGACAATGGCAAGAAGGGGAAGGGCAACGTCAAAGTGAAAGTTAAGGGTTCTCACCTTCCTCACATTGATGACATGATTCCCGACCTTGATCGTGGTAGAATTTGGGGCGAAGCTCCGAACCGAAAATACTATTTGGATACAAGGACTCGTGGGCTCGTACTATCTATCAAACCTATGTAAGCATTTTCTATCTTGTACATATGTATTGTTGTGTATTTATGTAAAATCTCTTAATTGTATTGTCTCTCCTAATTGTAGGATCATAAGAAGGCTGTGCGTGTTTGCCGAAACCAAGCCGCGGATGGTTGGGACTTGTCCGAGGAATGTGAAGAGGTCCAAAGAATAGTAAAGGATTCTGGTCTATATGCTTTGGTTGAAAATTATGTGAAGCCCGATTCTCATTCACAATTGCTTCGTCGAAAGGTATCATGGTGAAACCGATACCATGCACTTCCCTTTTGGGGAGATGACCTTCATCCCCGAAGATGCCTCGAACATTCTAGGCTTGAATGTTATCGGCAAATCAATTGCGTAAGGAGTTGAGTCTCTAGACCTAGAATGGTCGAAGTTGCACGGTCCGACTAACAAGCTATTTGGTTGGGACTACAAAACTTCTGTGGAGAGCTTTTATGAATCCACGTCTGGTAAGACAAAGACAATCAAGTTGACGCTGCTTAAGAAGAATTTTGAAAAGACAAAGAAAAGAAGTTTGGAGGATGGATGGGACCCTAAACAAATTCGTTATACTGTCGCTGCTTACCTGTTGTACATCTTGGGAACTAGGGTATTCCCTGACACCAATGGCAACAGGGTTAGTGCAAACTACCTTCAGTACTTTGATCCGTTGGAAGATGTCTATGGATATTCTTGGGGCACCGCGGTAATGGCACATTTGATGATGGAGATGAGAAGGGCCTCTAAGGCTAAAACCAACCAATTTGTCGGAATTTCACTCTACCGCAGGTAAATTTGTTCTTAAACTTATGTTATTGTGTATATTGTTCATATGTACTCTTATCGTGAACTTAGAAACAAAACTTATTGCTTCACATTGGAATAGGTGTGGGCTTATGTACACTTCCCAACCTTGTTCAAGGCCTATCCCTCCTTGAAGATCATAGATCTTCCAACCCGATACGCCTCTAGCTAAGAGATACGAGTTCAACAAAGACTCCAAAGCCCTAACATGGGTCGACCGATCGATATGAGATTGGCTTTGGAGCAATGAGTACCAAAGATGTTGTGTTCGACCCTTACAAGGAGGCTAGAGGAAAACCGGCAGGTTTTGAGGTTTGGTAACGTTGCATTTTACCATGGGCCGTTGTTCCACCCAAAAGGATACGTTATGGCTAATCCTACGCGTGTGATGCGTCAACTTGGATATAAGCAATTAGCATTTTTCCGACGGCCTCTTTTCAATGTTTTGAACTCGACCTGTCTCTGTTATTCAACTCCAAATCGGTTGCATGTAGAGTATGTTCAAACCGGACCCAACAGATTGGAGGGATAGGGAACCACGTCGTTTGGTAGATTTTAGTCAGGTGGGAAAAGTTGGAGATTGCTGAAAACGGTGATGAAGTTGATGCCGATTACATGGAAGAGTACCGGAATGGTCACATCCTTATGTCGTCCGCCCGGATGACGTCCAAGTTCCTCCCCGTAAAACCCTCCGGGCCCAACTCCCGCACAGCACCCCCTACGATGACCCAACTAAATAACACCGTTGGATTGCTTGTAAGTATTGTTAATTGCTTCGTCGTTTAATATACACATAATCATATATGTATACTAATTATGTGTTTGTTATATTAAACTAGCGGCGTCGGCTTGGCAAGTTAAAGAAGATGTTGGGTTGCAAATACCAGGAAGGAGAGGTACTGTCCCTTGAAGAAATGAAGGAATTCGAGCAAAAGCTTGATAGAATTGAAGCAACCGACCCTAGTTCAAAAGCTTTGTTCGGGGAAACTAGGAAGAAACCTGCCCAAAAGAAGCAAAAGACCCAGTGATTTAACTCTTTAGTTGTGTTTCTTTTTTTTGGATCGTGGTTGTCACATCTTGAACAATTCCAAACTTATTTTCGTTTGTACCTCGTGTTAAACTCTTTAGTTGTTAAACTCTTTGCTCTTGAACAATTCCAAACTTGATAGCAAAATCAAGTTGGTTGGTTTATGTTGAGCGTGTTATCCTTGCAAGATTTATTTGTGACTATTTCCGGCATAGATAAATTAGGATAACAAAGCCGGATTTTGGTACCGGCAATGTTTAATATTTAAACATCAATGCCGGTTCTAATAACCGGCGTTGAAAGTATTTATAAAACCATACCGGGACAAGAATACCAAAAATTCAATGTTCCTGTATAGATATTCAATGGTACCCGGCACATAGTATTTTCTCGATATCTATGCCTAGGTTTCTCGATAATTTGAAAATTTTCATAATTCTCGAAAAACCTAAGACCGTAAAATTGAATACGTCCATGCCTATACACTTCTTGTTTTGAATAAAAATTCATTTCGAATGCTCTTCTATTTTATTCCTAATAATTAATCTATTACATTGGATTTGAATCTTTTAATTAAAACATGCTAAAGATAATCTACTTCCATCCCTTTTCAACAATTACTTTACCTTTGAGCCTTTCTCGAACCTCTTCAAGACATCGTCCGGGAGTGGGGTGTCAAGGATCAACTTCATTGGTTCTTCTTCTCTTTCAACATATTCCTTTCCCTTCATATAACACCCATCACACCCATCGATTGGCTTGCATTGGCCCTTGTGGTTTTCTCTTGACTCTGCTAGTTGAACAGCTCTGTCAAACCATTGAAACTCATCGCACTTTGGGTGATTCAAACACCTTAGAAACATTCTTCCATTTTCAGCATCATCAGTTTTTGCAATCCAAAACCGGCGTGTCCCATCACAAACTTTCTACACTTTGAATAAATAAAAGGACAGTCCATGGCTAGATGAGAAGGCGACTTGCAAATTTGACACTTGCAATGATGACTCTGTAAGAGAAGATTATATTAGTCGGGGGTCATAGTAGTGAAGATCATATTGTTAGTAAATGTACTTACTTTGCAAATAGAGGAAGATGATGAATCCCCCATCCTTTGTGAAGCTTTAACCGTGCTTGCTTTCCTAAGAGAATGATTTTTGTTATTTGGATGCTGGTTTGTGTATAATTTTCCAAAGGAATGGGGGTATTATATAGAGATGAATCTCCAACGGTCTTATTTTTCAAAAAACTAGCCGTTTTTTTTTTGAATTCATCAACTACCGGCATAGACGTTGTTATAGATTGAATGCCGGTTGCATCTACCGGCGTTTCACAGAGTTTTGAAACCATGCCGGTATAGGTTGCATATTTGTCGCAATCTCTGTTAAAATTTTTCCTATTACCGGCATTGTAAGCTTATCAGATACAATGCCGGTTGTATTTACCGGCGTTGTATTTCACAGTCACGACAATGCCTATTGTCACGATTTTCTAAAAAAACTAGTCGTTGAAGTTTTTCTCTATATAAAGAGAGCTAATTCTTGGACCCAAATAGCAAAAAACTCGGGTTCTTATATATCTCCTTGAGAATCTTAACTTAAGAAACCCTAAACCCTAGAATAGTCATCTATAAATAGAACCTAATCCCACATACAACAAATGGCATCGTTTGACTCGGAGGAAGATTTAGCAATCACCCAAGCATGGTACTCCGAAACTCGTCCTTCAACTATAGATAGCAAAAACGCTGGATTCCATGTGGTTGAAGATTTTTAGGAAGTTTGTTCACGATTACGGTAACCCGAAAGGAAGAACTCGCTCAACAAATCGAGCAACGACACGACATCATCCTAAATGCCGTGGTTGAGTATCTAAAAATGAAGTACCGGATCGATAACGCTCATCACAATAGGTTGTCCCCCAACAACTGGTAAGTATCTTTATGAATAATTCGGACAATCTACTATTTTTCAATTTTTATGTAACCAACAAAGTTTGTGTGTTGTTTTTGTAGCATGAAGCCGTGAAAACGCGTTACTTACAGGAAAAGGGAGAACCATTCATGTTTGAAGCCAACGTGAACCATATTGTAACCAAAGTCACTGAGTACCACCAGTTGGGGGAATCGGAAACGGATTCTTCTTAAGAAGATTGATAGTTTAGTGTAATTTGCTTAGGTTTTTAGGGTATCCAGTTAGGTATTTTGTAAGGTTTTGTGGGTATACCTCTATGTAAGCCCTCACGAGACTATAACTCGTCCACTTGGGCCACCAAGTGGTTTAAAGGCTTGATGCACGTGCTAAGTGCATTCGTTGTTCCGTCGACAAGGATTACGTTCGAAATAAATTATAGTTCCGGCTTAGTATGTAAAGTTGTTTCAATTGCCTAATGATTCCGGCTTAGTATGTAGTATATTAATCTATGCCGGTATTTAGTGCCGGCAATTACGATAAGTTTATACCAATGCCGGAATGTTCAAAAATCTGTGCACAACGGCTATTTTTTTGAACCATAAACCGGCTTTAGAGGGCCGGCATTGATTGTAGGTCACTGACAATGCCGGCACTAAATAGCCGTTGTGCAATCATCTATATAATGCAATGGATTCACCCATTGCACTTGATACCTCCAATGGAAAATACTTCATCAACTACCGATTCCATCATTGCCATGGAAAAAGAAAAACTCAAGAAGAACAAACTATCCACTCCGTTGGGAAATCAATTATCAACCACCAACTCGGCTTCCTTATACTAGAAAAACTTAAAAGGAAGGGAGAAACCACCAAGTCAATTGCCGCAATGGAAGAAGAGATACTTAAGAGACAAAGAGAAGAAGAAGAGGAAGCAAAGCTTGAACATTATCGCAAAGAAGCTAAAGAAATCCTTAAACGCCAAAAACAATCTAAGATAGAAGCGGATGTCGAGGAAGAAACCGAGTGGATTAAAAATTACTACATAGTATCCGATTTCCAGGAGATCACCGTCCTTCGAATCTTTTTTGGGGTTTTGTTAGGACTGGTCCTTACAAGAATAACTACTTGGAAGGTAAGAAAGGCCGAATGGATTACGGTGATCTCTATGTACAAAATCGAACAATTGCACTCATAAAGTTATGTCGCAAATACAACGAGTTTCTTGCAAGATACAGAGGGAATAGGTTTCAAGCTCAGGACGCATATACCAAATGGAGAAAAGAGCCTTTTAGGCATTTCGAAGCTGCTATGCTTATTGAATCTCGTTCCAAGAAATGAGTTAATGTTTTTAAGTTTATTTCCTTAAGATTATGTGGTCTATGTTATTTATTTCATCAATTTTCTTTCCTTATCCTAAGATCGAAAAATAAACCAAAAACTAGACCGTTACCTATGCCTCCGTTGAATTCTCGCTCACCAAGTACTTTATTGCCAGAATACCTGCATTGAATGGTTCCATTTTTCAATGCCGGCATTCGACTTTACAAACTCAAGTTATGTGGCGCTTACAAAACTCATTCATTCCACTTATTTGACGGTTACAAACTAATCTATCCCACTTATTTGGCGGTTACAAAATCCTTAATACCGCTTTATGCGCGCTTACACACTCCTTCATTCTATTTAAGTGACGGTTTTAGAAAGGAAATCATTCATTCTCCATTTTTATAGAAAGGAAATAATTCGTTCTCTAACACAATGGGTCGTCGCAAACCCTATGAAAACCAATACCCAATCCTCAAGAAACCGTTGATGATGGTGGTACATCGAAATCAAAAGCGCAAGAACTGCTCAAGAGTCCGATGGTGAGGCGAGAATAACAAATTTGCTTAGGTAAGTGATGTATATGTTGAATTGAAGTTTTTAATTTTAGGGTTTATCCCATACGAGAAAACACAAAGTGAAATTATGTTGTTTAGTCTTTGAAAATAAAATTGAAATTCAAGTTTGCATGTTTGAATGGCTGTAGAATACAATTTGAAAATCATGCCTGAATATATGTCCTGAATCCAGATTTTATTGCATGCCTTTACCGGCATACACATTTAATTGAATACCATGCCGGTTTTACATACCGGCTTTGTTTGTTTCATAAATACTATGCCGTTTTCTGTGTTAAATTCTCTCGTACTAAAATCCCACAGTACCGGCATTTAAGCTTACTTCTTAACAATGCCGGTTCTAAGTGCCGGCGTTGTCGTTATGTTAACTTACTATGCCGGTCTTCTGTTGAAAAAAATGTTCATTCTCCGTCCAAAAATTAAAAGACAACCTAAGATCATATATTAATTGATTAGAATGCCGGCACCTATGCCTAACTCCCGTTAAGTTCGATTTCTATGCCGGTTGTCATTATATAACCTGGGTTTACATATTGTCGCATAGGTCTAGAGCACCACAAAAGAGCAAAGGAAAAGGCAAAGCCGTTTTAGAAGCAAAACGTAAGTCTTCTCGACATAGCCGTCCCGATCCGGCCATCGCTAAGGTCACGATTCGGGATCAACCTATAAGCTACCCAACCAGCAGTGATGATGATGATGAGTGGGAAACATATCCTGTACCCGAACGAGCCGGTGGCTCTTCCTCACAAGCAGGTGGCTTAGGACAGACCGATGTTGGAGTTGAAGCCCCTAAGGATAATGAAAAGGCACCCCCAGCCCACTTTCCTGATAAGTATGACATGATTCCAGACCGCGATGATGGCAAACATTGGGGTGAACCGATAAACCCGCAACTCTTATTTGCCTACAAATACTCTTGGGCTCGCCGGATATATCAAACTTATGTAAGACGTTTGCATCTTGTTATTATATTATTTATCTGTGATCAAGTGAATGTAACTTACTTCGCTGTGTTTTTATAGGACCACAAGAATGCCTTCCGTGTTAGCCGCCATCAACAATCGGATGTATGGCCTTTGAAGCTTGAGTGTGACGCTGTTAAAGCTGTAGTCAAAGCATCTGGGTTGTATCCTCGCGATAAAAAATTATGTGGCCACCGATACCGTCACGGCAAAACTGCTTTTGGAGAGGTTTTATGGTGAAACTGATACCATGCATTTTCCTTTTGGCGAGATGACTATCATCCCCAAGATGTCCAAAGGATAATAGGTCTTGAGGTTCTCGAAACCCGTTAAGGTAGGAGATGACTCTAAGGACTTGGAATGGGACAAGATCTATGAACCGACTAAAAAGTTGTTTGGATGGGACAAGGAAACCACTTTGGCAAATATGTACAAGACTAGTCGTTGCTGACAAAGACTATCACATTCACAAACTCGTTGAATTGTTTGGGAACACGAAGAACAAGGAATTGAATCCCGAACAAGTCCAAGAACCGTCATGGGCTTATATGTTGTTCATCTTGGGCACAAATGCTATATTCCCCGACGCCAATGGTAATAGGGTGCATATGAACAACCTACAATACTTGGATCCTTTGGAAAAGGTTCATGAGTATTCATGGGGCACTGCTTTCTTGGCACATTTTTTTGGCGTAAATGCGTCGAGCATCTAAGGCGAACGCCCGTCAATTTAATGGTAATTTCACTGTACTCTGCATAGTCAACTACTTTTTTTTTTGATTGTTGTGATTAAATTTGTTAGTTTCCAATTATTAAAGATTTTCATTGTCGTAGGTGTGGGCTTATGAACACTTCAAAAAATTGTTCAAACATTACAAAGGATTGAAGATTTTCACTGAATATCAAGAGAATAGGCCTATAGGTCGAAATACTTCTTCGACAATACCCCAAGGCCAAATAACAAAAACGGTTATTAGCAATGAGATTGGCTTTGGACTCGGTGGAGGTCCAAGATGTAGTGTTTGATCCATATAGGAATGCCGTGAGGAGTTCACTTTCAACGGCGTGACAATGTTTCATTTTACAACGGACCGTTATTTCATCCAAAAGGATTTGTTATGCACAACCCTCGCCGTGTAATGCGCCAACTTGGGTACAAGCGAAAGATCTCACGGATACATCTTATCGAAATTCTCTCATGACTTTCCTCAATGCCAATCAAGTGAGAACCATACTCTCGTGGTTTACGACCCAAAACCTATTCTTGCACATTGGAGTGAAAGGGAAGAAAAAGGACTTGTGTTGGATAGGGCTGATTGGGAATTGGCTGAGAACGGTTATGAGACTGAACCAACCTTCCTAAGAGGCCATCGGAAGTTCACGCATCCTTATGTTGTACGCCCGTATTTATTTGTTGTTCCTCCACCACCAGACATGCCTCCACAACTCCGGAACTGCACCCGCACTTGTACAGCTCTGCTACGTTGTTGGTACGTACGTCTTGTTCATTACCATTCTTTTAATCTATGTCTATGAACTTATACAATCGAACATACTAAGTACATGTTTAAAATTTCCTTAACAGCGTCGGCGGATTGGAAATTTGACAAAGTTCTTTAAGAAAAAGAACACGAAAGGAGAGGTGCCAACCCGTAAAGAAATGCGTAACGTCGAGCAAAAGATGGACAAAATTGAAGATCCGAAGGCAAAAGACTTGTGGGGCGAAAGGAAGAAGAGGGTACAAAAGAAGCCAAGAACCGAGTGATCGTGTGTTTATTCTATAGTATTAGTTTGGTTTATGTTTGTCTCTGTGAGTCTTGAACAATGTGTTTGCTTTATTTGTTTTCGGTTTGGAACCACAAAACTTAGGAGTTTGTTCTTTTATACAGCAGTAGTATTTTTATTATATTTTTTATGTTGTTAAATTTGTGTCAAATCCCCTAAATTTCGTAGAGTTTTTTTTCATACCCGGCATGCTCGAGAACAGTAAACACAATGCCTAGTTCTCTAAATGACAGAGTTCCTAAGCATTTATTTGTGTTTAGATACTATGCCGGTATCCGTAATCTCCATGATAAATACGATTTTGACAGAAAACCGCACAAGATCGAGGTTAATGTCAATGCCGGAAAGGTCGCTGAATTCTCTGGAAGTTTTTTCATCATATCCGGCATTGTTTCAAACAAGATTCTACGCCTAACATGTTCCGAGTAGACAATATAAAACACAACTATGCCGGCACTGGCATCAAAATATGATTTAATGTTTACAATTCACACTTCCAAAAAAAAAGAAAATTTTGCGTACTAGTGAACAACATACATCAAAATTATTCATCGTCGCTTCCACACGTATGAAGTTGCATCTTCTCCTCTGGGAGAGGTTTTTTTGATAAGGCCAACGCATCCCAAAGTTGGTGATTCTCCTCATACAATGCCATCCATCCCTTCCATATATTGGGATCTAGAGCCTTGTTTTTAATCATCCCACAAACAAAAAGGCAATGGACAATTTTTTTCCGAGTTTTAGAATAACGAAATGATTACCGTCACTTAATCGAACGCCAAAACAACTCTTCTCTCTTAAGGGATCCTTCGCATTTTTGCCACTTTGGGGTGAATGTACATTCTACGGTGGGGGTAAAATAATGAACAACACATCTAAATGTATCCGCCACCGATGCCCACAAAGCGGCATTCTCATCCAATATTCGGAAGGAAGAAAGTTCATCCGTTGTTCGGGCCCCAATACTTGAGCATGCATATCATCAAACCCTCGCCTTCACCAAGCAATTGCTCATAAAAGCTCCTCTTGTTCACAAGTTGTTCGGCCATCCTCGTTCTAGCATATTTGCATGGTGTCATACCTCTACTAACCGCCGTGTCAAAGATTCCTAATTGTTCACCACAAAGATGATAGCCACAATTTCCATCTCCGTCGACATCATCCGTATATAAAATATACTCGAATAACCTCGGGAAGTTGGTCTATGTAAGACCGTATCTTGGTATGATAACTTCTAATTGTCCTACCTGTTCGGGATCCTTATACATCTTCATATTACCCTTTTGTAACAATAATATATCCAAACCATCCTCCCAATCTCTACACTTGCAATGTCTTCGATATGTGATGGGAGTCCGTACTTCCTTGGCCTACCCCCTTCTCCTTCGAACTAAAACTACGTCAACTTTGCTATCACTTTGGTTTGTCACCTCCTTAGCCTCGTCACCTCGTTGTTCTTTGTCACTTGATGATGATACCTTTGGCGGCCTACCCTGTTCCTTGGAACCTCCGCTAGATCGACTATGGGTATGGCTTCTAATGCTCACCTTGTTGTTCTTTGTCACAAGATGATGTTACCTTTGGCGGCCTACCCCTTTTCCTTGGAACCTCCGCTAGATCGACTATGGGCATGGCTTCGAATGCTCACCTTGTTGTTCTTTGTCACAAGATGATGTTACCTTTGGCAGCCTACCCCTTTTCCTTGGAACCTCCGCTAGATCGACTATGGGTATGGCTTCTAATGCTCACCTTGTTGCTCTATTTCACCGGATGATGATACCTTTGGCGGCCTACCCTCTTCTTTGGAACCTCCGATGAGTTGGCTTTTGGTGTGGATACGGATTCCCGGGTTAGTTGTTGACTTAGCGGTTCCTTCCGCGCCTACCTCTTTGTTTGGAACCTCGCGCTTCCACGAACCTTTGTTCCGAAATCTCACATGCGGTTAGATCTCTTTTCTTACTTGCCGCGAGTTCTTCTTCACGTTGAGTCATTTCTTTCAATTCTACCCTTTGTTTTTTCCTTTTTGTTTTAGTTTGTGGTCTTCCTATTGGATCTCCCTTTCTTGGCTCTTCGCTTGTGCGATCCATGGACGAGCAAGTAGCCTTAGTTGGCTCAACAAGACTTGTCGGCTTACCGAGGTGCCACGAGAGTAAGCTTCAAGAATTCCTTTGCTTCGTTCGTATCCCATGGAGATTGCCCGGATCTCCCGAAGGGGGAGGGTCGAAAGATAGTTGCTTCCAAAACGGATCAATAACCTCCAAAGGTATCGGTTTTCATACTTAACAAGCATATGACGACATGGAAGCCCCAATGAAGACATGTCGGGACAAATACACACATCACCCGGTTTTCCGTAATTTTTCTCATATTCCATTTGTCTCATCATATGTTTTATTGCCCAATGAGAGACGTTGAATTCTATTCCTTGGAGAAAGTTACCATAATGAAGAAATGGAGTCAACCTATCCATTGAGCTTTTCTCAAAAGCCTCCTTGATCCTATTGATATCTTGCTTAAAGTATTGCTCCATTGCCTCGGGATCGAACCACATTGCCTTGACCGGATCGGATGAGATCTTTAAATCTCCCATGAGCGGCCTCACTGCACACTAGTTGCTTCCGTCTTGAAGTGTCTATACCCTAGGTTTGTCCATGCACGTACAAATCTTTCCTTGAACTTATCCAACCATTGAGTCCGACAATACCGGACGGCGGTCGGATAAACTTCGTTCCAATCGGCAATGAACTTCTCCAATCTCTTTTCGTACATAACCTCTGTAAGAGACCAATAAACTTTCTCCCAATCTTTTAGAAATTCCAACCACTTTTTATGATTTTCCGCATGTTCTTTGTCCACTCGCTCCTTTATCTTGCCTCTCTCATCTTCTTCTTCTTCTGGGGATAGTTTGTTCTTTCGAACATCTTCCTCTAGTTGTACCATCATTCTCTTCTTAATATCCGCCTTTGCGGGTTCAAACAAGGCATGCCAAGTTTTTATCACATTATTACGTATATGATATGTACATAGGAAATTTTGTGCGTCCGGGAAGACGCTCGGATATTGCTCTCATTAATGCGGCATCGTTATCGATTACGATGACCCTCGGAAGTTGATTTTCCTAAGAACAACTTCAATTGTCGTAATGCCCAATGATAATTATGGTCCCTCTCGTTTTCCATTAAACACCAAGCCAATGTGAATGTTACCTTGTCCGAGGTTTGCCCAACGATGTTGAACAACGGCATATTGTATTTGTTTGTCTTGTAGGTGCAATCCATCAAAAGAACACCACAACATGTATTTGCCAACTGTGAAAGCAACGGATGCGAAATGAATATTTGAAGGGGCTTGTTGTCGGTCCCTCTTTTAATGATACGCGTGTAGTTGTGATCCCAAGCTATCTTCTCAAATTCTTGCATAACGGACCTCCCTTCCCATTCCACCCTTCTAATAGTTGCTTGTGCACTATAAATTGTACGTAGAGAAGACACGTTAGTCTCGTCCTTTTCCTTGAAGCCTCGAGAATTTGTCTCGGTTTGATAAGTGCTTTGGTCAATCTCTTTACATCCTCGAACTCACAGGTTTTAGCTTCGCAACTAAGGAGTGACCAACAAAATCTTTCGGATCCCGATGGTTATGATGCAGCCACACGAAACCTCACAAATCCCAATTGTTCATGTCATTTAAACTAATACAAGCTTAAAAGGGCAATCATTCTTCCTCGTACGAGTCTTGTATACCCTATTAGTCTTCTTTGGATATACATAATCCTTTCTCTTGTGGCTATTCTTCTCCTTGTATTTCCCACTTCTCTCGCAAGCCATCTCAAAACGCCTATTCGAACCTTCGGTGTTCCTCACCAACACACACATGTTCTTAAGAGCCGTCTCTTTAGCCCAAGCGATTGCTTCCTTTCGATCGCTTATTCCCTACATAAGAACAATTTCGCATTCATTAGAAGGTTCACTACTAGCAATCCATTAGTAATGTTCAAGATACTAGGTGAAAAGTATTATTTGGTCACATACTGAGGGATTTTATAGCATTCCGACGTATCTCGATAAGGCGGCTTTGCATTTGTTGGATCAATATATGGCACCACCTAAGGATCGAATGAAAATTAGTTCCAAACAACATTAAAACACTATGCCGGGAAACCCGTCTGGCATGCTCGACATTTGTTCCGGCATAGTTTAAGTTTACCAAAACTAAGACCAAATTTGAAACCTATTCCGATATGTGTTTCGTAAGACTACAACGCCTAAGCAAGGATGCCGGCATTATCGTAACATATTGTTCCAAGCCGGTACATAATTCCTAAGCATTAAAAAAATCGATATTGAATGCCGGAATTTAGCTTTGGAAAACATTTATTCCCGCATGGTTTTTTGTAGGTACCGGCATTGAAAAGTTGTAACTTAACAACGCCGGTTTCTTTGCCGCATTATCGATAGTGATGATACCACGCCGGTACTAAATTCCGACGTTAATGTTTATTAAGTTTCAATGCCGGTTTTTGGTTTGGGATGGAATTGTTTCGTATGTTTTTCATTCAAGACTGCATGGTAAACGATCAATGTAACCATGCTTAGGTTGAATATTCCGTAGTATATTCCTTGGTAGGTAAAAAGGTTACCTGCATCTTAGGCATAGTTTTTTGGTAGAATACTATGCCGGTTTATAATTCAAATTGGGGATATCAATTACCGGCATGGTCGTAGTATGAATACCATGCCTAGATCTAGACAACCGCATGGTATTCATACACCTACCATGCCGGCACCGAGGTTTTTCAATTGAAAAATGGCGGGTTTAAAGAAAAAATTTGATTTTTCGACATCTTAGCAGCTTTACTCGTGTGTTGGGGATGCTTGTATGTTGTGCAAGTTTACTTTCTTGTGTTGGTTCTTCAAGAAACTCTCCATACTCGTCAAAATCATCATCCAAGGGTGTTGGTTCCACAAATACTTGCAATCGAGAATTGTTGTCGTTAGTCAAGATTCAAGATATGCTCCTTGTTGTAGTTGAGATAAAGATTCAAAGCGGCGGCAGCTAGCAATCCTCTCTTCACAATCATCTTCCATTTTCCACAAAAAAATTCTCTCTCAAAATATTTTTCCCTCCTACTATCACCTCACTCACCCAAAAACAAATAAAACACACACTAATCATTTATAAAAATCTTAAGATTTTTACTAATTATTATTAGCCACTAAACCTGATTAGTGAGGGGTAGATTAGGATTTAAAAAAATACTAAGATAAGGGGTGACCCCGAATTGATATTTGGACTTTTTTTTTGTCCTTTTCCTATATCCCCAATTACGTGTTCAAAATTAAGGTTCAAGACCCTCCCGCCTGCAGTTCTAAGTAATTGATTTTTGGCGGGTTTTCACCTTACAAGATTCGGACTTGATAAACAAATCTCAGTGTTCTACTTTTGCTTCTCGACACTGGATTTACAGAGTGTAGAATCTCTCCACGACATGGTAATAAAAATTGCCTTCTTGACTGGCTTGGACGTGTTAAACTGCATATCCTCAGAATCATAAATTACTTCTCCTAATTAAATAACTTGAAGGAAAAAAAGAACACAAAATTGGTTAAAAAGATCAAAATTAAAATTTCCTGGGTGAAAATGACAGTTAGATTTTGATCCTGTTTAAATGGACAAAAATTTAAAAATATGCAGGATGAACTAGCTTAATCCTGCCCATTTTCAAATACTTTTTCTTATTTCTAATTTACACAGGATGCATCTAATTTCATCCTTGCTATTTTTTAAGTTTAAGCCAGGATGAATCCAGTTTCATCCTTGCTATTTTCTTTGTGTCCATTTCACCCATAAAAATTTTTACTCGTCCATTTGAACCGTGTTTTAAATTTTTTTGGACAAATGACCCATTTTCCGAAAAAAAAACCAGAACAATTGAAAAACAAAGCAAAGAATCCAAAACATTAGACTTGTTCAATAAGGCCTTGTTTATATTGCATCACCACAATGGGGACTGTCATCCCAACTAGGTTGCCACCACCAAATCATTTGCTCAAGCAACATAATATATCATTTATCATCAAAACAAAGTACACAAATTGAAATTATTAGACTCTCATCCTTTTCGATCCTGATGCACGTATTTAATATATGATATTGCAGTGACATGGTAAACTAGACCAGTAGATATATCTTTACATTCTCCACTCAAGTAGCCCAATTTGAATCCTGTAAAAATCACAAGATTATATTATATAGCATTATCAGATTTTCCGGAAAACATTACAAATATATTAGACTTGAAAATAAAAGGAGAGAATGAGAAGGTGCACCTATTATTTGTGTGGGTTGATACTTGTGTGGGTATTCAACGGATGGTCGCTTTTCAGATTTTCGCAGCCCTCTATGGTTAATAATACCGTGAGAGGAGAAGACCATAATCGTAAATCTGGTATAGATGTCAACTTACCGCAGTGTTGGATCTTTACTTCCTCAAGGCAAGGGAAGGAATTATCAGGTGGCGGGGGAGGTGATGACCATTCTTCTAAATTTTCCAAGTTCCTGATGTAAAAATAAATTAACGAAGGGAATAATGTTCTTGTTGTTGTTGTAGCAGAACCTTTGCTTTCTTCTTCTACTTCTTCTTCTTCTTCTTGCTGGCAGTAAAATTCCTTACCTAAACACTTGACTGAATTCATTCCATCAATCGAAAGAATCTGAAGACGCGGGAGTTGACCTAAGCCCACTAATTTTCCACAATTCTTGCAGTCTTCAAACTCTAATTTCACTAAATTAGGAAGACAAGAAGACGATCCCATCCACTTCGGAAGCTTTAAACCGGGGAAACTCTTAATCCACAATTCCTCCAAATTAGGGTGAGGTTGGAGACCTTGAAACACCGAAACAGAATTATTAACAGCCACTTCTTCTTCTTCCAAACTACCCCATTGTAATTCCAAATGTTGAATATTTCGCTTGTCTTTTAATTTTGCCTTGTCTGCCTCTATTTTACCACCTCTCACATTCTCTAGATTTACTATCTTCAACCTCAGAAGGGAGTTTAGATGTGCTAGTTCATGGATATTGGAGACGTCTTCTTCTTCTTTATTAACGAAAAAAGGATGTAATTCTTGGAGACGAGTTAGCTTTTCAATACCTCTAGGCATTCTTAATAGATCTGTCTCTCCCCAGTGCTTCAGATGTCTCAATTCCACCCAATTCTTAATGTCTTCGGGTAACCTACACTTTATTCCAAAGTGCACAAACTCTAATTTACAAATGTTGCTAGTCAAAGACTCTGGCAATTCTAATACTCCAGTACCACGCAAATCAAGCGACCTTAGTTGTGTCAGAGCTCCAAAGTTACGAGGTAGTGCTTTTAATTGAGAACAAGAGAAATCCGTTAAATTGTAGAGGAGAGAGATTGAATCGGGTAACTCTGAGATTTGTGTTCCTGAAATATCAAGGGACGATAGACTCTGGAGATGCCCAATATTTTTTGGCAAGACAGTAATACCCACACAATAATTGATTTTTAAAGCCTTCAACCTGGTTAGCGTGGTGACGGAATCAGGTAAAACTGTGGCGTCCGAAGAAGAGAGATCTAGATGTCGCAGATTAATCAAAGAATCAATTCCGTTGAGAATATTTTGAACATTTTTGCATCCACGAAGGCAGAGAGTTTGCAGATTGTAGAGTTGATTAATGGACACGGCATGAACATCTTCAAGATTAGAAAAACTGAGGTCAAGGTACCTCATATGTTTAAACTTGAAAGCGGAAGATATAGTTTTCAGACTTAAGCTTGTATCATAACCCTGTAGAAGATGTATTATACGAAGACGCATGTTACTCAGTGGACTCGGAAAAACAAAACCTTTTTCTTCAGAAAGAATTGTTCGCAATTTTGTTGCATTTTTTAAAATTCTTGTATCATAAAATTCTTCGTGCGATTTCCCTTCCATGATTAACCGTAGCCGACGGATTTGAGACACATCATTTTTCATTTCACTGGTCTTCATAATCGTGACTTCATGGCTGCCAACTACGCTCAAGGCAAGATCATGTACAAGATCATGCATTTTGAACGATACAATGTCACCTAACGGGTAACCCCTTTCCAAATCTTGAAAGAAAGACCTTGACAACAAACTAAGGAAGTAATCATTACCAACATCTTCGAGTGAGTTATGATTTCCTCCATTAGATGGCGGATGAATGAATCCTTCGGCCATCCACAACCGAATCAACGTTTCTCTATCAAATTCCCAATCTTTGGGAAATAAAGCACAGTACGAGAAACATTGTTTCAGATGGGATGGTAAAGTATCATAACTCAATTTCAATATCGGTATGATTCCCCCACTATGATTTTCTGGTGTTTCTAAGCTTTTGTTGTCTCTAATTGACAACCACTGCCTCTCATCGCTCTGTGAGTGCATAAGACAACCAAAAAAGTTTGCAGCAAGCGGCAAACCTCCACATTTTCTTGCTATTTGCTCTCCTATAATTTTCATAGTTGGAGTCTCAGACGCCCCGCCAGGAGAAAAAGCTTTGTTCTTGATGATAGACCAACACTCTGCCTCAGATAATACATTTAGATTGTAAGGAGGAATTAAACCTTGCACCACCGATGCAACTTTTTGACTGCGTGTAGTGACTATAATTTTGCTGCCAACAGAGCCGAAATCTAGGACACTCTTAAGTTTATTCCACTCCATTGGATCTTCATTCCATAAGTCATCTAAAACTAGCAAATATTTTTTTCCTTGTAAATTTTCTCTAACTTTTTGTACTAATACATCAGTATTTGAGAAATCCTGGCATCCAGAACCAGTGGCCGACTCCATAATGTTTTTTAAAACTTTATAAACATCAAAATCATCGGAAATACAGACCCACATTTTTTTGTCGAAATATCTTTCTACTGATTTATCATTGTAAATAGATTGTGCTAAACTGGTCTTTCCAAGTCCCCCCATACCAACTATGGATATGACGGAGACACTTTCATGTATATTAGAATTTACAGAAGAAGAAGAAGAAGAAGAAGATGACGAAGACACGCTCATGGTTGTTAACAGCTTTACTATCTTAGATTTATCTGCATCTCTCCCTACAAATTTTGAAACATCTCCAAAGAATGAAGTAGTTTGCCGATTATTATTATGTTGCTGGTATCCAACACCACTGCTAGAACTACTTGTTGTTTGAAACTGAAATCTTTGCATATCAATTGCTATTTGCTCTAACTGTTTATTGACGTCTTTGATTTTATGAGCCATTTTGAAGCGAAAAGCAACTTGATTGGAGGACGAGAAGAAGTCTTTTACCTTGCTGTTCCTATGATCAGATCTACGCATAGCTTCGTAAGAAATTTCGTCCAGAAGATCATCAGCATCATAAGAAACTTGTTTGAGCCTTTTTAACCAAAGTGAAACCGCAGCATCGTTCACCTGCTTGGTCTCTGCGTCGGATGTTTTAGCCTGAATAAGCTCCAACGTCTGTTTAAGCATTTTCAGGTCATCCTTGACACCCCAAGCAAGACTAATCTCATTTCCAAGTAGAGTAACCAGTTTTTTTAACATTTCAGATGCACCACTAGTAAGAAGACCCTCCAACGCCATTATAAATTGATATTAAGAGACTGAGACTGAGATTGATTTTCTTTTTCTTTTTTTTCCTGAGGAACAAGATTGGGATTGGATTGGCTATATGATGATTGATGGGGAATCGCAAAGAGAGAAACAAATGCAGAAGCTGAAGAAAAGTGTTGGTTGGAATGTGTTATGAGAGTCTGTGGTGTCTATCTATTTGTAGAAGACTGAAAACATTATCAACATGAGATGCAATAATGTATGGTATTCGAAGAGTGTGGGTGGTTCTTCTTACCAATCTGTTTTACTGCCTCGTCGTCTTTTTCTTTAAGAAGTTATGTGGTGATAGTTACTTTGTGTGCTTTTGGTCGTACCCTACTGGTCTCTTTTATGGAAGGCAAGAGTCTTGTCATTTGTCATGCCAGTGATGTCTAATCTGGCAAGATAAGAAGAACCATAACAAGATAAGGCGACGATAATGCGAAATCCTGAAATGTGGAAGTATGCTATGAATTAATGTGCACACATAGAAAAGATGATGAAGTATCATATCACTTTGTCATCTTTCTTTATCAACATAGTAAACCCCATGACAGTGCACCACAGCATAATAATTAAACTAAAGTAAAGGATGAGATCACTTTGTACGTAATTGGCATCTTACTTTATGAATAAATATTCAACCAACAGGCATGAAAAATCCACAGAATGCAGTACAGAAGTGATATCTCTTAAGCGACCCATAGGTCAGTGCATGTGAATCACATTGTATACTCTTCCATTTGGGTCATGAATAATTAAAATGTCAAGTCATAATAATAAAAGCTATACCACCATGATTGAATGAGAATTTCTTCTTGTAACTGATGATGATTTCTTCTCAAATAAAGAATATGTTACTAATTGCTCATCAGGGAATCTTGACATCTTCAACTAGAACAAGGATTTAAAAGGTGCATTATTATGATTGCGGAGTGATACACCACTAATCTTACAAACAACACTCAAATTCAAGAGATAAACAAAACTCCATCCCAAAATCTACCCCAAAAATTCCAAATTTTGGGTACTATCAGTCGGTACTTCAGGAGAAACCTGTTCAGAATGAGAGTTAAAGAGTATGAAAATTGGATGAGAGTTAAAATCTTATTTTGTTGATGCAGCAACTACGAAATTGCGGAATAAATTTCCAAAAATTTGCAGGAGTAAATCATTCGGAAAAAAAATATTCAAAACATTTGGGAGGACACCTGAGCTATGAGATAAAGGGAGAGATGGTTCAGTCTCCCCTTTATCTGGATGTTTATCAAGAATGACCAATGATTCAATTCTTTGCCGAGGAACCGCTGAATCAATCAGGATAATAACTATACATTAAAATCCAGTTCGTGTGTGTGGTACAGAAAGAAAACAAATTGCTTTCGAAATTTCAAAATTCATTTTCCCATCTATGATTTACAGCACCAATCAATCAATATGCTTATTGAACAACAAAACTGGAAATCTAACAAATGCGAAAATGGACAACTGCGTCTCTTCGACAATCATCTATCCCCAATCTCATGTTAGACAAATGCACCAACAATATAGCAAAATTTAGTGGAAATGGTGATCAACTGTGGAAATCTAGTGGTACTTTTACTTTCATCTCAATATGATGGCAAGTCAAATGTAGAAATTGGTAAGTGGAGCTTGTGCTTCTGATAAGAACATGACGGA
Source organism: Papaver armeniacum (assembly GCA_023531295.1). NCBI lineage: Eukaryota > Viridiplantae > Streptophyta > Magnoliopsida > Ranunculales > Papaveraceae > Papaver > Papaver armeniacum. The sequence goes on along the minus strand of JAJJWW010016868.1, from coordinate 343,689 downwards.
AAGAGGAATTTCAATTGCTTCAAGATGCGTCTAATTGTGTCATAAGACAGAAGAAAGTTTCAACCATTTGATGTGAGGGTTGCTAAAGCTTAATTATGGGTTCGTCTAGATTACACACCAAAATGCTGCTGACTTTAAAAAAAAAAAAAGTTTGATTGGATGCTAATTTCAGTAAATCAAATAGCATAAATGAAGAAAAAACCATACCCTGATGTAGTGATTTCATTAGCCTCCTCCTCCTTTTCCTCATCAGACCTTACAAAAGATTCAAACGGAGAAAAAACTAAAGTTTGTCAGATTTTTATTCTAGCCATCCACATAACAAGAATAGCAGTTTGAAAAATAAACTCTTGCAGGAAAAATAAGCAATAAGCACGGATTTATGTTGTTTGGTTATGCTTTAACTAGATGTTTAGCTAAATGCAAGAGAAAACCAAATTATACACCCCCTCAATAGCATCCTTGAGATATCGGGGGGGATGTATAATTAACGATGCAGCGTGCTACTGCAACTACCCATCTCAGCCAATTTAAAAGAATAGTGCATAAAGGCAGTGACCAAATTTGCTGGGAAATTTCATGTGCTCTACTCAATTAGTTATCAAGACTACATAGATCAATTTGATTATACCAATACATATATTCAGTGAATTCAGTAGTTATAAATTCAGACATTTCAGCATGAATATCTATGTGAAAGCCATGAGACATGAAGCAACAGCTGTTTGGTCTTCAAGGAGGAGGAGATAAACCAGATTGATCCAATTGCACTGAAAAATGATACTATTTAATATCGCAGTTACATGATAAACCAGATCACGTACATATCTTTACATTGTTCACAAATGTCCCAGATTGAGTCCTGTAAAAATCACAACACTGCAACATTATCAAATTTTTCGGAAAACATTACAAAAATTAGACTTGAAAATAAAAGGAGAGAATGAGAAGGTGCACCTATTATTTGTGTTGATTGATACTTGTGTGGGTATTCAACAGATGGTCCCTTTTCAAATTTTTGCAACCCGCTATGTTTAATCTCGTGAGAGAAGACGTACATAATCGCAAATCTGGTATAGATGTCAACTTACCGCAGTCTGTGATAGATACTTTTTCAAGGCAAGGGAAGGAATTATCATACGGCGGGGGAGGTGAAGACCATTCTTCTAAATTTTCCAAGTCCCAGATGTAAAAATAAGTTAACGAAGGGAATAATGTTATTGTTGTTGTAGCAGAACCTTTGCTTTCTTCTTCTTCTTGTTGTTGCAGGCAGTAAAATTCCTTACCTAAACGCTTGACCGAATTCATTCCTTTTATAGTAAGAATCCGAAGACACGGGAGTTGACCCAGGCCCACTAATTTTCCACAATTCTTGGAGTCGCGCAAATATAATCGCACTAAATTAGGAAGACAAGAAGATATTGATCCCATCCACTTCGGAAGCTTCAAACCGGGGAAACCGGCGATGAGCAATTCCTCCAAATTAGGGTGAGGCTGGAGACCTTCCAGCACCAAAACAGAATTATCAACAACCGCTTCTTCTTCTTCTTCTGCTTGGAAATTCTTCCATTGTAAACTCAAAAATCGAATGTTTTGCTTGCCTTTTAATTTTGCCTTCTCTGTCTCTATTTTACCACCCCTCACATTCTCTAGATTTACAATCACTAACGACTGAAGAGAGTTTAGATGTGCTAATTTGTGGATATTGGAGACGTCTTCTTCTTCTTCTTTATTCACGATATAAGGTTGTAATACTTGGAGACGAGTTAGCTTTTCAATACCTCTAGGCATTATTACATTGTCCCTCCTTCCGTCGTAGTACTCCAGCCGTCTCAATTCCACCCAATTCTTAATGTCTTTGGGAAGCTTGCAATCCATCAACTTCACAAACTCTAATTTACAGGTGTTGCAGGTCAAAGAATCGGGTAATTCTGTTATTTCGGTACCTTCCAGATTAAGTGACCTTAGTTTTGTCAGAGCTCCAAAGTCACGAGGTAGAGCTTTCAATTGAGAGCAACCGTCGAAATTGAACTTGGTTAAATTATGGAGGAGAGCGATTGAATCGGGTAACTCTGAGATCTTTGTACGAGAAATATCAAGGGACGATAGGCTCCGTAGATGCCCAATATTTGTGGGCAAGAAAGTAATACCCTCACAACTTCTGATATATAAAGTCTTCAAGCTGTTTAGCGTCGTAACGGAATCAGGTAACACTGTGGCGTCTGACCAAGAGAGATCTAGAAACCGCAAATTAATCAAAGAGCCAATTCCGTTGAGAATGTTTTCAACATTCCTGGATTCTTGAAGGCTGAGCGTTTGCATATTGTACAGTTGATTGATGGAGACGGCATGAACATCTTCAACATTAGAATTACTGAGGTCAAGGTACCTCATATGCTTAAACTTCGAAGTGGAAGATAGAGTTTTCAGACTTGTATCATAACCATCTAGCAGATGTATTACACGAAGACGCTTGTTACTCAGGGGACTCGGGAAAACAACAAAACCTTTATCTTGGGAAAGAATTGTCCGCAATCTTGTTGCATTTTTTAATACATCAAATTCTTCTGGTGGCTCCCCATCCGTGATTATCCGTAGCCGACGAATTTGAGACACATCATTTTTCACTTCACTTGTCTTCAGAAACGTGACTTCATGACTGCCAACTACGCTCAAGGCAAGATCGTGTACAAGATCATGCATTTTGAACGATAAAATGTCACCTGATAAGAAATCCCTTACCACATCTTGAAAGAAAGACCTAGACAACAAACTAAGGAAGTAATCATTACCAATATCTTCAAGTGAATTTTGATTTCCTCCATTAGATGGCGGATGGACGAATCCCTCGGCCATCCACAATCGAATCAATGTTTCTCTATTATATTCCCAATCTTTGGGAAATAAACAACAATACGAGAAACACTGTTTCAAATGGGATGGTAAAATATCGTAACTCAATTTCAAAACTGGTATGATTCCCCCACTATGATTTTCTGGTGTTTCTAAGCTTTTGTTGTCTCTAATTGACAACCACTGCCTCTCCTCGCTCTGTGAGTGCATAAGACAACCAAAGAAGTTTGCAGCAAGCGGCAAACCTCCACAGTTTTTTGCAATTTGCTCTCCTATAATTTCCATATTTGTATTCTCAGACGCCCCGCCGGGAGAAAAAGCTTTGTTCTTGATAATAGACCAACACTCCGCTTCAGATAATACATTTAGATTGTAAGGAGGAATTAAACCTTGCACCACCGACGCAACTGTTTGGCTGCGTGTAGTGACTATAATTTTACTACCAACGGAGCCGACATCTAAGACACTCTTAAGTTTATTCCATTCCATGGGATCTTCATTCCACAAGTCGTCTAGAACTAGCAAATATTTTTTTCCTTGTAAGTTTTCTCTAACTTTCTGTACTAGTACATCAGCATTTGAGAAATCCTGGCATCCGGAACCAGTGGCTGACTCCATAATGTTTTTTAGAACTCTATAAATATCGAAGTCATCCGATATACACACCCACATTTTCTTGTCGAAGTATCTTTCTACTGATGTATCATTGTAGATGGATTGTGCTAGGCTGGTCTTCCCAATTCCCCCCATACCAACTATGGATATGACGGAGACATTTTCATGTATATTAGAATTTACAGAAGAAGAAGAAGTTGATGGTAAAGATGATGACGAAGACACGCTCATCGTTGTTAACAGCTTAACTATCTTAGATTTATCTGCATCTCTTCCTACAAATTTTGAAGCATCTCCAAAGAATGAAGTAGTTAGCCGCTTATTATGTTGCTCGTATCCACCAGTGCTAGTACTACTAGTAGTTTGAAACTGAAATCTTTGCATATCAGTTGCTATTTGATTAAACTGTTTATTGACGACTTTGAATCTATGAGCCATTTTGAAACGAAAGACAAGCTGATTGGAGGCTGAAAAGAAGACTTTTACCTTACTTTTCTTATGAGATCGGCGCATAGCTTCGTAAGAAAATTCATCGAGAAGATCATCAGCATCATAAGAAACTTGTTTGAGCATTTTTAACCAAAGTGAAACCGCAGCATCGTTCACCTGCTTGGTCTCTGCGTCGGATGTTTTAGCCTGAATAAGCTCCAATGTCTGTTTAAGCATTTTCAGGTCATCCTTGACACCCCAAGCAAGACTAATCTCATTTCCAAGTAGAGTAACCAGTTTTTTTAACATTTCAGATGCACCACTAGTAACAACACCCTCCAACGCCATTATAAATTGATATGAAACAGAAGAGCAAGGTTACTATTTTACAGAAGAGCAAGAGTGCTACAAGATTGAGATTGGACTGGCTATATGATGATTAATGGGGAATCGCAAAAGAGAGAGAAAAACGCACAAGCTTAAGAAAAGTGTTTGTTGGAATGGGTTATCAGAGTATGTGGTGGTATCTATCTATTTGTAGAAGACTGAAAACATTATCAACAGGAGATGCAATTATGTATTCGAAGAGTGTGGGTGATTCTTCTTACCAATCTGTTTTACTGCCTCCTCGTCTTTTTCTTTAAGAATAGTTACTTTGTGTGCTTTTGGTCGTACCCTACTGGTCTCTTTTATGGAAGGCAAGAGTCTTGTCATTCGTCATGCCAGTGATGTCTAATCTGGCAAGAAGATAAGAGATGTCTAACCTGGGGGTTCTTGGGGTTATTGTTTATAAATTTTGTTGTGGAAGCCTAGCATAAGAAATTCGAGTCATTTGTAAATTCAGATAGCTGCAATGATCCAGTCACTAATAAGTTTCCGGCTAGTAGCTTTAAACTAAATTTATATTACATAAGCTTAATTAAAAATTAAGGACCCGATTATTAGACTAATAATTACCCTATGTTTTATGTTATAGGGGAGTTGGGTGGGATTTTATAGAACCCACAATTGGGGGATATCAAAACTAATTGGGGGATATAGGTACAAGACAAAATAGGGATCCAAATAGTAAAGCTGGGTCACCCCTTATCTAAGTATTTTTTTAAATCCTAATATACCCCTCACTAATTATGTTTAGTGGTTAATAATAATTAGTAAAAAACTTAAGTATTTGGGGATAGATTAGTGTGTGTTTTTATTTTAATTTGTGTGAGTGAGGAGTAGAAGGAGAGAAAAAAAAATTTTGAGTGGAATTTTTTTTTTTTGAAAATAGAAGATGATTGTGATGAAGAATTACCGCTAATAAGAGGTTGAAAAATTGATTTTTTTTCTTTGAATCCACCATTGTTGCAGCTGAAAAAGCTTGGTGCCGGCATGGTATTCAACCAAAAACCCATGCGCAAATTGTTGGAAATGTTCATAAATTGTTTGCCACTATCCTGGGGTTCGAATGTTGATTTTTTTCTCGGTTTTGAACAGTAATTTGATGGTAATCATGGATTCGAAAGCATGCTTAAGACATGTTCCTAAGATAGTATTTTGCTTAAATTTCTATGCCTTAACAGGATGAAAAGTATCCAGAATGTTGATTTTCTTTTTCACTTGACTACCGGCATTGATAGGAAATTATCGAGCATGCCGACATCATGTTCCGGCATATGATGTTCATCAATCCCGGCATGGTCTTCATCACTTCCATTTTGAATTTTTTCTCGGTATTAATCACCCAAAGGTTCATGGTCGAGTTGATATGAAGACCATGCCAGATTGTTTTCCTAAGATGGTCTTCATCAATTCCGGCATGGTCTTCATCACTTTCATCATGATCTTCGTCACTTCCGAATAAAAAAAATTGGTTTCCAAAGTGAGGAGAAGAGAATTTGATATAGAGTGGGGAGAGTTTAGAATTTGAAAGGGAATGGGAAATATTTGAGTTTCAAAGCTCCACCCCTAAATAAGATTAATAAAAAGTGGAGATGGAAATGGGGATATGATTTTGTTTTTTGATTTTAAGTTTTTGATTTTTATTTTGTGGGAAGGGTATTTTAGTATTTTCATAACCAATGGTCACCCCTTAGCCGAAATCATGGGTTGGGGGAAGTAATTCATATCCCCCAATTAATTCCCATATCCCCAATTAAAAGTTCATTTTATATTATGATATTTATGTATGCTCACGTTTTGACACATGGTTATTAAAAAGAAAAATGATAATCTTAACATAAATGAGCATGTGGAACACGAGCCTTTGGGTTGGAGAAAAGAGTTTAGTCTTCCACCGTTATCCTTTACCAAGAGTGGTGGTATTTTATGTTTCAATCATAGATCTCTCAGTATTTATGATGCAAAAGCTTCAACCTCGATAAAGCTTGTGGATTTTGGTACATTAGATGAAATAATCCCTCACAAGAACACCTTAGCTTGGTAAAATAATTAGGAGAATAAAATATAGAATATTGGATTCAGCCGTGATTTAACGAGGAAGCTGCTGACAGCAAGAGATCCCTAGATACACTATTAACTGGTAAGCTTCAATGGATTACTGAAGTCGTATCATAATATTTATGTGTTTCAAGGTTCAATTTGGGATCGCATAAACCTTTTAATATTAGATGGTTGTAATTTATTCTTGTTGATTTGAGATAATTGTGCAATTTCTCCGTTGGTTCATCATACTTTTGTACCGCATTATGTGAATGAGACAGGTCTTGGCTAGTTTTTCCTTCAAATAATTGTGCCATACTGTTCAAGACCTGACAGCGGAAACTACTTTCAAGTTTCAACCATACGTTTGATGATGATGAATAGAATAGGTGGTGAGGTCGGAATTGGAATCTCAAAAGCAAATATATGGGTGGTGTGGTTGGAGTTGAACCATAAAACGATGATGCGAAATCCTGAAATGTGGAAGTATGCTATGAATGTGCACACATAGAAAAGATGATCAAGGATGAGATCACTTTGTAATTTGGCATCTTACTTTATCAACATGACCAGACAGTAAACCCCATGACAGTACACCACACCATAATTAAGCTAAAGTAATGGATCAGATCACTTTGTACGTAATTGGCATCTTACTTTATGGTTCCTCTGTCAGGTCTTGAACAGTTAATTGCAATTATTTAGAGAACCATTCTATTCATGAATAATTATTCAACCAACAGGCATGAAAAATCCACAGAATGCAGTACACAAGTAATGGTGCTGTCAGTATCATTCTCATACACATATATGCATTTCAAACAAGCTACAATATACAAGGAACCATGAAATACCTCGAAAACTAATTACTGGTAAGAATTGCCTCAACCCATTTGGCAGTATAATCTTCTGCATCAGCATTTGATGCATTATCTTCAACCGAACTAACATTGTCACCTCCTAAAACTCCAAAACCCATTGCCTTTGTTGATGCATTATCTTCAACCGAACTAATTACTGATAGAATTTGGACTCGTAATGTGTAAAGGAAAATCTTAACTTTGTTGATGCATCATCTCCGAAATTGCGAAACAAATTTCCAAAAATTAGCTGGAGTAAATCATTGGGAAAACAAAATTTTCAAAACATTTGGGAAGACACCTGAGCTATGAGATGGTCCAGTCTCCCCTTCATCTGGATGTTTATCAAGAATGACCAATGTTTAATCAGCTCAAACTGAGTGGATAATAACTACACATTAAAATCCAGTTGTGTGCTACAGAAAGACAACAAATTGCTTCTAAAAATTACTAGAATAATGCAAAACTTTCCATGTAAGGGGTTCATTTTCACATCTATAATTTACAGCACCAATCAAATTCAACACCAGTCAACACCAGTCTTCGACAATCACCTCTCCTAATCTCATATTTGACAAAATGCACCAACAATTTAGCAAATTTACAAAAACTTTTACTTGCATCTCATTATGGCAAGTCAAGTGTGGAAATTGCTACGTAAAGCTAGTGCTTTTGATGAGAACACGACAGAAAGAGGAATTTCAATTGCTTCAAAATGCATCTAATTATGTCATTTGATGTGGGAATGTGAGGTTTGCTAAAGCTTAATTATGGGTTCGTCTAGATTACACACCAAAATGCTGCTACCTTTAACAAAAACAGTTTGATTGGATGTTAATTTCAGTAAATCAAATAGCATAAATGAAGAAAAAACATACCCTGATGTAGTGATTTCATAAGCCTCCTCCTCCTTTTCCTCATCAGACCTTACGATTCGATGATTCTCCAATTTAGCCTTTTCCCTTTTGTTCTTTTTTAGCTTTTTTCTATAAGCCTTTTTGCTCTCAGAATGATACCTTGCCTTATTATCCCTCGTCATATATGCCATCAACAAAAAAAAAAAAAAAAAAAAAAAAAAAGTTATACACATACAAATATTCAAAACCCCCTAAAACAGAGAAAAGGGCAAAGCTTTTTAAGAGAAATAACAACTAAACCTTGATCTTTTGAGTTAAGGGGGGTAAAGCACTGGGATTCTGGATGGGTCTTATTTTTTATCGTCTTTTGCGGTCAAACTCAATCGTTATAGACACTAAGAGTCTCTTTTATAGTATAGAAGTACGAAACAATAAAAGTTTTGAGTACTGAAAAACAGAGAAACCAATGAATTATGCATAGAAGCCACAATCTGCATCCCATCATTATATTAAACCTACATATAATTTTATCAGGTTTTTATTCTAGCCATCCACAGAACAAGAATAGCAGTTTGAAAAATAGAGTCTTACAAGAAACATAAGCAATAAACACAGATTTATGTTGTTTGGTTATACTTTAACAAGATGTTTAGTTAAATGCAAGAGAAAACTAAATAGTTCACCCCCCAATATCGTCCCTAAGAGTTCAACTTTCCAATGAGACATTATAGCTCAAAGAGTCTGCTTCCTGAAATAGTTATTGATGTAGAGTGCTACTGCTACTACACATTTCAGCCATTCTAAAAGCATACTGCATAGTCAGTGACCAAATGTACTGGGAAATTTCATGTGCTCTACTCAATTACTTATGAAGACTATAAAGTGATCCATTTGATTTCACCAATGCATATTCAGTTAATTCAGTAGTTATAAACTTGGACATTTCAGCTTAAGTATCTACCTGAATGCCATGAGATATTAAGTAACGGTTGTTACTAGGTCTCTTTCCTGCCTCATACGAACCAATTAAAATACGATACTCATAATTATCAGGTTAACATATTTCAAATATCCTGAATTACTGAAATCTAAACATTGACGATAACTAAAACTTGAGGACACAATCTAATAAAGAATGCCCCATAGACGAACATAGTATTGCACACGAGTCCTACAGCCAAGACATTTAATTCTTCAGATGGACAGTCATGTCTAAAATCTTGTCAGTATGAAGTTGCAATTCTCCCGTTGTCAATGGTATGACCAAATTAACCAACAAACATTTTCTAAAATGTTTTTGCTGATTAAGTCGTTTTTCGTAGAAATCCATCCAATCTTAAAAATGATTGAAACCCAGAAAAAAAAAAAAAAAGAGAAACGAAATTTCGATGTAGTAGCAGTAGGACTACAACTTCATTGTAACAATAAAACAAACAGATGATGAACACCACAAAGCCATAACCACAAATACTCAAATTAAGCCCCAAATTGCCGAAATCCTTTGAGAAGCAAATAGAAATTTTCAATCCAATCAAAACCCAGTACTAAAACAACAACAAAAAAATCGGAAAATGGAACTGATAACACTAATGGGAATTCTTTCTTAAAACCCTAAGAAAAATATAAAAAAAAATCCAGTAGATACAGAAAATCATTATCAAAAATAGAGGAGAATAGTATGAAATACCTGTGATGATCTTCAATCCACGGCTTCTTCATCTTCAAAAGAAAAGGAAAAAAACAATTCTTGCATTTCGTTTTTCTCTCTGAAGTCTGAAGTGAACTCCAGAGACTTGAGAGTGAAACCGAAGAAAGAAAAATGAATTGTTTTTAAAAGAAGCCCAGGGGCGTCGCATTCACGTAAGACAAAATAGGGTCATTTGTTAGTAAATTTAAAAACCTCATATCCAATTAATTTTTATAATGACTAAATAGCCCTCATTATTGATTATTAGACAAAATAGGGTTACCATCTAATTAGTTTTGATAATTTAGTTTTTAGATTAAATAACTGATTTCGATTTATAGTTATTGATTCAACCAACTGACTATTTTTTTTCTATTATGGTCAGGACGATAACATTTTCTAACCGTAACCGGTTCGAAAGCTTGTTTACGGTTGGGAATTTATAAAACCTAGCCGTAACAGATGAAAGTTCCAATTTTTTCTTCATATCGTCTTCACCGGCAATAACTATTCTATTGATTAGTACACGTACTAAGACCAAAAACAGCAGTAAGACCTTCCGTCTTATTTTGATCACCATTAGAATGATCACTGGAGTTCTATATTGTGAGTTGCCTCTACAAAATTTCAATACAATCGTGTTCAAATGCTCTTCGATAGCTTCGAGCATGTATCATGCATGTATACCTAGAAAATTTAGGATAAGCGCTCTAACAGATAGTACAAGTGTAGTGGGTACTAAAAGTGATTAGAAAAACACCATCCAATCGGCTGAAGTTTACGATCTATAACTTATGATCACGTTCGGTTGATCAGTGGGAGGAGCGACACCAAGCAAAGTCTTAAGAAGAAGCATAGGGAGTTAGTTTTCGAGCATCAGCATCTCCCTTATATAACTTGCCGTGAAGAATGAAAATACGGTTATGGTCCCTGTTTGGTACAGCAATTGCTTGTTGGACGAACGGCTATCCAGTTGATGCAATCCGAGGTGTTGATTCCATAATTTTCATGGGTGGAGCCATGATTAATGTGATTACAGTCTGCGGATATATTGATGCCCAAGTCTTTTTTTTTTGGTTGATCAGTTATGATGTCCAACTCTTTATTGCAAAGTTATAGAAGATGGGATTGGAATGATTTCCATGGCTTGTCCTCGTTATTACATATCCCACGGTTTTGCATCCAAAGTTTGCTCTTTTCTCCTCCACCAAATCCAGTGACACTAGGTTTTATTGGAATGATGTGCTTCCGGTTTGTTTTCTGACTGAAACTCCTCCCGTAGAATACATGACTAGGTATAAGACAATGGTAAAACAATCGTTATTGGTTTTGTAAAACCAAAACCTACCTGTATAAAACCTTGCAAAAACAAATAGTTCCATGATATTTTACGGTTTGGTTTTAACAAAATCGAATTCAGCCGTCAGAATTGTACGGCTAGCACCTAACCGGAATATCACACATAATATTTTAGCAAATTTACGGTTAGGAGTTCTTTATCTCCTAACCGTAACAGATCCAGAGAATGAGTCTGCGGTCAGTAAATAAAGAAACTCCCAGCCGTAACTACTCTGCAACCTACTTTTTCCACTAATTTGACCGAAATAAACTAGGGTTTTAAATTGTTCTTCTTAGTTTGTTGCTTGAACGATTGGAAGATGATGTTATTACTTATTATTGTCACCGCCTATAGTTGATCTTGAACGATCCGGAAGATGTCATTATTATTGTCACGTCATTCTTTACCAACATTTAAATGAAGACGACGAACTCTTGTTGATGGAAAAAAATTAAAAAGAGGAGAATCTGTTAGGCCAGAAACGAGATAGATGATGGGGAAGAAGCAGTTGAATTAGAGTTAGTTTTTTTTTTTTTTTTTAGGTTTGGAATAGATAGAAGGGTAATTTGGACTTCCTATATGCCTTTATACTCCCCCTTAGCAATCCAAGTGAAGCCCCTCTATTGGAATGTGACGCCCCAATAATAGCCTTCTTTAAAAACTCGAGGACATTTTAGCCCTTACACGTGACTCGTGAGTGAGTATTTGTTCCGAGTCAAGGGTTCGATCAGATCGCGAGTCACGTGTTAAAGAAAAGAAAAAGAAAACTATTAGTACTAGTTTTGTCTAAAGTTCAGTGTCTTCGATAACTTGTCATTCTTCAAAACAACTGGACTTGTTCTATTCGCTGGGTTCTTTTTAACTTAGCTAGGTGCTTTAATGATCCAGAGATTGTGCAGAACTCGGCGCAAGCAATGGGTTTTAAACCAAATGTTGTTGGAGAAGATCAAATTTCCAAAAAGGGTGTGTAGGCGATTGAATATAGTCGTTGGTTCTTATTGGATCAAGCAAATGACATTATCTTCTTATCTAGAACCCATGCTTGAGCTTTTTTTGCTCGCTAAAACTAAATTTTTGTTGCAAATTTGATGATCCAAGTGTTAGAATTTTTTTATGGTTTAGCATCAAATTATGTTTGGTATAATAAAACCGGAATAGCCTAATCTTAATCAAGTGTGTGTGTTAGGTTTAGATCATGTACTAAAGGCAAAACTTTATGTTTTGTGGGATGTGTACATAAGGCCAAAATACATTAAGTTAATCCATAAGGTGGGCATATTAGTTTATATTTCCAGTTAAGGAAGGTGTTTCCACCTCATGATGGCTGAGTGTGTGACACATGCCTAAGTCAGTTGGAGGTGGACTCCCTTCTAGCCTTATTTAAAGTAACTTTCTACCATTAGAAAGATAAGGGTGATAGAAGTGGATGAAGAACTTCCATGAAAAGATCTTAGCATAGAGTCTTCTGTTGTAAGTGATTATCTATAGAGAAACAACAATCTAATATGAACAAGAACTTAGTCTAAGGTATCATCAAGCTATTCTCTCCTATTGTTTCTCAAGGAACTAAAGGTATCTTATGATGACTATTGTTTGGTGTTCAATAAGGTAAAGACAGGTATACCTAAAAAAAAAAAAAACTCTAGTATTTCTTTTTTATCATGTATTGATTGTATATCCTAATCTTAAATATGCAGCATGATGGAGTATGAAGTAGATATACTTAAACATGATTAGGTTTAAGCATAAAGCATGTTCTCTGTGTCATATCCATGCCAATGTTTCAGATGTATAACATGTAATCCTAGGTGTAAAGTAACGTGTCCATATCAGCATACGTATAACCTATAATCCTAATTTTGTTAACCATGCTTAGTAACTAATAAAGCGCATCAAAAGCATGATTAGAGGTCGATATTCTAACATTGATATCAGAGCCCATAGGTTTTAATAGTGTTCTACATTTTATTATGACACAGTCGTCGTGTTTAACATGAAATTTTTCAGCACCTCATATGTTGTCATGGTATATTGATTCCAAATCTGCTAGCCCCATGTATAGGTGTTTTGTTTCTTATACTATTGGCCTGAAATGAAGTTGAAAGTGTTCAAAGGTCGTAGTCTTATATATTTTGTTATTTGATAAGTGTTTCCAAAGTAATACTTTGATAGGATACTGTTTATGGGTAAAAATCGTTTCTGCCGATTTCAGTAAATTTGGTAGGTGAGTGAGAAACTGGTTTAAACCCTAAAAAAATGTGCTGCACGTGAGCACTTTCTAGATTCGAGAGATCAATCTGCATAAGTCCTACCTAAACCAAGAAATGGCCGCCCCGGACTTGCTTCGGTCACAAAGTGGAGGAGAAGGGTTGATTTGGGGAGGGAAGCAAAGAAAGGTGTTGAGACCGGGAATAGGAGAGTAGTGTCTCGACTTGTATCAGAAAGTGAAAGCTTAGGAAGCTTGCAAGAGATGAAATCTTTTGGGAGAGCTTGCAAAGTTTCCTTTTCTGAGAGTGTTGTATTTTTCTCCTGACCGAGACTTCTTGTCTGGTGGAAATAGGTAAGACCTATTTATACAAGTCGAGATTGAAACGTACCCTGGCCTCATGAAGGAAGAGATTAAAGGGGTGAAATAATGGGAGGAGGTGGTAACCGCATGGTGTTTATGGGTGAAAACGTTTTCACCATTATTTCCTCATTTATTTGACCGCTTTATTCCTTTTCACGCTTTCTTAATGTGAGCGTAGTGTACGCCGTAAGTCAGGACCGCCAAACCAAAACCCCGGAAAGCATCCCCCAGTTTGTGTTGATGTCTCGAGTGTTGGTTGCACCTTGAGTGCAAGTGGCGCTGCTAGGGGCGCGTGTGGCATGTGTCAATGGCATGTGCGGAATGCCTTTGTTGCGGGTTGCACCTCGAGCGCAAGTGGCAATGCCAGAGCTGCTAGTGGCGTGTGTGGCATGTGCCAATGGCATGTGCGGAATGCCTTGGTGGTAGGTTGCACGTTGAGTGTAAGTGGCAATGCTAGAGCTGCCAGTGGCGTGTGTGGCATGTGCCAATGGCATGTGCGGAATGCCTTGGTGGTAGGTTGCACGGTTTGCAAGTTAGGCTACCAGCGTGGGTTTTGGCATGTGCCAATGGCGCGTACGGCCAAGTTGGCCTAGGTTGCACGGCTTGCAAGTTAGTATTCCAGCGTGCATTAGGGCCATGGCTAGGTAATGAAAGCTACCGGCGAGTGTGTTGTCATGTGCCAATGGCATGCGTGGCCATTAGGGTCACAGCCTGGTAAGAAAAGCTACCCAATTTGGTTCACGTCCTGGTGGGAAAAGCTACCAGCGATGCGTGTTGGCATGTGCCAATGGCATGCTTGGCCATTAGGGCCGTGGCCTGGTAAGAAAAGCTACCAGCGATGCGTGTTGGCATGTGCCAATGGCATGCTTGTCCATTAGGGCCGTGGCCTTGGCAGGAAAAGCTACCAGCGAGCGTGTTGGCGTGTTCCAATGGCATGCTCGGCCATTAGGGCCGTGGCCTTGGTAGGAAAAGCTACCAGCGACGCATGTTGCCATGTGCCAATGGCATGCTCGGTCATTAGGGCCGTGGCCTGGTAAGAAAAGCTAACAGCGATGCGTGTTGGCATGTGCCAATGGCATGCTCGTCCATGCCGTGGCCTTGGTAGGAAAATCTACCAACGACGATGTTGGCATGTGCCAATGGCATGCTCGGCCATTAGGGTCATGGCCTTGGTAGGAAAAGCTACCAACGACGCATGTTGGCATGTGCCAATGGCATGCTCGGCCATTAGGGCCGTGGCCTTGGTAGGAAAAGCTACCAGCGACGCATGTTGGCATGTGCCAATGGCATGCGTGGCCAACTTGGCCTAGGTTGCATGGTTTGCAAGCCTAGGTGCGGGCGCCATTTTGGCATGGCGTGGCTAGGGCCAAGGCAGAGTGCTTGGCTTGGCGTGACGTGACTAGCGTATCTAGGGCCAAGGCAGAGTGTGTTTGGCATGGCGCGGCTAGCTCGGGCTAAATGTGGCTGGTATGATTTGTCATTGGCACGGAGGTGCGGCTAGCATGGTTGGCATGCTTGGGCGCGTTTGGTGTGGCTGGCATGATTTTCCATCGGCACGGAGGTGCGGCTAGCATGGTTGGCATGCTTTGGCGCGTTTGGTGTGGCTGGCATGATTTGCCATTGGCACAGAGGTGCGGCTAGCTTGGGCTAGATGTGGCTGGCATGATTTGCCATTGGCACAGAGGTGCGGCTAGCATGGTTGGCATGCTTTGGCGCGTTTGGTGTGGCTGGCATGATTTGCCATTGGCACAGAGGTGCGGCTAGCTTGGGCTAGGTGTGGCTGGCATGATTTGCCATTGGCACGGGGTGCGGCTAGCATGGTTGGCATGCTTTGGCGCGTTTGGTATGGCTGGCATGATTTGCCATTGGCACAGAGGTGCGGCTAGCTTGGGCTAGGTGTGGTTAGCGTAGCTATGGCCAAGGCAGAGTGCATTCGTCATGGCGCGGCTAGCTTGGGCTAGGTTTGGCTGGCATGATTTGCCATTGGCACGGAGGGGAATTAGGGTTTTGTTCGTTGTAACCCTAATTTGAAAAAATACCCCCTATTAATTACTGACTACATGCGTTAAATGTCCTAATAAATGTGTCACTGGTGACATTAGGTTATTTGGGGTTTTACGATTTTACCTTTTATTTAAAAACCACCATCAACATTAAGTCCCCTACTTAGCTCGGAACAGGAGCTTTGTTGCGAGGTAAGCATAAGATGGTGACAAACTATCAACAACAAAATGTAAAGAGAATTGAGTAGGCTCGTCTGACCTTTTTATAAATAGGATTTGGTATCCTTGCCTCTGGCAGTTTTGCACAAATCGGGAGGCTGGCACAATTGGGAAGTTAGCGTCGTGAGAGACAGGAAGTTGGGCGGCATTGAGAAGTTGTTGCGAGTTGGGAAACTGAGCGTGCTAGCTGGAGTGACTTGGGCGGTCATTGGAAAGTTGACGTGAGTTGGGAAACTGAGCGTGCTAGCTGGTGGGACCGGTGCAAGGTGGGGAAGTTGTACGTGCTAGCTGGCGGGTTCGGTGTAAACAAGGAGGGAGTAGGTGTTTCCACATGTAGAAAGGTTTCCTTGTTTTGCCTTGCTTCACGCGCGGCTTCAATCAGGGCATTATTCATGCTAAAATCTGGAAGCGTTATGTCCCTTATTGCTTCCTTTCCTTTTTTAAGGTTCCGTATTCATACCCAACGTAATTGTATCATCTCCCTCGTTTGAGAAAGGGTTCTTCTTGTTAAGTTTCTCTCTTTGTCATGTCGCATGAGACGAATCATCTTTTAGCCAGCCAGATTCTCCAGGTGAAGGCGCGAGGTCTGACTCTTGCAGGAGCATCCCAACAAAGGTTATTCGGGTTAAGAAAATCATACCGGTATGCTTTCTTCTTCTTTGGTGGACTGTCGTACGCTTTACCGCTTACTTGATGAATGGAAAATTTCCCTTTTGTGCAGAGATATCCCGTTGGAGCATGCGTTACTATTTTCGACGAGAATGACCTAGTCGTTCCCCTACCTTGAAATCTAAACTTGTTGACTGCTTCGGACTTGGAGAAAGATGATTTAGGGCTCTCTTGTCATGAATACCCCTATGCAGGTTTGTCGTTTGGGACTCGTATGAGGTGTCTCTCATCCAATTATCGGAATGTTGGCGGTTTCCTGTTGCGTAAATAATTCGTGGTCCTTTATACGAGGATATGGAAGACATACGACCATATCGCTACCAGGAGCGTAGTGAAGTGTTGTTCATCCGCCTTGGTTTCCGCAGTGAACTGTCTTTTGCTAATGATTGCTGAGATGGAGAACATGTCCATCCGTGCTGCTGCAGAGTTAGCCATTCAAATGTGGGAGAACATGGTGTCCACCTGTGAATCCTTGGAGTTTAATATCACCGGTTGCAAAGATCGTCTCAATATTGTGAAAGTCGACAGAGATGGTATTCTTGCTGGTGTGATTCCTACCACAAAACCATGCTAGAAGAGGAGAAAGCTTTGGCCTTGGAGTCTCATAGGATTGAAGATTTAACTCGAGACTTGAAGAGTAGGAATTTTTGATGTAGCATGTTGCAGGGAAGTGATTAGGCGTAGTATGCCTTAAGCCACTTTCCGTTGATGACTGTCTCTAGCTTTCCCCATCTTCTTTGATAATCTTGTAGTAACCACTGTCATACGCTTTAGTGATTATGTACGGACCTTCCCATTTGGGAGAAAACTTGGTGCCGATGCATCTTCTTTGGATGTGTTTGGCGGTTTTAGCACCGTGATCTCCTTCCTTAAAACCCTGGATTTTACATGGCTATTGTACGCCCTGAAAATCCTGCTTCTGTATGCTTGTGCATGTTCCTCCGCCCGGGATCTTCTGGAGTAATCGAGATTGGTCTTCCATCTCCGGCCAATAGTATCCAAGTCATTGTAAACGGCGGTAGAGGGTTAAAACTGATGTTATTCCACAGACTTCGGTATGGACATGTTCAAGTTGTTGTGAATGCTTGCATGGTCGAAAACTTCTGGCGCCCCGGGATGAAATAGGGAGACGTTCCATTGCCGATGCGCTGCTATCGAGTCTTTCAGGGCTTTGTTCCAAGTTAATCCTTCAAACCATCTGCTGAATCTTGGACTATCGTACGAAATGGGATGCGGTGAGAAGTCCCCGGTCATACTTCGGTTTGATATGATGGCATGGATGAATACGTGAACGTAACCTTCTGGCGTGCTTTTGGAGTTTTTCGGTGCACATGTACGGCTTCATGTTGAGAAATTCCCGCGGCTCGTAAAACCTCGATAGTGATGATGTTGAAATCAATAATAACCTGGTTGAGGGGAGTGAAAGCATCTCACGCTGGTAGTCCCCATGCATAACCTACTTTCATTACATCGCCTTGAATACCCCCTCCACGGGATTTGATATAAGCCTATCGTACTCTTCTGGATGTGACACTGGGATGCTCAGAAATTACATGATGACATATTATGGATAGTGCAGGCTCGGGATCCTCCGCGGCCTCGTAAAGTGTTGAAGGCATCTTCTAGACAGAGAGGTGATGATATTCTTGCGCTGCACCCTTGAAGAGTAGAGGACCTTGTTGTGGGTACGGATTTTTGGTGGACTGTGTCTTCGGAGCTTTGACAGTGAAGGGATCCCGAGTATATCTTCCGTCCTCAAGTATGGTTTACGTGTTTCCATCTTTGTAGTAATTGCCGCCATGCGTGAAGCTCCGGGCGGTATCAACGAATGAGGGCAACAATTCTTGGTAGGAGATGTAATCAGGAGAAACTACATTGTCGTGGTAACAAAGTAGGTTGGCTGATATTCTATGGGCTTCCGTGGAAGTAAAAGGATTGGCTGTATGCGTAAGCGAGCAAACTGTCCATGATTACGAGTTTTGGCGAGATGGATTAAAAGGTGTCCATGACTACGAAGATTGGCTGGTTGTAGCTATGTTCCTTGATGTGGGGAGTGTGGCGGCACGACCCTTTGCAGGAAGGAGTGGCGTTCAAGCGAACGTTGAAGCGAAGCCGCTGCTAGAGAACGTTTATGCGTAGCTACTTCTGGAGAGGACGTTGATGCGGAGCTACTTATGGAGAGAACTTTGATGCGGAGCTACTTCTGGAGAGAACTTTGATGCAGAGCTACTTCTGGAGAGAACGTTGATGCGGAGCTACTTCTGGAGAGGACGTTGAAACGACATCTTGCAACTCTCAGAGCCTTGACGGCTACCATTTTGAAGTCGGAGGTCGCGTCACGTTCACAAACTCGACATCCCTCAAGAGAGCAGAGGTTAGGATTCCCCGCCACATCCGTCGATCGTGCTTTCTAAGAGAGGTTGGGGTTTGGGAATGGCTTCCCCGCCGGAAACGCCGCTTTCCGATGCAACATGCGGTTGAGGGGTCCAAATATGTCTTGAAGCTACGCCTTGGAGAAATATAGAATATCACATAACTGTTTCATCATAGACTGTACGACTTTGTGGGCGAAGTTCCCATTATACGGGTCCTGACGGAAGAAGGGTCTCCGTGAACTCAAGAGAGTTGTTGATTTCCCTTGCTTTCGATTTTGGAGAAGTCTTTCCCGATCTTCACGTGTGACGAAATTGGATTGCTTATCCCCTTCTACTGGGCGTTCAAGAGCAACGCGAGCCTCTTCATCTATAAACGCACGTCCTGCTGAAGTATCTTTTGTCTTTTCATCAAATCAACAATGCTAAAAGCAGGTCGGCTTCTTCCGGATCTTCCAGTATCTTGCCCCGATGGTGGAGTAGCTTCTCAGGTGACGGTTGGATCTTCCATGCTTGAAGAACCGTTGGGGTGGCGGAAGTGGCTCTGGTTCTGGTGATCGTAAGTGTATCGTGCAGAGATGACACGGTTTTGATCACGAAGTGCTGGAGCCATGGCGCTGTTTCGAAGGGCGAGGATGGTGCTGGAAGGGTGCAAGATGTTAGCGCTGGAAGGATGCAAACTGTTAGCACAAAGTGTGGTACTGCGGCTGGAATGCACGTGCGGCATGTGTGCCTGGCATGTGCGTCTGGCAAGCGCGTATGGCAAGCGCTTCTGGCATGTGAGTCTGGAAAGCGCATCAGGTAAGCGCATCTGGGAAACACGTCTGGTAGGCGCTGGATCGTCTTGGAATGGGCGCTGAATTGGTGTGGACGCTGGTTAGGCATGGACGCTGGCTTGGATTTCGGTATGGTGTGGACCATTGACTTGGCACGGTGCTGGCTTGGCGTGGCATGGACTTGTTCCTGCGGGCCCGCTTGCCTCTCCCCATACGTAGCTCAAACAGGAAATCCTTTCCTTATTCAAATTCCAAAAAGTGTTATGCTTATGAAATGGGTTGGCTCCCCTTTTACCTCGTATCTTTGTTATCATGTCATGGTGTTAGCGGTAGCGCGGTAGTGATAAAGTGGGCAAGCATATTCCAGCTGTGTACTCTAGCGTTTCTCTTTCAATTTGTTTTATTGTTTTCTTGTGCTGGTGTAAACCGTAGCCATAGGTATGCCTTTCATAAACTTGTGGAAAAACTTCATCATAAATAATTCTTCAAATGTCACTGTAGTAACATCTGCTAATAGTGACAGGTAATTATTATTGTGCAAAGTATGTATGTACGGGTGGGTGAAATCTTTTTTTTTTTTGAAAGGCAAACAAAACGCCCGGTTTATGGTTTTTGTCTTCCCGGATTTCTTGGGTTGATAGATAAATGTTACCTTGATGCTTTGGGTTATTCTTTTGGAATGAATTGTTTAGGAGTTGATTGTTTTAGCTATGATTGAAAGTGACGCAAACATCCCAGGAAAACCATAGAACCGTGTGTTGGTAGATGATATGGGATGAAACATAACATGGTGTTGATGGTGGTTTTTAAACAAGGGGTAAAATCGTAAAACCCCACGACCTAGTGTTACCCGCAACACATTAACTAAGAGCATTTAACTCGTGTGTAAATAATTAATAGGGGTATTTTTTTCAAAATACCGTTAGGTTTTTCAACACGTAACCCTAATTCCAAAACCAAGCCGCATATCTTTAGCACCATGGCAACAATGCCAAACCAAGCCGCATCTCACAGCACCATGGCAACAATGCCAAACCAAGCCGCACCTGCGCACCATGGCAACAATGCCAAACCAAGCCGCATATCAAGCGCACCATGGCAACAATGCCAAACCAAGCCACACCTCGCGCACCATGGCAACAATGCCAAACCAAGCCGCATATCACGCACCATGGCAACAATGCCAAACCAAGCCGCATATCGCGCACCATGGCAACAATGCCAAACCAAGCCGCACTCCGCGCACCATGGCAACAATGCCAAACCAAGCCGCACCCCGCGCACCATGGCAACAATGCCAAAACCAAGCCGCATATTGCGCACCATGGCAAAGAATGCCAAACCAAGCCGCAACCTCGCGCACCATGGCAAAGAATGCCAAACCAAGCCGCACACTGCGCACCATGGCGGCGAGCCATATTTCCAAGCCGCTATGCCTTTGGCCCACGCCAAATATAGCGCCCTAGGCTTGCAAGACTTGCAACTAGGTCAACATGGCCGTACGTGCCATTGGCACATGCCAACACGTACCACAAGCCATATTTCCAAGCCGCTATGCCTTCGGCCCACGCCAAATATAGCGCCCTAGGCTTGCAAGACTTGCAACTAGGTCAACATGGCCGTACGTGCCATTGGCACATGCCAACACGTACCACAAGCCATATTTCCAAGCCGCTATGCCATTGGCCCACGCCAAATATAGCGCCCTAGGCTTGCAAGACTTGCAACTAGGTCAACATGGCCATACGTGCCATTAGCACATGCCAACACGTACCACAAGCCATATTTCCAAGCCGCTATGCCTTTGGCCCACGCCAAATATGGCGCCCTAGGCTTGCAAGACTTGCAACTAGGTCAACATGGCCGTACGTGCCATTGGCACATGCCAACACGTATCGCAAGCCATGTTTCCAAACCGCTATGCCTTTGGCACACGCCAAATATAGCGCCCTAGGCTTGCAAGACTTGCAACTAGGTCAACATGGCCGTACGTGCCATTGGCACATGCCAACACGTCCGCAAGCCATATTTCCAAGCCGCTATGCCATTGGCCCACGCCAAATATAGCGCCCTAGGCTTGCAAGACTTGCAACTAGGTCAACATGGCCGTACGTGCCATTGGCACATGCCAACACGTACCACAAGCCATATTTCCAAACCGCTATGCCATTAGCCCACGCCAAATATAGCGCCCTAGGCTTGCAAGACTTGCAACTAGGTCAACATGGCCGTACGTGCCATTGGCACATGCCAACACGTATCGCAAGCCATGTTTCCAAACCGCTATGCCTTTGGCCCACGCCAAATATAGCGCCTTAGGCTTGCAAGACTTGCAACTAGGTCAACATGGCCGTACGTGCCATTGGCACATGCCAACACGTATCGCAAGCCATGTTTCCAAACCGCTATGCCTTTGGCCCACACCAAATATAGCGCCCTAGGCTTGCAAGACTTGCAACTAGGTCAACATGGCCGTACGTGCCATTGGCACATGCCAACACGTATCGCAAGCCATGTTTCCAAGCCGCTACGCCTTTGGCACACGCCAAATATAGCGCCCTAGGCTTGCAAGACTTGCAACTAGGTCAACATGGTCGTACGTGCCATTGGCACATGCCAACACGTACCGCAAGCCATATTTCCAAGCTGCTATGACATTGGCCCACGCCAAATATAGGGCCCTAGGCTCGCAAGACTTGCAACTAGGTCAACATGGCCGTACGTGCCATTGGCACATGCCAACATGCTCGCTGGTAGCTTTTCTACCAAGGCCACAACCCTAACGGCCACGCATGCCATTGGCACATGCCAAACACACACGCTGGTAGCCTAACTTGCAAACCGTGCAACCTACCACCAAGGCATTCCGCACATGCCGATGGCACATGCCACACACGCCACTAGCAGCTCTGGCATTACCACTTACGCTCGAGGTGCAACTCGCAACGAAGGCATTCCGCACATGCCACATGAGTCCCTAGAAGCACCACTTGCACTCAAGATGCAACCAACACTCGAGACATCAACACAAACTGGGGGATGCTTTTTAGGGTTTTGGTTTGGCGGTCACAGCATGGAGCGTACACTACGCTCACATTAAGAAAGCGTGAAAAGGAATAAAGCGGTCAAATAAAAGAGGAAATAATGGTGAAAACGTTTTCACCCATTAACACCATGCGGTTACCACCTCCTCCCATTATTTCACCCTTTACTCTCTTCCTTCATGAGGCCGTGGTACGTTTCAATCTCGACTTGTATAAATAGGTCTTACCTATTTCCACCCGACAACAAGTCTCGGTCGGGAAAAATACTACACTCTCAGAAAGGCAACTTTGCAAGCTCTCCCAAAAGCTTTCATCTCTTGCAAGCTTCCCAAGCTTCTACTTTCTGATACAAGTCGAGACGCTAATCTCCTAGAATTATTCTGGTCTCAACACCTTTCTTTGCTTCCTCCCCAAATCAACCCTTCTCCTCCACTTTGTGACCGAAGCAAGTCCGGAACGGCCATTTCATGGTTTAGGCCGGACTTGTGCAGATTGATCTCTCGAATCTATAAAGTGCTCACGTGCAGCACATTTGTTTAGGGTTTGAACCAGTTTCTCACTCACCTACCGAATTACCGAAATCGGCAGAAACGATTTTTACCCATAAACAATTGGCGGCCACGGTGGGAGGATCGATCTATCGGCTACAATATCAGACTGTCGATCTCGTTCTTCGACCCAGATGTCAAGATGGTAGGGGAAGGCGACTCAATCCGACTCAACTACCGCACGACCGGTTAATAGTTGTAAAACTACACAAGAAAACCGGGGACTTGTCAAGATGCTATTACTCAATCCCTGGGACTCGCCAAGATGCTACCAAAGTGATTGGGGACTTGCCACGATGCTACCAAAGAAACCGCCAACAAAAACCGCCTTTACATGGAGAGGGGCGTGTTCGCAAAACCTATGAAGTGAGTAAATTCAGATCAAGCAAGATATACAATCTATTTTTAGGTTCTTAGTAAAACCGTCATACTACTGAGTCTTGTGCCTATTGCTAGCACACACTTTCATAAAAGCAATATTCCTTTCCCAAAACATAATCGCAGTCATATTATCAAAACCATTCATCCCGAAATAATCCAATACCCTAAAAAGCTACCACTTGCCTATCAAAGGTCAAGTTTTGAACCGGACATCCAATATGTCTTTCAAAAAAAAACCTAAATGAAAGTTTAACGGAGAAACGTTCAAGGAAAATCATCCAACAAGTCTGCTCTTCTTGGAGAAAGTCAACTTCGCATCTTCAAGAGCCGCTCTCTTCATAGTCAACATCTTGGAAAGCTTTTCGAGTTCTATCTCCTGTCGTGTAATCTCCTCGGCGGAAAGGCTTTCGATTGCCGCATCTTTCAACTTTTGGATCTCGGCAAGGCCTTCGACAAACCATGAAGTGTTGAACTCCTTTTCTACGCACACGTCGCGATGGTGCTCCCAATCGGCAATAACGTCTTGAAACGGTGTGACCAAATCACCTCACGCATATCCTCGATGGAAGATAAAGCCTCTTCCACACGCTTAACTAGCGCAAATCGACTAGTGACTTTCTTGGTTGTAGCCATATGTCCGTGCTTCTCCCGCATTCTCGGTGTACAACGCCTCATGCTTAGTCGGCATGTCAAGCCGCCAACCAAAGACATGACCTGGATAAGGAACCAAGTACGGGGGATCAAAAATGGCGCCTGCACCTGGCCTCACTACTCGCAGAGGGTCTTCTTCCATGTCTACGACAGCAACCATCAGAGAATCATCCACCGTTTGAACCACATCTATGCCCGACAATTGGCTAACGCCCATCTCCAAGTCACCAACGGTGGTCACCAAAGGCAAGTTTTCGTGCGGCTCTACCCCAGAATCATCCTCCGAACCGGATTCCTCATGCGAACTTGAGTCAGATATTTCCCAAAAGAGGAAACAAAAGAAGAAAGAAAAGAAGTGCGAAACTCACCGAACCACTTCCCGAAATGAGAACCGTCTTCACGGAGGAATCACTTTCACTTGTTGAACCTTCTTCTCTCTCGACTCATCATCGCTATGAGAAGGCTCAATGCTCTTGGAGTTCTTTGAAGAAATTGCCGTCTCCCGGCAACGTGCAAGAGCAATAAAGCATTAACACTACCGAAGCCCCGAAGGAAACAAGACACATGTTCTCACCAAATTCACGTGTTTTGAGACAAACCAATGAAGAGGCGACACATACCTGGTTATTGGAAGAACTGAAAGACACAAGAGCCGTGGGAGGATCTTGTGAAACCGTCCGAACCCGCCAAAGACGATTCTTCGTTCTCCGTTCCTTGGCCCGGGACTTTCCGAATTGCTAGGCAACTTTCGCTTGGGATCTCTCAACATTGGATACTCCTTCAAAACTCGCCGGGAAGGTTTGCAACGAACGTTTTCCACCACGTTATTCACAAAATCTCGGATCATAATAAACTCGTCGCACCAAAACTCATTATAGCCGAAGGACGTCGAAGTTACTCTTCCCATTTTGAACCACCGAGCATGTTGGCATGTGCCAATGGCATGCGCGTCCGACTTGGCCTAGGTTGCATGGTTTGTAAGCCTAGGGCGCTATATTTGGCATGTGCCAATGGCATAGAGGCTTGGAAATATGGCTTGTGGTACGTTTTGGCCTGTGCCAATGGCACGTACGGATGTCGTCCTAGTTGCACGTTTTGCAAGCCTAGGGCGCTATATTTGGCATGTGCCAATGGCATAGCGGCTTGGAAATATGGCTTGTGGTACGCGTTGGCATATGACAATGGCACGTATGGCCATGTTGACCTAGTTGCACGTTTTGCAAGCCTAGGGCGCTATATTTGGCATGTGCCAATGGCATAGCGGCTTAGTTTGGCATGGTTGCCAATGAGTGCGATATGTAGTTTGGTTTTGGCGTCGCTGCCATGGTGCGCAGTGTGCGGCTTGGTTTTGGCGTTGTTGCCACGGTGCGCAGTGTGCGGCTTGGTTTGGCATCGTTGCCATGGTGCACAGTATGCGGCTTGGTTTTTGGCGTCGTTTCCATGGTGCGTAGTATGCGATTGGTTTGGCATCGTTGCCATGGTGCGCAGTGTGCGGCTTGGTTTGGCATTGTTGCCATGGTGCGCAGTGTGCGGCTTGGTTTGGCATTATTTCCATGGTGCGCAGTGTGCGGCTTGGTTTGGCATTGTTGCTATGGTGCGCAGTATGCGGCTTGGTTTGGCATTGTTTCCATGGTGCACAGTGTGAGGCTTGGTTTGGCATTGTTGCCATGGTGTGTAGTGTGCGGCTTGGTTTGGCATTGTTTCCATGGTGCGCGATTAATGCGCTTGGTTTTGGAATTAGGGTTACGTGGTCGAAAACCTAATCTGTATTTTGAAAAATACCCCTATTAATTATTTACACTGAAAGTTAAATGCTCTTAGTTAATGTGTTTCGGGTAACACTAGGTCATGGGGTTTTACGATTTTACCCCTTGTTTAAAAACCACCATCAACATTAAGTCCCCCGCTTAGCTCGGAACAGGGGCTTTGTTGCGAGGTAAGCATAAGATGGTGACAAACTATCAACAAGAAACCGTAAAGAGAATTGAGGAGGCTTGTCGACCTTTTATAAATAGGATTTGGAATCCTTGCCTCCGGTAGTTTTGCACAAATCGGGAGGCTAGCACAATTGGTGGGGCCGGTGCGGCTTGGCGACGTTGGGAAGTTGGCGTGAGTTTGGAACCGAGTGTGCTAGGCTGGTGGGACCGGCGCAAGGTGTAGAAGGCATGCGTGCTTGCGAGACGTGACTTGGGCGTCCATTGGGAAGTCGGTGCAATTGGTGTGGTCAAAAGTGCGGACAAGGAGGGAGTAGGCGTTTCTACATATACCAAGTTTCCTTATTTTGCCTTTCCTTCACGCGCGGCTTCAATTAGGGCATCGTCCATGCCAAAAAAACCTGGAAGCGTTATGTCCCTCATTGCTTTCTATCCTTTTTTAAGGTTCTGTATTCAAACCTAACGCAACTGCATCATCTTCCTCGTTTGAGAAAAGGTTTTTCTTGTTGGATTTCTCTCTTTGTCATGTCACGCAGATTCGAATCATCTTCTAACCAGTCAGGTTCTCCAGATGAAGGCGCGAGGTCTGACTCTTGCATGAGCATCCCAACAAAGGTTATTCGGGTTAAGAAAATCATACCGGTATGTTTTCTTCTTCTTTGGCGGACTGACGTACACTTTAACGCTTGTTGTATAAAATGGAAAATTTCCCTTTTGTGCAGAGATATCCCGTTGGAGCATGCGTCACTGTTATCGACGAGGATGACCTAGTAGTTCCCCTTCCTTCAAGTCCGACCTTGTTGACTGCTGCAAACTTAAAGGACGCTGATTTAGGGCTCTCTTGTCATGAATACCCTTCCGCAGGTTTGTCGATTGGGACTCGTATGAGGTGTCTCTCCTCCAATTATCAGAATGTTGGTGGTTGCCTGGTGCAGAAAGAATTTGTGGCCCTTTATACGAGGATATGGAAGACATACGGCCATATTGCTACCAGGAGCGTGGTGAAGTGATGTTCGTCCGCTTTGGTTTCCGTAGTGAACTGTCTTTTGCCAATGATTGCTGAGATGGAGAATGTGTCCATTCATGTCAGCTGCGAGTCACCATTCAAAAGTGGGAGAATATGGTGTCCACCTGTGAATCCTTGGAGTTTAACGTTAGCTGGTTGCGGCATCGCCTCAATATTGTGAAGGTCGACAGGGCTGGTATTCTTGCTGGTGTGATTCCTGCCACAAAAGCCATGCTAGAAGAGGGAAGTTTTGGCCCTGGAGTCTCGGAGGATTGAAGAGTTAACTCGAGACTTGAAGAGCAGGACTGAAAGATATCATGGTCGATTGAAGATGATATTTTGTAGGGATTATAATTTACTAGATGGGATTTTCTGATTTGCATTATGAGATTTAAAGGCTCCTCTTTCTTTTCTTTTTTTTGAAGAAATAAAGAGATTCTGTTAATCTGTTGGATTGTATTGAAATTCGATAACTGGTAAGAAAGAAAGTAAAAGCAGAGAGAGTGCCTGGACATTCACACTTTTGATGTAGCATGTTGCAGGGAAATGATTAGGCGTAGTACGCCTTAAGCCACTTTCCGTTGATGACCGCCTCTAGCTGTAACACCCCGTGTTTTTAGCATGGCGCATGCTAAAAGATGCGCCATTTGCTTGTGATGAAGCTTCATCCAAAGCTTCCGCCGGCGTGAAAAAGGTGGATTGGCTTAAGGCCAATACCGCGCCAAAAAATGGCGCATTATGTTTGGCATTTGGCCAAGGCCAATGTTGCATCATCATGATGCATTAGGCCAGATTGGGTAGGTGGGCTCGATCTTACAAATGAAATCATTGTGCAATCGTTATACGCAATCATTGTACGCAATCATTGTACGCTAAAGTCCAAGGCTTATACACGGACAATGACGGATGCTCAATAGCTAGGGAATTCAGTGATGAATTCCCTACGTAAAACAAAGCCGAGACGCATGAAAAATGCATTGGCATTGGCCTTATGGCCTTAAACCCTTTTTTGCGGGACAAGGGTAAGTTGGAAAAGTGTGGAAGCTAAGTTAGCTGCGTCATGCTTCACGAGCATGCTTGCAAGGGCAAATGGGCGTGCATTTGCCTAGCTTTGAGGCCCGGATAGCATCATCATCATGGCGCACCGGGGGAGTTACGGCCTGCGGGGCAACGCGCCAAAGGCGTAATTTTCCGGTCGTCACGGATGGTATCGAGCAAGTTCCGAGAAAACTCTAGGGACTTGTGCGGAGTGGACTCATTGGCGAGTGTTCTCCTTGATGGAAACATAAAGTTGGAGAGTAGGCCAACTTTTGCGCGGGAAGAGTTTGTAAATCGCTTTGCCGATTACTATGCGAATCGAGTTGAGCTTGTTCAAGTCTTTGTGAGATTGCCTGGCCTAAGTGGCACCCCACTTACGAGTGGATATCCGGAAGACCGTGCAGGACGGTGGGTGACAATGGGACTGATCATCCCCACACGTTGGCACTTTGGCCGAGGGTGTGCGTTGTCGCCTGGCTAGCATCCCACTTACGAGTGGCACCTGGATGACCGTCGGGACGGTGGGCAATCGGATCTTGATCCACACAAAGACCTTTGTGCTAAAATTTTGTCATTTTGATGACACCTTTCAACTTGTGAACCTTAGGGACTTCGTGTGCGTAGTATGGGATGCGCATTCGGGGATACCTTGTCGAGATATCCTCTTGGCACTCGGCCAATTGCGATTCTTGGTTTAGTTGTGGGCACTTTTGGATCCTGGGCGGGTGGTATGGGACATGTGCTCGAAAGGTCTAAATTGTTGTTCATGACAACTTGAAGAAACCCGTGATTTCCGAGCATCCGGTATGGGACTTTTGCTCATGGAATCCAACTCAAGAGATTGTCCACAATAGTTTTGGTTTTGAATTTCGGGGACGAAATTCTTTGAAGGGTGTGATAATGTAACACCCGTGTTTTTAGCATGGCGCATGCTAAAAGATGCGCCATTTGCTTGTGATGAAGCTTCATCCAAAGCTTCCGCAGCGTGAAAAAGGTGGATTGGCTTAAGGCCAATACCGCGCCAAAATGGCGCATTATGTTTGGCATTTGGCCAAGGGCCAATGTTGCATCATCATGATGCATTAGGCCAGTTGGGTAGGTGGGCTCGATCTTACAGCGAAATCATTGTGCAATCGTTGTACGCAATCATTGTACGCAATCATTGTACGCTAAAGTCCAAGGCTTATACCTGGACAATGACGGATGCTCAGCTAGCTAGGGAATTCAGTGATGAATTCCCTACGTAAAGGCAAAGCCAGAGACGCATGAAAAATGCATTGGCATTGGCCTTATGGCCTTAAACCCTTTTGCGGGACAAGGGTAAGTTGGAACGGTGTGGAAGCTAAGTTAGCTGCGTCATGCTTCACGAGCATGCTTGCAAGGGCAAATGGGCGTGCATTTGCCTAGCTTTGAGGCCCGGATAGCATCATCATCATGGCGCACCGGGAGTTCGGCGGCCTGCGGGGGGCAACGCGCCAAAGGCGTAATTTTCCCGATCCGTCACGAGATAATGTAACACCCGTGTTTTTAGCATGGCGCATGCTAAAAGATGCGCCATTTGCTTGTGATGAAGCTTCATCCAAAGCTTCCGCAGCGTGAAAAAGGTGGATTGGCTTAAGGCCATACCGCGCCAAAAATGGCGCATTATGTTTGGCATTTGGCCAAGGGCCAATGTTGCATCATCATGATGCATTAGGCCAGTTGGGTAGGTGGGCTCGATCTTACAGCGAAATCATTGTGCAATCGTTGTACGCAATCATTGTACGCAATCATTGTACGCAATCATTGTACGCAATCGTTGTGTGTAATCATTGTGCAGCAGACGGAACGAGTGGTGCACAATCATTGCCGGTCCTTCGGAAATTCATGGCAACGGCCATGAATAGTGAAGCATGTCAATTTGCTCCCCTTTTCATACTTGTAGAAATTCCATTAAGACATATATAGGGAGGGGTAGTTGGTTGAAGGTGCATATGCGGACTATGTACCAAGTAAGCTTCATAGCTTAGCCGGAAGGGTATAAATGATGCCTAAGGCTCATTTATAGTTGCGTAGCCTTTCAAAGAGGGTATTTGATGCGTTGGCATCGCTATGCCACAGCGCGGACCGGATGATGCATAATCATTATGCATCTTGACGGAATGGCCTATACGGACTAGGCCATTTCCATTATTGCTTGGACACACCCATGCAAACGAGTTGGCTTAAGTTTCTGTCCCTTCGAGGATGAACTACGGTCTGTGCTTGATCCCTTTAGAGTAGGGAAGGGTACGTGGGCAGCCCGCAATGAGTTGCGGCATTGCCGGTCCAAAGACGTTGGCCCCTCATATCATCTAAGCTCGGTAGCTCGACGCAAGAGATGATTGTGGCCAGACTTGATGAGGCTTAGTTGCATGCCGGTAAGTGGATGCTCATACTTCCTATCAAGTTATAAAGAGTTGGTAAGCGAGTTAACGTGGGAAATGGCAAGGGCTTGATGGTGCGGCCTACGCTAAAGTCCAAGGCTTATACCGACAATGACGGATGCTCGGCTAGCTAGGGAATTCGGTGATGAATTCCTACGTAAAACAAAGCCGAGACGCATGAAAAATGCATTGGCATTGGCCTTATGGCCTTAAACCCTTTTTGGGACAAGGGTAAGTTGGAAAAGTGTGGAAGCTAAGTTAGGCTGCGTCATGCTTCACGAGCATGCTTGCAAGGGCAAATGGGCGTGCATTTGCCTAGCTTTGAGGCCCGGATAGCATCATCATCGTGGCGCACCGGGGGAGTTACGGCCTGCGGGGCAACGCGCCAAAGGCGTAATTTTCCGGTCCGTCACAGATGGTATCAGAGCAAGTTCCGAGAAAACTCTAGGGACTTGTGCGGAGTGGACTCATTGGCGAGTGTTCTCCTTGATGGAAACATAAAGTTGGAGAGTAGGCCAACTTTTTGCGCGGGGAGAAGAGTTTGTAACTGCTTTGCCGGTTACTATGCGAATCGAGTTGAGCTTGTTCAAGTCTTTGTGAGATTGCACGGCCTAAGTGGCACCCCACTTACGAGTGGATATCCGGAAGACCGGGCAGGACGGTGGGTAGACAATGGGACCGATCATCCCCACACGTTGGCACCGGCCAGGGTGTGCGTTGTCGCCCGGCTAGCATCCCACTTACGAGTGGCAACCGGATGACCGTCGGGGACGTGGCTGGGCAATCTGATACTTAGAGATCCACACAAGATGCTGTGCTAAAATTTTGTCATTTTGATGACACCTTTCAACTTGTGAACCTTAGGGACTTCTGTGTGCGTAGTATGGGATGCGCATTCAGGATACCTTGTCGAGATATCCTCTTGGCACTGGCCAATTGCGATTCTTGGTTTAGTTGTGGGCACTTTTGGATCCCTGGGCAGGTGGTATGGGACATGTGCTCAGAAGGTCTAAATTGTTGTTCATGACAACTTGAAGAAACCCGTGATTTCTGAGCATCTGGTATGGGACTTTTGCTCATGGAATCCAACTCGAAGAGATTGTCCACAATAGTTTTGGTTTTGAATTTCGGGGACGAAATTCTTTGAAGGGTGTGATAATGTAACACCCCGTGTTTTTAGCATGGCGCATGCTAAAAGATGCGCCATTTGCTTGTGATGAAGCTTCATCCAAAGCTTCCGCAGCGTGAAAAAGGTGGATTGGCTTAAGGCCAATACCGCGCCAAAAATGGCGCATTATGTTTGGCATTTGGCCAGGGCCAATGTTGCATCATCATGATGCATTAGGCCATTAGGTAGGTGGGCTCGATCTTACAAAATAAATCATTGTGCAATCGTTATGCGCAATCATTGTGCGCAATCATTGTACGCAATCATTGTACGCAATCGTTGTGTGTAATCATTGTGCAGCGGATTTTAACGAACGAGTGGTGCACAATCATTGCCGATCCTTGAAAATTCATGGCAACGGCCATGAATAGTGAAGCATGTCAATTTGCTCCCCTTTTCATACTTGTAGAAATTCCATTAAGACATATATAGGGAGGGGTAGTTGGTTGAAGGTGCATATGCGGACTATGTACCAAGTAAGCTTCATAGCTTAGTAGGAAGGGTATAAATGATGCCTAAGGCTCATTTATAGTTGCGTAGCCTTTCAAAGAGGGTATTTGATGCGTTGGCATCGCTATGCCACAGCGCGGACCGGATGATGCATAATCATTATGCATCTTGACGGAATGGCCTATACGGACTAGGCCATTTCCATTATTGCTTGGACACACCCATGCAAACGAGTTGGCTTAAGTTTCGTCCCTTCGAGGATGAACTACGGTGCAGTGCTTGATCCCTTTAGAGTAGGGAAGGGTGCGTAGGCGGCCGCAATGAGTTGCGGCATTGCCGGTCCAAAGACGTTGGCCCCTCATATCATCTAAGCTCGGTAGCTCGACGCAAGAGATGATTGTGGCCAGACTTGATGAGGCTTAGTTGCATGCCAGTAAGTGGATGCTCATACTTCCTATCAAGTTATAAAGAGTTGGTAAGCGAGTTAACGTGGGAAATGGCAAGGGCTTGATGGTGCGGCCTACGCTAAAGTCCAAGGCTTATACCTGGACAATGACGGATGCTCAGCTAGCTAGGGAATTCAGTGATGAATTCCCTACGTAAAGGCAAAGCCAGAGACGCATGAAAAATGCATTGGCATTGGCCTTATGGCCTTAAACCCTTTTGCGGGACAAGGGTAAGTTGGAACGGTGTGGAAGCTAAGTTAGCTGCGTCATGCTTCACGAGCATGCTTGCAAGGGCAAATGGGCGTGCATTTGCCTAGCTTTGAGGCCCGGATAGCATCATCATCATGGCGCACCGGGGGAGTTACGGCCTGCGGGGCAACGCGCCAAAGGCGTAATTTTCCGGTCCGTCACACTAGCTTTCCCCCATCTTCTTTGATAATCTTTTAGTAACCACTGTTATATGCTTTAGTGATTATGTACGGCCCTTCCCATTTGGGAGAAAACTTCGGTGCCGATGCATCTTCTTTGGATGTGTTTGGCGGTTTTTAGCACCGCATCTCCTTCCTTGAAAACCCCGGGTTTTACATGGCCATTGTACGCCCGAAATCCTGTTTACGTATGCTTGTGCATGTTCCTCTGCCCGGATCTTCTCGGAGTCCATAGTATCTAGTTCCGCACTTCGGCATTGAGTGATTCGGCTTCATTCCACCTGGTCCGCTTGCTTTGCAGCAATTCGCGACGGGATCTTGATTTCTGCCGGGAGGATCGCGTTTGTACCGTAAACGAGGGAGTAAGGAGACATGCGGGTGGAGCTTCTAGGAGATGTTCTCAGATGCCCCGAGAGCCATTGGAAATTGCTCGTGCAGGCATTCTCGGGATTGTCGTGTCTTGTTCGGGCCGAGGATTCGGATCGAGTCTTGTTGGTACTTTCGGCTTGCCCATTTCCACAGGGATAATAGATGGTAGAGAAGACTTGTTTGATTCCGTACCTCTCAAGTAGTTCCTGTACTTGCTTGTTAGCAAAAGGCGTGCCGTTGTCGGTGATGACGTGTTTAGGTACGCCAAAACGGCAGATGATGTGTTCCTTGATGAATGCCGCGATTGTGGCTCCAGTGGTTCCTTTCAAATGGGATGACTTCAACCCACTTGGTAAAGTACTTGGTCGCGGTTATTATGTACTCATGTTGTTTTGAGGACGGTGGGTTGATCTTCCTAATGATGTCGAGTCCCCAGCTATAAAAGGGCCACGTGCTACTTATCGCGTGCAAGGGTGTTGGAGGCGCGTGGATGAGGTTTCCATGAATCTGGCATTCTCGGCATTTACGAAAGAAAGTAGCCGCGTCGTCTTCCATGGTCGGCCAAGTAGTACCTCTCGTGTCTGCAGGAATAGTTTCTGT
The DNA here is from genome assembly GCA_023531295.1 of Papaver armeniacum. Classification (NCBI taxonomy): domain Eukaryota; kingdom Viridiplantae; phylum Streptophyta; class Magnoliopsida; order Ranunculales; family Papaveraceae; genus Papaver; species Papaver armeniacum. The sequence goes on along the minus strand of JAJJWW010016868.1, from coordinate 309,549 downwards.
TTCCCCTTGGTGTTCTCCTTCGTTCATTTCTCTTAACATAACTCGGGATTTCCTCTGCATCGCTCAAACACCTTAGTAGACTTCCTCCGAAACTCTTGCGATATAAAACCCCATCATGGAACACGAATCTTTTGGACTTACGCCTTAGCTTGACGCATCCTCTTTGTTAGTAGGAAGAATGCCATCGCGAAGGAAAATGATGTACGGCTCCTTGATCCCAGTGTGACTGATGTTGAGGACTTCATCGACATAGGGGCGCCTGCAAATTTGGACACGCTTTACGGAGTAATCGGGATTGGGTTTCCATCTCCTACCAATAGTATCCAAGTCGTTGTAAAAAGACGGTAGAGGGTTACTACTGATGTTATTCCACGCACTTCGGTATGAACATGTTCAAGTCGTTGTTGTGCTTCCTCTTTCCCGAGACACCTTGGCGAGAGAGTCATGCTGGATTTCGATGATACGTAACACCTTGAAGCATAAAGAAATTCCGCAAAGTCTTGAGGTCGACCTTCCCTTGGAAAAGTGAGTTGTTGAGTTCTTGAATGATAGGAGTTCTCCAGTCATCGTCTTCGGCTTTCTCGGGTTGTGAAAGCCACGTTGAAGCTATGGTTCGCCGTTTCTTTGTCGGGGTTTCCTCGGCTCCTTCGAATCAGTAGCTTTGAGGCTAGTGTAGCTAAGCGGTCGGCATGCTTGTTGAAGCTACGGCCGACATGTGTGATGGTTGCTTCGGCGAAATAATTTAGTAGTTTTTGTGCTTCACCATGTATGGTGCCAAGATTAGTTCTTTCAATGCATAGATCCCGTTTACCTGTTGATGAGTAATTTGGAATCTCCTCTTATCTCCAAACGCGTGGCCCCAGCTTGTTTAGCTAGTGATAGTCCAATGAGGAAGGCTTCGTATTCACTGAGTTATTGGTGCATGGAAAGTCTAGCTTGAAAGAGTGCGAGAAGACTTCTCCAGCAGAGATACTAGTACAACACCCGCTCCTCCGGTATTAGTCTTTGGGGGTGGAAGAGCCATCGAAGAACAGCAGACCATGTTTCTTCTTTGACTAAAAAGAGATCTCGGAAGGTCTCCCGGGAGATCTTCTCGTAACTCTCTGCGGTGTTTTCTCCGGGAATGCCGCTACAGTGTCTGCAACAACTGTCCTTTTATGGCCCTTTGGGGAAACGCACGTTATGTCGAACTCGACAGTGTAGGAGCCATTTAGCCGGCCTCCCTATCGGGCGAGGTTTCGAGAGGAGAAACTTTACGAGGATCGATTTGGATACTAGCACCACCTTATTGGAGAGGAGGTAGTGCCTCAACTTCTGGATGGAATAAATCGGTGCTAAACACGTCTTTTCCGCCTTGGGGTATCGAGTTCAGCGTCTCTCAACGTTCGACGAAATAGTATATGGGGTATTCCATTCCTTTGTCGTCCTCTTGTGCGAGGAGAGCTCCGATGGCGTATCGCTAAAGGATGTGTAGAGACATAGTGGTTTACCTCGCATAGGAGGCTTCATGACGGTTGGGGAGGACAAGATTTCTTTGGATCTTCCGGTACGCTTTTTGCTGAGACGTAGTCCACGTGAAATTCGCTCCTTTTTTTAGCAGAGGGGTAAACGTAGTGGTGAGCTGTGCCATCCCCGGTATGAAGCGACGAATGTAGTTTACCTTGCCCATGAAACTCTGGAGCTCCTTTACGGTTCATGGGTGGCGGCATCGTGAGGATAGCTTGTGTTTTGACTGGATCAACTTTTATTCCTGCGACCAGTTACTTGGAATCCCAATAATTTCCCGAAGAGACACCAAAGGCGCATTTCAAAGGATTCATCTTCAACTTGTATTCGCGGCATCTTTCGAACACTTGTCGCGGCGTTTACGGATGATCTGCTCGAGTCTTCGATTTAACCACCACATCATCTACGTAATCTTCGACTTGTTTGTGCATCATATCGTGGAAGATGGTAGTCATGGCGCGTTGGTAAGTAGCGCCAGCGTTCTTCGACCGAAATGCATTACGGTGTAATAGAAGTTTCCGAGAGGGGTTCGGAAAGTAGTCTTTACTCGCGTCGTGCTCATACATCTTTATCTCGGTTGTAGCCGCTATATCCATCCATGAAAGAGAACATACCATGTCCACTTTGGTAGCGTCTACCAAAGATGTCGATGTTAGGTAGCGGGAAATCGTCTTTAGGGCAGCACTTGTTCAGATCTCTGAAATCGACACAACATCTGATCTGACCATTCTTATTTTTAACGGGAACGATATTGGCCAACCAAGTAGGATGGTGAATAGGTTTGACAAAACCAGCGGCTAGTAATTTCTGGACCTCCGCCTTGATTTGTTCTTCTACGTCGTGTCTGAATTGTCTTGGAGGCTGCTTGACTGGTTTGGATCCGGGTATCACGTGCAGATGGTGGGTGACCTCCTTTTCCATCCAAGCCGTGCATTTCTTCGTAAGTCCATGTGAAGACGTCCTGGTATTCTTTGAGTAGGTCGACTAGCTTTGAGCGTTCCTGCAGGATGTAGAGTCGAACCCGATCGGAATGGGTCGCGGAAATTCCTCATTCCCTATATTGACAGTTTCGAGTTCGTCGGTGGTTAAGTCGGTCCCATCTTGTAGCTTATGAGGGGCGTCGGAACTTCCTCCTGGTTATTGTGAAGACATTCTTTCGGGCGGAGAGACCCAGGGTCATGGTCTCCCACGCTAATTGTTAACGACGGTGATAATGTGTGAGCTTTCCCTTTTTGCTTCGTCTTGCGGTAAGGGTGCACTCTCGCTTAGTGCGGGCACGGGTTACGCCGGTGGCAAGAGAGATCGGCGGGTCTTCCTTCGAGGAGATGGTGAAAGGACGGTCTCCTCTGCGGGGTATCTCCAGTTTGTCGCTATCTCTGAGCGATGTCCATTTTGGTAGCAGAAAACCGTGAATCTTGGTCGCCACGCCTTTTGAACCCTCCTTCGGCCCATGTGCTTCTACGCGATGGACTCGGGTGCATAGGGGGACAAAAGGTGACGCGGGAATGCGAACAACTTCTCCGTTCAATACTGTTTTCAGGCATTGGTGGTATGTTGAAGGGACGATTTTGAGATTGTGCAGCCACGGCCTTCCCAGTATCATGTGGTAGTCTGGTTCTTTTTTAATTACTTCAAACTTCACGCTTGATTGGATTGGCCCTACTGCCAGCTCCAAGTTGATGTAGCCGTATGTGCTAGTTTGGTTGCGTTCGAAATCTGTCATCGTAGTGGGTTGTCGTACGATCTCGTTAGGTCGCACCTTGGCAGCTTTGAGTGTCTTGAGAGTGATGACATTGGAAGATGCACCGTGTCAATGAGCGCTCTTCGAAACTCTATGTTCTTGATGAGAGCCGTAACATGCAAGGCCGGTTGTGAGACCGTTCTACCATCATGTCGTCATTGGTGAAAACAATATTGTTGGCGGATCTTCCGGGGATCCTTGGAGTCCCCGTGGGTGCAGGAACTAGTGATGCGTTTAGTGCTATTCGGTTGATAGCAGAGAATGTTTTTATTCGCTGGTCCTTGGAGAGGTGCAGCAATTCACATAAGTTTTCTACCAACATGGTCGCCTCTTGGTCCGCTGGCTTCCAGTCAGTGACGAAACCGTTGATTTGAGAATGCTCATTCGGGATGTTAGTCCCCTTCTCTTGATCTCCTGGGGAACATGAATCACTTAGCCCCGATGTTAGATTGATGAGGAAGTCGAGTATGCTGTTAATCGCATCCTTCATTAGGTCCATGTTTTTGGCGTGGATCTCCTGAGCACGCATCAGGTCAACCAGTCTTGGGACCTCTTCATTGGTGGTATTGCTTCCCGAGAAATTGAGGAGTTATCATGACCTTGAGCGGGATCAATGTTTGTGGAGATCGCCCGATGGCCGACCATGCTTGCGTGAAATTTGAGGATGGAAGCTAGAATTTGATATTGTAACCGAAAGATCAATCCTCCCATTGTGGTCGCCAATTGTTTATGGGTGAAAATCGTTTACGCGATTTCGGTAAATTCGGTAGGTGAGTGAGAAACTGGTTCAAACCCTAAACAAATGTGCTGCACGTGAGAACTTTATAGATTCGAGAGATCAATATGTACAAGTCCGGCCTAAACCAAGAAATGGCCGTTCCAGACTTGCTTCGGTCACAAAGTGGAGGAGAAGGGTTGATTTGGGGAGGGAAGCAAAGAAAGGTGTTGAGACCGAGTTCAGGAGAGTAGTATCTCGACTTGTATCAGAAAGTGAAAGCTTAGGAAGATTGCAAGAGATGAAAGATTTTTGGAGAGCTTGCAAAGTTTCCTTTTCTGAGAGTGTTGTATTTTTCTCCTGACCGAGACTTGTTATCTGGTGGAAACAGGTAAGACCTATTTATACAAGTCAAGATTGAAATGTACCCTGGCCTCATGAAGGAAGAGAGTAAAGGGTGAAATAATGGGAGGAGGTGGTAACCGCATGGTGTTAATGGGTAAAAACGTTTTCACCATTATTTCCTCATTTATTTGACCGCTTTATTACTTTTCACGCTTTCTTAATGTGAGCGTAGTGTACGCCGTGCAAGTCATGACCGCCTAACCAAAACCCCGGAAAGCATCCCCGGTTTGTGTTGATATCTCGAGTGTTGGTTGCACCTTGAGTGCGAGTGGCGCCGCTAGTGGCACGTGTGGCATGTGCGGAATTCCTTGGTGGTAGGTTGTACGTTGAGTGTAAGTGGCAATGCCAGAGCTTCTAGTGGCGTGTGTGGCATGTGCCAATGGCATGTGCGGAATGCCTTGGTGGTAGGTTGCATGATTTGCAAATTAGGCTACCAGCGTGGGTTTTGGCATGTGCTAGTGGCGCGTATGGTCGAATTGGCCTAGGTTGCACGGCTTGCAAGTTAGGCTACCAGCGCACACGGCTACGGCTACGGCTTCCTAAATCACGCCTGCAAGCACGCACAGCTTCCACACCCTGCGCCGGCCCCACCAGCTAGCACACTCAGTTTCCCAACTCACGCCAACTTCCCAACGTCGCCCAAGTTGCACCGGCCCCACCAATTGTACCAGCCTCCTGATTTGTACAAAACTACAAGAGGCAAGGATTCCAAATCCTATTTATAAAAGGTCAGACGAGCCTCCTCAATTCTCTTTACGGTTTCTTTGTTGATAGTTTGTCACCATCTTATGCTTACCTCATGACAAAGCCCCCATTTCCGAGCTAAGCGGGGGACTTAATGTTGATGGTGGTTTTTAAACAAGGGGTAAAATCAGAAAACCCCATGACGTAGTGTTACCCGAACACATTAACTAAGAGCATTTAACTCGGTGTAAATAATTAATAGGGGTATTTTTTTCAAAATACCGTTAGGTTTTCGACACGTAACCCCAATTCCAAAACTAAGCCGCACATCCGCGCACCATGGCAACAATGCCAAACCAAGCCGCACACTCTGCGCACCATGGCAACAATGCCAAACCAAGCCGCATCTGCGCACCATGGCAACAATGCCAAACCAAGCCGCACACTGCGCACCATGGCAATAATGCCAAACCAAGCCGCACATCTGCGCACCATGGCAATAATGCCAAACCAAGCCGCACACAGCTGCGCACCATGGCAACAATGCCAAACCAAGCCGCACACTGCGCACCATGGCAACAATGCCAAACCAAGCCGCACACTGCGCACCATGGCAGCGACGCCAAAACCAAACTACATATCGCACTCATTGGCAACCATGCCAAACATAGCCATACGTGCCATTGGCACATGCCAAATATAGCGCCCTAGGCATGCAAAACGTGCAACTAGGTCAACATAGCCATACGTGCCATTGGCACATGCCAACACGTACCACAAGCCATACTTCCAAGCCGCTATGCCATTGGCGCATGCCAAATATAGCGCCCTATGCTTGCAAAACGTGCAACTAGGTCAACATGGCCGTACGTGCCATTGGCACATGCCAACACGTACCACAAGCTATATTTCCAAGCCGCTATGCCATTGGCGCATGCCAAATATAGCGCCCTAGGCTTGCAAAATGTGCAACTAGGTCAACATGGCCGTACGTGCCATTGACACATCCCAAAACGTACCACAAGCCATATTTCCAAGCCGCTATGCCATTGGCGCATGCCAAATATAGCGCCCTAGGCTTACAAACCATGCAACCTAGGCCAAGTCGGCCACGCATGCCATTGACACATGCCAACATGCTCGCTGGTAGCTTTTCCTACCAAGGCCACGGCCCTAACGGCCACGCATGCCAACATGCTCGCTGGTAGATTTTCCTACCAAGGCCACGGCCCTAACGGCCACGCATGCCATTGGCCCATGCCAACATGCTCGCTGGTAGCTTTTCTTACCAAGGCCACGGCCCTAACGGCCACGCATGCCATTGGCACATGCCACCATGCTCGCTGGTAGCTTTTTCCTACCAAGGCCACGGCCCTAACGGCCACGCATGCCATTGGCACATGCCAACATGCTCGCTGGTAGCTTTTCCTACCAAGGCCCCGCCCTAACGGCCACGCATGCCATTGGCACATGCCAACATGCTCGCTGGTAGCTTTTCCTACCAAGGCCCCGGCCCTAACGGCCACGCATGCCATTGGCACATGCCAACATGCTCGCTGGTAGCTTTTCCTACCAAGGCCACGGCCCTAACGGCCACGCATGCCATTGGCACATGCCAAACACATACGCTGGTAGCCTAACTTGCAAACCGTGCAACGTACCACCAAGGCATTCCGCACATGCCATTGGAACAAGCCAAACACACACGCTAGTATCCTAACTTGCAAACCGTGGAACCTACCACCAAGGCATTCCGCACATGCCATTGGCACATGCCAAACACACACGCTGGTAGCCTAACTTGCAAACCGTGCAACCTACCACCAAGGCATTCCGCACATGCCATTGGCGCATGCCAAACGCACGCCACTAGCAGCTATGGCATTGCCACTTGCGCTCGAAGTACAACCCGCAACAAGGGCATTCCGCACATGCCAATGGCACATGCCACACGCGCTACTAGCAGCGCCACTTGCACTCAAGGTGCAACCAATACTCGAGATATCAACACAACCGGGGGATGCTTTCCAGGGTTTTGGTTTGGCATCACGGCTTGCAGACACTACGCTCACATTAAGAAAGCGTGAAAAGGAATAAAGCGGTCAAATAAATGAGGAAATAATGGTGAAAACGTTTTCACCCATAAACACCTTGCGGTTACCACCTCCTCTCATTATTTCACCCTTTACTCTCTTCCTTCATGAGGCCAGGTACGTTTCAATCTCGAATTGTATAAATAGGTCTTACCTATTTCCACCGACACAAGTCTCGGTCGGAAAAATACTACACTCTCGGAAAGGCAACTTTGCAAGCTCTCCCAAAAGCTTTCATCTCTTGCAAGCTTCCCAAGCTTCTACTTTCCGATACAAGTCGAGATACTACTCTCCCTGCACTATTCTCGGTCTCAACACCTTTCTTTGCTTCCCTCCCCAAATCAACCCTTCTCCTCCACTTTGTGACCGAAGCAAGTCCTGGAACGGCCATTTCTTGGTTTAGGCCGGACTTGTACAGATTGATCTCTCGAATCTATAAAGTGCTCACGTGCAGCACATTTGTTTAGGGTTTGAATCAGTTTCTCACTCACCTACCGAATTTACTGAAATCGACAGAAACGATTTTCACCTATAAACAATAGGGTTTGCTATGCCATTGCTTTCTTTCAAGCAGCAGCAACCCCTGTGAAGAAATTAGAGGGAAAAGAATCAGAAATGAAATACATAAGGATAATCTTAACAGTAGTCACCTCAAGTATCTAGCTAGGTTTTCAACTCTTCCTTCGCATCTCAACCCAATAAGAAATTTCTGCAAAATACAGTAAATGTAGTGTTGGAGTTAAAATGTCCAACTCTTTATTTAAAACAAAAAATTGGTTACAAATGTACTCTTAACACAACTACTAAGTAGGTCTTGAAAAGAGGTGGCTCAGATTAATCAGACGAGCATATGGTTCTATCTCCTGATTGGTTGCAAAACAATTGCTCAAATGAAGGAAGAATAGAGAAACGAAACGTAGCCCATTCTATCCATCACAAGAACTCCATGAGTTACCTTCCAGGATCGAGGAGAAATAAGTCTGAAACCCTACTTTGTAGGGTTCATCATTGCCTTTATGAAAAAAAAAAAAAAAAAAAAAAAAAAAAAAAAAAAAAAGAGAAACAATATTCTTATGAAAAAAAAAAAAGTGCGTTTGGCATGGTGCGGCCAGCTTGGCTAGGTTTGGTTTGGCTTGGCATGTAGGGCAAAGGGTTTTCCATAGGCGCATGGCGTGGCTAGCTTGGGCTAGGTGCGGTTTTGGTTTGGCATGTGGGGCCAAGGGTTTGCCATAGGCGCATGGCGTGACTAGCTTGGGCTAGGTGCGGTTTTGGCTTGGGGTGTGGGGCCAATGGCTTGCCATATGCGCATGGCGTGGCTAGCTTGGGCTATGTGCGTGACCAAGCTAGGGTTTCGGGGCAAAGGTCGTTTGGTAACTTTAGACGGCCAGGATTTGCTCCTGGGATTGAAGGGAAACCGTTGATTGTTGCACGCCTTCGTTCTGATAGCCGCGTAGTGAAGGCCAGTATGGTGGCGCGGCATGGGGCCATGGCGAGGTGCATTTGGCATGGCACAGTAGGTGTGGCTGGCATGATTTGCCATTGGCACGGAGGTGCGGCTAGCATGGCCGGCATTCTTTGGCGCGCCATCGGTATGGTCGGCATGATTTGTCATTGGCACGAGAGGTGCGGCTAGCATGGTTGGCATGCTTTGGCGCGGTCGGTGTGGCTTGCATGATTTTCCATTGACACGGAGGTGCGCTAGCATGGCTCGGCATGCTTTGGCGCGGTCGGTGTGGATGGCATGATTTGTCATTGGCACAGAGGTGCGGCTAGCATGGTTGGCATGCTTTGGCGCGGTCGGTGTGGCTGGCCTGATTTTCCATTGGCACACGTGGGAATTAGGGTTTGGCTTGTCGTAACCCTAATTTGTAAAAGATACCCCGGTAATTATTTAGGGACACATTAAAGGTTTCAGTAAATGTGCCTAGTAAATGCTTGTTACTTTAAATGTTGTGACATCACTGTCTGCTAGGGTTTAGTGTTTTACAATTTTAACCCTAAGCTAAAAACCACCATTAACAAGTGTTTAGCTTGGTGCATTCCCAAAACTAATTACCTTTTCCCTTATCTAAAAACACTATAATTATGGAGAAGATCAGGTATGATTTCCTTTTATAGATATAAATTAAATTAAAACACAATAAAAATTAATTTGCTAAAATGGGATGACGGTTTGTTAAGGAGGACTAATAAGATTAGTTTGTTACGTGTACACTCGTCAAAGAAGTGTGCACAAAATTGGACTCTCCTCAGAATCATAAATTACTTCCCCTTAATAACTTGAAGGAAACTGAGTTACCCGCATCCTTGTCGATCCTGATGCGTCTTTAATACTACCTCCGTTTCTAGAAAAGAGGTACTTTCACTTTTCATTTTAGCCTAAAAATAGGCCAAATTGAAAAGGTGAAAGTAACACTTTTCTAGAAACGGAAGGAGTATATGATATTGCAGTGACATGGTAAACTAGACCAGTACATATCTTTACATTCTTCTCAAGTAGCCCAATTTGAATTCTCTAAAAATCGCAACATTACAACATTATTACAAAAATTAGACTTGCAAATAAAAGGAGAGAATGATGAGGTGCACCTATTATTTGTGTTGGTTGATACTTGTGTGGATATTCAACGGATGGTCCCTTTTCAAATTTTCGCAACCCGCTATGTCTAATTCCTTGAGAGAAGAAGTCCATAATCGTAAATCTGGTATAAATGTCAAATTATGGCACTCATAGATCTCTACTCTCTCAAGGCAAGGGAAGGAATTATTAGGCTGCGGAGGTGCAGACCATTCTTCTAAATTTTCCAAGTTCCAGATGAACAACTTAGTTAACGAAGGGAATGATGCTCTTCTTGTTGTTGTAGCAGAACCTTTGCTTTCTTCTTCCACGTATTCTTCTTGTTGTTGCTGATAGTAAAACTCCTTGCCTAAACACTTGACTGAATTCATTCCTTCAAACGAAAGCATCTGAAGATACGGGAGTTGACCCAGTCCAACTAATTTTGTACAACTCTTGCAGTCCTTAATATACAAGTATCCTAAATTAGAAAGACAAGAAGATGATCCCATCCACTTCGGAAGCTTTAAACCGGGGAAACAGTTGATGGACAATGTCTCCAAATTAGGGTGAGGTTGGAGACCTTCCAACACCGAAACAGAATTATTAACATCCACTTCTTCTTCTGCTTGTAAATCCTTCCATTGTAGATACAAAAATCGAATGTTTTGCTTGTCTTTTAATTTTGCCTTCTCTGCCTCTACTTTACCACCTCTCACATTCTCTAGATTTACTATCTTCAACCTCAGAAGGGAGTTTAGATCTGCTAATTCTTGGATATTGGAGACCTCTTCTTCTTCTTTATTGACGATAAAAGGATCTATTACTTGGAGACGAGTTAGCTTTTCAATACATCTGGGCATTCTTAATAGATCTGTCTCTCCCAAGTAGTACATAATTCTCAATTCCACCCAATTCGTAATGTCTTCTGGAAACTGACAATTTCCCCCAAAGTTCACAAACTCTAATTTACAGATGTTGCTAGTCAAAGACTCTGGCAATTCTGGTATTCCAGTACCAGACAAATCAAGTGACCTTAGTTGTGTCAGAGCTCCAAAGTTACGAGGCAGAGATTTTAACTGAGAACAATTCCTGAAGTAGAAATCCGTTAAATTGTAGAGGAGAGAGATTGAATCGGGTAACTCTGAGATTTTTGTTCCTGAAATATCAAGGGACGATAGACTCTGGAGATGCCCAATATTTTTTGGCAAGACACTAATACCCTCACAAAAATTGATTTTTGAAGCCTTCAGCCTGGTTAGCGTGGTGACGGAATCAGGTAAAACTGTGGCGTCTGACCAAGAGAGATCTAGATATCGCAAATTAACCAAAGAACCAATTCCGTTGAGAATATTTTGAACATTTTTGGATCCACCAAGACAGAGAGTTTGCAGATTGTACAGTTGATTAATGGACACGGCATCAACATCTTCAAGATTAGAAAAACTGAGGTCAAGGTACCTCATATGCTTAAACCTCAAATTGGAAGATATACTTTTCGGACTTCTATGATGGACACCATCTAGCCGATGTATCACACGAAGACGCTTGTTACTCTGCGGACTCGGGAAAACAAAATCTTCACCTTCTGAAAGAATTGTCCGCAATCTTGTTGCATTTTTTAATACATCAAATTCTTCTGGTGGCTTCCCTTCCGTGATTAACCGTAGCCGACGAATTTGAGACGCGTCATTTTTCATTTCACTTGTCTTCAGAATCGTGACTTCAGGACTGCCAACTACGCTTAATGCAAGATCATGTACTAAATCATGCATTTTGAACGATACAATATCACCTAAGTAGAAATTCCTTTCTACATCTTGAAAGAAAGACCTAGACAACAAACTAAGGAAGTAATCATTACCAACATCTTCGAGTGATTTTTGATTTCCTCCATTAGATGGCGGATGAATGAATCCTTCGGCCATCCACAATCGAATCAATGTTTCTCTATCATATTCCCAATCTTTGGGAAATAAACAGCAGTACGAGAAACATTGTTTCAAATGGGATGGTAAAGTATCGTAACTCAATTTCAATATTGGTATGATTCCACCACTAGGATTTTCTGGTGTTTCTAAGCTTTGGTTGTCTCTGATAGACAACCACTGCCTCTCATCGCTCTGTGAGTGCATAAGACAACCAAAGAAGTTCGCAGCAAGCGGCAAACCTCCACATTTTTTTGCTATCTCCTTTCCTATAATTTCCATAGTTGGAGTCTCAGATGCACCACCCGGAGAAAAAAGCTTTGTTCTTGATAATAGACCAACACTCCTCTTCAGATAAACCATTAAGATTATAAGGAGGGATTGAACCTTGCACCACGGATGCAACTTTTTGACTGCGTGTACTGATTATAATTTTGCTGCCAACAGATCCGCAGAAGTCTAGGACATTCTTAAGTTTATTCCATTCTGTGGGATCTTCATTCCATAAGTCATCTAGAACTAGCAAATACTTTTTTCCTTCTAATTCTTCTCTCAATTTTTTTACTAATACATCATTGTTTGAGAAATCCTGGCATCCGGAACCAGTGGCAGACTCCATAATGTTTTTTATGATTTTAAACTCATCGAAGTCATCTGAAATACAAACCCACATTTTTTTGTCGAAATATCTTTCTACTGATTTATCACCGTAAATAGATTGTGCTAAACTGGTCTTTCCAAGTCCCCCCATACCAACTATGGATATGACGGAGACATTTTCTAGCTGATTAGAATTTACAGAAGAAGAAGAAGTTGATGGTAAAGATAGTGACGAGGCAGACATGCTCATGGTTGTTAACAGCTTTACTATCTTAGATTTATCTGCATCTCTCCCTACAAATTTTGAAGCATCTCCAAAGAATGAAATAGTTTGCCGATTATTATTATGTTGCTCGTATCCAACACCACTGCTAGAACTACTTGTTGTTTGAAACTGAAATCTTTGCATATCAGTTGCTATTTGCTTAAACTGTGTATTGACGACTTTGATTCTATGAGCCATTTTGAAACGAAAGACAAGCTGATTGGAGGATGATAAGAAAACTTTTACCTTGTTGTTCATATTAGAACGATGCAGAGCTTCGTAAGAAAATTCATCTAGAACATCCTCAGCATCATACGAAACTTGCTTGAGCCTTTTTAACCAAAGTAAAACCGCAGCATCGTTCATCTGCTTCCTTTCTGCATCGAATGTTTTAGCCTCAATAACCTCCAATGTTTGTTCAAGCCTTTTCAGCTCATCCTTGACACCCCAAGCAAGACTAATCTCATTACCAAGAACAGTAATCAACTTTTTCAATATTTCAGATGCACCATTAATAAGAACACCCTCTACCGCCATTATAAAAGTAGTAAGAAAGCACCAGAAAAAAGATACAAAAAGAGAGAAGAAAAATGCACAAGAGGCTTAAGAAAAGTGTTGGTTGGAATGTGTTACCGGACAGAGTTTGTATCTAGCTATTTGTAGAAGACAACCTAATTGATCAGTGTTCGATTGAAAACAGCTGGAGGGAAAGTGAATTGATTTCACATTATTGATTGATCCTGTAAGTGGGCACGCGGTAGATTATGGTTGTAGGGTGAATTAAATTCTGCAATTTCAGAGTAGTACACATTGACTTGATATTGGTCGCGGACTTAAAGTCTTCCACTTACTATTCCAACGCTTGGTTTTCAAGGACTACTTTGATTGCTGGTGACTGGGGGTTTGAGGTGATGCTTTTACCCATCTTATTACACCACTATTTCTACAAATCTAAGTCCTAGTTCCACATTTGGTATTGCCACTGAACGACCATGAACCAGTATCTATGTGACATGTTTGCAGGATATATTTCGGGTATAAAAGTGGTAGATTGAAACATTCTCTACAACAAGAGTGCGAGCTACAAGATTGAGATTGAATTGGATACAATAGTAAAGAGAGAAACAAATGCAAAAGCTTAAAAATAGTGTTTGTTATTAGGACTTGAAAACATAATTCAAGTCCATCTATTACAAAATGTGCTTTATACTTTTTACAACGTAAAATTTGAAAGAAAAAATTGAACAAACAAAGGAATGCAAATTACAGCTCAATTTCTTCAGAATGTTGTAGGGATTGAATATCGCGCCCATATAATCTATGCGAAGTAATGATGCAATGATAGAGCGAGCTGACCTCGCACACATCATATCCCATATGACGTAATCAGTGACGTCACAAAGTCATAAGTAAAGTGTGAAAGCTATGCGAAGTTTAAGAGCTCGTGCGAGAAGATCCAATATAAGCGTGCGAAGACATCGCACGTCAGATCCAAAAATAGGGGATTTATTAGCTGTCCTCCACTATGTAAAACTCCTATATATTGGACCAGCCACTGTTGTATGAGGGAGAGATTTTTTGGAAAGTGGAGATAGAACTTTAAGAGAGAGAGAAAGTGATTTGTTCACCAAGTTAGTGTTTTATCTCTTTCCTTTGTATTGATTTCCAAACTTAATAAAATTCTTCTATGTGTTCTTCATGGTGATTTCATAATTTAGTTACTTAGTTATCAAAGGGTATGGTAGTAGGATTTCTACTGCTACAAATGTCACTGGTAAAAAATATCGGTAGAGTTTGAATTTCTCCAACGGACCACCAATTTGTATCAACTTCCTTATATGGTTGGAAGTAATTTCCTCTTGTCAGGCCTTGAACAGTTCGGTGCAATTATTCAACCAACTGGCATGAAAAATCCGAATGCATTCGCACAATGCAGTACACAAGTATGACAAAACGAAATTATTAGTCTACTTTCCCTGTGACTTCTTTCAACCACACATACTGGTACTGTTGGTCTCAATTATCAAAGGAAAGAGCACTGTGTAGTCAGTAGTCCTATCCTTGCTTTAAATTCATTCACTGTATTTGAGAAATATCAGTGCATGTGAATCACATTCCATACTCTTCCATTTGGGTCATGAATATATCTCCTAATAATTTGTTTATATCGGGTGATATAAATTTCCACCGTTCCATTTGTAGGGCATTCATTCAGCCTACACCATAAAAACTACTGTAATTTATTTTTATTTTTTTATTGAATTTCTCTTCTCAGTTATTGCATGGATTATAAACAGATATAGGCCTGATTTTCAACCCGATTGACAACCATATGCCTGTTTTTTTCAAATTTACAAATGTAGGCCTCCATCCATGTTTCCATCCAAATCCGTTATTTTTGTCAATTTTTCGGTCAACACGGTCAATTTCTCATCAGATGAGATGAGTTAATGACGTGCAATTACCCATTTGCCCTTTGTACAGTGTAAGCTATTAGGTGTATAAAGTAGCCACATGTAAGCCACGTGTAATTGACGACATTCTCAGTCCAACCTCGTTATAATCGTAGACACGTGGTGGTCATCCGAGAGTGGAGGAAAATGGAAGGCTATGATTATTTCACTTCGTAATTAACGACCCGACATGAGATCTGAGTCGTTCATCTAAATTTCATTGGATCTCTATGTATTCGGTCGGGTGAGATGAGATATACATGCGGGAAAAGGAGAGAGTAGAGGAAAGATCTTTCAGTTCCTCCATTTTCCCTTCTTCTCTCCATTTTTTTCCTGCAATTTTCTCCTTTTCTTTCTTCTTTGCTATTTTCACTTTAGTCGTCTGAATATCGGTGGTTTCTATTACTGAGAGTTAAAACTTGATATTGGGTAGAAGATCTTCCACAGTTCTGACGTGGAGATCACAATGTTATTTATATCAAAAGAATTCGGGAATGCAGTTACATGATTTTCGTTATTGACTCAACAAACTGAAGACTTTAACAAAAGCTAAGCTATGACTCTAACTGAACGTAAACATAGCAGTAGGAAACTCTTTACTTTTTCAGCTGACTGACTCAACCAGATTCAGTTGAGTTCTCAACTGTGTTATCCTTAACATTCCCCCTCAAGTTGTACCGTAGCTGGCGAATGTGCAACTTGGATCTCAGAATCTGAAATCGTGGTGCGGAGAGACCCTTTGTGAAGATGTCAGCTAGCTGATCTCTCGAACTGATGAACCTGACACTTAGCTGTTTATTAGCAACACGTTCCCTGACAAAGTGATAATCAATCTCGATATGCTTTGTCCTTGCGTGAAATATTGGCTTAGCAGTAAGATATGTGGCTCCCAGATTATCGCACCACAGAATTGGAACAATGGATAAAACACCAAGTTCCGATAATAATGACTGAATCCAAAGTAATTCAGATGTTGCTATCGCTACTCCACGATATTCAGCCTCCGTGCTCGACTTAGAAACCGTTTTTTGCTTTCGGACACTCCATGAAATCAAATTACCCCCAAAATAAATACAATATCCACTAGTGGATCGACGGTCATCCAAGCTCCCTGCCCAATCTGCATCGGAGTAAGCATGTAGAGAGAAGTCTTTAGAGGCATACAGATGAAGACCAAAATCCACATTACCTTTAAGATATCGCAATATTCTTTTGACTAGATCCCAGTGTTCAATGTATGGCTCATGCATATATTGGCACACTTTGTTGACTGCCACAGATATATCTGGTCTAGTTAAGTGCAAGTATTGCAGTGCACCCACCACACTGCGATACAAAGTAGCATCTTCAAACTTCTTTGTGCCTCCTTTTTGAATCTTCACATTTGTAGCTAATGGTGTGCCAACCGGTTTAACACCATCCAACTTTGTACGTTTCAGGAGATCTGTTACATATTTCCGTTGAGTCAGAACCAATTCTCTTTCACTTCTTAGTACCTCTACTCCTAAGAAGAAAGACAAGTCGCCCATGTCTTTAATTGCAAACTCAGACCCAAATGATGCAATTAGCTCTTTAATTTTAGTCAATCGGAACACAGGATGACAATGATGTCATCAACATACACAAGAACATACGTAATCGATGTTTGTGTTTGGAGAACAAATAATGAGCTATCTCGCAATGCATCCTTTGAAGCCTATTTTAGTTAAGTAAGTACTTAGCACTGGAGAACCAAGCACGCGGGCGCTGTTTAAGTCCATACAAGGATTTATGCAATTTTGCAGACATGATCAGGAAAATTAGGATCAACGTACCCAGCTGGTTGCTTCATGTAGACATCTTCTTCTAGATGACCATGTAAGAAAGCATTTTCAACGTCCAACTGCTTTAGCGGCCAGTTATTCATGACTGCAATTGTCAACACCAACCTTATTGTACAT
Source organism: Papaver armeniacum (assembly GCA_023531295.1). Lineage (NCBI taxonomy): Eukaryota > Viridiplantae > Streptophyta > Magnoliopsida > Ranunculales > Papaveraceae > Papaver > Papaver armeniacum. The sequence goes on along the minus strand of JAJJWW010016868.1, from coordinate 292,662 downwards.
GGTTTGATGACATGACTGAAAGTCTCACTGTAATCGATTTCTTCTTGCTGATTAAAGCCCTTAGCAACCAAACGATCTTTTCTGCGCTCAATTGATCCATCTGGATTTTGCTTCACCCTAAAAACCCATTTTGATCCAACAACATTCATTCCTTTTTCATACTTCACAAGTGAGTATGTATGTACCATTGCGAATAAGTGCATTTATTTGAACATCCATAGCAGCTCTCCATTTAGGGTTCTTACAGGCTTCAGAGTAGCAAGTTGGTTCCATGAAATCAGAGTCTGGCATAGGATGCTTGGTGACAGATAAACAAAGCTTTTGTATGGGCTTACTGATACCAGACTTGGCTCTTGTCACAATTGGATGAGAAACAACACTACTTTGAGATGTTTGAACGACTTCTTGAATTTGTGGAGCAATACTGGATGTTGCAGAATCTGATATAGCGCCCTGAGATGTTATTGGTGTTGAAAGGACAGCTCGGCTGATGGTGCATTAACATTTGGTGAAGCCACATAGTCTGCTGCAGAGTCACGCGATTCAGATTGTTGTTGGAAAGAGTGCGCTGGAGATGGTGCATCAACATTTGGTGAAGTCTCAGAATCTGAATGACTGACAACAGTTGATTGCAATGGAGCTTGTTCAGCAGTAATACGCTGATTACATTGTAAGTCTCTATTTTTAAATGGGGGTTTTAATAAGAGACTAGTATCAGATGGTACAATACCTGAAGTGCGCACTGGTACTTGCTGCTGCGTTTGCATGAATGGGAATATCTTTTCTTCAAATCTCACATGACGTGAAATGTAAATTCTGCCAGAATTTTTATGCAAGCACAAATAGCCCTTATGTGCATTGATGTACCCTATGAACACACATGCTAAAGATCTGGGTTCTAGTTTGTTTTTATTGTATGGCCGAAGACATGGATATGCAAGACAACCAAACACTTTAAGAAAGGAATAGTCAGGTTCTTTGTGAAAAAGTAGTTCAAGTGGAGTTTTGGGATTTGTGGATGATTTTGGAAGCCTGTTTATCAGATAACATGCAGTGGTAAATGCATCAGACCAATAAGCAACATGCATATGTGCCTGAAAGAGAAGTGCTAAGCCAGACTCAGTAACATGGCGGATGCGTCTTTCGGCTAGACCATTTTGTGGAGATGTATGAGGACAAGAGAATCTATGTTGTATACCCGATTCATTCAGATATGCAGTGAACTTTTTATACTCTAAAGCATTGTCAGACTGAAAAACTTTGATTTTATGATCTGTGAGATTTTCGACTTGTTTGCGAAACTGAATAAATGTGTTTAAAGCATCTGATCGTTGCACTAGGAGAAAAATCCAAGTGAAATGCGAGTAAACATCCATTATAAGCATGTAGTAACGAAAGCCTGATCTAGATAATTGTGGTGAAACCCAAATATCTGAAACTACTAAACTTAATGGCTTATCATAAATAGTTTTGCTGAAAGAAAAGGACAATTTCTTGCTTTTACTGACATGACAAGGATGACAATAATCAACTCCGCTTTATTGAAAATCGGTAAAGAAAACCTATGACAGATGCTAGAAACAAGATCGCATCATAGGATGACCCATGCGTTGATGCCAAATAGGGAGGGAAGAAGCAACATGCTCTTGTGGTTTTCCTGGATCTAGCTCATGAATTCCCTCAAAGATATACATTCCATTCCTATTCAGCCCTTTGATCAGCAGCGTTCCTGTGTGCTTGTCCTTCACATAGAAACAAGAATTGTGAAACTCAAAGTAAACCTCATTGTCCTTACAAAATTGCGAAACAGATAACAAATTTGTTTTAATTTGAGGAACGTGTAATATTTGATTCAATTTAAACAATCTTGAGTTATGGGTGAAGGATGCATTACCAACATTGGCAATGTTGAGTGCATTGCCATTACCAACATGCACTTGTTCAGTGCCTTCATATTCATGAGGAATTGCCAAGTTCCTCATATCAGCAGTGAGATGATGGGTAGCGCCAGTATCAGTCACCCACTCATTGTTATATCCTCCTCTTGGAAGAGCTATATAGGCAGCAGGGGCTTTGGCTGGTTGTTATTTGATTTGTCATATCTAAACCAGCATCTGGTAGCTTGATGGTTATCCTTCTTGCATATCTGGCATGGCTGTTCGAACTTCTTTGGACTAGATTGATTGCGGCGCTGGAAGTTGTTATTTTGCATTGGCTGAAACCCACGGTTCTGCTGATTATTGTTGCGAGCACCAGATCTGCTAGAAGACGCTGTGTTGGTATTCGCAACATTGGCAATGGGTTGCTGAATTGAATCAAACCGTTGTTCAAGCCGCATATCAAAGCTCAGAAGGTGAGAATAGAACGCTTCCATCTCCATATCCTCACGGGTTTCCAGTGTAGTGACAATGGGATCATAGGACTGATTCAGTCCATTACAGATCGACTGTTTCTTCTCATCATCAGTGGTAGCATACCCTGATGCTGCAAGCTGATCAAACAGATTCTTAGCATCATTCAAAAAACTTTTTAAAGACTTGTTACCTTTGCTCAGGGAGTGAAGTTGTTTCTTTAGGTTCATCAGATGAACCTTTGTTTTGGGAACAAAGTATGCCTCAAGTTTGTCCCAAACTTGTTTGGCAGTATCCAGATTTCTTACATGGCAAAGGACTTCTGGAGTCAGGGTTGAATTTAACCATCCAACTAGCAGAAAGTCCTGTAATTCATATTCTTTGTATGCTGGGTTTATTGCTTGTGTATTTGGAAGTATTCTTGGTGGTATTTCTTCAGTTCCATCAATGAAGCCTTGTAATCCATATCCTTTGAGGATAGGTTTAAACTGAGTTTTCCAAAGAGAGTAATTGGTTTCAGTGAGTTTGAGGGTGACAAGGTGATGGATCTGGATGTTTCTTAGGGTATTGGTATTGGTATTGTTGTTGTTGTTTCCTGCCATTGTGGTTTTAGGGTTTGTTGTTTTTTTTTTTTTGTAGAAGCGTAGTTAGGATCGTAGGATGATACCAAGTTAAAACTTGATATTGGGTAGAAGATCTTCCACAGTTCTGATGTGGAGATCACAGTGTTATTTATATCAAATGAATTGTGGAATGCAGTTACATGATTTTCGTTATTGACTCAACAAACTGAAGACTTTAACAAAAGCTAAGCTATGACTCTAACTGAACGTTAACATAGCAGTAGGAAACTCTTTACTTTCTCAGCTGACTGACTCAACCAGATTCAGTTGAGTTCTCAACTGTGTTATCCTTAACACTGAGTAAAACATAAGATGGGTATACCAAATAGATCAAAGAAACTACTAAGTAAGATAGATTCAGAGGCTAAAGCGATGATGGAAAAAAGAAAGAAAACAAAGAAACGGCGAAGTAGAACACGAACAGAAAGGTAACAGCGAGACCCTTATTGTATTTGATTCAATTTATGGTTAGAATGGATTTGGATTTCTAGGGTTTATGGGTATTTTCGATTTCTAGGGTTAATGTGTATTTTCGGTTTCTTTGGGTTATGGGTATTTTCGATTTCTAGGGTTTATGGATATTTTCGATTTCTTTGGGTTATGGGTATTTTGTTTTGATTCGATTAGGTTTGAAGCTATTGAGATTTTCACTTTACTTTCTGTTTTTTCTTTTCTCTTTTTCTGTTGATTAGTGTTGATTGATGTTAATTATATTGAGCTTGACGATTGATGAGATTGTTTCCTATGTTGATCTGATTTATTCAAGATTTTTGTAAATGTGATTTTGGTATAATGTGATTTTGAGGATTTAAGCATGTTGAAGTAAATGTCAAATTGATTAAGTTATGGAAGTTGGTATAATGTGATTTTGGTAAAGTTAATTCATGGATTGGGTTTTTGTTCAGAACTTTGGGAAGGTTATCAAAGTTAATTCATGGATTGTATAGCTTTTAAGTATTCACTGGTTATTGTGTTTAACCTTGACTGCTACTGGAGTGTGCTCATTTAAGCCACTATGTAACAGTTGCTTCTTTTTCAGTTTGTCAATTTAAGTGGAAAAGTGTCTTTGGTCCTTTATACACTGTCTTTGAGATTGACATAATCCTTTGGCATTGAGAGGTGCATAATATTGTGGACAGCAATCTGTGAAGTATGGAACTTCTAACTAGCTTATGATATAATGGGACAAAAACTGAAGGATGTGAAGTTTGTCTTGTGCTATTCTCCCATATGCATATTTATGTCAATTTTAGTCATTGTTATGGGAGATGCGCACTTGAATGAGTTACATTTCTCCTCTGGTTTGTCCGTCTTTTCCTGTACATTTTTTTTTGTTTTAACTTTGGTGTTTTTGTACATTTGCTTCTACCCATAATCGTCGAATCTATCTGTGATAATCATTAGATACTCTCACTTACTTGTCTTGAATTTAGAAGTGATAGGAATGTAGTATCAGTCGAATTTAGAACTGCTAGTGTTTCTCAGACTTCAGCATGTCATCACTAGTTTACGTAATCCGATGGCTCGATCATGATGATGAATGTTCAACTGGGCCAATAACTGCAGTAGCAGAGGCTGTAGCGCTGTGCAGTGTGCACTAAAATAGTTAATCATGGGCTTAGTTCAGCTGCACTCTTTCGGACTTTCCTTCCCGTATATGCGACGTTAGTTAGGTAAAGCCTACGTAGGTTAATGTAGAGTATGTAGAATAGGGACAGGATACTACTGACTCAAAACTGATAGAAATATATTTACATTAAATTAAAGAGCTAATTATTTATACCCCTATGATTTACATTTTGGGTTGCTCATGTTCATACCAATGCCAGTAGTGCTAATGTACTACAGAGACATTTAGACTATGTGATCTGACACATCATAATTAGTAGTTCTACAATTTTTTCTCTCCATAATTTTTTCTCTTCTCTTATCCTGATTGCCCTGTTCTTTTTAATGCTTTTATAAATTTCAGTATTCAAATGCTTATTAGTGTTCTTCTCATGTATTGTTTTTAGTGTCTATTTGCTTTTCTAATTTGATTTATGTCTCTTGTAGGAATGATGTTGAAGATGACAGGATGCCCTTCAGAAGTTTTAAGGTAAATGTGATGGGATCTTGTCAGTTTTTTGAGTTCAGAGACTGTGCTAGAGAAGATATGAGTCTTGATAGGTTAAAGGACATGATCAGGCCAAACTTGAGACTGAAGGGTGATGAAATCATTGACATATTGTGGTCAGAGGATGCTTGTACTCCAATGTCTTTGTCCGAGGAAGAAGAATTCAAGTGTATTTGGGATAGAGCAGAATTTGATGAAGAAAACAAAGAAGTACATGAAGATCTGAATTGGTTTTCTTGGTTGTGTTTCATTTTGTTTAGAAGATATGTATGCAGTTACTCCTTATCTTTTGTGTAGTTTAAGTTTCAAGGAATTACAAGTTCTGAGTTCATTGCATTTTCAGATTTTTCTTAAATTCATTGCATTCCCAGATTTTTCCTTGCATTTTCAGATGAACACCACCAACCATTTTTAAATCTTAATGAAGATAATCTTACTGTTGGGTACTGTGGGGGCCACATTTTTATCTGACATGTGGCAGAAATTATGACGTGTACAATGTACACGTGGTTACACAGTCAACACCGAGTAGCTGTGTAGAATCGGCGATTCAAACTATAACACAACGAGTTTGATGATTCTAAGGGATCAAAGGTCTTTTTCCAATACCCTAACGGTGACAAAAGGCACATAACTGCCGTTAGCCGTTTTTTCAATAAAACGGTCAAAACCGGCCTATATTTGTAAAATTCAAAAAAACGGGCCTATGGATGTAACCTTGAAAAAAAAGAGGCCTATATCTGTTTTTCACCCTTGCACTTGTTGCATTCTGAAGAAATTGAGCTGTAACGGTCAAGTAATAGCTGCCAAACTACGTGGTACGAGCGGTGGTACACAGGTAGCAGCCAAGCTACTTGGTCAAGTCATTAATATTATTTAAAAATGAAGTCGAGAAGCTAAGAAACCAGTAGAATCGAGCTGCTTAATCAACCATCCGGTGTTAGCCAAGAGCCTAATTCTGAAGTATGAGGTAAGCGGATTGAGTCTCCACTTAAAAAAACATGAGCTTCTTGATATTTCTGGCCTAGAGATCTCATGCTCAAAAGTAAGATTCCACCCATTGCAAACAACATGGTTTCAGGATATAATATTCCAATCTGCTCTTGCACCATGCAGACATGGTGCTGTGAGTATCATTCTCATCATACCGATCAAAAAAAAAAAGAGTATCATTCTCATAGAAATATAAACAAGCTACAATATACAAGGAAAGTTGAAATAGCTCAAAAACGAATTACTGGTAAGAATTGCCTCAACCTATTTGGCACTATAATCTTCTGCATCAGCATTTGATTGATGCATTATCTTCAACCGAACTAACATTGTCACCTCCTAAAACTCCAAAACCCATTGCCTGTGTCAACTTCTGCAAAACCTCTGGATCATTCAAGTACCTAAAAACATGTGAACAATCAACTTAAGTTAAAAGGAACCGACATTTAGAACAAGTTATTAAACTCTCAAACGTAGACAAAAATAATAACTTAATACCTCATCATTACAGTTGGACCACCACCCTCAATATCTTCCAGAATAGGTTTCAAACATGGATCTTTCTTGATGGAGGTCATCATTTCTTCGAGATCTTCTTCGGAGATAGATGTACAAGTACTGTTTGAAGAAGGGTCGTGCTTGAGTTTACTAATCTCAAGTTCTTCTACAATAGGACTGTAAAACAAAATCAAAGCACTTAATGAGCTTAAGCGTACTACTGAAGATAGCATCTCTATTTCGTATAGTTCTTGCTGTAGTAGTAATAGAAGTCTATGCAAAGTAAAGTTGGTTCTTTGATTCATAATGATGAATGCCAAATTAGTGCTGAATTTCATAACTCAACTAATAAAGTGGATGAGAGAATTTGGACTGGTAATGTGTAAAGGAAAATCTTATTTTGTTGTTGCAGCAATTCCGAATTTGCGGAATAAATTTCCAAAAATTTGCTGGAGTAAATCATTGGGAAACAAAATATTCAAAACATTTGGGAGGACACCTGAGCTATGAGATAAAGGGAGAGATGGTCCAGTCTCCCCTTAAACTGCATTTTATCAAGAATGACCAATAATTCAATTCTTTGCCGAGGAACCGCTGAATCAATCAGCTCAAACTGAGTGGATAATAACTATAAATTAAAATCCAGTTCGTGTGGTATAGAAAGACAACAAATTGCTCTTGAAATTTCAGGAATAACGCAAATAAAATTCATTTTCCCATCTATGATTTACAGCACCAATCAAATTCAACACAAGTCGATCAATCAATATGCTTATTGAACAACAAAAACTGGAAATCTAACAAATGCGAAAATGGACAGCTGCGTCACTTCGACAATCATCTATCAACTGTGGAAAACTAGTGGTACTTTTACTTTTATCTCAATATGATGGCAAGTCAAATGTGGAAATTGGTAAGTGGGGCTTGTGCTTCTGATGAGAATATGACGGAAAGAAAATTTCAATTGCTTTAAGAAGGAAGAAGTTTCAACCATTTGATGTGGGAATATAAGGTTTGCTACAGCTTAATTATGTATGGGTCGTCTAGATTACACACCAAATTAAAAAAAAAAAAGTTTGATTGGATGCTAATTTCAGTAAATCATATGGCATAAATGAAGAAAAACCATACCCTGAAGTAGTGATTTCATTAGCCTCCTCCTCCTTTTCCTCATCAGACCTTACAATTCGTAGTTTCTCTAATTTAGCCTTTTCCCTTTTGTTCTTTTTTAGCTTTTTTCTATAAGCCTTTTTGCTCTCAGAATGATACCTTGCCTTATCCCTCGTCATATCTGCTGCCATCAACAAAAAAAAAAAAAAAAAAGGTTACGAAAAACAACATGAAGAAAGATCAGAAATCACAGATCTACATATACAAAGATTCAAATAAAGTTAAACAACCTGAAACAGAGAAAAAAAGCAAAGCTTGTTAAGAGAAATAACAACTAAACCTTGATCTTTTGAGTTAAGGGGTTGAAGCACTGGGATTTTGGAAGGTCTTATTTTCTATAGTCTTTTCCGGTCAAACTCAGTCGTTATAGACAGCAAGAGTCTCTTTTACAAATAGAAGTAAGAAAACAACCAAAAGTTTTGAGTATATAGAGACAGAGAAACCAATGAATTACGCATTGAAGCCACAATCCATTCCATTATCAGGTTTTTATTCTAGCCATACACAGAACAAGAACTGCAGTTTGAAAAATAGACTCTTGGAAGAAACATAAGCAATAAGCACAGGTTTATGTTGTTTGGTTTGCAGTTTGTAGATGAGAGTTCAAGTTTCCCATGAGACTGCTTCCAAAACTATTTATTGATGCAGAATGCTACTGCTACTATACATCTCAGCCATTCTAAAAGAATACTGCAACAAGGCAGTGACCAAATATACTGGCAAATTTCATGTGCTCAACTCAAATACTTACAAAGACTACAGAGGGATCAATTTGATTACACAAATGCATATATTCAGTGAATTAGTAGTTAAAATTCTGACATTTCACCCTAAGTATCTACGTGAAAGCCATGAGACATGAAGTAACAGTTGTTAGGTCTCGTTCCTGGCTCATACGAACCAATTAAGAAACAGTGCTCATGATTTATCACGTTAATGTATTTCAATTATCCTTAATTACTAAAATCTGAACATTGTCGATAACTAAATATTGAGAACACGATCTAATTAAAAATGCCCAAGTAGATAATCCAACAACTAACATAGTATTGCACATGAGTCCTACAGAGATTATAAATATACCTACCAAAAAACTTAATTCTTCAGATGGACTGTCATGTCTAAAATGTTGTCAGTATTAAGTTGCAATTCTCTCTAATACACTTCACGTTGTCCACGGTATCACCAAATTAACCAACAAACATTTTCTAAAATGTTTTTTCTGAGTAAACCATCTTTGTAAAAACTCATCAATAGTTACATCCAAGTTTTAAAATGATTAAAACCCAGGAAAATAAATAAAAAATATTGATGGAGAAGCAGCAGGAATAAACATTTTAGTCCACTACAACTTCATTGTAACAATGAAACAAACAGATGATGAACACCACAAAACCATAACCACGTAGACTCCAGTTGAGTCCCAAATTGCCGAAATCCTTTGAGAAGCAAACAAATTTTTCAATCCAATCAAAACCCATTACTAAAAAACAACAAAAAATCAAAAGATGAAATTGATAATAGTAACAGGGAATTTCTCTTGAACCCTAGAAAAATGATAGAAATGAGAAAGAGGAAAAGGGGAGGATAGTAAGAAATACCTGTGTTGATCTTCAATCCATGGCTTCTTCTTCATTCGTCATCCGTTTTTCAAAAAAAAAAAAAAAAAACTAACCGTTTGTCTCTGAACTCTGAAGACTGAAGTGAACTCAGAGTGAAATCGAAGAAGCAAAATGGAATCTTTGTTTTTAAAACTCCAGGACATTTTGATGAGTCAGGGATTCATTACGAGTTAGATCGCGAGTCAGCTGTGTCAAACATCACTCCATCCGACTCAGGTTATGAATCAGATTCTGAGCCCAAGTCAGCAATAAAACAGACTGTAATTTAATTATTCCATGGGAGAAGTGGGAGGTTCGATTAATTGCGCATTTGGATACTAGAAGTTGCAGTCGTGAGCAAAAGTCAGTTTGCTTTATAGGAAGTTGACTTTTTTGTTTCTAGAAATAATTCTGAAATTATGTACTCAAACTAATTTCTTAGATTTTTATTTCCAGAAGTTAACGAAAAACAACTTATAGGTGTATATCCAAACATGCTATTAGTCTTTGGTTAACTAAATAAGCCACACCAATATGGAGGTGAAAATAGTACTACGCTAGGCTTTTTGTGACAATTTTCTTTCTTCTTGCTTGACTATTTTGACAAAGCCACAAAGGATATTGCATCTTTTTGTTTTGAATTTGTCGAAAGAAAAAAGTTACATTATCAGAAAAAGAAGGATGGGTGGGGAAACATCCAACCATTCCCCAAGACATCGATTACTCTATTTTTTTCTATAACATTAATTTGTTTGTATTTGTCGGTCATAAAATTGAATTTTCTAATTCCAACTAATCAAGTGGATGAGAGAATTTGGACTGAATAATGTGTAAAGGAAAATCTTATTTTGTTGATGCAGAAACTCCTAAATTGCGGAATAAATTTCCAAAAATTTGCTGGAGTAAACCATTCGGAAGAAAAATATTCAAAACATTTGGGAGGACACCTGAGCTATGAGATAAAGGGAGAGATGGTCCGGTCTCCCCTTTATCTAACTTCCGGTAAAATACAATTGATGGTAATTCTAACAAAATTAACATATATTAAAGTCATTGATTTACTTGATAAATGGACTCAATAGGATTGCTGGTAAGGAATTATTAAATCCATATTAAATGGAAGTTTTTTGGCCCTTAACTGGCGAGAAGACCATGTCTCTAGCTAGATAGCTGAAAAGAAACTTATATATCAGCAAACAATGATGTAAATAGGTTCTCATCGATACATACACCATACTCCCTCTTGTACCTGGCAAACTATACCTTATCTTCTATTGTGAAGTACCCAGACATCTTCAAATCCTTGCCAAGAAACGCAAGCCTGAATCCATTTTTGGAAAATGTTGGAAATCATCCACCCATACTGAATAGTATTATATCCCAATGCTGTCTAGGGTTACCGGAATAACAGCACCCTAAAAGGTATACTCGCATGGGGTATTTACTAAACACCCTAGGTTCAATTACTAAACAATACCAATACCAATGATACAAAATATCGGTCTTGTGGTAACGACGTCTGGGGTATTTACTAAACACCCTAGGTTCAATTACTATTTTATCGAAAATTAAACACTCAAAAAAAAACAAATTTTACCTACCAAAGATATCAATCCGAGAATCCCTTCTAAAAGGTATACTCGCATCAAAAGTAAGCTGCAAGTTGCCAATAGAAATTCAGACCAAAATTTTTTAACCAACCTTAATGAATGAAATCAGCTCTCTTGGATCATCCCGCAGTAGTAATTAATGTCTATTTTCGTTTTTTCATTTATTAACTTTTTTTTTTTTTTTTGAGTTTACAAGAAAACAAAAGACCAACAAAAAAAGGAAAATCTAAACAGCTAAGGAAGGCTCACATAACATGTGAGTGATACAAGAAGGAGGGGAGGACAACCACTGGTGTGAGAGGTGGTTTTCAACAGCATAAGCTGCTAAGGAATGAGCCATAGCATTGGCCTCCTTTTTGATGAAACTAAATTCAATTGAATAAAATTGATCTAATTTACCCTTAGCTCTGGAAATAGTGTTCTGTATACGCCAGGGAGTAGGAGAGTTGTGATATCGGAGAGCATTAATCACTGTGAGAGAATCTCCTTCAATAATAATTTGCTTGAAATCCTTGCTAGCAGCGAGTTCAATGCTTAACAAAGCTCCATAGGCTTCTGCCTCCACTGGAGAAGTAAAATCCAACACTTTAGCTTGACAACCATTAACTTCAGACTGGGCATTTCTTGCTACTGCAGCACAAGCATATCCTTTCGGACCAGCTGCACCATCAAAGTTTATCTTCATATTAGGTTGAGGTGGAGGAGACCATACAACGTTGAGAATCTAAGATATCTTGTTCTGTAGGCATGGTGAGATTATCCATATCATGGTTGCTTAGGCTGTGCCAATAAGCAGTTTCCTGTAACATCTTCTCCAACTGAATTTTACCTTTGTTGAAAATGACCTCATTCCTAGTTTTCCAAATGACCCAAAACAGGCAAGCCCCTAGCTTAAATTTGGCAAAATCTCCTCCTTCAAGTAGCCAGGTTTTTATATAATGTGTAACAGTCAGACTTAGCCTCTCATCAGTTCTAAAGTCTAGTGGAGAAGCAAATAAGAAGTTTTGGGAGATCGACGAGTATAAACAGTGTTCAATTGTTTCGTTGCCCCGTTACATAACCTGCAGTCTGTGTTAGCTTCTTTCCAAAATTTTGAAAGTCTATTACCCACTGCAATCCCATTGTTAAGTAGTCTCCATAGAAACATAAGTATTTTGGGGGATAAGGCTTCTACCTGCCAGAACTTCTTCCATGGGAAAGATTCAGTATCACTGGCATTGGATGACCTCGGGGTTCTGTCCTGGAGAGTCTTGATGAAGGATTTTGTTGAGAATTGCCCTCTGGGATGATGGATCCATAAAAGCTTGTCCTCTGAATCTTCATCTTGGTTCTCAGTAATGTAGATGTTCATAATTTTCTCAGCTTCATAGGGAGAAAATAGTTGCTGGATTTTTTCGTCATCCCACCTGACTGGATTTTGCAGTATAAGTTCATTCACATAAGTAGGGCAGTTGGAGGAGATTATTGTTTGATCAGGTCTCATGTTGTGTGTGTTGGGGATCCAAGGATCATTTTTGATATTTATCTTCTTCCCATCTTTAACAACCCAGCAGCATCCATCTTTCATATCACTTCTGCAGTTTAACATTGCTGACCAAGTGAACGAACTTTTCTGAACTTTTTTCACCGTCCAAAAGCTTTCCCTGTAGAGGTACTTTGCTTTCATTAATTGGCACCATAAGCAACTGTCATTCTCAAGTAATTTCCATATAAGTTTGGCTATCATGGCTCTGTTTATGTGCTGTAGAGTTCTGAATCCGAGTCCACCTGTATCTTTCGATTGCTCGAACTTCTTCCAGTTGATATAATGCGCTTTTCTCGCCTCTTTGGAATGACCCCACCAAAAATTCCTCATGGTTCTAGTAAGCCTTTGTAAAACCTTCTTCGGAATGAGGGAGGTGGCCATGTAGTAAGGTGGAATGAGTCCCAGAACATGTTTGATCATAATAGTTCTTCCAGCATGTGAGAAATGTGTTCTTTTCCAACCTGCCAGCTTTGTATCAAACTTATCAGCTAGAAAATCATAAGAGTCAATCTTGTAAGATGCTTTGAGGAGTTGATGACCCAGATACTTGTCATTTATTTGCATTTGTTTGACCCCCAAAGTGTTTGCAATCTCAGCTCTGCGGCTTGGGATGACTCCTTTGATGAAGTGAATCGCCGATTTCTGCATGTTAGCATGTTGTCCAGACCAGGAAGCATAAGAACTAAGGACTTGCTGTAGGGTATCTACCGTTTTCTCATCAAGGTTGCCAAAGAGAATGAGGTCATCGGCAAACATCAGGTGAGACACCGAGGGAGCATTGCGACAAATTTTATACCCATTATATAAAGCATTATTCTCCATTGTTCGCATAAGCCACGATAATCCTTGGGTACATAGGATAAAGAGATACGGGGATAGAGGGCAGCACGTAGCCCTCTTTTACTAGTAAAGAGCCCTTCGGCCTGGCCATTGATGATTAAGGAAAACGATGCAGTAGAAACACATTTCATAATTAACTCATGAGCTTTGCCTACAATGCCATAGGTTCTAAGGCAGTGACTTAGGAATCTCCAACTGACTTTATCGTATGCCTTACTAATATCAATCTTGAGTGCGAAAGCGCCTATTATAGAGGAAGATGTGGACATAGTATGAAAAATTTCTTTAGCTGCCACTATATTGTCGATGATCATTCTTCCTGGGATGAAGGCTGATTGAGCATGATCTACAAGTTTGTTTAGGTGTTTCTTCAACCTTTGAGCTAATATTTTGGTAATCACCTTATATATAACATTGGTAAGGGCAATGGGTCGAAACTCAGAGGGAAGAGTTGGATTCTTTACCTTTGGTATCAAGCAGATGTTAGTATGGTTCAGACCAGGCGGCATAGATGCTGAGGCAAAGCACTGCTTGATGGTTTGTATGACATCTTCCCCAACATGCTCCCAACAACGTTTGAAGAAGATAGTCGGCATTCCGTCTGGTCCTGGAGCTTTGAGGTTCTTCATATGTTTAAGCACACTCCAGATATCTTCAGAGGAAGGAATACTTGCAAGTTGATCACATTCTGCCTTATCCAGTGTAACAGGTGCTTGGAATTGAATTACATGCTTGTCTTCGTCAGGATCTTTTTTGAATAGAGTAGAGAAATGGTTGACTAGGTAGGCAACAACTTCATCAGCATTGGTGATCCATTTCCCATTTGTGTGTTGGAGAGCTGTAATCTGATTTTTTTCTTCTCCTTTGAGTAGCAGTAAGGTGAAAAATATGGGTATTTTTGTCCACATTGGGGATCCATTGGACTTTACTCCGTTGCTCATAGTACTTGTATTGAAGCTGATGTAGAGAGTCAATTTTATCACAAAGGGCTTTTTCTTTGGCTCTAGTATCTCTTGTATGCGCTTCTTTTTGTAAGTTAAGCAGCTCAGTTTTCATACTTTCCGCAGCCTGAAATATGTTTCCAAAGGCTCCCCTGCTCCACTTGTTAAGCGCTTTCCCAACTCCATCTAATTTACTCATAATATCAGCATGCTGTGAGGACCAAGTATTTATTACTACATCTTGGAATTCAGGGTGATCCATCCAGTAGTACTCAAGCTTATTAGAGTGTTTTCTCTTCCTTTTGTTGGTTCTGTGGGTGTTGAGGAGGATAGGGGCATGGTCACTACTAATTCTGGGTAGATGGAAAACACCATTATCCTTGAACATCATAAGCCATTCGGAGTTACATAAAGCTTTGTCCAATCTCTCATAGATAGGTTCTTCAGTAGTAGCACCATTAGACCATGTGAAGGCTGGGCCTATGTATCCCATGTCTATTAAGCTTCTGTCTTGAATAAAATCCTTGAACCCATTATTTGCAGAGTGTAGTTTTTGATTACCTCCATGCTTTTCTGCTAAAGAACTGATAGCATTAAGATCCCCCACTATGCACCAGGGATTCTGAATTTGAGAAGTATATTGAGAGAAGTTGTTCCAGAACTCATTCCTCTTCTGATGACTTGGAGGCCCATAAACACAAAGTAAGTCCCATTCATTCTCGATTAAATTATGAATACGGCAGTGCACAACATTCTTATTAGCACTGATAATTTCTAGGTTAGTAGAGTCATTCCATAGCACTGCAATACCTCCACTTCTACCCACAGCAGGAATAAATTTGTAATTGTCAAAGCCTAAAGAAGAAAATAATTTAATTGATTTTACCTCGTTGAGTAAGGTTTCAGATAGAAAAGCAATTTGAGGGTTGCACGCCCTGAGAAACGCCTTGAGATTACGGACTGTCGAGATGTTTCCCAATCCTCGACAGTTCCAGGAGAAGATTAACATCGATCTTGTGGCTGATTTTGGGCAGCCACCACACCCATTTGAGAGTTCTATGATGAATAATTCTTCTTAGCTGGTATATCAATCTCCATTGGACTTGCAGATCGTTTTGAACCAATTGAGATTCCATCAATATGTTGGGCTCGATCTTGTTTGGAGTTAATCCTTGCTGATCTTTTCCAGCTCTTTTTCTTTTTCTTTGTTGAATCAATAGACGAGCCGGAGTGAGTTGATAATCCCTCTTCATCACTTAATTCAGTACTCGCCTGTTTCTGCTGAGTTACAGTTAGGTTTTGAGGTGGAAGTTGAAGAAAATAGTTGAGTGTAGGTTATTGATTGCTTAGGCTTTGGGCTTTTCAGTATAGGTATTTTTATGGAGTTAATGGGCTGGGTTGATGTGAAGGTTTCTACACCCAAGGCTTTAGTTATACTACCCGATTTTTTTCCTTTTTCACTCTCTGTCTTGTTCTTCTGTGGTACTTGATGGTTATTTTCAATGATGTTGTAGTAATAAGGGTTGTCGTTCACTCGGACTTGAAGAGATTGATTTTAAGAATTAATAAAAGAAAATATATACAAAATGTGTCACGGGAAGAAGAGTTTACTGGGACTCCGGATTTTACTTGACTTTCATATTCAAGTGGTTCGTAAATTAATCCTAGGCAATTATCGCTCAAAATAAAAGAAACACTAACTCTATTCTTTGCCAAAGTAGATTTCATAAAACATTATCTCAGAATCGTAAGCATGACGCATCAAAAGTAATTTAAACTAAGCATGCGACATCGAGACAAAATAACAAATAATTAATAGAAATCATAAATCATTAAAAATTGGTGCAAAAAAGTAATTAAGGAATTAATTTAATTTACCACATGATAAAATTCAGCTCCGTCAGTCGTCCCCGGAGATGGGGTTTAGCTCATCATGTTGGAAACACGCTCAAAATATGATTTTATTGCTCAAAGGTGCTTACAAATGATGAAAAGGAGAGATATCAAATAAAAAATCGGGTTTGTAACGAGATATAAGTGTTACAAACCTAATTGTTACAGAGCGATAACACCTTTACATCGTGTTACTATTCATTTAAGTCTCGCCTCCAACTACGACCCACAAACGCGAGTCGTTTACATCGTTGAAGAACGACGGTTTACGCGAGTCTGTTCTTCGTGTTCTTCAGGTGTAGCAGCAGCAGCAATGGCGTTTCCCTGGAACTTGATTCTCTCGACTCTGTGGTGCTCCAAACCTTCCCTAATCTCTCCGTCCCTTCATTGATCAACCAGAAACTATTTATAACCCATCAGAAGCAAAATATTACGCTCATTACTCCAGAGAATCCTCATTTACTCGGTATCAAAAATATTGTTCTCGGAAAATATTCTTTCCATTTTTTGTAGCAGAGACGCTTTGCCCGATGAAATATATCCTTTTTATCTCTTACACACTCGGGTTGTTGCTCGACCCAACTAGCATGCATAGAACACGTTGAAAAACACCAAAAACTCATGCAAGGTCACAGTATGCAGTACGTGTTGCTCGTGAACTTCTCGCGACAATTCCAGCCAAAACTGGTCGAATGAGAAGGCCTATACTGCCTGTTAGGTCAAATGGAAGCTACCCAAACAATCTCAGCCATTTAATCTCCTTCTAACTCGTCCAAAAATCCGATCAAAAATCTGCCAGTTCTTGTAAAACATTTCCCGCCAAAATATTTTTCAAACGAGGAAGAAAGGGTTGCCCCTTATCCCAAAGTCAAAGTGCGAATATCAACGGGTGCCCCTTAGTAATTGGGTTACCCTTTATCCAAAGTGGGAGTCCGAATATCAAAAGTCCTCCGGGGTGTTCCGAGCAACTTTCCGAGCCGAATTTTCCAACAAATATTTATTTCCAAAATACCTAAAAATACATAAAAACACAATATTAGTACAAAAATCGAGTTCCAACAATAGAGACAATGAGGACAATTCGAGACACAAAAATGTGTCATCAAATACCCCCAAACTTATTATTTGCTAGTCCTCGAGCAAATTTATTCTAAAAAATAAAAATCATTTGAACCCCCTAGGTGGCCCTAGTGGCGGAGTGTTGTCTCCTGAGGGTTTACCCAGAGGGAGGTGTACCCACAAAACCTTTACTCCAGGACCCTAGCTATCTACGCGGAACCTTGGAAGGCACTAAAGAATCTCCTTGGTTGGCATACAATATTGACTGTAGGAGGAAGTACCCCGATGCGAAATTCCAATTCTTTGTACACGAGTTTGCACTCAAGCATACTAAAATTCATATAAAGTGACAGAGCTCTACTCGGATAGTCGCACTATGGACATCAATACCCGTGAGTCAAAACTAATCACATGGATAGATCAAGAAGATGGATATAGAGAAAAACATAGATGGTTTTGATGTTTACTAAGTGATCGGTGTTTCCCATATCATGTCAAGGCCTCCGCAAAATGAACCTATCCTAATGGATGAGATACTAGTCGACTAATACCAACACACTGGCATATACAAGGGAACCAAAGTGGTCGATAACCTAACTCTAGGTCAACACAACCGGCATATACAAGGGTTCCAGTGGTGGACTTTATTGAATTTATTCCTATTGGTCAAATGGTCCTGGTCTCACTTTCTTTTCTTTTTTTTTTTTTTTTTTTTTTTTTTTTTTTTTTTTTTTGGGTATCTCAATCACTCTAATTCACCCTAGCATCGGTAACAACTTGATTCGTGGGCCCCATCTAATCACTTAGAGAAACATAGTTTAAAAACAAAATAAAAATAAAAAGTAGTGAAAAGGACTCAACGAGATTGGTGAAACTATCATGTTATTTCTAACACCCGAGCTCGTGCTTTTATGAATAGACTCTTTAGATGTTGCCATCTAATCAGTTGGTTCCTCAACTCCTACAACCAAAATGCTTCCATCCACTTAGATTGGTTAGTGCCATCCTTAATAAACATAAATTTCTAGGCTCTGAGTTTAATAATGCAACTAAAATGTTTCTCCCATACCCCAAACTTAAATCTAACATTGTCCTCAATGTTCTAAAGATGAAATTAAAAGCATGAACAATGAGAAACTTTTACCACTTGAAGAGAAGAGTAAGGAAAGATATTACCGTGTTGCATGAGCATGGGTTACCTCCCAAGAAGTGCTAAGTTTAAAGTCTTCACCCACTAAGAAATGATTAGTCACCTTATAGAATCATAAAGTAATAGCCTTTAATAATGAGGATCACCAAAACCAAAAAGGGCTATCACAAGTAAAAGGAAACGCAACATCCCAAGAAAATTAGCAAATAAAACACACCCTTGTCTAGTTTCTGTTTAAGACAACTACATCTAGTTGTGGTTCAGGTTCAGGTTCTATAACTGGATCTAGATAACAAATTTTCATGGGTTGCATTTCCTCAAAAGTTGAATCCGAATGTTTAGGTTCTAGAGTCTGGAAAAACTCAAATAAAAGCTTAGAAGCACATAATAATAACCTAAATAATTGCGGATCCTCGAAGTCAATCAGATTTGACTCACACAGTTGACCACTGTAGTGGTCATTCTTTAGCAAATGTGTCGACCCTAATCTCCTAAAGTAATTAGGTTTAGTCTCAAAACTTAATAATTGACACATTTGTAACTCATATGTTCCCACAATTGAAAGGAAAGTTTTTGGTGGGAAAACAAAGTCAATTTTGGTATCATAGCCAGGTTAACCACATCAACCGGAGGATGGGTTTCTAACAACCGAACTTCTTCCCGGACATTATTAGGTTCGGGAGAGCTAGCATGAAGGTAATCTGGCACAATGGTTGAGGCACATATATCAAGTCCCAAGTGAGGGATCTCTGTAAGAGCTAAAGGTAAGGCACAAGGAGAATGATAATCACCCCCAAACTTAGAATTTTGGGTGTCTCTAGATAGACTAGCTACAATTTCCTAATTTCTAGATCATCAAAATCCCGAAAATGGTCAATTGCTTCATGTAGATTATACTCAGGTGATGCATCCTCACTCATATTTAAAAGCTCTACGAGTTCATCTTCTTCGTCTAAGACTATTGTTTCTAAATCCTTGGACTCTAAAACAGTATTCTCAGGATAAACCCATTCCTCTAAACCATTATCGACTTCGTAAACAGGAAGTACTACATCGTCTAAAATAGTATCTCTAGTCAAATCATTGTCCTTTTGAATAGGTGAATAATTGTTAAAATTATTAGGATCTGAACCAAAAATAACTCTATTATTATAAAGCTCAATTGGAGTAGCAAATTCCTGATCACTATGCCTATTTGTTTCCAATTCTTCATCAACACTATCCTCATCATAATCATTATTATAATAACATGAAAATGGTTGAACCTCATCTAAACAAGTAGTGTTACCAATTCTAACCTCACCATCTTGATTATGTGAATAACTATCTTCATTCTCAAAGGTATTATTGGATACACTATATTGGAAATTCAAGTTATTTCGAGCAATACTTTCGTTCGTCTCTAACTCAAGTCTACGTGTCGACTCGGCTAGCCTCTCAAGGGTCTCCTCCAAAGAAAGTTCCTTAGTCTTGGATCTAAGTTTTGAGTTAATCTATTGAGGATATCTTCTACTGATTCAGTCGTTGTTGCATCCTTTCGTCCATAACTACGTTATTTACCTCGGCCAACTTACATGTTGATTCGGCTAACTTTTGTGTCGACTCATTTAAACCCCCGAGGGACTCTTCTAGAGAAGGAAGAGGAACTAGGATCATAATAAGGACTAGTTTTCAAAAGTTTGATCGTATCCTCTAGAGACGAAGAACTATTACTATAATCTCCTTGCTCGAATGACCGATGCACATGTGGATAGTAATTGGGCTCACCATGGTATGACCCATAACCTTCAAAAGATTGGCGTTCCCAACCACTATTCACATTATGGTCATAATGTTCAGTTGGATATTCATATTCATTGTGATGGCTATTATAATACCAGTTTGACATCCTAACTGCAAGGGAATTCTACACAAACACACAAACACAAACAAGGTTGACTCGACCAAAACAAACCTGCGATTTCTAGCAAACAAAAAGCATGATGGCTCCACTTAGATTGTTTCTAGACCCGCTTCTAATCCTTCGAAAGGGAATTCGTTACAATTTAAGCAAACCCTCTGGAATCAATCCGAGTTTAAGTAAGTTGAATAGAGGCGAGGGAAGCTGCGTGGA
This sequence comes from Papaver armeniacum, assembly GCA_023531295.1. NCBI lineage: Eukaryota > Viridiplantae > Streptophyta > Magnoliopsida > Ranunculales > Papaveraceae > Papaver > Papaver armeniacum. The sequence continues at coordinate 272,179 of JAJJWW010016868.1, read as the reverse complement.
GCTTTGATACCCAAGGCCTCACCGCATTACAAGGCGGCGCAGTCACGCATTCAACTCACGGAAACCATCATGAACTTCAAGTATGCTTTAAGAGTAACCAATATTTTTCGAATGACTTTCCTATTAAGCTCGTTACCCTATCGGTCTCGTTCTAGTCGGTATTTTAAGCTTAGGTTCGCGTTTGGTTTTGTTTTCCTAAGGCGGGCAAGAAGAGAACGGTGATGAAATCCGAACCCTTATCTTGTATGGCCGAGTCCTTGCCTTTACTAGGAAATTAAAAGCAGTAGGATTCGGTTCCTCGACATATATTCACACGAAATCATCCGAAGAAACCGCTGGCGGGGATTCGCGGGTGTTTAGAATTCTTACCTCCGTTCCAGACGGGGGATGAACCGTTGAAGTCGACTCGGGCCACGACTCCTATGTCATGTACGAACCCGAGGGCCGAGACGATATCGTAATCGTCGTCCTTCCACGTGCAGTTTATAATTAAATAACCCTTCCTTAGGGTTTTTTAAAAAAATGTCCAACAGTCCAAAAATAAAGTCCAAAATTAAGAAGTCCAAAAAAAAATAAAAATAAAAATTACAAAGATAATTACCTAATTACAGTTTCTAAAAATAAAAAAAATTAATTACACTATATACAAAATTTTCCTCTTCACTCCTTTGGATTTTCTCTCTTATTTCTTTCTTTGGCTTCACTTTACTTTTCAACACTTTCTCTTTTATATAAGCTCCGCACCAAGTCTGAAAGCAAATAGAAAAAAAAATCAAAACGCGTAAAAAGGAACAAATAATAATAAAATAAAATAATAAAACCTAAAAACAAATCTATACACAAGTCCGCGTCGGCGGCGCCAAAAATTGATGGTTATTTTCAATGATGTTGTAGTAATAAGGGTTGTCGTTCACTCGGACTTGAAGAGATTGATTTTAAGAATTAATAAAAGAAAATATATACAAAATGTGTCACGGGAAGAAGAGTTTCTTGGGACTCGGATTTTCTCGACTTTCATATTCAAGTGGTTCAGAAATTAATCCTAGGCAATTATCGCTCAAAATAAAAGAAACACTAACTCTATTCTTTGCCAAAGTAGATTTCATAAAACATTATCTAAATCGTAAGCATGACGATCAAAAAGTAATTTAAACTAAGCATGCGACATCAGACAAAATAACAAATAATTAATAGAAATCATAAATCATTAAAAATTGGTGCAAAAAGTAATTAAGGAATTAATTTAATTTACCACATGATAAAATTCAGCTCCGTCCGTCGTCCCAGAGATGGGGTTTAGCTCATCATGTTGGAAACACGCTCAAAATATGATTTTATTGCTCAAAGGTGCTTACAAATGATGAAAAGGAGAGATATCAAATAAAAATCGGGTTTGTAACAGATATAAGTGTTACAAACCTAATTGTTACAAGAGAGCGATAACACCTTTCTCGTCATTTGTTACTATTCATTTAAGTTCGCCTCCAACTACGACCCACAAACGCGAGTCGTTTACCTTTGTTGAAGAACGACGGTTTCTGGCCGTCTGTTCTTCGTGTTCTTCAGGTGTAGCAGCAGCAGCAATGGCGTTTCCCTGGAACTTGATTCTCTCGACTCTGTGGTGCTCCAAACCTTCCCTAATCTCTCCGTCCCTTCATTGATCAACCAGAAACTATTTATAACCCATCAGAAGCAAAATATTACGCTCATTACTCCAGAGAATCCTCATTTACTCGGTATCAAAATATTGTTCTCGGAAAATATTCTTTCCATTTTTTGTAGCAAAGACGCGCCGCCCGATGAAATATATCCTTTTTTATCTCTTACACACTCCTGGTTGTTGCTCGACCCAACTAGCATGCATAGAACACGTTGAAAAACACCAAAACTCATGCAAGGTCAGCAGTATGCAGTACGTGTTGCTCTGTGAACTTCTCGCGACAATTCCAGCTAAAATCGGGTCGAATGAAGGCCTATACCAGCCTGTTAGGTCAAATGGAAGCTACCCAAACAATCTCACCATTTAATCTCCTTCTAACTCGTCCAAAAATCCGATCAAAAATCTGCCAGTTCTTGTAAAACATTTCCCGCCAAAATATTTTTCAAACGAGGAAGAAAGGGTTGCCCCTTATCCCAAAGTCAGGGGTGCGAATATCAACAGTGCCCCTTAGTAATTGGGTTACCCTTTATCCAAAGTGGGAGTCCGAATATCAAAAGTCCTCCTGGGGTGTTCCGAGCAACTTTCCGAAAGAATTTTCCAACAAATATTTATTTCCAAAATACCTAAAAATACATAAAAACACAATATTAGTACAAAAATCGAGTTCCAACAATAGAGACAATGAGGACAATTCAGACACAAAAATGTGTCTATCAAATACCCCCAAACTTATTATTTGCTAGTCCTCGAGCAAATTTAGTCTAAAAAATAAAAATCATTTGAACCCCTAGGTGGCCCTAGTGGCGGAGTGTTGTCTCCGGAGGGTTTACCGTGAGGTGTACCCACAAAACCTTTACTCCAGGACCCTAGCTATCTACGCGAACCTTGGAAGGAACTAAAGAATCTCCTTGGTTGGCATACAATATTGATCTAGGAGGAAGTACCCTGATGCGAAATTCCAATTCTTTGTGACACGAGTTTGCACTCAAGCATACTAAAATTCATATAAAGTGACAGAGCTCTACTCAGATAGTCGCACTATGGACATCAATACCGAGTCAAAACTAATCACATGGATAGATCAAGAAGATGGATATAGAAAAACATAGATGGTTTTGATGTTTACTAAGTGATCGGTGTTTCCCATATCTGTCTCAAGGCCTCGCAAAAATGAACCTATCCTAATGGACCGAGATACTAGTCGACTAATACCAACACACCGGCATATACAAGGGAACCAAAGGTCGATAACCTAACTCTAGGTCAACAAAATCGGCATATACAAGGGTTCCGGTGGTCGACTTTATTGAATTTATTCCGGTTGGTCATATGGTCTGGTCTCACTTTCTTTTCTTTTTTTTTTTTTTTTTTTTTTTTTTTTTTTTTTTTGGGTATCTCAATCACTCTAATTCACCCTAGCATCGGTAACAACTTGATTCGTGGGCCCCATCTAATCACTTAGAGAAACATAGTTTAAAAACAAAATAAAAATAAAAACAGAAGTGAAAAGGACTCAACGAGATTGGTGAAACTATCATGTTATTTCTAACACCTGAGCTCTGTGCTTTTATGAATAGACTCTTTAGATGTTGCCATCTAATCAGATTGGTTCCTCAACTCCTACAACCAAAATGCTTCCATCCACTTAGATTGGTTAGTGCCATCCTTAATAAACATAAATTTCTAGGCTCTGGAGTTTAATAATGCAACTAAAATGTTTCTCCCATACCCCCAAACTTAAATCTAACATTGTCCTCAATGTTCTAAAGATGAAATTAAAAGCATGAACAATGAGAAACTTTTACCACTTGAAGAGAAGAGTAAGGAAAGATATTACCGTGTTGCATGAGCATGGGTTACCTCCCAAGAAGTGCTAAGTTTAAAGTCTTCACCAGGACTAAGAAAGGATTAGTCACCTTATAGAATCATAAAGTAATAATAGGAATAACCGAGGATCACCAAAACCAAAAGGGCTATCACAAGTAAAAGGAAATCGCAACATCCCAAGAAAATTAGCAAATAAAACACACCCTTGTCTAGTTTCTGTTTAAGACAACTACATCTAGTTGTGGTTCGAGTTCGGTTCTATAACTTGGATCTAGATAACAAATTTTCATGGGTTGCATTTCCTCAAAAGTTGAATCCGAATGTTTAGGTTCTAGAGTCCTGAAAAACTCAAATAAAAGCTTAGAAGCACATAATAATAACCTAAATAATTGCGGATCCTCGAAGTCAATCGATTTGACTCACACAACACCACTTGTAGTGGTCATTCTTTAGCAAATGTGTCGACCCTAATCTCCTAAAGTAATTAGGTTTAGTCTCAAAACTTAATAATTGACACATTTGTAACTCATATGTTCCCACAATTGAAAGGAAAGTTTTTGGTGGGAAAACAAAGTCAATTTTGGTATCATAGCCTGGGTTAACCACATCAACCAGAGGATGGGTTTCTAACAACTGAACTTCTTCCTGGACATTATTAGGTTCGGGAGAGCTAGCATGAAGGTAATCTGGCACAATGGTTGAGGCACATATATCAAGTCCCAAGTGAGGGATCTCTGTAAGAGCTAAAGGTAAGGCACAAGGAGAATGATAATCACCCCCAAACTTCAGGTGTTCTTCAGGTGTAGCAGCAGCAGCAATGGCGTTTCCCTGGAACTTGATTCTCTCGACTCTGTGGTGCTCCAAACCTTCCCTAATCTCTCCCTCACCCTTCATTGATCAACCAGAAACTATTTATAACCCATCAGAAGCAAAATATTACGCTCATTACTCCAGAGAATCCTCATTTACTCGGTATCAAAAATATTGTTCTCGGAAAATATTCTTTCCATTTTTTGTAGCAGCACGCGCCTGCCCGATGAAATATATTCTTTTTTATCTCTTACACACTCCTGGTTGTTGCTCGACCCAACTAGCATGCATAGAACACGTTGAAAAACACCAAAACTCATGCAAAGGTCGTGTCACGAGTACGTGTTGCTCTGTGAACTTCTCGCGACAATTCCAGCCAAAACGGGTCGAGCAGAAGGCCTATACCAGCCTGTTAGGTCAAATGGAAGCTACCCAAACAATCTCGGCCATTTAATCTCCTTCTAACTCGTCCAAAAATCCGATCAAAAATCGCGGTTCTTGTAAAACATTTCCCGCCAAAATATTTTTCAAACGAGGAAGAAAGGGTTGCCCCTTATCCCAAAGTCAAGTGCGAATATCAACAGGGTGCCCCTTAGTAATTGGGTTACCCCTTATCCAAAGTGGGAGTCCGAATATCAAAAGTCCTCCGGGGGTGTTCCGAGCAACTTTCCGAGCCGAATTTTCCAACAAATATTTATTTCCAAAAATACCTAAAAATACATAAAAACACAATATTAGTACAAAAATCGAGTTCCAACAATAGAGACAATGAGGACAATTCAGACACAAAAATGTGTCTATCAGTACTTCATAAATGGTATCATTATGAGTTACCTGGTTTGTTGGTTCGTGTGGTGTATGGTGAAGGTTACCCGCGTACGTGGGTGTGTAACAAAATTGAATTCCTTCTGCATTCTGCTCACCTCTTATCCCCTTATTTTGCAGTAGCGTGTCCTTTTCTGACAAATTAGCTATATTCCCAAACGACAAACAATTACTCAACAAGCTGTTACCTCGTGGTGCTTCTCTATTCGTCCCAGCTTCGACACCTCTCATCTTTGTCGTTCTCTGCGCCTGCCCCTCTGAGAAATTCAGTGTTTGTGTTCCAGCTGTCTGGGTCAAGTCAGTCATCTGTTGATTCCTCGGCAACTGATATTCATGGTTGCTAATTCCGGTGCCGGGCGTTGCAATTCCATCAGATTCTTTCTCGGCTGCGGTGATCTCTTCCTCCACACGAACACCATCAACATATTTACCAGGTGTTCTTGGTTTAAAATTTGCTCTAATGCTATCAGAGTAACGTGCATTCTTTGGATCTCTCATCTTCTCACTGAACCCTTCTGGATCTGAAATATGAAGTTTTTCATAAATTTTTGCTAATGTAGAGCATTGTTTCATATTATGCCCAAACAGCCCACAGAAGTAGCAGAATCTTGGGAGTTTTTCATACTTGAAGTATATCGTACACTTCTTCTTCGATGGAAGGGTTAATTCCATATTGCTTCTCAGTGCCCTTGTTATGTTGAGAATGATCTTGACCTTGGCGTATTTTCCCCATTTCGCGACGTCACTATCTCGGATCGGAAGTGGTGTACCCACAGTACTCGCAATTTGTGTAATGTACTTCTTAGTTTGCATACCCAGTGGAAGACCATGAATCTGCAAATTTATCTCAGTTGTTTGAAAGAGGTACTCATGGGGGAGTTTTTCTCTCTCGACTCTTTCTATCAACAACAGATCATTATTTAGGGACCAAGCTTGACCTTCCATAACAGCTTCTAAATCACAAGGTTTTTCAAACTTTATTTGGTAAACACCTTTTATGTATTCTGAGATTTCCATTAAACCAGTAGGCCTCCATGCTTTCTGTAGCATTTCTTGAAGGATGAAGAAGGCATATTCACGATTACTAGCTAGTTTTATTAGGATACATCTTCTCCAATCAGTTGAGTTAGCATCTGGGTCCTCCTCAAGTTCTAGTGATAAAGTTTGAGAATACAAAAGATTGGACATTTTGGCTATGATGTCATCAAAATCATTCAGATTGTGATTTGATGATGATGATGCCATGAGAGTGACAAGACAGAAGAGAAAAAGATAGAGTAGGGTATGATTTTAATCACCAAGCAGCTAAGATAAACAGGAAGGACAAGAAATAAAAACGAGTATAAACTGATTGAGAATCACAATCATGTGAGAGGAGCATCATCATAAGGATGAGGTAATGATCGCCATTAAAGCGAATGAAGGACAGAGAGAGAAGCTCTCAAAAAATTTTCTATAAAACTGATTTGCAGTATCTATAATGTTTCTTCTTTTTTCATTTATTAACCTATAAGCTTCTTATATTTCTACGTAGATTCTTTACTTTCTAAAGGTTTGCAAAATAGATTGCACTAACACTTCACAGAATAATGCAAAATTGATTTGTATCCTACGTAGTATACCTCCTTGTTTGACAGGGGACTGAAGAAGGAAATAAAAAATGACCAACACGATGCTTACCTCAAACTTTGCAGTTCCAAGCAAGCTTGTGCTTCACTTATTTAAGTGCATAAATATGTTAGGGTCTGTAAACAAATGCTGCAACTTGTTAGGGAGATCATTGTTAGCTTTGTTGGTAATTAGCAATTACAACAAAAATATGGAAGATAGTTAACTGTTTGCAAGAATTCACCACACTTATTTCTTTCTATTAGGTTCTAAAATGCACATCACAACATTCCTTTCTATAAGGGTTCAGAATGCAAATCACAACCAAGGGGGAACAATTTCTTGCAAGACTAAGGCCTTGATTCGAATACAAATTTTCTTACATAGTAATTTGTACAAAGAGATAATCCCAATTCATATGGAAATTTTTAGTTCAAAATCTATAAGAATCCATTTTCATGAATCCATTTGACTTTTCATGTCATTTTTCTATTCCAGATGTAGCAACAGAGAGATGACAAAATAACCGAAAAAATTATCACCCAAATAGTTGGACTGAAACTACTGACTCAATTATTTCAAACTAACCTGGAATAGGGAATGGAATTATCACAACATCATCTGAAAATCTGATCTGTGGCCTGAAGCTTTAGTTCAATCCTACTGACTCTCCGTCTTGGACATCTCAAACTAATAGTTTTTGCTCATAATTTAGCCATAACAATTTGAAAACCAAACAAAGCTAAAAAAAAAAAAAAAAAAAAACGGTTGATATTTTTACTAATTAAAGCATAGATATAATAAGCAATCACATAAACGATGAGAAGGAAAAATTTGAAAAGATGACAACGCTTACCTGTTTCACTTTTTTGATTGCGAAGGTTCTGGAGTCGGACACTACAAAGATGGTCTCAATTAGAATTCATTTTCGGCATTAAAAAAAATACCTAAATAGAGAGCCACGCACGAAAAAGCATATAACTCATACGAAAAAGCACATTAAGGAAAGGGAAAAATCTATGCACATTTTGCGCACATCCAAATCAGATATAAGTTACGTATTCCGAGCAAGTGGAGCATCATCACCTGTCCAAAATCAATCTGGCAATGTTAGACCATCATCTTTCTGAAATCAAAAGAATTGTTGCATGATTGAGATTTCAGGTGAACAAACGAACTCCTATAGCGAGCAAACATTATTGGATCATTAAGTTTACGCCAACATTGAATAGGGAAGATGTGCACAGTAGAATTAGTACCAATCAATAGCTAAACATGAAGACATGACGTTTTACACTTTGAAGACCCCTTACCAACAAACATTATTATAGATCATTGAAAGTGAGACAAACCAAACCTAGTCCGAACTTTCTCTCTGGCATTTGCTCAAACAGATAGATTTCAAAAAAATTCTAGCAGGTTTATAAATTTGTGTTGAATGATGAAACACTTACGAATCACCATTGAAATCCTCAAGAAATATATCTGATTTGCTTCCTTCATTCATAAATTTACGCCTAATTCATTTGGAGAATCAATAGCAAAACCTAATTCTAATAAATTGCAACATTCAATCAAATTAAATATAGACCCATACTTGAAACCCTCACAGTTTCCCACATACCATTAAGGATCTTCATGGATGAACTCGTTATCCCCATTTCGAACGAAGAAGTTTCTTCGGAAGATGCAAAAGAAAGAGGAAAAAGGTTAAGAAAATAGGGGGACGCGGGATTCGAACACCGATTCATTATCTCGCTGTTTTACAGATCCAACCTCTGTACATTTCCTTTTTTACGTAACTATAAGAAGAAATATAAAAAATCAGGAGGGGCATTTTTGTCATGTGAAAAGACTTCACCAAACAATTACCTTTTTTTTTTATATTAGTAAGATGTTTATCAAGGGACGATAGACTCTGGAGATGCCCAATACTTGTTGCCAAGACAGTAATACCCTCATAATTATTGATTTTTAAAGCCTTCAAGCTGGTTAGCGTGGTGACGGAATCAGGTAAAACTGTGGCGTCTGTATAAGAGAGATCTAGATATCGCAATTTAATCAAAGAACCAATTCCGTTGAGAATATTTTGAACATTTTTGGATGCACGAAGGTTGAGAGTTTGCAGATTGTAGAGTTGATTGATGGACACGGCATGAAAATCTTCAAGATTAGACCAACTGAGGTCAAGGTACCTCATATGCTTAAACTTCAAAGTGGAAGATATAGTTCTCAGACTTCCAGGTTCACGATTTAGCCGATGTATCACACGAAGACGCTTGTTACTCTGCGGACTCGGGAAAACAAAACCTTTATCTTGGGAAAGAATTGTCCGCAATCTTGTTGCATTTTTTAATACATCAAATTCTTCTTCTTGTGGTTTCCCTTCCATGATTAACCGTAGCCTTCGAATTTGAGACACATCATTTTTCATTTCACCTGTCTTCATAATCGTGACTTCATGGCTGCCAACTACGTTCAAGGCAAGATCATGTACAAGATCATGCATTTTGAACGATACAATGTCATCTGAGCAGTAACCCCTTATCACATATTGAAAGAAAGACCTAGATAACAAACTAAGGAAGTAATCATTACTAATATCTTCGAGTGAGTTTTGATTTCCTCCATTAGATGGAGGATGAATGAATCCTTCGGTTATCCACAATCGGATCAATGTTTCTCTAAAATATTCCCAATCTTTGGGAAATAAACAACAGTATGAAAAACATTGTTTCAGATGGGATGCTAGAGCATCGTAACTCAACTTCAATGTGAACACGGAAATCACGTAGGTGTCCACATGTTCACAAACAATCTCCGCGTGAATTGAACATACGCATTAAGGTGTGAATATAGCATAAAATCCATAGGTAGATGTTGATTCATTGATTCCAAACCCCGCGGGTTTGTCATGATCTCATCAACATCCAAAATTGTAGATCTAAGAAGTAAACACATAAATAAAGATATATGAATGCTAAACGTAAAGGAGACAATGATTTACGTGGTTCGGACTAAGGCCTACATCCACGGGTGCCTGGATATTCACTATGAGGTAAATGGTTACAAGAATAGTCGCAAGAATTTTAGTGTTCATCAAACCCACAAAGTTGATGCTCATACTTACTTCTCACTGATTTATCTCCTATTCTCTAATTCTCTCCCAATGTTCCTCCCCCTCTCTCCTGTTTGGAAGGGGCATATATGTAGCTAATTTAAGTGGGTCTACTGGAAAAGAGCTGTTGAAGTCTTATCTTCTTGTGCTTTGTGCATAGTCCGCGGACTTTCTTATCATTCCGCGCCTTCTATAATTCCTATGTTCATTACGCTGACCAACCCCCGCTCTCTTCGTTGGTCATCTGACACGTGGGGATCAGTCTGCGCCAGGCGGTGTCAGTCTTCCCTTGTCACGTCTGTGTCATGTGGACTTTCCCCAGCCGTTGATTATACCTCACCTCGTGATGGGTTAAAGTGTAGCAGAGTAGCTCTTTGGTGTTACGTGGGGATACCTTCCTTTGATGCTCCTTCATCTTCGACCGTTGAACTTGACAGATGACACGCCGTCTAGATCCCATGGATGCCCCTATGTGTCATCCACTTTTATGACGTGGCCTCCACGTGGGCTTTGCTAGTACACGTGGTGAGGGAGATAAATAAGTGTACTTACAATTTGCCCCTCTTCTTGTGATCAGGCGCCACTTTAGTTGGAAGAAGAATCGTGTGGTACGTTTTTATCTCTCTCTTCATAACTTCTCCTAAAAAGGAGTTATCTGCATTTATTGTGCACGTTTCCCATATCCGGCCATAAATGCCCCTTGGGTAGCGGACGGTTTCTTTTTGGTCCTATAAAAAAGAAAAGAATGAAGGAATGTGAATTAAATTCTCATTCTCTTTTTATTCTCTGCCCCACTCTCTTATTCGTCTTCTTAACTTCTTCTGCCACCAATCTGCTGCTGCTTTCTGCTACTCTACTGTCTTTCTTTGCTTGCTATGTTGCTTTACTTATTGAAGTTCAAGTAGGATTTTTTACTTTGTTTACTCGCCATTTCTACCCCTGTTGAGTTCTTGATTTTCTGGTGATGAATCATGATGGGCTTCGATCTTATGCATATCATGGAATTTGAAAGTTGACGCCGCTGAGCCGTGTGTTTTACCGGCCACGTTTTGATTCTTTTTTTTCTTCTTTTGAGTTTGAGTAATAGCTTGAGAGCTTAAATGGTTGTAGATGAAATCTAGGGTTTTCTTCACGTTTGCTGCTGTTCTTGAGATTTTCTTGTTTTTCGATCTTCCTTGACTCTGATTTGCACTTCTATTTGAGTTTGTGTCGGCAGATATGTCCGATCGTCCGCGGGTTACTTATCAAATTCCTCCGTCAAGTCCTCATAGATCTCCTCGGAGAGATTCCAATATTATGGGCGGAACTTCGCCTCCTCTTACTCAGGGTGATCCTCGGGATAGACGAACGTGCTCGTCCTCTGGTCAGAAGCCTTCGCTCAAAAGAGGTGATCCGCCGCAGGGGTCTAGATACGCCGTGACTCATCCTAGAGATGGGTCTCCTAAGAAACAGCAGAAGCCGCGCACTGAACTTCTAGATGTGCAGCCTCTCCGCACCATGCCTCCACCGCGGACTAATCTTCATTCGCCTTCATCTGTGCCTAGCTCAGGAAAGTCAACTAAGATTCAGCCTCCGAAGAGGAAGGCTACGGAGATAGAATCTTCGGGAGATGTAGTTCCTCCTAAGAAGAAGGTAGCGGGTTCTGCAGAAGGTGCTACGGGAGACGCTTACGAGGATGACTCTGCTGTTACTTTTCGTCCTTTACCTTTGGGTAACAAGAAGTTCACTTTCAGGCACATCGATCTTGAAGCCTTCAAATTGAAGCACGGTCTTCAGCACTTCCAAGTGCGCTTTTATGCCCCTGATAAAGATATAACCTATGATATGGTTACCAATTATCAGTACGATGCCTTTCATTTATTGACGACCGTGGGTGCTTTCGAGGCTGGTTTGATGTTGCCTTTGTATAAAGCTGGTGACGATTTCTACTACCGAGTCTTGTCTAGCCGCGATCTCGCTAAGAAGAGTCATAATCGTGGGGTGCAAAGCGTTGTGGGAAATTATCTTCGCCATCTCCGAGAATGCTATCTTCGTAGCAAAGGGCAAACGATGATGACTGCTATACCCCAGTTAGAAGAGGAGAAAGGGTGGTATACTCATGAAAATTTCAACAAGTCCTTTGGAGATTATGTTAACAAGAAGACACGTAAGCCGTGGTCTGTGAGTCTGTGAATATTGCTCTGTTAAGGGGGAAATTCGCCTTTTGGCGAGGTAAGTGATTCCAAGATGGCGAGGATTCACAGTGTTTGAAGGTCTTCCTATTCCTGCCGATGAGAGAATTAAGCGTGATCATGATTATGAGTGGTCTTCCACTGTTCTTGAAGTTGTTGGTCCATGGGTCTATGGTTGGGTCCCAGGACCCCATGGTTGGCGACCTCATCGCTGATGCTTCTTATCGCTAAGCCTTTCCTTCTCGTTATGCCCATTACGCCCTTGGCGGAGATGAGTTTTGAAGGTATGGATTTTGCTTACAATCGTGATGTTCTTTGACGCGGAAGACGAAGATATATCCGATGCTAACCTCCTCATGAGTACTACTATTGCTAAGGTGTGTTGTTTGTTTTCTACGTATATATGCCCCTTCGTTTTCTTAAGTAATGTTGATTATGCCAAGGAAAGGAGATACAAATGGCTCTTTTATCATTATGTCTCGCGAGTGCTTAGAAAGAAAAAGATCAATCCCAAGCAATCGTCAAATTCTCCCACCGAAGATTCTACGTACTTCGAGGATGTGAACGATCCGGAATGGTGAGGGATGTTTCCGATGAGGAAGAGCGGATTGAGACTTCTCCGCCCTTTCAAGAAGGAAATATTGCTGCTGGTGGGGGCGTCGGTGGAGGTGATGGTGATCAGGCCACTGGTGTTGGTGTTGGTGATCGGGCCACTGGTGGTGGTAGTGGTGATCAGACCACTGGTGGTGGTAGTGGTGATCAGGCCCCTGGTGGTGGTATTGGTAATCGGGCCACTGGTGGTGATAGTGGTGATCAGACCCCTGGTGGTGGTGGTGATGTCGTGTCTGGGGGGATGCTAAGTCAAGTGGGGCCACGGGTATTGAGGTTGGTGAAGATCCGGTCGCGAGAGGACGGTGGCATTGGCTGCGGCGGGCCGTTGTAGATAAGGGCAAGGGAGTTGCTCTTGGTAGTAGTGACAAGGATGGGGATGCTTCTCATGAGTTCTCCTTTGGTAAGGTTTTATCCGGGGAACAATCTTTTGACATGGCCGCAAATATGGGGCTTGTCTCGGATTTCAATCTGCTTTGGTTGGTGATGACCGGGATGTTCTTAAAGGTAGGCTGCGGAGGTGGGTCGGCACGCGGATCTGATCTTTGAGGTTTTGGTGGTTCATCCAGAGGGTTTTGTTGGCACTTCCTCCGCTTCTAGCGGGGCTTTGGTACAAGGTAATACTGGTGCTTCACTTGGTGGGAAGCCCTCAGATTCTTCCTCGGATGATTTCTCGCGGTCCTTGATCGCGGATGGCGATGATGCTATTTTGGCTTGGCTTAAAAAGAAGGACTTGCTTGTCGTGTCGCATCCTGCCCCTGTGATTGAAGGGGAAAAGAGTTCGGACTCCTTTACTCGCAGGCATATGGAGCTAACCTCGAGGAGGTGGTAGATGAAGAGTGGGACAAGAATCTTGTGGCCGGCGGGATTGATCTCGTGGTGAATCCTCCCTCTCTTTGTTCTTTGGTATGATGGCTATTCTTTGATGGGTATCGATGCAGTTATCCCACCGAGCGGTTATTGGAGGTTTGTCTGCTCTTTCGACCCGATTTTACTTAGGTCTCATTATGTGAACTAATTTCCCTTTTTGATCGATAGATGATGAGGAGTGAGTATTGTAACCATAATCTTTACCGGCTCTTCAAGGCTAAGTCTCTCAAGCTAGAAGCGAAACTTCACCATCGTGAAGAGATGCTTTCGAGTGTTGAAGCTGCGGCCTCTGCTAAAGATGAGGAAATAGCAGAGTGAAGGGTGCCGCTAAGCGCAAACAATGGGACGTGGAAGAAGCAAAGCTGCGTTAAGGCTAGCTTCGGTCAAGGGCAGGTTAGAGGTGGTGAGAAGAATTCTTCGTCATTTCCGGTCCGAGTCTCCTCTTCTTTGATTATTAGATGTTCCTTATATGTTACGAGTTATCTTCTTCTTCCTCCTCCCGCCGTACTATCTTCGGTGGGTGGAGTCCCTAAGTTGATGTGGCTTCGGGGTGAGAGAATTCGTCAAAAGGTCGTATTCTTTGAGTTAGTTGAAAAACTCAAGAGTAAATCAGCGAAATGGAATGCTCGCGCGGATGTCCATAATGCTATGGCCGAAGAATGGCGTAAGAAAAAGTTTTTCTTGGTAGATCTGCAAAATCAAAACAACCATGACCGTCATTTATTCAACTGGGCTCTTTTATGGACGCGGGATAATCTTGAGAAAGCTCGCGGCCAGATTTCCACTCTAGAATTCTAGTACCCAAATTCGAAAAAATGACATTTCTGTAAAACAAAATTTGGGCAACTGTATAATCGGAAGTCAAAATACTTCATTTGACTACCGATTATACAGTTGCCCCAACAAAATAGAGCCGTTGGAACTCTAAACTCTATATAAGTATTGTATCCTTTTACTCTCTGTGGAACACAAATACCTTTAAACTCTCTCCAACATCATCTTCAACATAATGGACCAACCATTCATTAATCCTACGGATTTCACGAATGAGGAAGATTTATCTTTATGTAGGCGCTATGTTCAATTCTATCCGAGACGAGGAGAAGAACGCAGGCAAGGAGGCATAATGAGTATGAGTTATTTGGGGAAAATTCACGAAAAATTTTGCGCCGACACGTAACTCCAAACAACCGTCACTCCGCTGATCTTTTACGTCGAGTTGGTTCAATAAATGTACACGTCGAAGAATTCGTCCATTTAACTTATCTTGTGAATCAATATCGATTGAGGGGTGAAACCAATGATGAGGTTATAAAACGATCTCTCTGGGAATGGCGGAGATGGAAAAGATCGAGCTTCCGTTATGAAGCTCATTTTAGAATCCTTAGGGCGATTGAAAGATTTAATCCGTTCAGGACTCGTCCAACACGTCCGCGACGCTAATGACAATACCTTGTAATAGAATTGCGGGAGTTCAATGTAAAATTATGATGATGTGTAGGTGATATTGTTATGAATTTCAAAATATTTATGAAAATCGGAAGTTTAAATTGTTGATGTAACTACCGATTATACTCCAACGGCTAGTTTGTTCAAAAGAAACTAGCCGTGCCTCGAAAACCACACACAATCGGTTGATAATACATATTGATAAACCTCCGATTATACTACTCTAATGAACTGAGAACTCTGTTGACAAAACATCCTATAATCGGAAGTATATAACAATAAATATTTACCGATTACGCATGATCGGGTGCTTTGTTCAACCATTCCCTACCGATGTGTGTAATAATTGTACGTAATTTGATGATCTTGTAAAAGTACGCATCAACGGCCATATTTTCAAAAAAAAAAAAAAAAAGAGACGTTGGGACTCTCATCTATATAAGGAGGGTAAACTCTTCTTATTTATGAACCAAACAACACATATATAGCATCGTGTATTCTACAAATATATTTTCCATCGTCTACTCTTGTGAATTCATTTTATATCTCAACTTACAAGCATGGCAACATTTGACGTGAAATGAAGATTTGGTCATTGTGAAAACATGGTATCATGAAACAAGACGTGAAGATGTCATAGCAAGAAGGTTAACACCCGAAATCTTTTGGGTGAGGGTATATAGCCAATTTGTGCGAGAGTATGGAAATCCAAAGAAAATATCACTCCAACAATTTCATGATCGTTTCCAACTTGTCCAAAAAGGGGTAAATGATTACATAACGATACAAAAGAGGATGTTTAACACTAGCCACTTAAGCTTGTCGATCCAACAATTTGTAAGTATAACGCTCGGTTATTCTTTTTAAATAACATCGGGTGTTTAATCTTTCTTACTAAAACGAAGTTGACATTATTTTATGTTTGTTTATGTAGGAGACACTCGCAAAAAGACAGTACTTAGTGGAAAAGGGTGAAGAATTCACTTATGATGGAAGTTATGAATTCCTGAAGTCAGTCGTAACAGTATAAATGTTGATTGATGGTTACAATCGGAAGTTATTATTTTATATTGTCTACCGATTTTGGCAAGATTTTTAGTTTTTTGTCAAACTTTGGTGACAATCGTAAGTTTATACAATATGTGGTCTACCGATTCTTGGAAGATTTTTAGCATTTTATTCAGAGTTTGGTGACAATCGGAAGTTTATGAAATATAGTTTACCGATTCTGGGAAAAATTTACAGTTTATCTTTTGTTAGAGTTTGACAAATGTTTATGTAATATGTATGTTTGTACCCCTAATATTCTACACAAATAAATGGGCTAAACCTAGGCCTCTAAAGCAACTACTAGTGGCAAATGAAGGTTCATTGGGCTTAAGGTGCTTCCCTTGTTTACCCAAAAATGGCTAACTAGGCCCAACAAACACCTCACAAGAAATCCCATGTGCATGGGAACCCCATCACCTACGCCACGTCATCACTAGGCGCGACCAATCACTGACCGCCAAGTCTGCAGACAAGCCACGTCAGCATCAAGGTGCCACGTCAGCAACCGTGATGACGTGGCAGATGCCACGTCAGCAAAATAGGCACCACGTCGGCGACAATGATGACGTGGTATCCGCCACGTCGGCCAAGTAGGTCGACACGTCGGCAATAATCTTTGACGTGGCAGGACACATCGCAAGCGCGTGACATGTCGATCGCCGCGTCGGATAATCCAATACGATCGGCAAGCAGAACGGCGTCGGCATATTCCTAACGGCGTCAGCATATTCCTTAACGGCGTCGGCATATTCCTTAACGGCGTCGGCATATTCCTGACGACGTCGGCATATTCCTGACGGCGTCAACATATTCCGAGCCGGCGGCCCTAGCCGGCGGCCCATGCGAGCGGCAATCGCCAATTAATCGGCGATTATTTGAGATTTATGATTAATCGGTAATTAATCGGCAGTGGAAGGAAATCGTGTGTACGTCGATGCAACTTAAGTCCGTAGCTCCGATTTGGTGTGGCACAACGCAGCTTAATTCCGCGGCCCTAGGATGATTACACCCACTTCTCTAACACCTCTGGTTATCCGCACCCCATTGTAATCCCTTAACCATAATGGAAGTTTTTGGAATATTATGGGGGCCATGCAGGGAATCAATACCAGGACCATGCAACCATGCAGTCATGCAGGAGAGTAATGGCAGGGAGGCATGCAGGCACAGTTACTACAAGAGGCATGCAAGGGCCAGTTATAACAGCTGGCATGCAGGATCATTTACTGCAGTTCATGCCTGCATCTAAAGGGGAAATTGATAACCTATAAATGGAGGGTTTGGCAAAAAAATAAGGGAGGCAATCTTCTAGTCAAAATTCTCCTGTGAAAAATCCAATACTGACTTTAGCATCGGAGGGTTTTTTGCAGGTACCCCCCCCCCCCTCCTCCATCATTCGGTCGAAGATCCAGTCCACGAATCAATTATCAGCAAAATCATCATTCATACAAAATTCTGTGTTTTGGGTAGGAGTATTTTTACCTTACAAACAATGTAATCTACCGATTCTGGTAAAAAAAAATTCAGTTGTTTTGTCAGCCTTTCAATCGGAAGATAAATTCAAAAAGTTAATAACCGATTATAATATTGATTGAGTCTGTTTACAAAAGCTTGTATAATCAGTAGATATATTTAAAATATAACTACCGATTATAGCTTTATACTTCACAGTATTTTCCACAAAATTCCAAAAAAAAAACATGTACAAATAGGGCTTTCCAAAATACATCTTTCAAACATAACGATCATTGATCTTCATCATCCGAGGGAACCAATTCTAGTAGGCCTTCCGGGAAATCCTCTTTCATGACGCGATCCCAATCCAACATGTTGGTCTCACATTGTTTCAACCAATCGTTACAATGATTCGTTGGGAAGTAATCACTCAAACCACCCAACGGAGGTAATGGACAAACGCCATAACAATTCTTCTATCTTTAACCGATTCATCGCAAACCGTCCTTGTAGGTGTAAACATAAAACAATGTCCATACCTAGGAGGAACAAAGAAATGTACCACGCAATTCAAAGCGTCCGATAAGAGATATCCACATTTAGGCATTGTCATCCAATACTTGGATCCGATTGTCTTCAATCCCTTTCGGCACTTTACACACGCAACAAAGTCTTTAAACTCTAGTTCTTTGTCCTGCCTATCTCCTTCCTTTATCGTCTCCATATTGAAATCCTTGTCTTTTATTAGTTGTACCGCCATCTTAGTTCTTAAATTTTTCCATTGGGTGACATCTTGGTCCACCGCCTCTCCAAAGTAACCAATTTTTTCCGAGGCGACGTGAAAACCACAATTGCCATCCCCATCAAATCGTATACCTTGATCGTGTTGGTCTTCCATGAAAATCCCTAGGACAACGAAGAGTACCATACTTCTCTCTTATAGTCACCATTTCCGTTGATTGTGTTTGTTGCGAGTCGCTCATTTGATTAATAACTACGGAGCTAGTTTGGGTCTCCACTAACACAAATTCTTCCACCACATCGACTTGACTTACTTGAGAAGGCTTCGTAGAGACCTTTGGACTCATTTGTCAGGCGGTTGGTCCATTTTGATCTTTTCTTGGACGACCTCTTTTCTTGGGTTACAACTCATCTTCATATTCGGCTTCTGAACGCTCATGCCGACACAATATTCTTTTGTTAGACAAATGCTCCTTTAATTCTTTTCTTTCAATGGTCCTCGACACTTCGGTGTTTGTCCTACCCTCCCCCTTTTCCTTAATAGGTTCATCAACCTCCCTTAAACGAGGGTGAAGAGCTTGCTCCAAATCATGCATCAATATTTGCTTCTTGGCGCCATTTGTTATAGCATAACGCTCGGCTATTCTTGCATACAATTCTGACTTCATGAACGATGGACCATCGACTACGGGGGTGCTTGGAGTGAAATTTAATTTCTTCCAAAATGGATGAATATCATTGATGTCAATCACATCGACGTACCTACCCATTTTATGACGACATGGGAGACCAATACCTATGATATCCTTGCAAACACAAACCGTATTCTTGTCATCGTAAGCTTTATACAACTTCAATTATTCCATCATGTGATTTATTGCCCATTTTGAAAATTTATGAACAATGCCCCTTAGAAGCAATCTTTCACTTTCATGTTCCGTAGGGAATTTATGTACACTAAATTGCATAGAATCCTTAATCTTTACGAGATCACGATTGGTGAATTCATGGATTGCTTCTTGGATCGACACAACTCCATTTTGACTACCTAGAAGTATTTTCTTTAATCGGCCATGAGACCCCTCCGCAATGCTTGTCGCCTCGTTCTTGAAGTTACGATATTCATATGTCCATGCATACACAAACCTCTCCTTAATCAGTAACCATTGTGTTTTACAATACTCAACGGGTTTTGGGTAGTCCTTGCCATATTCTTCCTCAAATTTCTTCAAGTTTTTTTCGTAAATTTCCTCGGTCATTGACCAAACGATCTTGTCCCATGCTTTCATGAACGCTCTCCAAATTATCCCATCCTCCTTCCATTTTTCATCAAATAACCTCTTCTCTTCCTCTCGTTTTTCCGCGGTTAATGTTGATGTAAATCGGAAGTTTAAATTGTTGATGTAACTACCGATTATACTCCAACGGCTGGTTCATTCAAAAGAAACTAGTCGTGCCTCGAAAACCACACACAATCGGTTGATAATACATATTGATAAACCTCCGATTATACTACTCTAATGAAACTGAGAACTATGTTGACAAAACATCCTATAATCGGAAGTATATAACAATAAATATTTACCGATAACGCATGATCGGGTGCTTTGTTCAACCATTCCCTACCGATTGTGTGTAATAATTGTACGTAATTTCAGGGCCATATTTTCAAAAAAAAAAAAAAAAGAGAGACGTTGGGACTCTCATCTATATAAGGAGGGTAAACTCTTATTATTTATGCACTAAACAACACATATATAGCATCGTGTATATTCTAGAAATAGATTGTCTATCGTCTACTCTTGTGAATTCATTCTATATCTCAACTTACAAGCATGACAACGTTTGACGCAGCTGAAGATTTGGTCATTGTGAAAACATGGTATCGTGAAACAAGACGTGAAGATGTCATAGCAGGAAGGTTAACACCCGAAGTCTTTTGGGCGAGGGTATATAGCCAATTTGTGCGAGAGTATGGAAATCCAAAGAAAAGATCACTCCAACAAATTATTCCATCCTCCTTCCATTTTTCATCAAATAACCTCTTCTATTCCTCTCGTTCTTCCGCGGTTAATTTACTAATGCGCTCATCCTCTTCCTTCGACATCTTGGTACCCTTCCTTGGTTTTTTATCTTGGAAATGGTGATGGCAATTGTGTTTGAGGTTGCCTTGAATGTGCCACGTACATTGCAAGTTTCGAGCTTCAAGAAACACTACCGTTATTGCATGCATTAAGGCTTGATCGTTATCCGTTACAATAACCCTTGGAAAATCATCCCCATTTTAAATGGACCTCAGCGTCTCCAACATCTAAATGAAACTCACGTTGTTCTCATGATCCATTAAACCCCGGCAATCGTAAACTTGTTTTTGTCCGAAGTGTGACAAGCAATGTTCAACAACGGCATGTTATATTTGTTTGTCTTGTAAGTGGCATCTATCAACAAAATTTGATGAAAACACTGAGCCAATTTTATCATTTCGGGATGTGCCAAGAATATACGTACCACTTTACCATCCTTTTCTTCTGTTCTCAACGTGTGGTCGTGTAACTTTCATTTAACCACTGCGATTGTTGCATGGCCGTTCTACCATCCTTCCGTCCTTTTGATCGTAGCTAGGGCCGACCTAATTGTAGACAAAGAAGACAAGTTTTCGGGATCGTCCGCCTTTATTTTACTTAAGATCGCACTCGCCTTTTGGATACGCATAGACCTCACCATCTCCATTTCATGTGTTTTTAACTTCGCAACCATTACATGTCCAATAAGAGTATCCGGATCATCGTGGTTGTGACAACCATTAGCAACTTTAGACATTTTCCAATCTTTACTTTCCTTACCATCAGGCTTATAGAAGACAATCTTAAATGGGCATCCAATCTTCTTTGTATGAGTTCGGTACTTCTTCCTCTCCGTCTTCCTTACATACTTATTATTCTTTCCATCGTGACTCTTTTTCTTCCCACCTCGCTCACAAACTATTTCAATCCTAATGTCCTTCACGCAAGGGTTCTGAACTACCACGCACATCTTCTCTTTTGCCTTGTTCATAAGACATTCGTTTGCTTCCTTCTTACTTCCAAATATCTAAATGCGCATATAACAAACCAAAAAAAATAAGCATAACCATCTAACATACATGATTGGAAAAAGAAAAGATAATTCATGAACATACCAAATCGTTTGCATAGTGTAGGGAAGTATCAGGCCTCAAATAATAATCGTCATCAACCGCTGCAACAGCCTACGCACAACAACAACAAGTTATGCATTAGAAATCGGAAGGAAGTTTAGATAATAAGTAACCGATTAACAAAACAATCGGTAATTTAATACTACACAACATAACCAATTATGAGAAATCGGTAGTCATGTACGAATATAGTCTACCGATTAACGACATACACAAATGAATAATTCTTCTGTATAAAAAGCTTCAATAATCGGAGGGACTATAAATTCATAAACCAACCGATTATTAAATATCAATAATCGGACAGTTATTCATGTATACAACTTCCGATTGAGAGAAATTGAAGCTTTCAATTTGGGGATTTTTTTCATATTCGGCAGATTAATACATCAAAATATATCCGATTGTTTATAATCGGTAGATAGTTTACTAAATTAACTACCGAATATATGTCGTTCATGTCATTCAATGCATGAAGAAATCGAATTTTCACATTCGAAAACACACACAAACACACATAACATGGATAACATGGGTATTAGAGTTTGTTAACAACATACCTGTATGTTTGATGCATCGTTAGCTTCGATCTCGGGTGATTCTCCATTTTCTTCCATGAAAGAGTCGTCTAGGGTTTCATCTCCATCAAAGTTTAGATCATTCAACATATACCCCAAATCATCATCTCTAAACGGTAGTGAACCTTGAACTTCAACAACTTCACGTCATTCTTCGTACCCATCCATGTTTATGGAAGTTGGCAAAAATCGGAAGTTGACAACATATACCCACTTCTTCTTCTCTAACTCAATCGGGAGTTACCTCACAATGAGTCAAAATTTTTTTTCCAAACACTAATATATAGACCCCAGCCTACCGATTACAAGAGTTTGCTTCCGATTATTTTGTGAAACTACCGATTATTGTTTTGGGTACCGAATATTATAGTTTTTGGAAAAGGTTGAATCCCTGGCCACTTATAATCGGTAGGATTATAAGTTTTATGATCTACCGATTATGGCAGATTTCAAAATCTCGCAAATAAGGATTTTAACAAAAACTCATTTTGGGGCAACCTATAATCGGTAGGTTTTGAAACCAATTTCACGTCCGATTATGGCTACATAAAAATCACGAACCACATGGTTATGCCTAGCTCTGTACCCTCTAAACCTATGGATTTTGGCACAGGTTGGATTTGGGGCTTCGTATAATCGGACGGTAAGAAGTAATCAACTCTAACGATTATGGTAGATTTCAAAATTCATCACATGAAGGATTTTAGAAAAAACTCATTTTGGGGCAACCTGTAATCGGTAGGTTGTGGAACCTATTTGGCTTACGATTATGGCTACATCCAAATCACGAACCACATGGTTATGCCTGGCTTTGTACCCTATAAACCTATGGAATTTGGCAAGGGTTCGATCTGGGGCTCCTTATAATCGGTAGGTTGTTAAGTTGAATAGACTACCGATTATGGTATATTTCAAAATCCCTTACACGAAGGATTTTAGAAAAAATTCATTTTGGGGCAACCCATAATCGGATGGTTTGGTAATATATTTAACTCCCGATTAACGCATTTGCATCAAAACCACAACCAAGTGTTTATGGATGGTCATGTACACTCAAAACCTATGGAATTTGGCAAAGGTTGGATCCGGGGCTCGTTATAATCGGTGGGTTATATAATTATATACCCTACCGATTATGGTAGATTTCAAAATTCATTACGTGAAGAATTTTGAAAAAACTCATTTTGGGGCAACTTATAATCGGTAGTGTATGTAACCTATTAGGCTTCCGATTATGGCTACATCCACAGCTCAAGCCAAGTGGTTATGGTTGGCTCTGCACCCCTCAAAACCTATGGAATTTGGCCAAGGTTGAATATGGGGCTCCTCATAATCGGTAGCTTATCCAACTTGTAAGACTACCGATTATAAAAGGGATTATTAGCCGAAGTATCTACACAATAATCGGTAGGTATAGTTTCAATTTAACCTACCGATTCACCTTTAACCTACCGATTATGGTGTTGGCTACCGATTATATAAGGGCATATTGGCCATTTCGAAAAATCGAAGATAAGGGTAGCTTAGATTTACGTTTGGGTGACCTTTTTTGTCTTTTAGTGTCTCCCCTAATTCGTTTGGGGTCGCCCCTAAAAATGCCAGGTTAGAAAAGCCAGAGAGCCGATTGATTACTTTTACTTTCAGCATGAAGAATGGGAGTGATATGATTACTATGAATCTTTTTACATAAAACAAGAAGAAAAGTGATATCATATCCGCGGATGAAAGATTTTTTCTTTTTTGTTTCGATTTTTGTTAGAGGGAGAGCAAAAAACGATCCGAGGAGAGCAAAAATCGTAGTCAACTCGTTAACTAGGCGGATAAGTATATTAAAATCTGACTCGGACAAGAATACCCTATATATATAGACATGTTCCCTTCGCATGCGCACACCCAAACACATTTGTTAACCCACCTTAGGGCAAAAAGAACTGATATTTGCTATAACGAGAAAACGTGATCTTATCTTCCATGCATGAACTAATGACTATTCCCTATCATAATCTCATCGAAGTCGATCATCATTTTCAGTGAGAAAACATTGGTTTTCAATTTTCATCCCCATGAATTTAATTATTAACATACCAATGACTTTTTTATTAACTTTTTAACTCAAAAATCGTAATTCTTCTTATGATCAGTGATTAGGTAAAAAAAAATTAAAGAAGAAGATAATAGTGTAGCTTGATTAATTTATTTTTTATAAAAAATAATCTAATGTGAGTTATCTATTTGAAGGAGATGCACTACTGTTATAAAGATAATATAAATAATTTTCATGGGGAAGCATGACTCTGGAAGGAGACGGTGATAGGTTGATGGTGTTTTTCCATTTTCGTTATAGGGGTTAAAAGGTAGAAGAACAAGATTACAAGAAGTAGGAAGGGACTGTGACGTTAATTTGATTTAGGGTTAGCTTAGCTGGGGTTGGGTTGTGAGCATGTGAAAGAAATATGTGAGGATATTTTTGTCCGAGTCCAATTTTAATATACCTATCGGTCTAGTTAATGAGTTGACTACGATTTTTGCTCTCCTCGAATCGCTTTTGCTCTCCCTTTAACAAAAATCTTTGTTTCTGGCCGACCATGGTGAACTCGTTAAATCATGGAATTTTTTTTTGGGTTATTCTAGTAATTTTCTGAAGCAAATTTGTTGTGTTTCTACACGTACCATCCACACCAGATGAAGGAACTTGTTCTATTCATTGGGCTTCTTTTTACACAAAATTGGTCAAAAAGACCAAAATCAACAATTCCTGGGTGAAAAAGACACTTATGTTTTGATACTGTTTAAATAGCCAAAAATTAAAAAGATACTGTTTAAATGGACAAAAAATTAAAAATAGGCAGGATGTAACCAATTTCATCCTGTCCATTTTCAAATATTTTTTCTTATTTTTATTTTACACAGGATGCATCCAGTTTCATCCTTGCTATTTTTTTAAGTATAAGCCAGGATGAATCCAATTTCATCCTTGATATTTTTTTTTGGCTATTTCACCCGTATTTTTTTTACTCGTCCATTTGAACCGTGTTTTAAATTTTTTTGGACAAATGACCCATTTTCTCTTCTTTTTATGGGTCCTGTGAACTTGTACTACCTCCGTCTCTAAAAGATAGGAAGGTATGTGTGTAAATTTACACACAAACCTGCCTATCTTTTAGAGACGGAGGAAGTATACCCGTATACAAATTAACAGGGGTATAACCATCTTTAATTTGCTTAAGGAAAATAAATCAACAACTAAGTCAACGATAAATTAATTTTGTCTTTAATCGGGATTAATGTTCCGTTAATACCCTTCAGTTTTATTAAACACAAAATAAATGTAGTCAAACACTCACGGAATTTCCTCCTTATTTTACTCTGGTTTCCATTTCATCTTCCTCTTTCCTTTTAACTTCCTCTTCTCCATTTTTATCCCACTGTATACATCTTAAAGAAGAACAAAAAAAAAAAAAAACTATCTATTATCAACTTAGAACATTATATTTGGAGGAATGACTTCCACAGTTCAAGTCGTGGAGTCGAGATGTTATTTATATCTTTGAAAAGAGATACATAGTTGGTTGTTACAACTTCTTAGCTATTTAATAGCTAACAGATGCTATTCAAAAGGAACTTTAAATTATCCTAAAGACTATTGCAAAATATCTGGTTTATAACAGTATTCACGGCATGCTTACTGTTTTCGTGGAGAGTCTTCAGCTGATGGGTTATTATCCTTAACACCTCCCCTCAAGTTGTACTTGAGTTGACGAATGTGCAACTTGCTTCTAATGTACTGGAACCGTGGTGAAGATAGCCCTTTCGTAAAACTTGTAATTGCTCCTCAAACTGTTGTATGAGAAAATTGGTGTTTCATAGTATGAGATAGTCAAAATACCTCTTCAAATTGTTGTGTGAGATAGTCGAAATACCTCTTTAATTGGTAGTATTGACCTGTGTTGGTTAACAGATATAATTGGTAATGGTATTATTTTGTTTTGGTATCCAAATTTGTTTAGAACTGGTTCTTAAGAATGTTTTTAGTACCAGATCTTAAGTGTGGATACATCAAACAAAAGAGTCCGTCCAGTTTCCTTGTCACTAACATAGACTTTTGAACAAGCTTTCTTAGCAGCAAACGATGTTAATGGCGGTGGTGAACTGTTATGATCTAGTGATAGAGATTTGTGTTGTAGGTAAAATGGATGGATGATGTGAGTAAAGTAGGTGATGGAACTGGTGATATGGGTGAAAAACAAACACCTAAAGATGATGTAAAGTTCAAAACTCTCTGAAGTATTTTTACGAGCAGATTGGGGTATATTATTTTTTTTTTTATTTTTCACAGCGAAAGAGTGAGGGGATCGAACCCTCCTGATACCAACTTAGAACACTATATTTGGAGGAATGACTTCCACAGTTCAAGTCGTGGAGTCGAGATGTTATTTATATCTTTCAAAAGAGATACATAATAAGTTGTTACAACTTATTAGCTATTTAATAGCTAACATATGTTATACATAGTCAGAGATGAAGATTTGAATACCAAATTAAAACTTCCCTTTTGCATCATATTTTAATGATGTTAACACTTTGAACAATCAATGTTTCCTGTGCATACTGATTCCTGAATCAAGATTTTTGATTTGATCAAAATATTTCTAAGATCCTTGAGAGTGAGTCTGTAATTCATTCATTGTTTGGTTGGCTGATAAACTGATAGCCAGATTATTAGATTGGGCATCCAAACCATCAGTAGTTATCAAACGTCGTCGATTGTCTTCGATTGATTATGATTAATCATCTAATTTTCTTTAATTTCGAGAATTATTATCTTCCAACATAATATTTGCCTGATTAATAAAACTACCAAACCTAATTCTATCTGATCTGATCTCAAATTTCTTCTATTTTGGTGTTCAATAATTCTATTCAGCCCACCGGTTAATCCCACCGTCAAACCCACCGCTGATGTGGCGTTGACGTTGATTGACTTTTCTGTTTCCTTAGTTTCATCTTTCTTATGACGTGGTTTTCAGTTTTTTTCTCCATCACCGTTTCGGTCTAACATCAGGCAGAAAAAAAGGTTCAAGAAATCTTCAGTCTATCATATAAAAGTTTAAACAATATCGGATCCATCAAACGCAAGCTTAGTACTTGAAAAAATGAATGCAACATCAAAGTAAACCCTAATCTCATTTTTTGTATTCTCATTTAACCCTGGTAAATAAATTATCCAATTGTTTTCATTCTTCGTTTCGTTCATTTTCAATCTGAAAAATAAGTTCACAATAGCTTATAGATCTGAAACTGATACCATTGGAGCTAGATATCACACAACTGCTCATCATTTCAGGTAATTTCATTGATTTCTCTGTTGATTTCAATCGTCTCTTTTATAATGTACGTACAAGTTTGTTTTAATTATCGACTTGGCAATGTTATATAACCTGTTTTTTCAGGTCCACCAACAAGGCTTTATGTTGATCGCAGACCCATGAAGGTAAAGTATTGTGCACCCTACAATAACCTGCAAACAAAATTTGTGTACCTGTACACTTTATCAAGTATCTCGCACTGGCACCTAGTATAACTGGATTCCAATGCTGATCATTCTGAGTTGAATTACAACGTCAGTTTTGATAATTTATTTATGAAGGCTGTGAAACTTATGGTTGACCTTTTATCCTTTTGCTTATAGTTAGCTACTGGTGTGAGGAGCAACGTTCCTTTACTAGAATGGGCAGCCTAGTAAACAAGTGTGGTCCTGATCACTCAGTTCTTGAGCTACCCTTTGTTAAAGTGACATTCGGAAAGATGCAGTAACATAGCATACCAAACAAGAGACCAGGAAGAACAAAGTAGTTATTATAACATTTTCAATTAAGAAAAAAGAAGAGAGGTCTTTAATTTGAACACTAACATTCCCACCGGAAAGAAGAAACTTAATGTTGCATATATAGTAAACTTGGCAATAGCGTATTCCCACTAATTGCTGCTCCTGAAAATTCTGAAATGTCCCCTTCAGAAAGAACTGGAGGTCATAAAAAGTATGTAAACGACATTACAAGCATATAATTTCTATAAAAATGTTAAGTAGATTGCGGTGTCAGTAACGATTAATCAAATAAGTGATTAGCGTATCGCCAAAGAGAAACATAGATGAAAAATTGATTTTGGGCATGTGGATTTAGCAAACAACCTAACCAAATTGTTCGCAGAAAACCAAATTCTATGGAATTTAGTAAAATTCATACAAAATGCCTTTTGTTCTCACCGAATAATGCGTCTATATGATGAAGACTTGGTTTCGAATGAATTCTGCAAAGGCTACACTACGAAGTCTATCTAAACTGCAAGTCATGGTGGATTCTACTTAGCTTTGGCTGTCGATGGATCTGATATTGTTTGAAGTTTTATATGATAGATGAAAGATTTCTTTAACATTTTCTTCAGCCTGTTGTTAGACTACGAATGATGAATGAGAAAAAAAAACTGAAAAACACGTCAGAAGAAAGATGAAACCTTAGGAAAGAAAAATATCGACCCAGTCGGCACCACATCAGCAGTGGGTTTTATAGTGGGATGGATCCGTGGGCTGAATAGAAATTATTGTTTGGTGTTTTATGGTTGAAACGTGAAGGAATTTTTTTTCTCAAACATTAATCAATCCAAGCTTGCGAGAATAAAAATGCCAAGGAAGTACGGAAGGAATTTGATTTTAATCAAAATATATGGAGCAGAGAAGACGCTGAGGATGAATGAAAGTCATGTGCATATTCTAATTTTTGGAAAGAGATAATAATAAGAATAAAAAAATAAATAAAGTAAAATAGATGAGTGGTTTTCGGTGAGTGGTTTTCAAAAGTGGGAATGTTATAAACACCCCTACTATCCATGGATCTTTCACAAATACCCTTTATAGGTTTTTTAAAAACCCCGATGGCATAATTGAAATTTTATTTAAAAATATAATTTTTGTAATCTCATTTTTAACCTTCCATCTCTTCTTCTTCTTCGTTATTTCTAATAAGCAGAACAAAAATCTCTGTCGCCTTCATCGCTCCCACCACCGCCGCCATCTGCATCGCTCCCATCACCATCTCTATTTCCTCCACCACAACCAGCACCAGCACCACCACCTCCGTCACATCCGCCGTTATTATCAACAAATCTATCAAATTATTTCTGGTTTGGTTTTGGTAGATGGAAAATGAAGTTTACAGATTACGAAGAATCGACCTAAGTTGATCCTGATTCAAAATTGTAAGTGGATAACCTAATTTCATCATATCTCACTTAACTCCATATTGATTTTGATGTTGATATCGACTCGATTTTAGTTTCTCAATTAGAGGTTTTTCTTCTTCTCAATCGACAACTAACTCGAATTTCAAATCTTTTGATACATTTACAACTATTTTTGATGGAACGGGATTAGAAGATAATTTTTTCTCTGCTTATTGATAATGAGAAATTTGGATCTATAGTTAAAGTATAGATTGCAGCTTGGTTTGTGCCTGCACTTAGGGCACAATTTTAGTGGTAAAATGTATTCAATCAGTAACTTTACCTATGATTTTGAAACCCCTTATAAAGATTTAGTTGCACAATCTCATAACAGTACTTGGTAAGACTAACTGTTTTCTTCTTGGAATGTTTTGTCGTGTGAATTTTAATCTAAAAGCTCCTTAAGCACACTATTATAGTAGAGTGCTAGTGGAGATGGTGGGCAGCATTGCTATTATAGTAGCTTTAGCTTCTTTAGCTGTAAGATAATTGATTATTCAGTATCCACTTGTTTTTGATTGTAGAATGTTTTATTTTGTTTTCGTTTTGTATTCTTGTTGTGGTATGGTTATAGTTAGTGTGTCTAATATCATTTGCTTGTTATGCCTACATTAAATAGGGCTGACCCAATGACACAGTCTATCAAAGCTGCCAAGGCACTGAAATCACGAAGAATGAAATTTGAACTGATTTTTGTCATTGAGAAGCTGCAAATTGGTCACCCCACATAAGTTTGCTCTACATTGTAATTCATCTGGTGAGTACTCGAGCTTTCTCAGGTTATGTTGTGCTGCATTTGCAGATGATTTTGCACTGTCACATGTGTCTTCTATATGGAGTGTTGTTTTCTCTTCTACATTAGTCGTACCAACTAACTAGTGTCAATCATGCCGTGTGTTAGGTTAAGTTCTTTCCTTTCTTGTCTAAACATCTTCATATTTTACTAGTTTCATTTCATAAGTTGCAACTTATTAGAAATGGAATTTTCACATCGTGCAGAGTTAACCTCGAAATCCATGTACCTAGTGCAGTGAAGTTGAGTGGAAGTTCTGATTCTAGAGAACTTGAAAGAAACCAGAACCTCAATTTGGAGCAAGTGAAAGGGCATTAAAATGTAGGGACAACTACAATCATTGGAAAAACAGATGACAAACCAAGTTGCTCTTATCCAGCACAAAAAAAGGTAAAATCTCAGTATGCAGGTGATTATTTATAGATTCTAAAGATCCCACTGATGCAAATGTCTTTCTTTTTTTTTTCAGTCTGTCCTTTTTTTTTTTTATAAGTAGTGGCCATGTTTTGTTGTTTATAGGTGATGTTTTTCATTTGCGATAAAATGATATTTTTGTGTGTAGTCTGTAAATTAGACTACTTAGTTATGCCGTTTAGGATGGGTCTGAATTTTGGGCATACACCACCTAAGTTTGAAACTCTTTTTGATGTCTAGTTCTTATGTATCACAGACCTCCTTATATATCGACATATATATTATCATTTTTTTTCCTCAACTGTGTTGTAATTTTATTCTTGGATCGTGTTCATTTATGGGTGTTTTGTTTTGAGAAGATAGTTTGGTTTTAAATGAAAATGGTTAGTAGTAATGGATACAGGTGTCATAGATTTGTTTAGGGGTTGGGATGGAGTTATGCAGTCACTATTTATTACATTTCAAAACATGATCGGGACTTGACTTTTGTAAAATGTTTAGTTGCTTCCATTTTTTTGAGACAACTTATGTTAGATGGTTCCCATTTGGAGGAAGTTTTTGAAAGTTGCTTCCACTTTTGTAGCCAACTTGTGCTATGAATATTTTTTCATTTTTTCATTTTGTTTCTTAAAGTAAGGATGTGTGCGTTGGGGATTTGGAGACAACTTGTGGTAGTTGTCTCTAGATTTTTGAAGAACTTGTTCCTAAATATTTTTTTCGAAGACAACTTGTGCTAGTTGCCTTCGATTTTTGGAGACAACTTGTGCTAGTTGCCTCCATATTTGAAGACAACTTGTCCTAATTGCCTCGAGATTTCTAGACAACCAAAGCTAAGCTAGTTTGCCCTAGTTGCTGCCTCCATATTTGAAGACAATCTGTACTAGTTGCCTTCAATTTTTGGAGACAACATGTGCTAGTTGCTACCTCCATATTTGAAGACAACTTGTCCAAGTTGCTGCCTCCATATTTGGTTGTTCTGTATTAATTTATCTTGATTGTTCTCTGTAGCTTAAATTGAATCCATAATGTAGCGAAAAATTTAGTTGTTCTGTATGTAGCTTGACTTAGTTCTGAAAGAATTGCGTCACTACCAATAACTAGAGGCAACTTGATTAATAGTATTTTTGATTCAGATTGATTCTGTTTTTATTCTGGATTTGTGTAGCTGACTAGTTACCTCCAGTTTTGTAACATTTTTCTTTGTCTACCTTTTCGTTGTTGTGAGTTTTTATTTCGTTTTTAATTGTTAAGTTTTTCTTACCAGGTTAAAATAGTTGTTGCAGAGACTACGTTTTGCAACTCAAGCACCTTTCATCTTATTTCTGAACCAACTTCCTTTAGTGAGATGCAAAAACTTATGTGTATGTTAATATTTCCGAATAGAACATGCACTTTTAGCTTCTGATTTTGAGAACTTGAGCAAGTTGCCTCTACTTTAAGATACCACTAATTTCCTGAATGGAACATACGCTTTAAAGCCGCCATATGCTAATCATTGATGCTACCATTCTAACCAGGTAGTTCAAGGGTGGTTTTTATGGTTGCTTGTGGAAAAGATGGTAACCAAGGTGTGCGTTTTTCTTGCTTTCTGATGTGTTTTTTTATTGTTTGTTTATCTATGGTTAGACATTTTCTACTTCTTAAGACGTGGAAAACTTATGCTAGGAAATATGTGGCCAACTTATTTACTCTAATTGTGAAACAATACTGGATTGATGATGTTGTTGTAGGTTATATTTTCTTGGCTTCAGTTTTTGGAGACAACTTGATCAAGTTGCTTCCATCATTGGAAAAAACTTGAGCAAGTTGCTTCCACTTATGGAGACAACTTGTTATAGTTGCTTTCATTTCTGGAGACGACTTTTACTAGTTGCTTCCACTTGAAACATTCTTTCAGTGACTCATTTAGTATTTATTTTAAAAAATTTCTTGTTTCTTTTTCTTTGCAGGGATTTTCTAGTTGCATTTGGTGTTGTTCCTGGTGAAGATGTTGAAGGAATGATTGTCAACTGTACATTCAGCCCAATATCTCACAGTTCCAAGTATTGAAAAGGTGAACAATGCCACCTTTGTCACTTTAGTTAATTATGATAAACTTGATATGCTTAGATGTTATATGATATTCTTGTACCAGTTTCCTGCTCTAAGGATGTGGTTCTGAATCTCTTCAAATTATCCCTCGTGTTCCCATGTACTATTAGATTGTTCGCACGATAGTCAGAGGTAAGAGAATCAACGCACCAACTATTGTTCTTTCTTATTTTTAGAATCACGCATACTTTTAGAGCAGTTTCCCAAATCTGGAGACAACTTGAGCTAGTTGGCCCATTTTATGGATAAGCATGTGAAATTATCTTTATACATACATCTTAGAATAGTTGCGACGAATCTGTGGTGCAATGGTAGCATGACTGACTTCGTGTCAGAGGATGTGTGTTCGACTCACGCCATATTCATTCATTTGCATATGTGTTTTTTTTGTTTTTTTAGCCAAACTTGTGCTAGTTAGAAGCAACTTGACCTAGTTGGCTCCAGATTTGGGGGCAACTTGTGCTAGTTGCTCTCGCACTTGGAAGCAACTTGAGCTAGTTGGCTCCAGAATTGGGGACAACTTGTGCTAGTTGCTCTCGCACTTAGAAGCAACTTGAGCTAGTTGGCTCCAAACTTGGAAACAACTGGATCAAGTTGGTTCCAGCTTTGGAGACAACTCGTGCAAGTTGCCTCCACTTTCAGAGCTTAGATTGGCTATTTTACTACACTTCTGGAAACAACTTCAGCAACTTGTGGAAGTAAAAAAAAATCAACAAAAGTACTAAACAGCCCAAACTCCTATTGCCACCTCCCATCGAGAACCAAGGTTTTTGATGCTCAACAAAACAAAGACATATATAGATAAATGGGAATAACTACAAGTGGAACACTGGATTACTAAACAACTAGAGTTCAAGGACCAGCATCATGAATTTATCAATAAGGAGGTATAACTACATCAACATGAGAAGTAATACCATACATTGGAAATAACAGCAAGTGACTCCTATGTCAAAGATGTCAAAGAAAACACTTAATCTTATCACATCCACCAGGGTTCATTCCTCCGGACTCGCTTATATCTGGCTTAAGGACTGCAAGATCCTCCCAACCAACTTTCTTTGCATATTCCTCACCTGGTAGTAGAATTTAACCTGCATGAGCTAAGAAACAAAATCCCTGAAATGGATATCAACCACATTCTTCATTGCTTTCTTGTGGTCCTCATTTGACCAGTCCCTGCTTAAATCTCACCACTGCCAATGTTGCTAGAATAGTGAAGGGTTAGACACCAAGTGGGCAATGGACAGTACATAAATGAATGGATAATAAATAAACTAGTCAGGATAGACAACAAGTGAGTACAAATTTATTTATTATTAGATATAAAACTCACCTATTCATATTTCAAATGGGTCAGGTAGGAGTTGCTAGAGAGACCCATGCAACTTGGAGAAGCAACTAATGATGTGCTCCATCTGGATTGTTATCTACCACCAACTAATAAGAATTGAAAACAAAACTACTTGCTTCCGGCTATTGATTCAACTACGCTACGACTTACTTGCTGCCGGCATTGTTAGATCTTTCTACTAGGTCTACTTTGGTCTATTCTAAAATACATGGAGATAGACACCAACAATACTGTACGTGGGGTGATTTGTTTTGTAGTTCATTTTTGATTCCATGGACTGTAGTCAGGTCCATTCTTTTGGCAAGCTACGGCCAAGAGTCTAAATGTGACAATGAGACAAATGCTACGCTTCTGAGAGATTGTCACGGTGTCACCTATTAATGTAACAACAAAATAAACCGGTAACTCCAATATCAGTGTAATTAACCCTTCGCTTTTGATGCTTTTTTCTTGTTTTCTTAATCTGTTTTTTACCACAAGAATAACTAGTATTGAATCAGTTTGCTTAAATTATGAAATATGAAAATTAGCACAATCCGTCTTCAAAACTGGGAACAACTAGGACAAGTTGTTTCCAAGCCTGGAGTCAACTAGTACAGGTTGTTCCCAAACCTGGATCCATAGCAAAGTTGTGCTCCAAATATAAGGACTTCCACAAGTTGTTTCAAAATTTGGAGCAACTTGCTCAACTGGGGAACAACTACCACAAAAGTTGAAGAAAACAATCATTTGAGAAACTCGTCGACAGATCCCCTATAACAGCATACAAACCAGCTAGTAGAGATTTTGAGAGTTACCTTTTAAAGCTGTTTATGTTGATTTTAACATCCATATCATCGGTTTCCATGCATCAATATATTGATTTCATTATTACATGCATCCATAAAAGTCATTAGTAAATGAAACAAAAACATTGATTAATAGATCCGTACCAGATAAAGGAGATTTGAAACACAAAGCAACATCGATTAATAGATTTGTACCAGATAAAGGAGATTTGAAACAAAAAAAAAAACAAATCGACGAATCAAAATCAAACAAAATTAGCAGTTAAATACAGATCAACATCATTAGCAGTTAAGGAAGATTAATTTGAATAAATATCAAACAAACATTTAACACAGATTTATTGCTAAACCCTAAGAAAATCAAAATTAATTGAAATATAAACTATTTCAAACAGGTTGAGTCGATGTTTCACCTTTGATTTGTACCTTAATTTGAAGATTACAGGTTATCAACATTCAAACTTCGAATACAAACCCAAGTTTTCCGTTTTTTGTTTTGGTTTTTGATATTTGTGTTTCGATTGATCTGTATCTCTCTATAATCCTATCAACAACTAGTTTTTATTTTGATTTCTTCAAAAAAAATTTTGAATCTTTTCCTGTCTAGGTTTCGAAGAAAAACGAGAGAGAAAGAGAGAGTGAGAGAAAGAACCGAAACCTGAAATGAAATTCACGCCTCCCTGTCCAACGTTTATGTCTATTTAACTAGGGTTATTTTAGTAATCTACTAATTCGGGTTTCGGGCTTCAACAAGGTAGGGGTATATTTTAAGTTTGAAAGGGTATTTTTTAATAGGCCTAATACTAGGGGTATATAGATAATGTTCCCTTTTCAAAATTCTATCTACGAATAAAGGAAGCACGAATGTGCACCCCGGTTTTGAGGGGTGCACAAAGTTGGACTCCCTAAAGACTATTGCAAAATATCTGGTCGATAACAGTATTCACGGCATGCTTACTGTTTTCGTGGAGAGTCTTCAGCTTATGGGTTATTATCCTTAAAAATCCATATATATTGTTGAAGGAAAAAAATAAAAAAATAAATCTATTTATACTGTTATCTGTTGTCGGTATCTCGTTCACCTTCCTTTTTGATTTCTCAGTGCAGGATTATATTCTTGCTTCTCTTTTCTTTGATCATTATCACAAGATTATATATAATTATGACGACATTGGATATGATTTTGTAGTGCTATATATATATATATATATGTAGAACACTTTTTTAGTGATATATTCAAACATCAATGACAATGATCACAAACCTTATTTATGGAATTTTTTTTTTATCTTAATTCGGAAAGAACGAGAGGTGAAGAAGATAAGAAATGGAACATAAACCATCCCTCACCTGTGTGATGATTTTTCTACATTGGCAAAGCTTTCAATAGCCCATTGATCAGGAGCACTCCGTTATCATGCTTAGGATTAATCTCAGTGGGAAAAAAGCGATCAAAACGAAAAGAGCACTACATATGAGATGACGGGTCATGGCTTATTAATCCACTGTTTTATTATTAGGAGGGTATTAGGAGTGACGGCTTAACAGAAGTGAGAGTGGATGAGAGCGTGAACAGGGAAGAGGCGATTTTTCATGCGACGTTGACTTAGTCAACCTCAAGTTTCTTCGATCTTATCCGACGAGTTCTTACTCTGTTTTCTTCAATTAATTCATATGTTTTGTCTAAGTTTCTTTTGAATCTCATGATAGTTTAACCCTAATTTTTATTTAATGAATTAAATTTTCCCTTGTCTAAAAACTCTAATTTTTGATTTTACAATTTTCATGGATTAATCATTTAGGGTTCGTGTTTTTTAAAGCTTTTAAAACGAATTTTCTTTTTATATCATGTACACATTTCTGTTTTTTTTAGCTTATTTTTATTTTGATTTATCTGCTGTGAATCTCTAAGTTATCTGATTAAGCTTTTCCCTTTATGTTTTTCATATTAGGTCATAAGCTGAAGGAGGTAGCATCCATAGGGTCATGGTTTTTTCACCATCTTGAGATTAATATGTGGAAGAGGAAGAGGAATTTCTGGTTAGTATACAGCTGGGGTTAATTTTTGGTTTCTTTCTTCAATGTCTGGAATTTTTGGATTTCGTCAATATGGCTCATCTAGTCAGGTTAATCAGTGAAGAATAGTCTTTGTTGGATATGCTCTCTAGCATTAGGAGATCCTACTTTTGTAGGGATTTGTTATAATATTGAGATTTTTGTTCTTTTTTAAGAAGTAACTCAAGGGTCAGTGATATCTCTTTGCTCTTATTGATATTGAAATGGCATGGATCCATGAAGTGCTTCAAGGTTCACTTAGGTTTTGTTATTGTTTTGATGCGGAAGGTTTTATATAAGATGTTAGTTTGCACTGTGCATTATATGTTGGACTTTTTTACAATTTACCATTTTCACGTCAATGTGAAAGGACTGAGCTTGCACCACAAATTTGTTCACGACAATATGGATGCCTGATGCCCCTTCTCTATGAGTACTACTTATTATGTTTATATTATATCATGTTACTACTCCTTCGACAATGGTGTGAACTGAATCACGACATGAAATTATTGGAGGTCGTCAATAAATTAACATTACAGCTACATTATTGAATGTCCAGCTAGACAAACACCCTTGGCAGGGTTTTTGAGATAGGGGAAGTATGATATAAAGCACCTAATGGCACAACCCACCTCCTTGAGCACTGTCTTCCTTCCATAAAAGCAAGCACCTCTGATGCTTTGTCTTCAAGAAGGGAGCAAATCTATCCTAGCTCAGTGAATAAAATGTTTTAAGGATAGTGACATGATGTTTTGATCTTTACAAGTGCTTCAGTTATTTTGTGTGAATGGCAGAAAGATTATGCTTTTTTACGGCAATTTTGTTGAAGTACTTCATTTGAATTACTCGAAGCTTCTTATTCTTCGTAGGGATGCGGATGGTCGTATTAGCTTGGCTTCTTCAACACAGGAATCGGGTGGTTTACGTTGGAAGAACTAGGAATTTCTATTGGAATTTGCCTGTAGAAATCAAATTCTTTGTTGAAAAGGTAATGGTACTGCAAAGGGACTACCCCGAGTTTGCATGAGTTTGTAAATTACTTCGTCTTTAGTCGTTTACTTTTTGTCTTTTGTAACATGTGAGGCCCCAATAAGAAACTTTATTTAAGCTTTGTGTAGCTTTTGACCAGAACAGTCGTTGATGTTATATGCTTCGAAACTTATCTTCAAGACAACTGTAATCATCTTGCTAAACTTTGTTGGGTTTCATTACGTCTGTTCATGTGGAGTCGAGTGAAGATGTCAAGATGGGTTTTAACTAATTATGGGCATGTGATTGAAAGATATTTTAAAAGGCCATAGTATTATTTCACTATAAAGGGCCTTTTGATATTAGAAATGCTTAGGATTGGAATCATGATTGCCTACTCTACTGGTCTCTTTGTTTCTGTCTATGTTTCTTGGCAAGTTGGGGTTATTTGTGGAGCTGATTCCATGATTGCCTAATTTACTAGTTCCTTGTCTAATCTCTGAGCTCTTGGCAAGTGGTGGTTACTTGTGGAACAAATTTTAAAGTTTTTTTTTGTTTGAGGGATGTTATAAGCTTTTTGAGAAATCCAATTATAGAAGAATTATCAGATAGAGTTGTTGTTTTTGGACCATGAATTTCATTTACTGAAATCCAATTATCAGTAAAAATAGGTTCTGAGGGATGTTATAAGCTTTTCTTTATCTGAACCATGAATTTCATTTGCTAGAATATGAATGGATGTTGCTCAGATAAAAAATGGTTACATTTGCTTAATTTATATAGAAAATTTAGACCGCATGTTGTTTGTCTTATGGAAACTATGGTAGATAATGACACCACAAAAAATTCAGTCATCATCTTCCTTTTGACTTTTGGTTCGTAGTGCCGGCAGTTGGAAAATCTGGAGGCTTAGCACTAGGTTACTTTGCTAAATCCAATATAGAAGTCATCAGTAGCTCTCTTAACATGATTCATATTTTATGTGATATATCGCCTAGTATTAAAAATTGTATGGTATCTTTTGTGTATGGAGCTTTAAATGTTTCTGGAATGAAAAATCAATGGAATTTTCTAAGTCACATGAATGAAGATGATATTAGACCTTGGTTGCTTCTGGGTGATTTTAATTTTATTCTTCATAGTTCAGAAAAACAGGGAGGAAATCCTGATACTTCTTTGGCGCCATCTTTCGTTAAAAATAAATTAGTGGAGTTAAGATTGAGTGAGGTTTTTGCTTTTGGTAATCCTTTCACTTGGTGTAATAGAAGATTTAAAAATCCTTCTGAGCTGATTTTTGAGAAATTAGATAGAGGTTTTATGAATGACTCTTGGGTAGATGTTCTTCCTCAAACTCGTATCACTAATCTTTCTAGAGTCTACTCTGATCACAACCCTATTCTTCTCAAGTGTTTTCCACAATGAACATAATCTGTATATTCCTTATAAATTTTTTAAGTGTTGGCAGTTAAGTCCTGAATTCAAAAATGTTCTTACAAATTCTTGGGATAAGAAAGTTAGTGGGTCTCCTAGTTTCATAGTGGCAGGCAAGCTTAAAAATCTTAAGTCCGACCTCAGTAAATGGAACATTGAGTTGTATGGTCATGTTAAAAATAAAATTGGTAAATTAAATGCTGAAATTGAGAAGTTACAGATTTTACCTTATACTTCTGCTATTGGGGATTACATCTTAAACTACTCTAAACAGCTCGATTATTGGTATGAGATTGAAAACTCATTTTATAAACAGAAATCTAGGATTGACTATTTTACTTATTATGATAAGAATACTCAATTCTTTCATAATACTGTCAAACTCAAAAATATGTATAACACTATACACACAATCAAAGATGGGAAAGGTAATTGGTTAGAAAAAAGGGAACAAGTTCTGACTCTCCTTTCTCATTATTTCAAGAACATATATACTTCTTCGAACCCTAATAATTCTGATATTGACGAGGCTCTAAAAGATGTAAAGCCTATCATTTCAGATGATTTAAATTCTCGTTTAGTAGCTATTCCTACTATTGAGGAAATCAGTGCTACTATTAATGAAATGGCCCATGGAAATCACCGGGTCCTGACGGTTTTCCTGCTGGCTTCTTCAGAGATAATTGGCAAGAAATTTAGAAGGAAGTTATTGATCATGTTCAGAATTTTTTTCGAACAAGATTTCTCCTCAAGCAATTAAACCATTCTTTCATAGCTTTAATACCTAAGGTGAATAACCCTTCTTCTCCTCAGGATTTTAGACCTATTAGTTTGTCAAACAAAGTCTACAAAATCATTTCTAAAATTCTTACAAATCGTCTCAAACCTTTACTTGATTCCCTTATTTCTCCCTTTCGATCGACTTTTATTGCTAATAGACAAATTCATGATAATATTGTTATTAGTCATGAAATTTTACACTCTTTTAAAAGAAAAAAGAAAAATGCTAAAAATGGTTTTATGGCTATAAAACTTAACCTTTCCAAAGCTTTCGATAGGCTGGAGTGGTCTTTTATTCTTTCAGTTTTTAAAAACTAGGTTTCTCCGATGATTGGTGTCAAAATTGAACAATCACTACAAGAAAATTAGGATTTAGCGACTACCCTGATTCAGTTGGTACAGGGCCATTTTTCGCGGGTGGAACTCTGCAGCAACCAACATGGCAACAGATACGCTCGGTGACTAAAGGCTTCTTTGCTAAAGACCTGGACCAACCATGTTGCTGGAAGAGATATCTTTCAACTAAATGAAACGACGAAAGTTTTAGTCGACACAATTTTCCAATAACTATTAACTGTCGTTGGTAGAAGCATAAACATTTGTTGCTGAAACATTTCACCCGCCAAATATTTTGTTGTTAAAAACTAATACATCGTTGGTAGATACATCGTTGGTAGAGGTTGAAAGTTATAAAACGTTGTAAGCTGCTAAAGATTTTAACTTACTGATTTTTCAGTTGGTGAAGGTGTTTGATGTCGTTGGTCAAGCAATTTTATCACCCAACGTTTTGACGGTCAACCGTTTTATCAACTAGATCTTTGTTGGTAGAGGGGTTCTAGCAGCAGAATAGTTGGCTGGCTAAGGAGCGAAGTTGGTAAAGAATTCCACCAACATAAGATCCGGTCATTGACGTTCAACTACAAATTTGAGCTGCTAGGGATCTACAAATGTATTATTATGCAACAAAAAAAAATATATATATGGATTTTATTTTGAAAATTATACATTATATATTATTAATATTGAAAATATCCTAAAACAGTCTACCGCTCATATCCATAGTCACTGAACATTAGAAAGAAAAACCACTGACATACTAAGACATCAAGGACACACGGGACCTCGAGGAATTGGTAGCAGCTTAGAGTCCGGATCTGGGTTT
The DNA here is from genome assembly GCA_023531295.1 of Papaver armeniacum. NCBI lineage: Eukaryota > Viridiplantae > Streptophyta > Magnoliopsida > Ranunculales > Papaveraceae > Papaver > Papaver armeniacum. The sequence goes on along the minus strand of JAJJWW010016868.1, from coordinate 231,094 downwards.
GTACATGTACTAAGCTCTCACCATTGACAGTACTTCTGTTCCTTTGGTATGTCTACGATTTGCAGGGTCTAGGAAGGGAAGCATTCAAACCTAGTCTAACTTATGAAACAGCGGCAATGAGAGACCTCCAAATCAAGAAATGAAGCCCTTGGCACGCTTCCTGCAATGTAGCTAAGAGGCTTTGTCCTTCAGCAACCACCTTCAAAATTAAGTTCGTACCACTGCAGCAGCCCATTCATGTTTGAAAAGTATCTGTTGATACACTTGCACCCTCCTAGCTAGTAATAAAAAAATTTTGAGACCACAAGTACAAAATGCATATAAACTAAAACAAAATAACTTCAGGTCAAAATCAACGCTCATAAGCGTTATTCTATGTGTTCTGACCAAATGTCGGAGCTCACACTCAGTGTGGAAGGGAATTTTTGAGCTGCTAATGTTGTAGCCTTCTCCTGTCAGTAGCTCAACAAGCTAACACTAAGCCACTGGAAAAATATATAATTTTCAACATTCCATAAAGCCATCTAATTTCTAACCATAATTACTAAGCGATAGAAGTTGTCATAATTCACTTCTGTTTGATGCAATATTAAATGATATGCATCCGCTAAGGACATAATCTTACGTTGACCAATTTTCATGATGAGATAGGTTGCAATTATATGCACATTTGAAACTGAGGGTTCACAGAATAGTCAGTAAAAGACAACTAACCTCCTCCAGAATTTCTGTTATTGGACAGTGTACAGAAACACAGATTCTGCAACCAAGGAAGTAACTGTGTATCAGCATTTCAGTGTTTATATAATGTTCCTATAATGTAGAAATATTTAACAAAAAACAATAACACAAAATTCTATAAAACAGCAGCTAAGACAACCTTGAAATCACTTCCTGAATGGACCACTTTACGAAGATAGATAAGCTACAGACAAATCCATGAATGTGCAAGACGTCAGTCAAGCCATCCAAAGCGTAAACAGTCCCCAAAAGAAATCATTAAACTAAAGGCCAAGAACATCCTAAAGAAAAAATGAGAAAATTAAAACCTCAACAAGGTAATCTCTAACTGATTACTTCTCCCGTGTGGTGGTGGACAACTATATGAAAACAGATGAGCTATATGTGGATTGGCAGGGGGAATCGACTTGGGAAACAAAACTGAACGTCTATAGGAGAGGGACACAGGCGATTCATATTTTGTGATTGGCCTTGCATTTTTCCTTAAATAAACAACACAAAAGGCATAATTTAGTTTCTCATCTGAAAATGTATACATATCATTCCAATCAATCGTACCTGATCAAGGTTAATTCATCGGCTTCATCCGAAGACAGACCATGTGTGCATCCACTAAAAGCAAGCATATCCTTCTCATATCGTAAGGCACTGTACGGACCATAAGACCTAATTCTCTCCACCAACAGCTGATAAAGGAAGATCCATCAGCAATTCTTATAGCCATATATCCAACGCATATGTCAAAAAGGAAATTTTCATTTTACATAAAATAACAGGTGATATACACGCTGGGTATAGACTTTAGTAAACACAACATCAGAGCTGTGAAATACTCAACAAATAAGCACGAAATAAAAATTGAGGTAAACAGACTAACCTTAGCTTCTTGGTGTCATACAAGAGACGGAAGTTTTTGTTTGTCTTGGGAACCAATACAACATCTAATAAGTAAACAAAGAAGCCATATCAGGGTTTCACATTCTTATAAGCTCAAAAATACTGAGACAAATTACTCGTGAAAGGTCATGGTAAGCGGCAGACACTCCAGTATCCTCGGATGTCTTGATTCAAAAGAATCACTAGGCATTTCTCAATGGAAACATGTTAAAAAAACTGAGACTAAAATGAAAAGCAGACTAAATAAAAGATTATATTATTATATACACTTACCCAGATGGATAGGTCTTCTCTGTTCGCACTTTCCTATCAACAAGAATGTTCCTTTGCTTCAAAATAGCAATAACCTCACAGTATGTAAGGGCCTACTTCAATCTATTTCGCAGGAAAAAGAATCAAGGGAAGACATTCCCGATATTTGTGCGGATTTGATGATGGCTTGGGAGCCTACACAACAGAAAATTTTTCCTAGAGAGTAAGCATTACATCCTTTCCATCCCTACATAACTTTGCAAAAAAATTCATCTACGTACTTGCAAATGCTCCTCCAAGTTTATCGAGCATCCGTTTTGGGGCATTAAGCCTGCTTCTTCAATCCCCTTACCTGAGAATTATCAAACAGTTAGGATAGAACAAATTGGTATAATAATTCAAGATTAATGAACCATGAATCCAACTAAGCCAACAAGTGCAAGGAACCTTTGCAGTTTCAGCCATCCTTAAAATTCACAACATCAACAGACCTACTACAAAAGAAACTAAATTGAACAATAACATGGGACAATCTATTGGAATGCATTTCCAAAGTAATAAGTTTCCAAATACGCTGCTTAATCTATACATCCTCGGGTTCAAGTTAGGTGTTTTTCTAATTCACGGGAGCAATCAGAACCTATTGAAATTCAAGAGTAACATCCCACAATTCAGTGGATCGAGCAATGAATTTTATCGTCATTTTGCTTAGGGTTTAGAATTTTAGATTGGATTCGGGCAAGTATGAAGTCTCTGATTTAAACTAGGGTCAGAACTCACAGAGATTTCTCTCTAAATTGTATTATAGATTCATTCCACTAAGCTTGACACCTATCAACCAAATTTGTAAGAACATAAACTCAAAGTTGGGCACAATTTCAAGAAAAGAAAATCATTCCTTTCCAATAAGATTGATTCCATAGGAAATGGAAAGGTGAAGAAATCAATTTCAACACAATTCCCTTATATTTATTATATGCCATTGTCTGAACCGAATGTGGTCTCAAATTTCCACATCCAGTTATTCGGAGGCAAAAACAACAGATTAACACAAGCAAAAAAATAAATCAGGACATGGAAGACTAATGTAACAATATTAAATGTATCAGAGAAGATTGAAGAACTAGATTGAAAACATTAAAATTTTCTATCAAGTCCAAAATCAAAAAGCTCTAAAAAAAATCAATTTCCAAGAACTAGAAAAAGACTGAATCAATTTATGCCTCATCACTAAACCAGATATAAGACTGAAAATTGGAACAGATGAAACAAAAAAGAATAAACGACTGCAATATAAACAAGAACAGATAAATGAAAGACTACACCATATTCCCTTCTTCAGTTCCCTACAACAACATAAAAAAAACCCAAATTCCCAATGACCTTTGAACAAATTAGAACTGAAAATGTGTATTTCATTACCGTTTGCTGGTGTCATGTCTTCTATTTTGCAATTGGACTTATAGCTGGCAGATAATAGTGCAAGGATCTACTCACCCACCAGTTTTTGTGATAATCCCCCTCTACTTTTTCACATCGTAAAGACTACAAAAGAAACCAAACATTCAGTTCCCTACAACAATATTCGAAGTCCCAGATTCAAACAGATAAAATGAAAACCATAAAATCATTTACATGTTAAATCCCTAAAATATTTAACATTAGAATCAACCCCTAGGCCCTAACATCAAAACTAGATGAAAAGGAAACCCTGAAATTGAAAAGAGAAAGGGTTTCTTTACAGATCAAATTGAAAAAATCACTAAAACTTAAAATCAAATACACCTAAATTAACACAAATAAACGAAAATTCTTATACTTCAATATTTCCTAATCCAATCAAAACACAAAAAATCAGAATCTAAAACGAAAAATTAAGGAAAATAATTATAAATAACAACAGATCTGATTAGACAAAAGATATTGAAAGAGAAAGAAAAACACAAACCTGATGATGTTATCAGTGTCATACGGATCCAACTAGGGATGCTTCTACTTAGTCTCATCTTTTTATCGAATTTCGTCTGATCTTAAATGAGACATGGGAAATATAAAAAACAAAATCAAAATCTGAATCACTGAAGTAGAACCAAAACGCAGAGATTAAGTGACAAAAGCAAAAGGGAAAAGCAGAAAAGTGGAAGACTTACCATTTTCTTATCTAGTTCAGATGTCAAAAACTTAGAATACAGAGAGAAATCATTCGAGATCAAGGAAATCAAAAAACATAAATATTGGTATTGGGGTTTTTCGATCTCGTTTAAGAGTAACCAGAAAGAGAAATGAAGAGCGAGAGACGAAGGCGGAGAAAAATGAAATTAGGTTTAGCAAACGAAGTTTTGTGGTAGTGATAGAAAGTGAAGTAGATAAAGATAAGGATAATCATACGGATGAGGACGGGGGATTACCGAGAAAAAAATTGTATTGAATTTTTGAACGTTGGATAAGGATAGGCACACCGATTACCAAAAATTTTGGACGGTAGTAATTTTGTCTGAGATTCTCATTCGAGGAAGTGGATAATTGTTTTTGTGCTAAAATGAACTCCTGCATTCCATTTATTTATGGATTCTCTTAAATATAGCCCACACTTTTATTAACCATAGCCCATATTAGTTATAACCCACAAAAAAAACTCACTTTATTAACCATAGCCCAAATCATAGCCCATAATATATCAACTGAGTTGGTAGTGGATCCATAGCTAGTTAGGCGAGTTAAGTCAAGAAATTACCGATTCAAACATATCAAGGGAGTTGATCCACCTGTTCCAACTGACTTAAATAACACAAATAAATTTTTATTCTTCTAAACGCAAATAAACCCTAGAAAAAAATTCAATCATAAATTTTTACTAATATGCCGATCAGTTGAGGAAACCTGTTTTCAAGTCTCAGTTATGAGATCCCTATACATAGGATGGTGTTTAGGGAAAGGAACTCGATCAAGAGAGAAATTAGTTGGCAGATGATCCCGTTATTCATTACTACGAGAACAACTATTCTCGTATTTAACTCATGCGAAGTAGAAATTTTTCATTTTCAATTAAGTAATTAGATATTAAGTTGGTGTTTCACCTTTCCACGAGTCTTGCATCCCTTTGCAAGATATTGTTAATAATGGTCATTGTTCACCATAATCATCGAAAGGATTAACATATAAAATCTGATCATCATTCATCTAGGGATTTTGCACGCGGCGCAAGTTGGTTTGAATATTTGGCAGCCATGACATTATATTCTTCTTCTTCTTTCCATAAACATTTACTTGTATTGCATATGCTAGGATGAGTGGGTCTTAAGCTTCTTTTTCCCTTTTGCATGTTCACTTTGAAAATTATAACCAGTGACTTTGCTGGTGTTCAATTGTGATTAATGAAGTCTCTTCAAATCGCTCCAAAACCGGTAACCAATTTGCAACAATCTCTTCAATATATGCAGAGGTCGAAATTTTCCTCTCCCCCATAAATTCGCTTGGAAAAAATTAAATAAAATCACAAAATAAACCTAAAACTTTTTTAATGTCGAGTCATCTACTAACTCAGTGTCTCAAAGATTTTCAGTGAGTCACAAACCCGGTTGTGGGCTATAATTAATAATAAAAAAGATGAAACTGAAAATTATAATTAAACTTTACTGACCAAAGTCAAATGGGCTGTGGTTAATAAAAGCATGGGCTATATTTAAGAGAAGCCTTATTTATCAACCTTCGATACGAATTTTTTTTTAAAGAATATTATATAAATTAGAATAATTATGGATATTGTTATTAATCATCAACTATAAACAAATCTGAATATATACACAAGAATGAATTAGGAAACTGAGAAATGTATTTTATGATGTCTCCGACTTTCAATTAGACAAAGTTTTGAAGTCTAATGATGGTAGATTTCAAGTTCCAGCGGAGATTCGACTTAAGATAAGAGTTTATGACAAAAATATGTAAGTACAATGTCATGGTGAAGATTCCGACTAAGATGAAGAAGTCATTCAGGATAAAATGACGAGAATCCGTAGATCTAAGTTCCTATGAAGATTCTAGCTTATTGGAAGAGGTCATTAATCATAATGAACAGAGAATGAGAAATCAAATCGATAATTTATAATTAATTCTAAAATGCACTTGAAGCAGAATATGAAAACCCGTGGTATGTAAATTCTTAAGCATATTTCATAAGATCGATTCAATTCTAAAATTAAATTTATTTTCTCTTGAAATCATCCTATGAAAAATTCCGCATTTACCCAATGTTTTTTAATGCTATGTATAAGAATCACTAAGCCAAAATGATATATAGCTTTGTTTTACCGTAGGTAATAGATACAAACCCTCAAGCCAAAATGTAGCGCATAACTACTCATAGCAAACCATCAAACCATGTAATCGGGATAGAGGCCAACGAGATCACCAAGCTGGTTGCAAAGTGGTTACGGTATTTTGACTTCTGATAAACTTTACAGTTGCCAAATCGTAAACGCCAAAGCCAAATAGTAACGACATGGATTCGCTAACTGGAATAATTGTCAACCAATGGATGGAACTAGTAGCTAAACCTATTGTCTAGAAGTATTCAACCTCTAGAGCAATCTTTGGTGCCTAAAACTAGTGGTTGAATGTTGATAGCAACGTCAACAATCTGCTGGTCGGTACAGGTTTCTAGCAAGATAATATTTTGGTGGCTCAGACTAGTGACCACAAGTGTATAGCAACCGGTGTACATTTTGGTTGGCGAGATATGGTGGTTGAAAGCTAATAGTTACACATAGTGATTCTTGAGTTGTTGAAGCATTGTTGCCAAAGAATTGAACCCATCGTTGTTCTTTTGGCTGGTGGGTAGAATTTTTTAGCCACCGTGATTATCTTGAGTTACCAGAAATAGTTAGTAAAGTATTTCGCCAACTACAGTTGGTAAGAAAATAGTCGCTAAAGCCAAGTTTTCTTGTAGTGAATGCATTAATATTGTGTCTTATTCAATTCTGGTTAATGGTTCTCCTGGTGAGGTCTTTTTCCCTTCTAGAGGTATCAGACAAGGAGATTGTCTTTCACCATACATTTTCATTATCTGCATGGAAGTTTTATCTCAACTCATCTTGAAAGTTTATCATATGTCATGTTTTCATTTTCCTAAGAAGATCACTTCTAAAATTGATCCCATTCAAAGAATTTTCTGGTGATCTAAGAAAGACCCTAGACGTGCGGCTTATTTTCGTTCTTGGGGTGATATTGGGAAAGATAAAAGATGTGGTAGGCTTGGTTAGATCTACTTATGCTACTAACAGTGTGTTTATAGTAAAACTTGGTTGGAGAATTATTCAAAATTCTGATCTCTTAATTCACAGTTTTTAAAAGACAAGTACTTTATTAATCATAATTTGTTGGAAATTGATAAAGCAGCGGATTCAAATTCTTGGATTTGGAAGGGTATAGTGAATAGTCTAATTTTCTTAAAGTCTAATATAGTTTTTAAAATAAATGATGTTAATGATACAAGAATATGGGATTCTGTTTGGTTGCCTGGTACTTCTTCTCCTCCTGTTTCTCTTAATCCTAACTATGATGAATTTAATCTAGTTAGTGAACTTATTGATAAACAATCTGGTACTTGGAATATTGATATGTTAAATTCTCTGTTTGAGCCTGAAGATGTTGTTAGGATTAGAACTATTAAGATTAATTTGCTTCTTAAGGATCAAATTATGTGGGCTCATACGAAAGATGGATCTTTTACTATAAAATCCGCTTATAGAGTTTATAAAAATGAAGTTAGTAATGGTGAAGAAGCTTTGTTTTGGAAAAAGGTTTGGAACCTGAATTGTCTGCCAAAAATTAAATTTTTCATGTGGAAGATATTTGCTCATATGCTTCCAGTCAATGCTTTGTTAAAAAATTATAACCCTCGCTATTGATGAATCTTGCCCCTCTCGTGCGTCGGTCGATAGAAACCGTTACTCATTTGTTCTTCCATTGTCCTGTTGCTACTCATATTTGGTTTGGTTTATCGCTGCAACATCTTGTTAGTCTTAACTTGGATTGGCCAGAAGATTTTTTTCTAGAATGGTTTGATGATAGATTAGGACAGTCCCCTTTTGTTGTTGATTGGCCAAGTTTAGGTGCCATAATCATGTGGTGTATCTGGACGCTTAGATGTGCTGTAGTTTTCAGCAGAATTGCTATTGATCTGGATAAAGTTATTCTCTACACTAAAAGAATGATCAATACTTATATTGGTATTCCTAAAAAGGTCCAGAAGGCTAGTATGGAAGTCACAATTCCTATTGATCTGGTGGATCATTGTCTCTTTATTGATGGTTCTTTTAAGGATTTTAATTTTAGTGTTGGCATGATTTTGTGTGATAATGCAGGCTCCATAACTCAATCTCGTTCGGACTTTGGACTGATTTCTGATGCTATATGCGCTGAGGCGACTGCTCTTTATCTTGTTATCTCCTAGGCAATGGAGATCAATCTTTCCAAAGTCTTGTTTATCAGCGACTGTCTTCAAGTTGTGAATTTTTTTAACGGAAGCGGAGTTAGTGTCGAACGGAGATGCAAGGATATTTTTTTGGACTGCAAATCTTTACTCTTAAGTTGTAATAATTTTAAATTAGTTTATATTAAGCGTTCAAAAAACAAACTTGCAGATAGGCTTGCACGTCGTGCTAGATTGTACTGTCTTAAGAATGTTTGGGTTTCTTTTCCTTGTTTTTTGAACAATGTGGTCAGGAGAGAACCCACCTTGAAAGTTTGTAACTCTCTTTTAAGTTAATGTAGTTAGGGTGTTTTCTTAGCAAAAAAAAAAAAAAAAAGATATTATTAATTCATTATTCCTACCAGTTGCAATTAAGTGTTGCAATTCAAAAAAAAAGTGTGGCAAAAAAGTTAACACTAGTTCTCTCTCCTACCAACAGCTAGTATATGAACTAGCATGCTAGATAGTTACGTTTGAATGATTCAAATGCTTAAAAACTACCTTTTCGCGGAATGGTTTAGCTACTGAGAGATTTATTTTTGATCTGGATTTACTGAGATTTAAAGCGCCGAATGGTTTAGCGCTGGCGCGAATGGTTCAACATTGGTCGACGTGGATCACTATCTAGGCTGCTAGATTAGCACTCCCATAAGACTTAGTAGGTAGTCCTGACTGCTAATCTAGGTGCTAGACTAGCACCCCATAAGACTTAGTCTTAACATGTGCCCAGGTATACAAGTTAACAAATGCCTCTTTTTATTTAGCTTAAAAATTCACATGTTTTTTTTAGGTACTTCAGTGATCAAACTGCATGCCAAACAGGGCTTGAGACATGCAATTGTTCGCAACTGACCGCCGGACTGCTTTTTCCGTCCATCTTCATGGCCTTCGGTAATTAATCACAATCCACCAATTGCTACTACTGGTTAGTCAATGTGTACAAAAATTGCAATCAACAACAACATTCAAGGAAAAATATCCCCAAAAATATTACCGCAACACCTCCTAATTCACGCAAAATAACTAAAATCTGTAGCAAAGTATAACAACATATACAATCGATCATTTTTCATCGTCTCCGAAAAATAATCGAATTCGGGAAGCTAAGAAACCAGTAGAATCAAGAGCCCCTTCGTCAAGAAGACTACGCTTAATATTCTTCATTTTCTCAGTGAGCTTCTCATGTTCTTCTCGGAGAATATAGTTATCTTCCTGGAGACTATGGAGACGGTATTTCTGACCTAAAGATCTCATGCTCAAAAGTAAGATTCCACCCATTGCAAAGAACTGGATAAAGCTGTCTTTTCGTTTTAGGGCATTCGCCAACAGCCCTATTTGGTTTTTAGTGGTACCTGAGGAAGAAAAAGACGCCATGGATATTGATGTTGAGTAGCAGTTTTGGAGAGACGAGGGAGATACTCGAAATGGGGAAGGAACTGTTGAGGAAGAACTGAAAGTATGGATCTGAAAACAACCAACAGTTTTGAGTATAGAGAGACAGAGAAACAATTGATTTTATCAGGTTTTTGTTCTAGCCATAAACATAACAAGAACTGCAGTTAGAGTCTTACAAGAAACATAAGCAATAAGCACAGATTTATGTAGTTTGGTTATTATGCTTTAACAAGATGTTTAGCTATATGCAAGAGAAAACTAAATAGTACCCCCCAATATCTCATCCATTCTAAAGACTACACAGAGATCAATATGATTACACCAATGCATATTATTCAGTGGATTCAGTAGTTATAATTTTGGGCATGCATTTCAGCATAAGAATCTACATGAAAGTCATGAGACATGAAGAAACAGTTGCTAAGTCTTTTTCCTGCCTCATACGAACCAATTAAAACACAATACTCGTGATTTATCAAGTTAACGTATTCCATAATCCTGCATTACTGAAATCCGAACATTGTTGAAAATCGAGAAGACAATATAATTAAGAATGCCCCAAGTAGATAATTCAACAACGAACATAGTATTTGCACATGTCATGAGTCCTATAGAGATTATAAATAACTAATTCTTCAGATGGACAGTCATGTCTAAAAATGTTGTCACTATATATGAAGTTGCAATTCTCTCTAATACATACACTTCACCAAATTAACCAATAAACATTTTCTAAAATGTTTTTGCTGATTAAGTAAACTAGTAAACCATCTTTGTAAAATTCCACCCAAATGATTGAAACCCAGAAGAAGAAAAAAAAAACAAATTTTGATGGAGAAGAGGCAGGAACAAACATTTTAGTCCATCGCAACTTCATTGTAACAATAAAACAAACAGATGGTGAACACCACAAAGCCATAACCACATATACTCCAATTGAGAAGCAAACAAATTGCCGAAATCCTTCGAGAAGCAAACAAATTTTCCAATCCAATCAAAACCCACAACTAGAATAACAACGAAAACATCAAAAAAAAAAAAAAAAAATGGAATTGATAACAGTAACGGGGATTAGAATCCTAGAAAAAAAGTCCACTGGATACAGAAAAATGAGAATGAGAAAAAGAGGAGAAATACCTGTGTTGATCTTCAATCCATGGCTTCTCCATCTTTGGTCGTCATCTTCAAAAACAATTCTTACGTTTCGTTTTTCTCTCTGGAGCGAAATCAAATGGGTCAGTCATCACGAGTTAGATCGCGAGTCAGCTGTGTAAGACATCTAACATCTGACTCGGATTGAGTCAGGTGACAAGTCAGATCCAGAGCCTGAGTCCCCGAACAAAAAAAAAAAGGGAAAAATATCGTTTGGTCCTTTTTAGTAGGTGATGCTACGTGCATTAAATTTTTTTGGCTTTACGCTTACCCATAATTATTTAAATATTTTTAAATAGACAAAAATACCCTTCCGTGTTAATTTTTTTTTTTGTAGGAGTTCTTCCGTGCTAAAAAAACAGACTTCATTCCATAAATGAAGTCCATATAAAACATATACAAACCAGACTTCATTTCTGGAATGAAGTCCATATAAAAACCTAAGAAATACAGACTTCATTTATGGAATGAAGTCCATATAAAAACTTAAGAAAAACAGACTTCATTCCCAGGAATAAAGTCCATATAAAACCTAAGAAAAACAGACTTCATTCCATAAATGAAGTCCATATAAAACATATACAACCTAAGAAATACAGACTTCATTTATGGAATGAAGTCCATATAAAAACCTAAGAAAATGACTTCATTCCCAGGAATGAAGTCCATATAAAACCTAAGAAAAATGTACTTCATTCCGCGAATGAAGTCCATAAAACCTAAGAAAACAGACTTCATTCCGTGAATGAAGTCCATATAAAAATAGACTTCATTTACGAATGAAGTCCATATAAAACATCAACACCAAAGAAGAACATCTTCATCTTCATCTTCTTCGTAAGCCGTCTTCAACACCAAAGCAGTTGAAAACAACATATCACAACATCTAGATTTGAAAAATGATCAAGAAATTATAGAGAATAGAGAAAAAGAAACATATCAAACAATAGCAACAATGATCATATTCATCGTCTACAGATCAAGAAACATATGTAACATCAAAAACAAAATCAAAAACAACAACAGCAGAAAAACGCCGCCATCGTTTTCTTTCTTCTTCTTCATCACCGCTTCAACAACAACATCAAAACTATGAAGATGACATCGTCATTACTCCGCTTCTTCTTCTTCTTCTTCATCATAGCATCATCTTCTTCTCTTCTTCTTCATCATAAAACAGCTTTCGTAAAGAAAAAGAAAAAAATAGAGAAGAAACTAGATCTAAAAACATTAGAGAGAGAAAGTAAATCAGAATGATTTATTCTCTCCTACTTTTGACTATATATATGGTCCTTATCCAAAGGGTATTTCACACTACAGGGATGACATTTACATCATCCATGACATCAAAGATAGGACCAAATGATAATTTTTAGGACCAAACTATAATTTATATTACCAAATAGGACCAAACAGACAATTGACTGGGTCAATTGGACTAGACTCTCTCTAATATATTATTCCTAGGACCAATTGGTATTTCCTACAAAAAAAAACAGCTTGTAAAAGCGCATTTAGATAGCCTCGTTTAATTGGGGGGCCCTGAAAACAATTACGGGCCATGACCAATTTATACTCGCACCAAAAACTTTAAGGGGGTTCCAAAAGGTTATGAAAATACCATTCTACCCTTACTACTATTAACCCTAAACGTAAGGCCCCAATTCATTTTCTAAAACCAAAATCAGTTTACTCTCCCTCTCCCTTCCTCTCCCACCCGAGTTCTCTATTCCTCCACCCATTGACAACCCATTTTTTTTTCTTCGTCGATTCATCGTCAGAATCGCCGACATCTGAAAAACTTTAATCGACGATTAACTTCTTCTACAAACATGGCTCAACCAATTAGTACAAAGAAAAAATTTGCTAACCCTAAATTGGTAGATAAACCCAAATCAAGATTAATCTCAAAACCAAGGTTGCAAAGATCAATCGGAAGAATTAAAAGGGAAATGGCGCCGATTAGAAAGTAAGTGAACTAATACCCACCTCTTTTTGATGTTTTCTTGAGTTTTGATTGTGAAATTGAGGTCTGGAACCTATTTTTTGAAATTCACAGTTAATGGGTCGTTACTCTGTGTTTTATTAAACCCCAACGATTCTTCATATGCATGTTAAATGTATGAAAAATCATTACGCTATGTGATGTTTAATTTAACGACCCTAATTCTGCTACTACAATTTTTTTGCCATTGATTTGGGTCGTTACCTCTGTAATCAAATCTATTGACGACCCTAATGTTGCTAAGAACAGACTCTCTGTCATAAAAAATTGGAAGTGTCGTCAACATATATATTCGAGTCGTTATTGGACTCTTATGGTTTGGATTAGAGTCGTTACTGTTATTTGACGACCCTAGTTGCAAAAAAAAAATACTCAGTGTCCAAAATATTGATAGGGTCGTCACATTATTTGTTAGAGTCGTCATGTTTTCTATTTGGGTCGTTTGTGTTTTAAGGAATATGGTGACGACCCTTGTTCTGATAGCATGAAATACTTAAATTATTTGTTGTTTTTTTGTGTATGTTACCATTGTAGTAAAAAGAAAGACACGCAACACATGCCCAGTCCTCCTAGCAGACCTCCCCGACACACCAAATACTTGAATGCCGGTCCATTACGAGGAAAAAAGCCGAATGAGGTACCCTTGTCTATCAACGAACCAAGAAACCCAGATAATGATTCGTCGGATTTGTCACCTTCTTCCGTAACTGGTTTTACGATTGGATTTTCCCCAAATTCAACCAGTTACGGTTGGTCACGAGCAAAATTGCAACCGTAAGTTCTTCTGAAAATTCAAAAGTTTTGATTTTGTTATGTACTTTAGATAATTTTGAGCGAGAAAAAGCTAATGGGAACTAATTTAGAAGTATACTTAGGGTCACCGAATCACTCATTTTGGTTGAGTGAATCAAAATCTAGGGTTTCACAAATATCACATAAGTTTTCTTTTCCTTCTCCTCTAAACTTTTTTTTTATAACTCTAGAAATCTGATTTTAGAGTTATAATAAGTGAAAATTAATTATCAACACTAATCTTGATTATTAACAATAAGGGCTAATTAGTGATTTTCAGATTTTCTTTGATAAGGGGCACTTGAATTTCCTTGTAATGACCCTTTTTTGTCTTATTAGGTTGCCGCCCCTCTACCATTTCTTGCCGCCCTATACCAAGATTCTTGCCGCCCTATACCAAGATTGTTAAGAAAAGTGTTTTGTAGGAATTCAAGTCTATGGTATCTACCTTTTTTTTTGTAGAAGATTGAAAAACGGTAATTTAATATATATATATATATATATATTTTAAAAAAAAAATTAAAAAAAAATTAGGTAATTCAACTAACTTTCTTTCTTTCAACCACACCACGTTCGACTGGTATCAATTATCAATGGCAACAGTCTTGTCATTATCAAATCGAACATGTCTTAGCTAGTTTTTCAAATAATTGTGTTACTGTTCAAGACCTGACAGAGGAAACTACTTTCAACCATAAATTTGATGATGAATAGGTCGGACTTGGAATCTGAAAAGTAAATGCATCTTACTCTATCAACATGACACTTGACACCACAGCAGCAATAGTTGATACAGAAATGCAATAATGTTTTAGATGAGTGTCTGTGTGGTTCTTATCAAACTCAAGTGAAGGATTTATGCTTGAGGCCTTTAGTCGAGTTTTGTGATTGTAGTTGCTAAAAATATAACAACCACACCCGATAAAACCTAACACCTAAGATAAATATCTACCAACAAGTGAGGAGCAAAGTGCATCAAAGTAAACATGAACACAAGGGTTTTTTACGTGGTTCGGCCATTAATGAAGCCTACATCCACGGATTTCACTATGATCGGAAGTGTTACATACAAGCTCCATTAAAGGGAATAGGGTTGTTCTTAAGTTCTAGGTTGTGGGAAGAAGAAGTCGGATCCCCACAAACATCTCTCTCTTTCCCTTATAAAGGGGTAGGAACATACGCGAGTTACAATAATGCCCTTAGGGCTGACTAGTTAGGATAAGAGCTAGCAAAGTGGAACTATTTCCTATACAATGTTGTATCTAACCAATGATACTTGTTATCTAATCTTTGGACACGTGTTCCTTGTATATTTTGCTCCTACATTTATGCCCCTTTTCTTGAGGTTTGATCGAGAGAGCAATCCTTAAGAAAATCCTTGGATCGTGCGTCTGCGTTGTTATTGCTTTTGCTTCAGGCCTTGGCTTACTGGTTCTCTGTGTTATCCAAATTGGTTGTCAGTGGAATGTCGACTTGTAGTGACTCGGGTTTTTCGTCAGCCTGCTAGTTGTTGAACATGGGCTTCCTAGTAGCACCCTCATGGCTAGGCGCTTCACTTGTTTTTTAGTCCGATCTTGTTGTACTTCTCGATTGGTTCATAGGTTTAATTTGTACTCGATGTCGTGTTCTTATCTCCTCTACACTCGGCTCGGCTTTTCTCGAACATTCTGGCGAGTTCGAACTGCACTTTGTTATAGATGATCGGCTCGGAGTCAAGTGTCTCGTCTTGTAAGAATTATTCACTTTCGATTATTTGAAATTCTTGGGTATACGTGCCTCGATTTAGGCTTGTATCTCGTCTTGTAATAGTTCTCTTTGGACATTACCTTAATACTTGTTCAAGATGGTATGCGGGCGTCTCTTCGGGTTGAATTAAATCGGTGAATCACGAGAGGATCCATGATTCAAAAATACTATTCAACTATGTCTAACTTTGGTGATAAGCTTTCTTGGTCAGCGACTATCGCTCAATGTTGCGTTCTTGTTAGGAAATTCTGATGTTAATTCGCTTCTTCTCGGTTTTAATGGGCTTCCTTTTCCTTTTTGAATCTGGTGGTGTCTGCCCCTGTTGTGGGTCCTTTGTTTGGGCAAGTTGATAACTTGGCTACTGAATGGTGCGTCGGCTGTACTTTATGAGATTTATGGCTTTTCATTGTTCTTTGGGAGGAACCGAAAGCGGAAGAATACAAAATGCGTTCGCGATGCATACTTGCCCCTATTCTTGTGCGAAGTTTCAAAGCAATTCTTGGTTCAGAGGTTCTTTTGTTGTCGTCGTGTGTCTTGACATCCCTTGTAACTCGCGCCATCGGGGTGTATTTTCTAACAATTGTGAATTGGATCGTGACCTCTCCTCGAACTATCAATTTCCCTTGGTAATCACCGCTTGCTTTGGATTGCTAGTCTTTTACCCGAAGCATATGTGAACCGTTCCCGAACTGGTTAGGCTCTTGATGATCTGGTCATGCGCTCATCGTCTTCAAAGTTGTTGTGTTTCTCCTTGGTGGTCAATGCTCAAGCTTTGTCTTAGTTCGGTTGGCATCGGTGCTTGACGAATCACGGTTGGAGCTCTCTAGACGAATACGAAAATTGCTGCTCATGAAGAGGTGGTAATCGCACTAACTCACGACTATTTAAGATTCGGATTCAAAATTCGATCAATTCTGAACGTAAACATTTCAAAGGTTAGATGAGGGCTATATGAGGGCGTAAAAGCGGTTGGGTCTGTCATAATCGGAGGTGTTACCGAATAATCGAGATGTTGTTCACTAAGCATGCTCATGGTATAAATTAACAAAACAATTTTCATCTACAACAGAAGACACCTATAAAAGATACTCAAGTTAACTACATGGCATGTCGAGTTTCCGAATATCCGAGTTCGCCTTAGTCATTGTGATTACGCAAATGAATAACCACTGAAATGCACATAATAGACAGTTTCTCGAAATAGATGATACTTAGCTGTCTTGTGAACCAGCTGACGATCTTGGTGTCCTCGATCTGCTTCAACTGAATGAAGGTTTTCTCTCGCCGCTCCTCCAAAACACTTTTCTTGTAGTGTTGCGACTGTCCATTGTTGTTGAAGGGATGCACAAAAGGAATAACATCTGCACCTTCCTAGTACGCGTACTTGCCCCCTATTCGTTTATGAGTCTCGAGACAACGATTGTGCCCTCTAGTATAGCCTCCCCGCGATATTTAGCTCGATTTGTGTTACCTCTTTGCATAGTTTGGATTTCCCTCGCCGTTCCTATTAGTGCTTGTAATTTTTCAAATAAAAACACATTATCATTTACACACTTTTACGATTTTCTAACATTAATTGCATCCGTTGTGTTTTCCGATGAGTCTCAATGATAAGTACCAATAGAAAATGTCTAAAGTTGAAGACATAAGAGTAAGAAAGCTTCCCTCTTGCGGTGGCCGTGTTTACTCAAGGGCAGACCTCATTATTTGATGACTTGCGAACTTCGGCGTATGCACGCTACTCAAGTTTCATACGGCGATGACTTTGATAGGTCGGGTCGTACGCCATTGTGTTGCCCACGATACCTAGACATACATCTCGTGCCTGTGGGTGACCTCATCGGTCTTTTTCAAATGAACCATTCAAGTACCACCTGCCCTTGACGAGTTAAGTCCACCGCCAAAGTTATGCATGACCATTCATAGTCTTAGCGCATACGTTTTCCTGTCATACTAATCATTTCAACATAGGCATTAGTTAATATTCCATATCTGTCGAACACACTCAACAGGGAGGGTCATCGGGCCCAATGCCATGTCCCGATTGAGGTATCTCATCACCGTCATTTTAATCTAGTGGTAGGGTACTTGGTCATTCCTAAATTCTATTGGCCCGATACCCCAAGGAGTTATCAATTAACTGCCTTGGGCAAGTGATTTCGGCCACTTGCGATGGGAGCAATGTTGTATGCTCGATTGTATCGAGTACTCGTGCCTCGACAATCGGCCACACGGCTTCCAACCACGAGGCCCTTAGACTACCTCGGCACTTCTGCACACCCGCCATCGCCCCGAGTTCGAATAGTCCAAGTGTTAGTGTAAGTCGCCCGACTTGCACAATGCCATCGCCCGGGTTCGAAACGACCATTAGACGCATAGCTCTGGCTCCATCCGAGGCCTTAGATCACCTCGGACCGTTCCGTTTGACGACCCGAGTACGAAATGACCCGTGTTAATTTCATCACATTAACAACCCAAAGGCGTCCCCGAAGTTATTTAGTCACCAAAACATTTAAATCGGTTCAAAACGGAACCCAAAACATTTAAATCGGTTCAAAACATTTCATAGAAGCGTTTTCTACAAACGAGGTATAGCATGTTATACGATGAAAAGAATTTGACTTGTGTATAACGACACACACATGCTAAGTTACGCGTGTGCAACTCTATAAGGCTAAGCATTCAAAAATACGAATTCGAGACTTGAAAACCATATTTGCATCATCATTCAATTAATTTCACTACTTGGATAGAATTTAGGAGATGAAAACACTTAGCTCTTTTGTTTTCATGGTAAGAGAATCGATTGCAATGCTCGAATCAAATTCGCTACGCCCGAGGTTCCCTGTTGGATTAGCCACGTGGTTTCAACCGATGCACAAATTGGTGAGCCTTGCAAGGCGGAATCGGTAATGTGATCGATCGATATCTCGTTAGTCCTTGCTTTGTCGAGATGACCGATTGTCGCTCATAGTCCGACCGGCATATCTAGAGAACTTTGCGGACTTAAGCGAAATCGGATTATTCCCGTGTATTCATTTGTGTACATTCTACAGGCGATTAGAGTCTCCTCATCGACCTTCCAAATTTCCTGTGGATCCAAAATAAAGTAAGTAACTGATGTCATTTATAGGTGACTGAGATCATAAGACAGCATTTCAAGTTTAAGCAGACCGTGTTAGGCATCATTTAGGATATCGTGCAAGTGTGTTAAAAGCCTATATGTTATGTATTCTTTATCATGTTCAAAAAAGCATGTTAATAACGTTTTTGAATGCTTGACAAGGCATGAAGGTGCGTGTGACATTGATATAGTAAGCTGCTTGCAAAATTCTTGAATTCACTTTAATGAGTTCTCATGGCTTGGGAGCATTCATTAGAGTACATCATATATGCGATATTCAAATGGAATCAAGAGTTTAGAGAAGGTATGTCTCCCAATCTGCTATTTCAGATGAGTTTTAAAGGACTGAGGACAAGAGATGGCTTATGCAGTCCGTTGACTTGTCTTGTGACTCTTTTCCATAGCTACCCCGAATTCTCCCGATGCAGGTTGGCCGAGATGGTTGACCGAAGTAATCGTCCGTAACAGAATCTTCCGAGATGATTTCACTGAAGGGTCAATTTACAATTAAGGAGGTTTAATTCTCAGCATCTCTTTTCTGCAGAAACCAATCCATTAAGTGAGTATCCCGAGCAAAACACGAACCAAATTGCATATTCGAAATACAATCAACAGAGGTATTACTAACAACAAGATTCATTTTCCCAAAATTTGTCCAAGTAGTTGGGTACTTTAAGGCTTTCAAAATAATTTAAGTCGGGCCGGTTTCGAAATATTTGATCTGGGGGATTCACTAGCGCTTGGGTGTTATACATATTACAGAACGAATCCCATTGTTATGTCCGATGTCTTGAATTAACAAGTGTTTGGGAAAGGTGATACTTAGCTTCCGATGGCTGGCCTCGCACTCCCATAAGTGACAGTTCTTGACACTCCCTTTCGTTAGAGCGAGTAAGTGTTGCCGCAATGCGTTGTTATGCTAGGAGTTCAACACCCATCCGCCGCGTGGCTGCCGAGCATGATTCTAGTAGGTTCTCCGGCATTGAGTATCATGTTGACGGAAATGGAATCTTGAGCCTTCCCGAGAAAATAACATCCGAGCTAAAGGTTGTACGCAGGAGTCGAAGAAATGATTTTGGTGCGAGACAGATGATCCAAAGTGATTATTCATACATTATCTTCGAGCCGATTTTCCCTGAGGTTCAATATTCAAATAAAGAAATTTCAATTCCTTCATCATTTTATTGCAATCTGATCCGCGCTTCTGAGGTGGCTTGGTCAAAGAGGATTGTTTCGCCTTTATGAGCAAGGCTGCTCCTCCTTTGGCGTCTACGTCATCGCCCAACAATAAATCCAGTGCGCGCAAAAATCCTTTTGCTTCTCAACTGGTTCTCCGGATTGGATTTATGCACCTGCGACTTTCAGTTCAAATGAGTAATGTTTGTAAAAATTAAATGGCCCCTCGCAAATGTCATTGTTGTAGATATTCTAGCTTATATTTCGTTCTAACAACACAGGAGTATCAAGAACAAGGTAAACGGCATGTTCAAGTAGACTGAGATTACATTTAAGAATTAAGCACGGTGAAGGTTCATGTGACGAATCTAAGCAATCATATTGCTATGTTATTAAGAAATCCAATGCAATTTCAGGTTCGATGGGGTGGTAATGAAAGGCTGGAATTCATAGCGGATAAACATGGGTCAACATCGGTTGGTCTCTTCCCAAACTATATAGCGAGACATCATCGTTTCCCAAAATATTTCTCATACTTCTCGTTCGGTGCTGTCTTACAGTGACTAGATACCAAGTCAAGCTTGAAAACTTGAAATTCATAGCTACAGGCAGTAAAAGTAATCATGTTTGCGTGTCAAACGTATCAGACTTACTCTCTCGAATCTTGAAACAAAACTACTCATGCTTTCTTAAGTGGGTTGCACTTAACTAAGCCAATAACTCTTATATGAATAGGTTCTAAATAGCAGTCATTGTTATAACTTGTAAAATCAGAGATAAGGGATTAAGAGTATTCCCTGTTATAGAGGAATGGCCCGATGGGGATGGGTTCTTTCGGAACGATCCGACTCAACTTTCCCGAGCTGTGTGGCCGAAGCGAGTGTTGTAATCTTCCCGAGTTCTTTGAATCGAGATGATCCTCAAGCGATTTGCCTTGTCCGATCTGATTCATCTGTCCCCGATATGGGATGAACTGACCCAGATAAGCTTGCATATAAATGGAATTGGCCCGATGTAGCTAGGTCCGATTCATTGCTCCGGTATCCGTCCCGATTTGACTTGGCACGAGATGATTTTGATCTCGAGTAAGTTAACCGATTCGCCTCGATGTGGAATTACACGAGGCTAAGTTGCTGCAATCCCCATTGATGCTATGAACAGACTTGGTCGAGTTGAGATGTGCCGATGAGCCCAGAAATGGCCCGGACCCTAGATTGATGCTATGACTCGACATGGTTAAAACAACCAAAGTTTGATTGAGGCCGTAACGTTTGGTCCCGATGATGATCTCTTAAAAGATTATCTTGATTATGATCCCACAATTTTAATCGCTTAAAAGAGCAAAATTCGATGAAGCCTTGAATTTGACTCGGTGATCGAGCACGAGATGCTTTCTTTGGAGTAGTCGAACCCGATCTTTGATTGCCACTCGTACGATCAATTCATCCGAGGTGAAAATTGACGAGATGGTGATGAGCTACGTCCAAACTCAAAGTTCTCGCACTCCATGCAAGTCCAAAAGCTGTTGCTTCGTCTGCTTGAGTTGGCAAAGGCGAATTTAGTGTATTGGGAAGATTGAAACACTGTGATAAATTGATCCGAGCTCGGTCCCACTGTGGAAGTTTTATCCGAGACGATTTCCTTTGAAATCGAGTTGAGATCCGATTAATTTGATGGTGGTTTCACAAATTTCATCTTCCCGTAATTCCATGATGAAGACTAGGGATGAAATCCACATCCACGGCTAAGAGAGTCGTTGCACCAACAAATCAATTGAGTGAATAGCAGAAGAGCAACCGTATCATTCGAATCAAGACATAGAAACCTCGACATTGAAACGAATCGGAAGTTCCCCAAACTCAATAATTCCAAAATAGCTTGGATGGGTTTTACTAAACGTGATCTATTAACTGTAAATACCCGATTAAAACTGAAATCGATTTAAGATTTCGAAAGAAAATTCAATTTTTGTTCAAGAACAAAACCCCAGTTTTCATAGGAAAGCGTTTTGGAAAACCTTTTAACTTGAAATTCCAAATCTCAATGTTTAAGGACAAATAAAGAGAAGATCAGGAAGAAGATTGTTCCTGTTTAGATTTATTATTCGATGAACTTCGATTTTGTTGAAATTCTCTCCATGCTCGTATCTGGTTTTGCACGCAGAACCTCCAATATTTTCTCCTCTCCATCTTGTCGCCCGTTTGTTGTCTGAAGATAACTCTCTCTAGATGAAGTTCCATATTTAACCTTTACACTTCAGTACACTTCAGTCTCCGCAGTTGATAGATCGGTAATCACTTCACTGACACTGCTTCAAAACTAAAAGCTACACAAGACTCTCGGTCCCCTTAGTCGGCGCCAGAATGTAGTTGCTAAAAATATAACAACCACACCCGATAAAACCTAACACCTAAGATAAAGATCTACCAACAAGTGAGGAGCAAAGTGCATCAAAGTAAACATGAACACAAGGGTTTTTTACGTGGTTCGGCCATTAATGAAGCCTACATCCACGGATTTCACTATGATCGGAAGTGTTACATACAAGCTCCATTAAAGGGAATAGGGTTGTTCTTAAGTTCTAGGTTGTGGGAAGAAGAAGTCGGATCCCCACAAACATCTCTCTCTTTCCCTTATAAAGGGGTAGGAACATACGCGAGTTACAATAATGCCCTTAGGGCTGACTAGTTAGGATAAGAGCCAGCAAAGTGGAACTATTTCCTATACAATGTTGTATCTAACCAATGATACTTCTTATCTAATCTTTGGACACGTGTTCCTTGTATATTTTGCTCCTACAGTGATTATCATTTATATCACAAGAGTATGAGGTGTTGGTTTGGTGACTTTGGAGACTAGTTTCTTAACAATTTCATGCCTCGTTGATTTGTTCAATCTGGCTTCGATAGACGGATTATTCGACAGATTTAGCTCTGGAGAGATAAAATTGCATTGCGAATTCACAGCAATCATTATTGTCCCAACTACCAATTTTCATTTATCGTTATTTGGGGTTCCTTAGCATGAGTCTAGACATAAAAACGTTTAATATATGTCTCCGGCATGGGTGTAGTTTAGGTGTAATGTGCGTCGCTTAATTAAGAACCCGATGGAGCCTATTACGTACTAAAGATCTGGTACGCGTAGCTGGGTACGGGACTAATATAAGATAACTAACTAGCACCTTTGAATATTGGCTTCTTCCAATGAGCCAACTCATTTTATATGGTTATTCAATCTGTTTTATCTTAGCAGGGGTGAGTTGAAACTCATTATTGCTTTTGATCATATCTCTCTATAAATCATTTGTTGAAGCAACATAATATATCATTTATCATCGAAAACAAAGTACAAAAATTGAAATTATTAGACTCTCATTGTTCTTCAACTGTTAGATTGCACTGGAAAATGAGTTACCCGCATCCTTTTCGATCCTGATGCACGTCTTTAATGGAGTATATGATATTGCAGTGACATGGTAAACTAGACCAGTACATATCTTTACATTCTTCAGTAGCCTAATTTGAATCCTGTAAAAATCACAAGATTATATATAGCATTATCAGATTTTCCGGAAAACATTACAAATATATTAGAATTGAAAATAAAAGGAGAGAATGAGAAGATGCACCTATTATTTGTGTTGATTGATACTTGTGTGGGTATTCAACGGATGGTCGCTTTTCAGATTTTCGCAACCCTCTATGTTCAATTTCGTGAGAGAAGAAGACCATGAACGTAAATCTGGTATAGATGTCAACTTACCGCAGTCTTTGATAGATACTATCCCAAGGCAAGGGAAGGAATTATCAGGTGGCGGGGGAGGTGAAGACCATTCTTCTAAATTTTCCAAGTTCCAGATGAACAACTTAGTTAACGAAGGGAATGATGCTCTTGTTGTTCTAGCACAACCTTTGCTTTCTTCTTCTTCTTGCTGGTAGTAAAACTCCTTACCTAAACACTTGACTGAATTCATTCCATCAATCGCAAGAATCTGAAGACACGGGAGTTGACCTAGGCCCACTAATTTTCCACAATTCTTGCAGTCTTCAAACTCCAATTCCACTAAATTAGGAAGACAAGAAGACGATCCCATCCACTTCGGAAGCTTTAAACCGGGGAAACTCTTAATCCACAATTCCTCCAAATTAGGGTTAGGTTGGAGACCTTCCAACACCAAAACAGAATTATCAACAACCGCTTCTTCTTCTTCTTGGGAATTCTTCCACTGTAAAACCAATCTTTGAATGTTTTGCTTGTCTTTTAGTTTTGCCTTCTCTGCCTCTATTTTACCACCTCTCACACTCTCTAGATTTCCAATCCGAAGGGAGTTTAGATCTGCTAATTTTGGATATTGGAGACGTCTTCTTCTTTATTCACGATAAAAGGATCTAAATCTTCGAGACGAGTTAGCTTTTCAATACCTCTGGGCATTCTTACATGACTTGTCTCTCCCGAGTAGTACATAATTCTCAATTCCACCCAATTCTTAATGTCTTCTGGAAACTGACAATTTTCCCCAAAGTTCACAAACGTTAATTTACAAATGTTGCTAGTCAAAGACTCGGGCAATTCTGTTATTTCACTACCATACA
Source organism: Papaver armeniacum (assembly GCA_023531295.1). NCBI lineage: Eukaryota > Viridiplantae > Streptophyta > Magnoliopsida > Ranunculales > Papaveraceae > Papaver > Papaver armeniacum. Next base: position 206,747 of record JAJJWW010016868.1, on the reverse strand, counting down.
AATTAAGTGACCTTAATTGTGTCAGAGCTCCAAAGTTACGAGGCAGAGATTTTAATCGGGAACAATATCTGAGGTCGAACATGGTTAAATTATGAAGGAGAGAGATTGAATCGGGTAACTCTGAGATTTTCGTATCCGAAATTTCAAGGGACGATAGACTCTGGAGATGCCCAATATTTTTTGGCAAGACAGTAATACCCTCACAATAATTGATTTTTAAAGCCTTCAACCTGGTTAGCGTGGTGACGGAATCAGGTAAAACTGTGGCGTCTGATTCAGAGAGATTTAGATATCGCAAATTAATCAAAGAACCAATTCCGTTGAGAATATTTTGAACATTTTTGGATCCATAAAGGTCGAGAGTTTGCAGATTGTAGAGTTGATTAATGGACACGGCATGAACATCTTCGAGATTAAAAAAACTGAGGTCAAGGTACCTCATATGCTTAAACTTCAAAGTGGAAGATATAGTTTTCGGACTTCTATTAGGGACTCCATATAGCCGATGTATTACACGAAGACGCTTGTTACATCTGGGCATTCTTACGTGACTTGTCTCTCCCCAGTACTCCAGCCATCTCAATTCCACCCAATTTTTAATGTCTTCGGGTAACTTACACTTTTCCCCAAACTGCACAAACTCTAATTTACAGATGTTGCTAGTCAAAGACTCTGGCAATTCTGTTATTCCAGTACCAGACAAATCAAGTGACCTTAGTTGTGTCAGAGCTCCAAAGTTACGAGGCAGCGATTTTAAGTAAGAACAAAATCTGAAGTCAAAATCCGTTAAATTGTAGAGGAGAGAGATTGAATCGGGTAACTCTGAGATTTTTGTACCCAAAATTTCAAGGGACGACAGACTCTGGAGATGCCCAATATTTTCCGGCAAGACAGTAATGCCCTCACAATTATTGATTTTTAAACCCTTCAACCTGGTTAGCGTGGTGACGGAATCAGGTAAAACTGTGGCGTCTGACATAGAGATATGTATATATCGCAAATTAATCAAAGAACCAATTCCGTGGAGAATATTTTGAACATTTTTGCATCCACGAAGCAAGAGAGTTTGCAGATTGTAGAGTTGGTTAATGGACACGGCATGAACATCTTCGAGATTAAAAAAACTGAGGTCAAGGTACCTCATATGCTTAAACTTCAAAGTGGAAGATATAGTTTTCGGACTTCTATTAGGGACTCCATATAGCCGATGTATTACACGAAGACGCTTGTTACTCTGCGGACTCGGGAAAACAAAACCTTCTTCTTGGAAAAGAATTGTCCGCAATCGTGTTGCATTTTTTAATACGTCAAATTCTTCTTCTTGTGGTATCCCTTCCATGATTAACCGTAGCCGACGAATTTGAGACACATCATTTTTCATTTCACCTGTCTTCATAATCGTGACTTCATGACTGCCAACGACGCTCAAGGCAAGATCATGTACAAGATCATGCATTTTGAACGATAAAATGTCACCTGATAAGAAATCCCTTACCACATCTTGAAAGAAAGACCTAGACAACAAACTAAGGAAGTAATCATTACCAATATCTTCAAGTGAATTTTGATTTCCTCCATTAGATGGCGGATGGACGAATCCCTCGGCCATCCACAATCGAATCAATGTTTCTCTATTATATTCCCAATCTTTGGAAATAAACAACAATACGAAAACACTGTTTCAAATGGGATGGTAAAATATCGTAACTCAATTTCAAAACTGGTATGATTCCCCCACTATGATTTTCTGGTGTTTCTAAGCTTTTGTTGTCTCTAATTGACAACCACTGCCTCTCCTCGCTCTGTGAGTGCATAAGACAACCAAAGAAGTTTGCAACAAGCGGCAAACCTCCACATTTTTTTGCTATTTGCTTTCCTATAATTTCCATATTTGTATTCTCAGACGCCCCGCCGGGAGAAAAAGCTTTGTTCTTCATGATAGACCAACACTCCGCTTCAGATAATACATTTAGATTGTAAGGAGGAATTAAACCTTGCACCACCGACGCAACTGTTTGGCTGCGTGTAGTGACTATAATTTTACTACCAACGGAGCCGACATCTAGGACACTCTTAAGTTTATTCCATTCCATGGGATCTTCATTCCATAAGTCATCTAGAACTAGCAAATATTTTTTTCCTTGTAAGTTTTCTCTAACTTTTAGTACTAGTACATCAGTATTTGAGAAATCCTGGCATCCAGAACCAGTGGCTGACTCCATAATGTTTTTTAAGATTTTAAACACATCGAAGTCATCTGAAATACAAACCCACATTTTTTTGTCGAAATATCTTTCTACTGATTTATCACCGTAAATAGATTGTGCTAGGCTGGTCTTTCCAAGTCCCCCCATACCAACTATGGATATGACGGAGACATTTTCATGTATATTAGAATTTACAGAAGAAGAAGAAGTTGATGGTAAAGATGATGACGAAGACACGCTCATCGTTGTTAACAGCTTAACTATCTTTGATTTATCTGCTTCTCTACCTACAAATTTTGAAATGTCTCCAAAAAATGAAGTAGTTAGCCGATTATTATTATGTTGCTCGTATCCACCGGTGCTAGTACTACTACTTGTAGTTTGAAACTGAAATCTTTCCATACCGGTTGCTATTTGATTAAACTGTTTATTGACGCCTTTGATTCTATGTGCCATTTTGAAACGAAAGGCAACTTGATTGGAGGATGAGAAGAAGTCTTTTACCTTGCTGTTCCTATGATCAGATCGGCGCACAGCTTCGTAAGAAAATTCATCGAGAAGATCATCAGCATCATAAGAAACTTGTTTGAGCCTTTTTAACCAAAGTGAAACCGCAGCATCGTTCACCTGCTTGGTCTCTGCGTCGGATGTTTTAGCCTGAATAAGCTCCAATGTCTGTTTAAGCATTTTCAGGTCATCCTTGACACCCCAAGCAAGACTAATCTCATTTCCAAGTAGAGTAACCAGTTTTTTTAACATTTCAGATGCACCACTAGTAAGAACACCCTCCAACGCCATTATGAATTGATATTAAACAGATTAGGATTTTTTTTTTTTTTTTTTTTTTTTTTTTTTGAGGAACAAGGTTACTATTTTACAGAAGAGCAAGAGTGCTACAAGATTGAGATTGGACTGGCTATATGATGATTAATGGAGAATCGCAAAGAGAGATTAAAACGCAGGATCTTAAGAAAAGTGTTTGTTGGAATGTGTTATCAGAGTATGTGGTGGTATCTATCTATTTGTAGAAGACTGAAAACATTATCAACAGGAGATGCAATAATGTATTCGAAGAGTGTGGGTGGTTCTTCTTACCAATCTGTTTTACTGCCTCGTCGTCTGTTTCTTTAAGAATAGTTACTTTGTGTGCTTTTGGTCGTACCCTACTGGTCTCTTTTATGGAAGGCAAGAGTCTTGTCATTCGTCATGCCAGTGATGTCTAATCTGGCAAGAAGATAAGAGATGTCTAGCATAAGAAATTCGAGTCATTTGTAAATTCAGAGCTAGCATCTGAATTTTGCAAGCTAGTGGGCAGTATTTATGTTATTCATGGAATTATAAAGATAAATGACCGAGTGATACTATACTTGCCATTTGTAAATTTTCACCTTTCCGGTTTTACTTCATTCAGCCTGCACCATAAAAACAAAAAAAATATTGAACCTCTTCTCAGATAGCTTAGCTGCAATGATCCAGTCACTAATAAGTTTCTGGCTAGTAGCTTTAAACTAAATTTCTATTACATAAGCTTAATTAGAAAGTAAGGACCCGATTATTAGTGAATGCTCACCAGTATATAGTTAATTAATCCTAGATGGTTGTAATTTATTCTTGTTGATTTGAGATAATTGTGCAATTCATCATAATCTTGTACCGCACTATGTGAATGCATTTGAATGAGACAGGTCTTAGCTAGTTTTTCCTTCAAATAATTGTGCCATACTGTTCAAGACCTGACAGCGGAAACTACTTTCAAGTTTCGACCATAAGTTTGATTTGAGGATGAATAGAATAGGTGGTGAGGTCGGAATTGGAATCTCAAAAGCAAATATATGGGTGGTGTGGTTGGAGTTGAACCATAACAAGATAAGACGACGATAATGCGAAATCCTGAAATGTGGAAGTATGCTATGAATTAATGTGCATACATAGAAAAGATGATGAAGTATCAGATCACTTTGTACGTAATTGGCATCTTACTTTATGAATAATTATTCAACCAACAGGCATGAAAAATCCACAGAATACAGTACAGAAGTGACATCTCTTAGGCGACCCGGGTCAATCCTTCTATTGTTCTGCATACCCTTTTGGGGTACTTTTCTTTGATTGACTACTGCAGGGACGTTTTCGTGGATCATCCCCCGATCTCTATTTTGTACCGCAAAATTGGCTTCGTCCTGCTGATTCTCTAGCTCCGCGCTTTGGAGGATCTTCTCTCTTAATTGCTGGTTCTCCTGGGCTAGTAAGGCCACCGCGTCCGCGTATGTCTGCTGATTCCTTTTTAGCTCTTCTAATTGTGCCAATATCTGCGCAGACTGGTTTGATTCCTGATTTGTTCCTATTTGTATTTGAGCTTGTCCCTCGGGGGCTGCGGTGTTGACTTCCTCTACTAGCCGCCTATCCGGCTCGGTCAATCCGTAGGATCTTGCGTGCAGTGGTGTGTTACGTTCATCAGTCTGTGGCATCCCGTAGAGGTTGCAGATGCTTTACCGCTCACGCTTCTCGAGGTTCAAGCGGTAGGGTTGTAGCCGTCACTTTGGAGGCGATCACTCGAGAGGTTCCTTCGTTAGGTGTAGCGACTTTTTCCGCGCGACTTTCTTTGCTTCCATTGCAATGATGTTCGCATCCGAAAGGAATGTGCTTTCTGCACCATTCGCGTCTTGTCCCATTTGTGTGTCCGTGCCCTTTTGTTTGCTCCTCGTCACTACTGGCGTAGTCCTAGGTGCCTCTTTTGAAGGTACCTTTGTCTTCTCGGCATCTTTGTTCCTTTCCATTGTAATATTCTGCACAGAGAGCATGGAGGTAAACCGGGACAAAAAATCCACGGGTTAGTTGTTAGTTCCAACCTGATTTCATAAGCTCGATTTCTAGTGGCAGTATGTGTGCTCAAGCTGTTAATTTGGTGAACAATACGAAAAACATAGATGGGTGCGGTTTAGTCGGGATAAAGTCCAAATCTATTGGTAGAAATTGTGTTTGAAATATCAGTTAAAACCCAGATCTGTTGGTTTAAGGGTTACACAGTGCCCAGATCTGTTGGTAGAAAACATAATAGACATAAATATGTGCGAAAAGTAGTTCGAAAACATAGATCTGTTTGTGTTTTTAAGTAAAATTTTTGAGGTAGAGGCTGTGAAGTCACAGGAAAAGATAAATCTTTTTTAATGACAAGGTCCCTGTTTCTAGCGCCAAATTGTGAACACGGAAATCATTGCATGATCCGCGTGATCACAAACAATCTTAATATGAATTGAATACGTGCATTAACGTGAGAGTAGAGTGTAATGAGCCTAGGTAGATGATGATTCATGGATTCCAAACCTATCGGGTTTGTCATGATCTCGGCATCATCCCCAAAGTGATAGATCTGAGGCATCAACACATAAATGAAACCATACAAATGCGAAAGGTAAAGGAGACGATGATTTACGTGGTTCGGCACTAAGGCCTACATCCACGGATCTGGAGGTATTCACTATAAAGTAAACGTTTACAAAAGTAAATGGAGGAGGACGATGATTTGCGCGGTCTATGGAGAGATTCTCCATAAACACATACTTACTTCTCACTATTCTCTCTCCTATTCTTTAGTTCTACCCTCCACCCCCTTTTCTGGGGAAGGGGTGTTCATATATATAGCTAAATTACATGGGTCCACTGACAAAGAGTTGTTGAGACCTTATCCTCTTGTGTTCTGTGCATGGTCCGCGGACTTGCCTATCACTCCGCGGCTTCTACCATGCCCAAGCTCATTACGCTGACCTACCCTCGCTTTCTTCGTGGGACGCCTGACACGTGCCCTCTGAGCAGCTTTAAATGCGGGTGGTTGGGACTGCCCAGTCCGTGCCAGGCGGTGTCAGTCCTCCCTTGTCACGTCTGTGTCAGTTGGACTCTCCCCAACCGTTGATTTCATCTTACCTCGTGATGGGGTGGAGCAATTCATTGGTGTTGCGTGGGGTTATCTAACTCGGATGTTCCCTCATCTTCTTCCGTTGGTCTTGACAGATGGCACGTTGTCTATACGCCACGGATGCCTCTTCGTGTCATGCCTCTTTATGACATGGCCTCCACGTGGGCTCTGCTAGTACACGTGGTGATGGAGATAAATAAGTGTACTTACAACTATGGCATAAACACCCACACGATAACTTAAATACAAACAAGTCTATTCCTCCACCCGCTCTCTATTACTACAACAAGAAATTATAATTTTTTTACCACACTCTTTTCATATTGTTGCTAAAGTTTTATAGAAAAAATATCATTTTAGAGTAGTAAATTATAGATTTTAGCTGCACGTTGCGACTATTTTTTTTTCTTCTTTTGCTACGTATATTGAAGATGTGATAATATATATAGTGGTGTACCAATAGGTAGATTTTTTTGGGGTGTTACCTGCATATATCAAACTTTTGGAAGGTAATCATAGTGTTTTTAGTAGCCAACCATGGTTTTGTTTGAGTTTTGCTTAATTTGACAAAAAGTAGAGGATATTGGGAAAATGCCTCAATACGGGTGCAATGTTGGAAATCTTACCTAACATGTAAATGCTTGGAAAAATGTCCCATTCCGTCAAAAACTCAGTGAAGTCACGTGTGTGAGTTTACACACGTGGAAAGAAATATTTACCCTTCAGAATTCAGGGTTCGGGGACCAAAATTCATAATTTAGGAATTGGGGTTCAATGTTTAAGGTTCAGGTGGTGGCGACGACGGTTTTAGTGGTGGTTCTGGTGGTGGGGGTTGCCTCACACATATTACTCAACTGAACTGGATGTCAATGTCAACGGAATCGGGCATTTTTCCAACTATTTTTAATGTTGGATGATTTCCAACATTGCACCCGGATTGGGGCATTTTGCCAAGTTTCCCCCAAAAGGATAAAGGTATTTTATTGTCAACCCGCATTTATAAGTTTCTTCATTCAATTTCATTTGCAGAATGCTTTGTAGATCCTAATTCTTTTTGTGTTGATCGAAATCATCAGCAGATTTGCTCCAATTTGGGGATTTTCTCCCAATCTCGCATGGATTTTTTCTACAGTTATTTTGTTCTTTCAAATAGCGTGGTTCTTGATGTTTCCCTTTGTTTATCAGGGGGGTCTTCCAAGCAACCTCTACTTTTCTTCTTGAGATAAAGGAAAATCTTATTTTGTTGATAAAGGGAGACATGGTCCAGTCTCCCCTTTATCTGGATGTTTATCAAGAATGACCAATGATTCACTTCTTAGCCGAGGAACCGTGAATTAATCATCTCAAACTGAGTGGATAATAACTACAAATTAAAATCTAGTTGTGGTAATTTACAACACCAATCAAATTCAACACAAGTTAATAAATCGAAATGCTTATTGAACAACAAAAACTGGAATTACAAATGATAAAACAGACAATTGTGTCTCTTCGACAATCATCTCTCCTAATCCCATAGTTGACAAAATGCACCAACAATTTAGCAAAATTAGTAAAACTTATACTTGTATCTCATTATGAAAAGTCCAGTGTGGAAATTGCTAAGTAAAGATAGTGCTTTTGATGAGAACACGATAGAAAGAGGAATTTCAATTGCTTCAAGATGCATCTGATTGTGTCATGAGAAGGAAGAAAGTTCTGATGTGGGAATGTGAGGTTTGCTAAAGCTTAAATATGAGCTTGTCTGGATTACACACCAAAATGCTCTTGCCTTTAAACAGACATCTTACTTGTTGTATTATTCATCCCTATACTTGTATAATTAAGAAAAAATAATACTAGAATGAGTACATTAAGAAAGAACCTAATGATAAATGATGGTTGTTGCGATACCAACACCGAGTTGGTGGGTTTCCTTTAATTAAGTACTACTATTTTTAGAATGTCTTTAATTAGTAACTAGTTAGGATTCCATAGTTAGTATAACTTGCTTTGCAAGTATTTAGAGTTATAAATACAACTCGGAGCTGTGTAATAGCTCAAGAATTAATATCAGAACTCTTTCAATCTCTCTGGTCTTCTTCTTTTCTAAATCTTCTTCCAAACAAACTCCTTAATTCTTCAACTATCAGGGTTTTTCACCTAATTTTGTCACCTATACTTGTGTTAAGGTCTAGAACCCTAACATCTGGTTCAGAGCAGGTTTATCCTGTACATATTTTTACACCAAATTTTTTTTTTCTTCAATGACGTACACAGACGATTTGTCTGCACTACAACAGAGTATTGATGGTGTCACAACCAAACTTGATACACTGGTTGCAACCATCACCAAAGATCGTGAATTGGATGAAGCTGGGGTTAAGCAATTACGTGCAGAGGAAAAATGAGCTCGAGAAGACGATAGGGCTAATCGTAAAATTGATCTTGCGGAACATGAAAAATCTCTTACTACTGGGTTAACTAAAGCTTTCAGTGATGTGCTTCAAGAACTCATTCCTCATCTGAAACCCACAGACGATATTCCTCAACCCAATACCAATCGTAATACACATAATACGGGTGGTGGAATTCTTGACACCCCTCCTCGCAATCCACCAGTTCACCTGAAGTTCGTTTCTTTTGACGGTGATGATGTTGATGGTTGGTTATTCCAAGCTGAGCAATATTTTACTTGGCATAATATTGCTAACAATATGAAGGTCTCCCTAGCTGCTGCCCATCTTAAAGGAGATGCTAATGCATGGTTCCGTTGGAAGCGCACAACTATCGTCAACTTACAATGGACACAATTTTGTTCTCTGGTGCGAGAACGATTCTCTCCTGAGAAGTTTATTGATGCTAAAATGGCCATTAGCACAATTAAGCAACAAGGTACTGTTAAAGAGCATATTCCTGCATTTGAACGTCTTTTGAACTTTGTTGATTTTCCAGAATCCCACTTGATTAATTTGTTCATCCATTCCTTAAAACCGGAAATTGGTTCTGTGGTAAAGTTATTTGAACCCACAACTTTGGCTTCAGCTTTTAAGAAGGCACTTAATCAGGAAGAAGTTTTGTTGATATCCCCCAAAACTTTTGAGTATATGTGTTGTTATAATATCATGTTAGTGAAAACTATATATGTGATTTTGGTTGGGATGATCTAATGATCTAATGCTTTTGAATGTTTAACTATACAAACAAGGTCCTATGTAACTTTAAGTTGCACATTCAAAATCTAACCACTGACTGTATTGTGGTTGATATATTAAGTGTGTAACTTGCAGTTGCACATACAAATGAGTCTATATAACTGTAAGTTACACATTCAAGATGTCAATACAGACTTGCCAAGGGGCTGTGTAACTATAATTTACACATTTAGAATCTCATGTTTTGATCATATGTAATGCCTGTGATTGTGCAACTTTACAAAAATGTGCATGTACTATAAGTTACACATTGAAAATCTCACCACTAACTTGCTAATTGACTGTGTAACTAGAAGCTACACATGCAAAATATAACCATTGATTTGCCAACTGCCTATGTAACTAAAAGTTAGACAGGAAAAATATCACCTATGACTGTATTGTGTTTAAATAATAGTTACACATCAAAAAATGACGTTTGTAAATTAACCTTCATATGCATATGTAAGTTAAGGTTACACAACACATAATAGAATGATTCAGCTTGTGTAATTGGCCAATACACATAGTTTGTGAAATGAGTTTGATTCTGCATTTATAAAGGAGTGTATTTCATAAGTACACAACATACTGACTCATGCTATTTTTATGTGTGATGTGTACAGGAAAATTAAGGAAATCATTGAATGAAGTTAAGGATTTGGTAAAGGTGATAAAACCTATAGGACTGACTGATAGTGCTCAGAAATATCTTAGGAGAGTTTCTTACGGTAAACTCGTAATGATGTATTACGATGAATATAATGAATCCGAACCAAGTACAACAAGACAAATCAGTACCAACAAACACGGCGTCTTGAAGCTTTTGAACTGCTTAGATATGGATTGTGAGACACCGTGTTCGTTCAAGTTTGGTGATGATAAGTTTATAGAGTCTACACCAGCAAAGTTGGCTGGTATATTTTGCATGCAAAGGATTGGAAGTAGAAAGGGTCAAAAGTTGTTGAAGTACTTCTCTCATCGTTATTTGATTGAAAATTTTCTATACAACAAGTTCTTCACTGATATCAAGTCTACAAAACATCAGGCGACATTGATTAAAGAGAACATTTTAGAGAAGATAAAACAATTTATGACCAAAAGGACCAAAAGTGGGAGAAGAAAGAAAGTTGATGAGAAGAATCTAGTTTGTTTGATAGGTTTTTATCTTTGATGTGTATTATTTTTTGGCGACGTAAATGCTAATGGAATGAACGTGAAATATCTTAGTATCGTTGAAACTTATAAGACGGTGCTCAAGGTGTCGTGGCCTGATTTAATACACGAACACTTGTTTGAAGAGATTCATACTAATGTTGATTGTATGGAAAATGTGAAGGCTTGTGTGCAAGCCCTACTGGTAAAGCTTGTGTGTAATTTCTATTCCAGAAGTTTTATTGTTACGCTCAGGATATTTTGGTTCAATCGACTAATTAAAATTTATATGTTGCAAATATTGTTTGTTGAACACGCACCAGAAGGCTCGATCCCAAAAGTTGCAAACCACAAAGAAGATATCCCAAGGGTTGGAAGGTGGGATCTATACCAGATTTCGGATTATATTTCTAGAACAGACATGACAGAGTTTTCAGTAAGTGTTATATGTTAGTTGGTTTATGTTTTGTAAATTTATGGTAATATAATTTTGATATAAGTTGGATGTAATCAAAAATGTGATGTGTAGCTATAAGTTACACATTTAAATTTTCTGTGTAACTATAGGTTACACATATAAATCTTCTTATGTAACTTTAAGTTACACATACAACTGAAAATTTGTATATTTAGATTGTTCAACTGTTTTTGCTATCTTTTTTTAACCTCTCCATCTGTTAATTGCAGTCAACTCCTAGATTTGTGGCTGAGTTTTCACAGATTGAAAAGCAGCTTGGTATATCAACCGCGGTACCAAGCAAGGACGACCTGCCAAGGTGGCTGAAAGAGCAAACCATTGAGAACGGACAACTGAAAGAGCAACTGCAATCAAAGCAAGCAATGTTTGAAGAAATGTATGGAATTGCCAGAGAAGGGATATCAGAAGGGAACCTTGCAGGAACACAAGAATTCAAGATTCATAATTTTAGCTGCAAAATTATGAGAGCAATGGGTATTGAACCTTACGAAGTGACCCAGGAAGAGTTTATGCAACATGAAGATGGAGGTACGGTGAATCAGGAAGTGCTTATGCATCAAGAACATGGAGGTACTGAGCATGAAGAAGAAGAGCCCGAGAAAGAAACTGAGCAAGACAAAGAGAAAGATGACACGAAAACTTCCTTCCATGAAAAATGTAAGTAATTTGTTCATTTTTAATATGCTTTAACTTGACAGTGATAATGATATATTAATTGACATGTGTAGAGATACCAAATTAGTTGACATGTGTAGAGGTACCAAATTAGTTGACATTAAGGTACAAAATAAGACTTAGTAATTGTTGAGTACACAAATCATATGGATGTGTAATCCCTAATTACACATGCTATATGCATGTTTAACTTCTGGTTACACTATTACACATGCTATAATCATGTGTGAGATGGAGTTACATGCTAGGTATCCAAGTCTTATGCATGTGCAACATGGAAGTTACATATGCTAAAATGAAAAAAAAAAATCAACCCAAAAATTACACATGCTAGGTATCCAAGTCATATGCATGTGTAGCTGTCGATTACACATGATATATTCTTCTTGAAAATTTAAAAAAAAAAATTAATATCATCATCATCATCCTAAATAGACAAAGTTTTTCATTTCAATCCTTGTGCAGTTCCATGTATAAGTCTTGCAGCTGGAAATACGCCAACGATTTTGCAAGCTCAAACTGCTACAGAGGGGCTCAAAACGCCTCTCAAGACGTACAGTTCCAGTATGAATAGCGTCACAACATGCAAGACTCTCCCTAAAAAGCTAGTTGCAAAGCAAAATCCCACTCCTTCAAATCTTGTTGATGAGGAGTAGAAGAAAGCTGGTGAAGAGACACATGTTCCGGATGAGGCGCAGAAGAAAGCTGCAGTAGGTGGAGTTGTGGATGGGGCGCAGAAGAAAGCCGCAGGTGATGATGTAACTGCAAATGTCGAAGAAGAGTAAACCATCTTTGTAAAAACTCATCAATAATTCCATCCAAAATTTAAAAATGATTCAAACCTAGAAAAAGAAAAACATGATGGAGAAGCTGATGATACAAGAGACTAATCTTTTTATGTCTATAATGACTAGTTTGTCTGGAAAAAGACTACGTATGCAAAATCAAGTCAAGACCTTCCCGCGACATGGTAATCAAGTTCAGAGTATTTTGATTTTTCGGCGGGTTTTTACCTTACAAGGGTTGCGACTTGATAAATGTTATGGATCAAATCTCAGTGTTCTACTTTTGCGCGCTTGATACTGGATTTACAGAGTGTAGATCCTCTCCGCGGCATGGTAATAAAAATTGCGGAGTATGATCTTCTTGACTGGCTTGGACGTATTAAACTGATTGACTGCACATCCTCGGAATCGTGCATTACTTTCCCTTAATAACTTGAGCCAAAATAACACCAGAACGGGGTAAAATTGCACAATTGAAAGAGAAAGCAATGAATCTGAAACACTAGACGATATCGGGGACTGTCATCTCGGCCAACTAGGTTGATGCCACATCCACCACCAAATCATTTGCTGAAGCAACAAAATGTATTATTAATTGTCAAACAAAATAAAAAACTGAAATTTAGTCTCTCATTGTTCTTCAATTTCACTGAAAAAGAGTTACCCGCATCGTCCTCTTGATGCACGTCTTTAATAAATGATATTGAAGTGACATGGTAAACTAGATCATATATATTGACAATCTTCTCAAGTAGCCAATTTGAATCCTGTAAAAATCGCAACATTACAACATTATTAGATTTCTCTTAAAACATTAGAAAAATTAGAATTGAAAATTAAAAGAGAGAATGAGAAGGTGCACCTATTTTTGTTGTTGGTCTCTTTTCAAATTTTGGCAACCCTTTATGCTTAATTCCGTGAGAGAAGAAGTCTGTAAATCTGGTATAGATGTCAAATTACCGCAGTCTTGGATAGATACTTTCTCAAGGCAAGGGAAGGAATTATCAGGTGCAGACCATTCTTCTAAATTCTCCAAGTTCCTGATGCGCAACTCAGTCAAGGAAGGGAATAATGTTCTTCTTGTTGTTGTAGCAGAACCTTTGCTTTCTTCTTCTTCTTCTTCTTGTTGCTGGTAGTAAAATTCCTCACCTAAACACTTGACTGAATTCATTCTTTTTATCTCAAGAGTCTGAAGACACGGGAGTTGACCAAGTCCTACTAATTTGGTACAACTCTTGCAGTCCTTAATATACAAGTATCTTAAATTAGAAAGACAAGAAGATGATCCCATCCACTTTGGAAGCTTTAAACCGGGGAAACCCTCGATGGACAAGGACTCCACATTAGGGTGAGGTTGAAGACCTTCCAACACCAAAACAGAATTATTGACGACATCCACTTCTTCTTCTTCTTCTGCTCGGAAATTCTTCCATTTCAAAGTCAAACTTACAATGTTTTGCTTGTCTTTTAATTTTGTCTTCTCTGCCTCTATTTTACCACCTCTCACATTCTCAAGATTCCCGATCCCTAACCTCCAAAGGGAGTTTAGATCTGCTAAATCTTGGATATTGGAGACGTCTTCTTCTTTATTAATGAAAAAAGGATCTAATACTTCGAGACGTGTTAGATTTTCAATACCTCTAGGCATTCTTGAATTTTCTCCACTATGCACCAGATATCTCAATTCCACCCAATTCTTAATGTCTTCAGGAAACTTACAGATTTCTCCAAATCTCATGAACTCTAATTTACGAATGTTGCTAGTCAAAACCTCAGGCAATTCTTCTATTTCAGTACCGCACAAATCAAGTGACCTTAGTTTTCTCAGATCTCCAAAGTTACGAGGCAGTGCTTTTAATTGAGAACAAAACATGAAGCAGAAATCCGTTAAATTGTAGAGGAGAGAGATTGAATCGGGTAACTCTGAGATTTCTGTAAATGAAATATTAAGGGACGATAGACTCTGGAGATGCCCAATATTTGTGGGCAAGGCAGTAATACCCTTACACTCACTGATATGTAAAGTCTTCAAGCTGGTTAGCATCGTGACAGAATCAGCTAAAACTGTGGCGTCTGAACAGGAGAGATCTAGATGTCGCAAATTAATCAAACAACCAATTCCTTGGAGAATGTTTTGAACATTTTTGCATCCACGAAGGCTGAGAGTTTGCAGATTGTAGAGTTGATTAATGGACACGGCATGAACATCTTCAAGATTAGAAAAACCGAGGTCAAGGTACCTCATGTGTTTAAACCTCAAAGTGGAAGATACAGTTTTCAGACTTCTATCAATGAACCCGCCATCAACATCTATCCGATGTATTACACGAAGACGCTTGTTACTCTGTGGACTCGGAAAAACAAAACCTTTTTCTTGGGAAAGAATTGTCCGCAGCCTTGTTGCATTTTTTAATACATCAAGTTCTTCTTGTGGTTTCCCTTCCATGATTAACCATAGCCGACGAATTTCAGACACATCATTTTTCATTTCACCCTTCTTCAGAATCGTGACTTCATGACTGCCAACAACACTTAATGCAAGATCATGTACAAGATCATGCATTTTGAACGTTACAATGTCTCCTAACCAGGGATGCCTTTCTACATCTTGAAAGAAAGACCTTGACAACAAACTGAGGAAGTAATCATTACCAATATCTTCTAATGAGTTTTGATTTCCTCCATTTGATGGCGGATGAATGAATCCTTCGGCCATCCACAATCGAATCAATGTTTCTCTATTATATTTCCAATCTTTGGGAAATAAACAACAGTACGAGAAACATTGTTTCAAATGGGATGGTAAAGTATCGTAACTCAATTTCAATATAGGTATGATTCCCCCGCTATGATTTTCTGGTGTTTCTAAGCTGTGGTTGTCTCTGAACGACAACCATTGTCTCTCATCACTCTGTGAGTGCATAAGACAACCAAAGAAGTTTGCAGCAAGCGGCAAACCTCCACATTTTTTTGCAATTTGCTTTCCTATAATTTCCATAGTTGGAGTCTCAGATGCTCCACCTGCAGAAAAAGCTATCTTCCTGATAATATACCAACACTGTGCTTCTGATAATACATTTAGATTGTAAGGAGGAATGAAACCTTGCACCACTGATGCAACTGTTTGGCTGCGTGTAGTGACTATTATTTTACTACCAACAGACCCGAAATCTAGGACACCCTTAAGTTTATTCCATTCCATGGGATCTTCGTTCCACAAGTCATCTAGCACTAGAAAATATTTTTTTCCTTCCAAATTTTCTCTAACTTTTTGTAATAATACATCAGTATTTGAGAAATCCTGGCATCTAAAACCAGTGGCAGACTCCATAATGTTTTTTAAGATTTTAAACACATCGAAGTCATCTGAGATGCAAACCCACATTTTTTTGTCGAAGTATCTTTCTACTGATTTATCATCGTAAATAGATTGTGCTAAACTGGTCTTTCCAAGTCCCCCCATACCCACTATGGATATGACGGAGACTTTTTCATGTATATTGGAATTTACAGAAGAAGAAGTTGATGGTAAAGATGATGACGAAGACATGCTCATTGTTGTTAACAGATTTACTATCTTTGATTTATCTGCTTCTCTCCCTACAAATTTAGAAGCATCTCCAAAGAATGAAGTAGTTAGCCGCTTATTATGTTGCCTGTATCCACCACTGCTACTACTACTAGTAGTATGAAATTGAAATCTTTCCATATCAGTTGCTATTTGCTCTAACTGTTTATTGATACCTTTGATTTTATGAGACATTTTTAAGCGAAAAGCAACTTGATTGGAGGACGAGAAGAAGTCTTTTACCTTACTTATCTTGTGAAATCGGCGCATAGATTCGTAAAAAATTTCGTCCAGAACATCCTCAGCATCATAAGAAACTTCCTTGAGCCTTTTTAGCCAAAGTAAAACCGCAGCATCGTTCACCTGCTTCCTCTCTGCATCGGATGTTACAGCCGCAATAACCTCCAATGTTTTTTTAAGCCTTTTCAACTCATCCTCGACACCCCAAGCAAGACTAATCTCACTGCCAACTACAGTAATCAACTTTTTCAATATTTCAGATGTACCATTAATAAGAATACCCTCTAACGCCATTATAAAAAGATATAAAAAAAAATGCAAGTTAAAGATTGAGGAACAAGCAGGTTAAGGTTGAGCACAAAAAGGAAACAAAAAGAGAGAAGAGAAATGCACAAGAGTGCTGGCTACAAGATTGGGGATGAATTGGGTATATGATTGTTGGAATGTGTCATTAGACAGTTTCTGGTATGAAGTATCTAGCTATTTGTAGAAGACAACCTAATTGATCAGTGTTCTATTGAAGACAGCTGGAGAGTGAATTAAAGTAAAGTGACCATATATTAGCGGATTTCATTAATCTTCGATTCTTTGAACACAAATCTCATCCATATATTAGCAAATATCTTAACTTTACGTCACCATCGAAGAAAAAAAAAAACAAACTTTATGTCACCAATAATGCAAAATATGAGGTAATCAGAAATACGACAGTGTAGATAAGGTTGTTATGTTTGTTGAGCCATATGGTCTTAATATAAAGGCATCATTCCATTGTCTTTGCATCCATTAATAAATGTACCCAAGTTAACCAAGTGTAGGGGCGAAATATGGCACAGAGCTAAATTATAACTTCGTCTTGACTAAGACAACCATTTAACACGGAGAGGAAAGAAATTGGGCGAAGAATAATTATTTGGAAAACTAACTAAGATATTTATGATTGCTCAACCGACAGGAATGAAAAATCCTAATGCATTCAAATAATGCACTACAGAACATTTACATGTATATATAACCATCAAGAGAGAAAGCATTTGGAGCCTTCAATGTCGTTTACCTGCAAAGAGGTCCTCATATTCAAGAACAATCAATGCATGTTAGGGACCGCTGTGATATCACCATACAACTTGATTAGTATCAATGCATTGTCGGGTATGAATTTCTCCAACCAAACCACCTACTTATCATTTATCAACATTATGGTTGGAAGTAGTTTTCGCTGTCAGGTTTTGAACAGTTCTACGATACAATTATTTGGAAAACTAACTAAGATATATATGATTGTTCAACCGACAGGAATGAAAAATCCTAATGCATTCAAATAAGGCACTACAGAATTATGAGGAACCAACTAGGAATTGGAGGCTGGGTAATCCAATCATTAAGTTATTTTCTTCTAAACAGGATGAAATTTTTCTACTTTTCTATTTACGGAGTTTCCTGTAAAACCATCTCCAATCGTGCAGGAGAAAAAAGACTCTACACTGACCAGTCTTTGTTTATCTGCATTAAGTCATTCAATCAGACGACACTAGAATCTTGACATCTTCAACATAATTGCATTTTGATATGTGATTTACAAGTCACAGAAGAATTGGCAAAACTGCTTTTGCCTTCTGTTTCAACAACCCTCCTTATTAAGGATATCCTAGGATTAACAAGGCGAGACCTGCAGAAAACACAAAAAGGTACTCCGACGCTCAAGTCAGTAAGAAATTTATGCAAAATATAGAATTGGATTTAAGAATATTTACCTTTTGATTTGAAACAACGGAACTTGGTCACAAATTAATATTTACACAACTCTTAAATAGGTTTAGAATTGGTGCACAAACTTGCTGTGTGTATGTCCTGTAGTAGTATTACAGGCTCCGTCAACTAATAATTGTGATCAGGGAGACCATCACAAAAGCTTCAAAGATTCAGTCTCATCAAAACATGTTATAATGGATCAAGGGCAACTGAAAAGACAAATCAAAAATAATACGACCAAAATTAAAAAGAAAACTTTAGCAAATAGTATTTTAATGTATCCATTAGTGACCATGTAAGTTCAACAATCTAGTGGTATTATTACCTTCAGAAATTATGTCAAGTTCTCTTGATCATGATAATATCTCTGACCGTTCTCAAGCATTTGTCGATGAAGTTGAGTAGCACTAGTAAAACCAACGAAACAACTTCACGCTCTATAGTTTTCAGACGACACCAAATGCCATGGGTTAAGACCATGGGGTTCAGAAGACACCAAACACCACGGGTTAGGACCATGGGGTTCAGACGACACCAAATACCACAGCCTAAGATCATGGGGTTCAGACGACACCAAATGCCACATGCGTGGCATTCAGACGTCACCAAATCCCACTGGCTAGGACCGTGGCTTTCAGAAGTCACCAAATCCCACAGGCTAGGACCATGGCTTTCAGAAGTCACCAAATCTCACGGGCAAGAATCATACCTTTCAGAAGTCACCAAATACCAAGCGCTGCCTGTCAAAAGAAAACCAAAGAAAAGAAAAAATCAATATTAACTTATAT
Organism: Papaver armeniacum; assembly: GCA_023531295.1. Lineage (NCBI taxonomy): Eukaryota > Viridiplantae > Streptophyta > Magnoliopsida > Ranunculales > Papaveraceae > Papaver > Papaver armeniacum. Next base: position 188,013 of record JAJJWW010016868.1, on the reverse strand, counting down.
CAGAGACTCTGATTTCACTAATGCCATGTGCTGACTGCCAAAAAAAATACAACCAAAATGGATCAAAAAACAGAACATACATGTCTCTTGTGGTAGGCTTGCAATCTAAGGAGCTTTTGTCTTAACACAAAAATTAGAGATGAAAATCAGCCAACAATTTTAGTGAATGCAGGAGTCATTTAAACGAGTAGATAACTTACAACAGAGACTGATTTGACTAATAGGCTTGTTAGTTTGCTTCACCATCCTTGGCTGATGCTTTTCTCCTCACTGATATAACCTTTTGAATAACAACAACAAAATCATAAAAATCAGAACCAAAAATAAAATAAAATAAACCAATCTTTCAATAAACAAAACATAACAAAATACAACAAGTAATAACATTCATTTGGGTATTACTGGAGTTCAGGGTTTTCTGGAATGTCTATGTGTGATATTATGTATTCAATGTTATTCTGATTGATAGATATTTGGGTGTTAATTGCTCAAATTACTTGCTAGTGGTTATAAACCCCGACCATATACATACCAAATGCCAGGGCTAGAACCATGGGGTTCAGACGGCACCAAACGCCAGGGGCTAAGACCATGGGGTTCAGACGACACCAAATGCCAGGGACTACTACCACGGCTTTCAGACGACACCAAATCCCACAGGCTAAGGACCACAGCTTTCAGAAGCCACCAAATTCCACAGGCTAAGGACCACGGCTTTAAGAAGACACCAAATACCATGAGTTGCCTGTCAAAAAATCCAAAGACAACAAAAATGTCTCAAATAAAGAGCAAGCATACAACAAGCACAACAACCAAGCAATTGGTCCCAAACATGTTGGCGTAGGATCTGGTCTCATTTCATAGAGAACTGACTAGGGGCTTCACACTGGATTGCCACAACCTTATCGTGACCTTCCCTCTGGCTTAGAACAGGCTGTAGAGAAATAATGCTCTAGACGCACAAGTTGGGAAAAATAATGCTCTAGACACACTAACTTTCAAGAGTACTTGACAAGTGACGCACAAAGTGTAACACAACTGAGTACTTGACAAGTGATTCACCATAAGTAACTGATCAGGTCTCAGAAAGCTTGACCATGTAAGTTTAAAAAATATTGAGTCATGATCTAGTGGTGTTATTACCTTCAAAACTATGTCAGGTTCTCTTGACCATGATGTTATCTGACTGTTCTCAAGCATTTATCGATGAAGTTACCTAGCACTAGTAAAACCAACGAAACAACTTCACTCTCCATAGTACTCAGACGACACCAAATGCCATGTGTTAGACCATGGGGTCAGAAGACACCAAATACCACGGGTTAGGACCATGGGATTCAGACGACACCAAATACCACAGGCTAGGACCATGGGGTTCAGACGACACCAAATGCCACACGCATGGCATTCAGACGTCACCAAATCCCACTGACTAGGACCGTGGCTTTCAGAAGTCACCAAATCCCACGGGCTAAGATCATGGCTTTCAGAAGTCACCAAATACCAAGCGCTGCCTGTCAAAAGAAAACCAAAGAAAAGAAAAAATTAATATTAACTTATAACAAAGACTCTGATTTCACTAATGCCATGTGCTGACTGCTAAAAGAATACAACCAAAATGGATCACAAAACAGAAAAATATGCATGTTTCTTGTGGTAGGCTTGCATGACTTTATCAAATATACTCTTTCCAGCTTTAGTAATTTAAGGAGGTTTTGTCCTAACACAAAAATTAGAGATGAAAAAGCATTAAGTACTCTCTTTCCAGCCAACAGTTTAGTGAACCAAATAGAAGCATTAATATTGAGCGACAAAGCAGGAGTCATTTGATCTACAAAGGTAACTTACAACAGAGACTGATTTGACTAGTAGGCTTGTTACTTTGCTTCTCTATCCTTGATATTACCTTTTGAACAACAAAAATCATAAAAATCAGAACCAAAAAACTCAACTAATCTTTCAATAAACAAAACATAACAAAATACTGTAAGTAACAACATTTATTTGGGTATTATTGGAGTTCAGGGTTTTCTGGTATGTCTATGCATTCAATGTTATTCAGAGCTGATGGTCATTTGAAATTACTTTCCAGTGGTCAGAAACCCCGACCATATACATACACAAATGGTTAAATGTATACAAAACTGGAACAACTCAATCACAATCCAGCAATTGCAGCCACTAAAAGTAAAAAACAAGGAAAAAAGTATCCCTAAAATTTCATCATAACCCCTAATTCACTCAAAATAACTAAAATTGGAAGGAAAAAAAAATTCAAATCTGTAACAAATTGTAAAATCACTCACTGAGATGGATCATTTTTCATTGTTTCCAAAAAGCAATTGAAGCCCAGTAGAAGCAAGAGCTGCTTCATCAAGAAGGGTACCCTTAATATTCTTCATTTTGTCAGTGATGTTCTTCTCTGAGAATATAGTTATCTTCTGACCTAGAGATCTCATGCTCAAAAGCAAGATTCCACCCATTGCTAAGAACTGGATAAAGCTGTCTTTTCGTTTCAGGGCATTGGCTAAGAGCCCTATATGGTGTTTAGTAGTACCTGAGGAAGAAGAAGACGCCATGTTGATCATTAGCAGATATTTGATCTGAATCACTTTAGATTTAGGGTTTCCAGAAGAATGAAGAGTGGCCGCCGCTGCTGAGAGGAGAGAAGAGAGACAGTAAAATGAAATGAAAATATTTGGAGGGACACGTGTCGTATGACATGGTGTATGTAAAAGAGACTGTTTTGACCCACCAGCACTCTCTTGGAACTGGTTGGATTGGATATGGCATTTCACTCATTTATACGACTGAGCTTTGCAAATTCTCATTTGATGAAAGGGAAGTCTATATAACTCGATTTCAGGCGCAATTCAACTCTAAAGTTTCACACCGCTTATAGAGATCTCTGCTGATCTGAAGATTGTGCTGTCCTATCTACTGTTGTGACAACTGAGATAACACCATGAAACATATTGTAATCACTTGGAACTTTCCACATACAATATGGGCGACCATATTCGGATCCAACCCGAATATCTAACATCTCCCACTCGCACGTAGTGTGTGTGGATTGTACTAGAAGAAAAAAAGTTCATATTAGTAAATAGCCCGTGCGACCGCCGAGGTACCTGCATTTTTGGAGCTCCATACTAGCAAATGATATGAGTCAGCATAAAGACATCAACCCTTTAAGAAAAATGTTTGTATCTCGTAGTATCCTAGGTCCATCAAAATCTCATTGGTCTAGACTACTCTGATCCCTCGTAAAGCTAGTCTAACTAGGGGTGAGCAACGGACGGACGCTTGCGGATTAGGGGTCACCCGCAACCAAACCGTCAAAGTTGCGGATTTGAAAAATTGAACCGTGACCGGCCCAATCACCCGCGGATTTCACATCCGCGGATCCGCGGATAATGCGGACCGGTTGCGGATTAACCGCGGATTTATAAGGGGAAAAAAATTATGTTAGCACAAGGTAGTCCAACTTGTCATCGATAACTTGCCATTGTCAGAGAGCTCATTTGGCTAGAAGTCAGAAGACATGGAACTTGGAAGGATGAATAAACGAACAAGATGTTTTGAAGCCCATCCCATCAGACTATTGTTTATGTGTAACAATGAATGAGAAATCAGAATGATTGGGCCGGCCTAAAACCTCTTATTAACACATACTCAGCGGGCTTTATTAACTAGGCTTTATCCTTAGTAATTTTATTAAGTTCTCTTATTACCTTGCGGTGCGGGTGAATCCGCGGATTTGCAAAACCAACCGCACCCAAACCGCTAAAATGTGCGGATTTAAGAATCCCATCCGTGTCCGGCCCATACGTCTTGCGGTTTGGGTCAAATCCGCAATTTTGCGGACGGTTGCGGATGAAATCCGCGGTTCCGGTTTTTTTGCTCAGCCCTAAGTCTAACCCTCATGCTAGCTTATTGTAAATACATTCACACTTGTGTTACAACTCCAGCAAGGCAACTCAAGTTTTCGACTGCGAATATAAAATGTTCATGAGTTTGATGACCTTCCTCTCGCCCTATTGCCATGAAGTTTCAGAATCAACTGCTTTCCCAGATATGTACCCTTTAAGCCGGATCATCCATGACCACTGGACACATACTAATGTAGCAATCATCGAATCTTTATTCGATAAAAAAGTCAGAATTCGTAAGGTTACCTGTGTATAATTAAATTATCATACGGACTCACATGGTGACAAAAGCAGGGAACTATTTTCGCACCTTCGTAGTGGTCGCAAGCACGCATAATATGAAAATGCGCTAGGTGGAGTTTTACTTGTCTACACAAGTATATGTCACAAAATCTTAGACTCTACAAATCTTGACTTAGTCGCAACTCTTGCGCCTAATCCAAAATTTCTAACTGCTCGCTTTCAACAAGCGCCGTGAAAGAGATTTCTTATTTGGCTATCCTTTAAGGTATGATGAACAGTAGGTACATTCATCATCGATCTTCACTATATAGATATCATCTTGGTAATGCCAAGGCGATGCATCATCTCATCTTTGCTCGCTTTCCTTAGCGCCAAAACACTACACCAAATTCCCGACATAGTAACAGGTATTCGTAACGGCTTATGGGCCGTTACGAATTTGCTGTCACAAATGGCCGTTACAAAAACTTTCGTAACATGCACGATCCTTTACTAAATTTTAAATATTAGTATCAGGTTCAAGCCGTTACGAATTTTTTAGGGCCGTTACGAATATTTTTACAGGCGTGCCACTCACACGCTTGGTCACACTTGGTTCGTCACACCTTGAGTATGTGCGCCTGCGACTCAAACGCCTAGCAATATATTTCCACCCACGATTAGTTATACGAGAGGATATTCCTCCCACGAGTATGCCGTTCACATGCGTGAGTTCCATGGATAAGAAACTAGGGTATCACTTTCCATTTTCATTTCTCTCGAGTTTGTTCTGCTATGCGTCTGTTCCTCATTTGAGGCGAAAAAACTAGGGTTTCATCACAGAGATCGTATTAGCCGAGAAACATAACAGAAATCTCTTGATTCTTTTCAACACCTTTCAATCATCGATCGGTGTAAATGTTAATCGTTAAAAGTTTTTCGATTTTTAAGGTTTCAACTTTTTTTTAATCGATATGTTTTTTAGGGCTTCATTTCATCTTTATCTTTTAGTTTTTCATCGATTTGTGTAAGTGTTAATCGTTAGAGTTATGTTTTGTTAATCTTCTACATATAAATCTAATTTGATTTTGTTTTCTAATTTCCTGTTAGGGTTTGAAGAATTTTGAAAACTTGAAGATTGAAGAATTTTGAAGACCTAGAAAGGTATAAATTTCTGAACTGATTTTAGGATTTTATGTTAATTTCGAAAATTTCTTTTTTTTTTCCTACTTTGTATCCTAATTTCTAATTTGTAAGCTAATTTCAATAAGTTTAGTTTATAAGCTACTGGTGTTGATTGACATCATAAGCTTCACTTGTATGTTCTAGTTTTTGATCCACTAGTCTTGTTGTGTAAAGATGCATACTGTTGTTAGACATGGTGTAATTTTTTTTGCCTTAGAAGCATACTAAGTTGAGTAGGCAGAGTGCTACCTGATAAAGGTACACTGATGAATGTGCCCATTGAATTGTAATATTTATTGCTAAAGTCTTATATATTCTTTGAATGTTTGATGAGAGCTGAAGCACTCTCTTTATTATGAGTAAGTCAATTGCTTAAGAAGAAATCAATTGCTTCGCTTATAAGAAAGTGAGTGCACCAGCACTCTCTAAATTCCAGTTTGTATGGGCTTAGATGACTTATATTGCTTATTCTAGTTTTGGTTGAGTTGGCGTAGCTAGGAAACGTGTTGATTATATTCGTTAAGTAACTATGTTTTATTATTATCTGAAGATTTTTTCAATAAGTGTCATAATGAACTTCAAGTGTGAGATTATTGAGTTTCTTGACTAATGTTGTTCTATATCATGGTCTTTGCAGAGCCAGGAGAGGATCCTTTTGTCAAGAGAAAAACAGAAAAGAAACACCGGTTACGGAATCTGTTAAGGTAGTAACCTAAGTCCATTTTTTTATGTTCCATAAATATGCTCATCATGATTTGAAATTTAGTTTCATGTTAAGGTAGTTTTTTAAGTTTAGATGAACTAAAGTTAGGAAGTTTTGTCTTGATATTGACTGATTCTCTGTGAGCATGATGATATGGTGGTTATTCGCAAAAGCTACTTGTAGCTCATTCTGTCTTTTTTGAGGGGATGTTTCTGTCGCTAACTTTCAGGGCTTCGGCAACCCTGTACCACTAGGACTAATTTATTTTATTTGATTGATTAAAATAGAAGTGGTATTAGCATGATTATAATAGTCTGTATGTTAAGTTGTGTATAAATAAGTCTGGTTTTATGTACTCTGTGAGCATGATGATGACAGCCCTAGTGGTGGTTATTCGCAAAAGCTAATTGTAGCTCATTCTCTCTTCTTTGAGGGGATGTTTCTGTCACTAACTTGCAGGGCTTCGGCAACCCTGTACCACTAGGACTAAGTTATTTTATTTAATTGATTATAATAGAAGTTTGTATTAGCATGATTATAATAGTCTGTATGTTAAGTTGTGTATAAATAAGTTTGGTTTTATGTACTCTGTGAGCATGATGATGACAATCCTAGTGGTGGTTATTCACAAAATCTACTTGTAGCTCATTCTCTCTTCTTTGGGGGAATGTTTATGTCGCTAACTTGCAGGGCTTCGGCAACCCTGTACCACTAGAACTATGTGATTTTATTTGATTCTGTTAAACATCAATTTTGAAGGGTAATATGTCATTTGATGTGATCAAGAAATGGCTGAAGTGTCCTCGTAAGTCTTTAGAATACAGACAAGGTGTGAAGTCATTCATAGAGTTTGCCAAGGATAATGGTGGTGGGAGTCATTTATTTTCATGCCCTTGTCGTCGTTGTATGAATGATAAATGCTTAGTTGCACTGAGTGAGATCTCATTGCATTTGCTCAAACATGGTATGCATGAGCTGTACACATCATGGCGCTATCATGGGGAAATTTCTGTACAAGCAGCACAATTAACACATAAGGATAATACTACAACTGAATGTGCAGCAGATTAATATTATGTTACAGCAGGTTTGAATGAGAATATTACCACAAATATGGATGAGAATGTTAGGGAATGGATGGATGAGAATGTAGAAGCAGGTGTTGATGAGAATGTTACAACATGTGTTGATGAGAATGTTACAGCAGGGTTAGATGAGAATGTTGGAACCAGCAGGTGTGGTCAGAAAAAGAGATCGGCGGTTGAGAAGGAAAGAGAACCATTATATCCTTCATGTCCCGATGGAAAGTCAGTAATGTATGATGCGATAATAATGAACAACATAAAGACTCAATATGGAATTTCAGACAATGGTGTTACCGCAATATTAGAATTGATGAAATAGTTGCTTCCCGAAGGTAACAACATGCCATGTAAGTATCCAGATATCAAGAAGATTATTAAAGAGCTGGGGATGGATTATGTGACTTATGATGCTTGTGTAAATGATTGTATACTTTATTGGAAGGATAATAGTTCATTGGTAAAGTGTCATGTATGTCAAGAACCTCGGTACGTAAGAGTTTTTAATGATGAGAGAAAACTTACGCAAGTTGCACAAAAGACGTTAAGGCATTTTCCGATAATTGCAAGGCTGAAAAGACTTTATAGTATACCATGGATAGCAGAAGCAATGCTTTGGCATTCTAGAGCACAGAGAGATGTTAATGTCATGCGCCATCCGGTGGATTCTACAGCTTGGCGGTGTGCGGATAATTTATGTCCTGAATTTTCTAAGGAAGCACATAATGTTACTCTCGGGATAGGAACTGACGGCTTCAATCCAAATGGATGCTTTGGTATGAATTATAGTCGTTGGCCGGTGATATCGTGTCCGTACAACTTTCCTCCTTCGATGTGTATGAAGCGTGAATTCTCCATGTTATGTTTGTTGATATCAGGTCCGAGAGCACCAGGTAAAGATATTGATGTTTACTTACAGCCATTGATAGAGGAGTTGAAATAGTTATGAAATGATGGTGTTATGACATTCGACGGCTTCACAAACTCTTAATTTATGTTGAAGGCAAGGTTGTTATGGGTCATTCATGATTTTCCAGCATTGGGTACTCTAGCTGGATGTGTGACCCATGGGTATTATGCATGTCCTACCTGTGGTGAAGAAACAGTTTCAGATATGAAAAGTAAACAGGGTAAGGGTAAACCAGCAGCAAAGAAACGTAAAAGAGGAGTAGAATCGGATAGTTTGCAACAGGGTGCAGATGAAGATGTTTCTGACCACTCGTTATTTTCTCGAAGGTCCATACTTCATGATTTGCCGAATTGGGGATTGAATGCAGTCCGTCATTGTACAGATGTTATGCATACATAAAAGAACATAACTGAGCATATTGTTAACACTCTCATGGGTAATAGTAAGTCAAAAGATTGTGTAAATGCACGTAAAGATATGGAAGCAATGGGTATCAAAAAGCGGTTATGGGTGAAAGAGGATAGTGCAACTAGTAAAACAACAATGGAATATGGATCGTTTTCCTTAACAAAAGATGAAAAAGTATCTTTTTGTACCGTGCTGAAGAACTTAAGGGTGCCTTCTAGCTTTTGTTCCAATCTTCGCAATTGCATGAGCATTAGTCCACCAGAGCTGAAGAATTTCAAGTCACACGATTACCATGTAATGATGCAATCTCTATTTCCATTGCTAGTTCATACTGCGACTTCATTACCTAAAGATCTACGAGTTTCTCTTCTCCATATTAGTATAGTTTTCAACATTTTGTGCGCAAAGGTTATCAATAGAGATGAACTTCTAAAAGCAAAAGCTAGTCCAAGGAAGCAATGTGCGTAGTGGAAAACTATTTTCCTCCATCTTTTTTTTGTTATTAGTATCCACCTAATGATTCATCTGGCGGATAAAGCTTTAATCTGCGTTCCGGTCAGATTTAGGTGGATGTACCCCTTTGAGAGGTAAATACAACCTCTTACTTTGTTGTTTAATTTTTAAGTTGAGAATTTCTATTATTGAACTATTAATCATCCTTGTTGATCTGTTAACTTTTCTTGTAGGTTAATGAAAGGTTTTAAAGGATTGATGTGCAATAAAAGGTACATTGAGGGGTGCATTGCAAGAGGGTATGCACTGCGAGAAGATAGCTTATACCTTATGGAAGACGTGTCAAAGGATGGTGATGGTACTCATAAGCATACTCGGCAGGCTTTTTTGGATGATGACTATGATGGCGCCGATGAGATGCCTCTTAGTTCTGGAATGAGTATTACTATGACTCGAGCACAATTTGAACAGTGCCGCAACTGGATCCTATCTAAGTATGTTGGAATAGATGACTGGCAAAGGTAACTTTTACTAAACTCTTTTTTGTCTATTCAAGTCTGAATTCTGTTTTGTCCTTAGTTACTAGAATATCATGATATCTGGCATCATATCTGTAACTAAATATTCTCGCAACTTCAAATCTGTATCTAGAATATCATGTATTAGCTCCAATATCTTGTAGGTTACCTATTTTATAGCCATATGAAATATGTATTACTTATCAGTCTTGTATTTTTATTACAAAGGCCCACAATTTTAAATTATACCATTTTTATTCACTGCTTTAACCATATGGTAGGAAAGTAGGAAGAAAATCTAAGCGTTGGTATATATCATTTTGTTCTTTATTGTTTATGAAACTGGAAAACTAGTTAACATTGAGTTGTTGTCTGAATATTATGTTTGCATCATCTAATAGTCTTTGAATTGGTATTGGTTGTAGAAAGTATGATTTTTATATTAACGGTGACACGTCTAATGGTCATACCTCAAAGAGTTTTCATCTATGGTTGCACGAGGAGGTAATGTGTTACCCTAAAGCTTTTAGTAGTGGTTTGAATACAACTTATTATGGTTTTGGTTGTGATATTGACTCTGACATGCTGTATAACAGTTATTAAAAGCCAAAGAAACTGATTCAACACTTTGGAGACTCGTGCAAGGACCACTCTTCAAGGCACAATCATATAAGAAATAATAAGTAAATGGGTTTACTTTTAGTAAACTAGGTTCTGGGGTGAAGAATGTATCACAGAACATCGGTGTGTCAATGAAAGTTGTTACAAGACTGCAAGCGAAGTCGACCGAGGAAGCAGAAATAACTTATTACGACGTTATTAAAGATATAATCATCTTGAACTATTTAGAATTTGAAGAAACAGTTTTTTACTGTGATTGGGTTAGTGTTGGATATAAGAATGCTTGCAAAGTTGATGCAGTTTCAAAGGTTGTAAAGGTCAACTTGTCGAAAATGAAAAGCATAAATATAGCGGTGGATGAGCCACTTATCCTTGCATCTGAAGCTACTCAAGTTTTCTACTCGAAGGATCTTACTGAAGAGGGATGGACTCTGGTGTTGCACTCACGACAACGGTTAACGTCTTCAGTAGATAAATTTGAAGTTCCTACATCTTTTCAGTCAGTTCTTATTGACAATGAGAATTTGAAAAAGCTACTTATTACTGATTTTATAGTTTGAACTTACACAGTTCAAACAGTGTAATTTACCTTACCCAACAATTATATACAATGACTGCTATCTTTTTGTGAATTGTTTGGTTTTATTTGTTTGATCACTTATTTTTGAGGTGTTAGATAGCTCTCTTTTGTTAATGTGGATGCTCTCTTTTAGCTCTGTTTGGTTTTCCCTATTTTAATGTTTGAATTTCACAGGGTATGACAGAAGTAGAGGTCAATGAATATGGACAACCAGTTTCCAGGAGAATGATCAGAAATCACAGATCTACATATACAAAGATTCAAAAAAAGTTAAACAACCTGAAACAGAGATAAAAAGCAAAGATTTTTGAAGATAAATAACAACTAAACATCGATCTTTTGAGTTAAGGGGGTTGAAGTACTGGGATTCTGGAAGGTCTTATTTTCTATAGTCTTTTCCGGTCAAACTCAGTAGTTATAGATACTAAGAGTCTCTTTTAGGATATACAAGTAAGAAAACAACCAAAAGTTTAGAGTATATAAAAACATAGAAACCAATTAATTACGCATATAAGCCACAATCTGCATGCTATCATTTTACCAAAACTAAATATAATTTTATCGGGTTTTTATTCTAGCCATACAGAGAACAAGAACTGCAGTTTGAAAAATAGTCTGTTAGAAGAAACATAAGCAATAAGCACAGGTTTATGTTGTTTGGTTGGAAGTTTGTAGATGAGAGTTCAAGTTTCCCATGAGACATAATAGCTCAAAGAGTATGCTTCCAAAACTATTTATTGATGCAGAATGCTACTGCTACTACACATCTCATACATTCTAAAAGAATACTGCAACAAGGCTGTGACCAAATGTACTGGGAAATTTCATATGCTCTACTCAATTAATTATAAGGACTACAGGGAGATCAATTTGATTACACCAATACACATATTCAGTAAATTAAGTAGTTATAAATTCGGACATTTCACCGTAAGTATCTACGTGAAAGCCATGAGACATGAAGTAACAATTGTTATGTCTCTTTCCTGGCTCATACGAACCAATTAAGAAACAATGCTCATGATTTATCAAGTTAGTGTATTTCAGTTATCCTGAATTACTGAAATCTGAACATTGTCGATAACTAAAAATTGAGAAGACAATCTAATTAAAAATACCCAAGTAGATAATCCAAAAACGAATGAGTTCTACAGAGATTATAAATGACTACCAAGAAATGTAATTCTTCGTAGGCACAGTCATGTCTAAAATGTTGTCGGTATGAAGTTGCAATTTTCTCTAATTCATGGTATGACCAAATTAACCAATAAACATTTATGAAAATATTTTTGCTGATTCAGTCACTAGGTAAAAACTCATAAAAATAATTGAATCCCATAAATGAAAAGGTACAAATTTTGATGGAGAAGCAGCAGGAATAAACATTAAGTCCACTATAAAACTTCAGTGTAACAATAAAACAAACAGATGATGAACACCACAAAATGATAGCTAATATACACCAAATTTCCGAAATCATTTGAGAAGCAAATAAATTTTTTCAAATGCAATCAAAACCCTTTACTAAAAGTAAAACAACATAAAAAAACAGAATTGATAACAATAACAAGAATTCTTTCTTAAGCCCTTAAAAAAGATCCATAAAGAAAATCATGATAATGACAAAAAGAGAAGGATAGTAGAAAATACATGTGTTGATCTTCAATCCATGGCTTCTTCATCCTTGGTCATCATCTTCAACAAAATTTCTTGTGTTTCTGAAGTGAACTCTTAGTTCGGTTAATATTTCGAAAAACACAGGTAGCCGAACTCAGTTTTAATGGAGTTTTTTCTTTCAGAGAAAAGTTCGGTTAAGAGAAAAAAAATGCGACGTGACCGAACTAAAAGTTCGGCTGGGAAAATAAAATGAAAAAACTTGCAACGTAACCGAACTCAATATGCAGGTTTTTCATAGAAAAGTTCGGTTTGGAGAAAAAAAATTCGACGTAACCGAACTTTTTTCGATCTAACCGAACTGTTTGTGACGTAACCGAACTATGACTTCGGCTTGGACATTTTTTTTTTTCGACGTAACCTAACTGTTCTCTGAAAACAAAAGCCTCCATTAAAGTTGAGTTCGGCTAGCTCGACAAAAAATTTCACATAATTCCTTGCCGAACTTCTCTCTGCAACTTCCATTTTCAACTCATTTTGATGATTACTTCTCATTTTCTCAACGAAAAATGAATGAAAAGTAATGGGTTTGTTATAATTTTGATTTTGATTTTGTTTTGTTAATAATTTAAATTAAGCTATATATAGAGGTGGCGGTGGTGGTCGGTGGTGGTGGTCGGTGGTGGTAGTGATGGGAGGAGGTGGTTATATATGTATAGGTGGTGGTGATGGGAAGAGGGGATTATATATATAGGCGAAGGGTAGGTTAGTAATTTCTACACTTTAGGACACCCCTTATAAGTATAGGGTGGACATTTTTAGCACAAAGTAGTCCCCCACCTTTTTTGAGTAGTCCCCAAAAAAATCATTCTAAAAATAGAAATGTAGTTGGCTTCTAAAAATACTATACTAGTAGTTTCTTCCACGATACTAGTAATAGTTAGCGTGAATATGGGGATTCATATCTCAAAATGATACGCTAGTTGTTGATGAAAATTCGAAAAATCTATTTTTAAAACAAAACTAGTCATAAATCACCAAGGTGACCAAACTAGTGGTACAAAACATCCAGCCATATTATTTAAAAAAAAAAAAAAACCATTTCATAAAAAGGTGGCACAAAAACCCCAGGTCAAATAATAATGAATAAATTTAGTTTTTATTACTTTAAAAAAACCCAAACATACCCTTTTTTATCTTTACTTCTTCTTCTTCTTTTCTTTCTTTTTTGTTTTTTTCTTCCGTCTCCTTCTCCCACCATCACCACCAACATCAACAAATATCTCCACGAACACCAGCAGCAATACCTCCGTCACCACCAGCAGCAACACCTCCCTCTCCTCCACGAGCGCCTCCATCTTCTCCACGAACATCTCCTTCTCTTTTCTTCTACTTTTATGTTCAGATCTATCACCAACAGTAGCTTCGCCACCACCAAACCAGCCGCTATGTCCAGATCCGCCACCAACAGCACCTCCGTCTCCTCCATTAACACTATCATCACCTTCTTCTCTTTCGACGTCCTGATTTTCCATCAACAACACCGCCTCCTCTTACTTCTGTTTTTTCCCATCACTACATGTCAGATCCGGCACCAACACTACTTCTGCCTCCTCCTTCTATCATCTAAAACTATCACCAATACCTTCAAATTGGTTTGATCAAATTCTGACAGTTTTGGTTGGTGAAAGTAGTAAATTAATGATGAAACCAAATTTGGTTTCATCATAAACTTGCTTATTTTCTACCATGAAACCAAAGTTTTTAATGTTGAAAATTAAGTTTATGATGAAACCAAATTTTGGTTTCACCTGATTTTTGCCTAGTTTATTAGGCCCGACTTGGAAGTCGGCGTGTTTGGTTTCATCATTGATGTTATGTTGGTTAAATGATAATATGTGGAAAAATTTTAGTTTCATAGTGTTTTTTTCATTTTGTTGAATATTGATCTCTATGAAACCAATTTTTGATGGTGACACACAGGTGGATTGTTTTTTGTTGAAACTAATTTTAGTTTAGGAGGTAATGGTAGTGGTGGTTGTGGTGCTGGTGGTTGTGGCGGCGATGGGGGTGGTGCAGTTGACTGTGGTGGTAGGTTTCATCTTATTGTGTTTCATTTTTCTTCTTTCTTCCTTCTCCTTTCATTTATGATGGAACCAAATTTTGGTTTCACCTGATTTTTTCCTAACTTATTCGGCCTGACTTGGAAGTCGGCGTGTTTGGTTTCATTATTGAAGTTGTGTTGGTGAAAAGACAATATGTGGAAAAATGATGAAACCAAATTTTGGTTTCATCTAATTTTGGTGAAACCAATTTTGGTTTCATCATTTATTTCTCATTTTGTTGAATACTGATCAATGAAACTCATTTTTTGTGGAGGTGGCGACTGGTTGGTGGTGGCCAGCGATAATGGTGTTGTTGCTCGGTGGCGGTGGTGGTCGTCGGCGGTGGCGCGGTGGTGGTCGTCGTCGACGGTGGTGGCACGGTGGTGGTGGTGGTGGACAACGGCAACGACAGTGGTTGGTGGCGGTGGTGGTGTGCGGCGGTGGTGGTCGGCGGCGATCGGTGGTGGTGGTCGGCAGTGGATGGTGGTTGGTGGTGTTGCTAGTTGTTGGTGGTGGGTTGTTGTTGTTGGTGATAATATAATAAAAATTTAAAGGAGTTGATTTTTTTTTTTGTTGGGGTGATTTAAACTAGAAGGGGTAATATAGATCACCAAAAAAAGACCAAACCTATTTTAAATGGGGTTTTTGTGAACATTTTGTTTTGTTGGAGTTTTTGTCCATGGATAGTGACACCTTTGGGGTTATAACTCGCGGCCCGTTTTTAAAATTGTTAAATGATATACAAATAAAAATATACGAGTTACAGTGTAATGTTCGGCTTACACGTTATCCAACATTAATTAACATTATTTTGTTTCCATGTATTTTCCTTCCGTGTTAGTTTGTCAAGAACTTAAATAAAGAAAATAAAACAGAGCTTTGCTTTGTTTTCTGACCATATTTTTCCACGTCCCTCTTTCACATAATAGTTTTTAGAAATTTCAAGTCTCTTGGTTCAATATTATAATATTAGTGCCCAATAGGCTCGAATCCATGTTTTTGACAAGTAGTTCGGCTTTATAAGTCAAACATGAAATAGCTTAGAACCTTGAGATCGGCTTTCATAAAGTACCGTATGAGCCGAACCGAGGACCCAAAACTGTTTTTGTGCGATATTGTTGTAGATAATTCTTCTTCTCCTTTTCTCATCTGGTAAATGGAAACTATGGAGGATCAACCACCGAAAGATTGTTGATGTCATTCATGAAGATACTAGAGATCACTTCCAAACTGGCTTGGTAGGTAACTAACGTAGTTTATGTTTTTTTTTTTATTTTCAAGTATGTTGTATGCAAAATCATTAATAAAACTTAAGTTTTGTACTTGTGGATATGTAGACGTGGAAAACCAAAGAAGAAGCTGTTAAAAGGGTTGAGGAACATGCTTGAAAAATCAATTGCGTCCTAGTTAAAGGTAGACAAAGCCGAAAGGAGCGGGTTGAGATGATTTGTGAGAGGGGTGGGAAGAAAGTAAGCAAGAAGAATATAAAAAAGGGTATTTCGGGTAGTTGCATTACATTTAGTTATGTAAAAGATGAAAGATTGGGTGAAATATCCAATTCTTGTTATTTAAACCGTATCATTTTTTGCTTGTCTTTTTCATCCAGGAATTATAGTTTTTGGTCTTTTTCATCTATAAACAGACAAAACAAGGGACATTAATTCATGGGCTGGGTTTCGAACTGAAAAACACAACACACGTAACGTTACACACCGCAGCGACGAAGAACAGAAAACCAAACAAGCAAATTAAAGTCATTGCATGCAAATTCATGGTTGCAATTAGGTAAGTTGTACCATCGACCAAGCGAGCTCTACTAGAACTAGAGAGAAAGCTCAACCATCTCGTAGTTATAGTTGTACCCACTCTCGCCCTTAAAAAGGCCATCGTTCTTTGTACAAACTCTTGTATTCCCATTCATCAGAACGTCACGCTGAGTGTACGAGAAGGGTATGTCATACGAACACCGTGTCGCCATTAGACTCGTCTTCACTCTACTCATAGGTGGTACAGTGACAGTTCGCACACACCCAACTTCGATGCTTTCTGTCTCCGTTTCCCCCCTATTCCAAGATTTTGTAGACTCACTGGAAATCTTAAGGGAACCAGAGTTTATCTTTGGAACACCATAGGTACCAGTCGTCTTGACACCCACTTTGATCGACACACTGGTACTCCAATTCGTTGTATTGGTAACTGTAGTCTTAAGATTTATTTCTGACGTCTGGGGATGCTGACTTCTGTTTCTCGAGTCGTCGGTGATAAGCGCAAGAGTTCTCTCGTTGTAAATCCTTGCACTAGTAAGTTGATATCTGACATTAGAGATGGTCCTCGTTAAAACAGGCTCCTCAATCTCCATGTGGCACAATTTCTCAGAAGACTTACAATTTGTGGCGAGGCAGCTCTTGCTAGAAAAACTCCAGTTGCTTCCATCGTATCTCTTGCAAAAATTCCCGTCCTTGAAACTTCGTATGAGGATGCGGTTGCCATCAACTTTGACGGGTAGAAAGATGGTATTTGTATCAAGGTCTTTGGGGTCAGCCTGCTGTAACCGTACAAAACAAACAGGATCCATATCCATCCAGTAGGTGCCAAAGTGAGTATTCTTCAGGCGTATGCCCCCGTCGCGAGTTGGAGACACCTCATAATCATACATCGAGGAATTATCGGCTTTGCTTTGGAAGTCCATAAACCCATTGGCATAGGCCCTTAAGTGGTTTCCGTTATCACCCTTGATGCGGATAACGTCGGGCAACATGACGACAGACTCCCAGTCGATGAAGGTGCACACATCAGCGTTGTTGTCTGGTTGCAGTTTAGGCCGTAAAGTCAAGCAGCCGTTATAATCATTGTTATCAGTATGCCTCCTGACGAACTCGCCTGTATTTGCATGCCGGAGCTGAGCGATATGGTGGTTGTTGTCGTTGAGTTTCAAGAAAACAGGCTGGAAGAGCGTGCAATTTTTGTTGGACGTATCCTCTTCAGGTTTGACGGCCGTAGCAGTGACCCAATAACCGGAATTTTCCCAGTACTTGTTGTTCTGCAAACACCGGATATGGACGAATCCAGTTGCAGCGGTGGTAGCAGGGACTATCTCGAATCTTGTTTCGATCCCGAAACTATACTCTCCCTCAAACCGGAGGGCATTAGGTAATAATTGATTCTCACTGTCGAAGCGCGCATATCTATTGTTATCGCTCGATTGGATGATGACATGATGGGGGAGTGTTTCTGCCATGACGGCCGTAATAGTGATATTGATATGAGTTTTTTTTTCTGCTGCTGCTTCTTCAATTTCTCTTACGACTCTCAGGTAATATATCTTCTTCCTTTGTTTTTATTTCTGATGGTCTTTTTGTTTTCCGGCTTGTATATATGTTTCAAACATACGCGCGTTTTGTAACTTTTCCAACATGGAGGTCCGTTGAATAAAAAAATCATTTCTTTAATTCAAGTAGCTAGTTCTAAACAAGAATTTCTATATTTAATCTCAACTATACCTGTGAAAACTAATTGAAATGATCAAACCAAATGAAAGTTCTTCCTTGTTCTAAGTGAAAAAATCAACACTAATGCGGAGTCTAAAAGGACGAGCCACATGCCCACTTGCAAACTGCCTAGCTCGTCATCAACAATAATTAATCTTCACCAACTAGCTTAATAGATATGAACAAGGACGAGCCACATGCCCACTTGCAAACCAAATGAAGTTCTTCCATGTCTTTGTGTTCTCTCTCTCTATATATATATATATATCTCTGACATTCTACCTAATTAATTGAAATGGTCAAACAAAACAAAATTTCTTCGTTATTTCCGAAAGAAAA
The DNA here is from genome assembly GCA_023531295.1 of Papaver armeniacum. NCBI lineage: Eukaryota > Viridiplantae > Streptophyta > Magnoliopsida > Ranunculales > Papaveraceae > Papaver > Papaver armeniacum. The sequence goes on along the minus strand of JAJJWW010016868.1, from coordinate 169,853 downwards.
CTTCAAAGCAATACTGAGTCAAAAGATCGTGCGACATGCCCACTAACTAGCTAATTGCCCAGCTCATCCATAATAATTGTGATTAATTGTTACTGTAGGATCATAATATCGCAACGTACAAGGCTCGCGGGATTAATGAACGACGGTGTCGCGAGGGAGTCGCAGGGAGCTAAAATAAACGACGCAATGAATAACGACAGGCAAAACATAAAGAAGACGTGAGACCTGGCGAGGGATAAGAAGTGTCGCGAGAGTGAATGTTTATGCGTCTGCGACACTTCGCGAGACATTCCCGAAAATAAAGGGTAGCTTAGCTGTCATCCACTATGTATTACCCTATATAAAGGGCTAAACGAGTCTGTAAAGAGAGAGATCTTTTTGGAGTGGTTGGGCAAGTCATTAGGAGAGAGAAAGTTTAAGAGTGTTTTAATTTCTAAGTGTAATTCTATCATCCTGTGTAAACAATTCATGGATTCAATCAATAAATATTCTTGATCTTACATCTTTCAATGGACTAATTAAGCAAAATCGAGTAAGGGGTGTAGTGTGGGAAAACCTGCTACTACAGTTACTCCCTCCGTCCCCGAAAAAAAAGATGATATCTCTTTTCTAGAAATGGAGGTGGTATTAGTTATTAGTACATTATTGAAACGGAAAATGGATCATTTGTCCAAAAAAATTTAAAACATGGTTCAAATGGACGAGTAAAAATTATTATGGGTGAAATGGACGCAAAAAAAAAATAGCAAGAATGAAACTGGATTCATACTGGCTTAAACTTAAAAAGTAGTGAGGACGAAACTGGATGCATCCTGATGTAAATTAAAAATAAGAAAAAGAATTTGAAAATGGGTAGGATGAAACTGGTTACATCCTGGCTATTTTTATATTTTTGTCCATTTAAACAGTATCAAAATCAAAATGTTTTTTTCACCCAGGAATTATTGATTTTGGTCTTTTTAACCAATTTTGTGTTATTGAAACAAATCGTAGATGTTTGTGTTATCTCATGGAAGAACAAGAGGAGAGAAGGAGAAACACATCAAAAGGATAGATGTACTTCAAACAATTTTGAGAAAATCTAAACCGTCAACATATTCTATTTACATCTCTATCCGATGGCCAGGATGAGCCTGCCAAATCCATTGAGAAAAGCTCATGTCAACGGGATCCGCCTCCCTCATGCCTATCTGTAAATGGGCAGCGAGTTATAACCCCAAAGGTGTCACTATCCATCTACAAAAACTTTCCAAACCAAAGTGATATAAAAACCCAAAATATTGTTAACAGTCTAAACTACCCTCTCCTAATTCAGCCCAAAAGAAACTGGAAAAAAAAACGCTCACGTATTTATTGGTTTTCAACGTGCACCTTCCTCCATAACGGACAAAAATTGAATTAAAACCTCTGCTCTAACTCTCTCAAAACCCAGAAATATCAGATATGTATTCATCTCGTAGACAAAACCTCCGATTATCGATTTCCCTTCTTCTCTTCTTCAATGGTTACTTACTTCAACCATTGAAGCAAATTCTAACCTAACTCGCTTAAATTTTCTGACTTAATTTGTCTAAAACAGCAAAAAATGGTGAAGAAACAAAGTCAACATGAGAAAAAGAAAGATGAAAAGCTAAAGAAAATTTTGAAACCAACTCCAAAAGGTAATAAATCGTATCAATTCTTATTCTTCAACGGTTTATGTTTCATTTTTTTTCAATTGAATGTGAATCAAATGATTACGTTTAGGTTTCATTTGATTTTTTGGGTTTTCTGTTCGCTTTTAGGTTTCATTTGTTAGGTTAAGTTTTCATTTGATTTCAATTGAAAACTAATTCATGGTTGTATTTTCAAAAAATTCACGGTTCAATTTTGGGTGTGTTTATTTCTTATGTTTTCTGGTGGCCGTGTTTATTTCTGGTTATTTTTGATGAAACCAAATCTGGTTACATCATTTTCAGTTATTGTTTTTTGATGTAACAGATTTCAGTTGTTGTTTTTTGATGTAACCAGATTTTTTTTTTTTTTAGATGAAACCAGATTTCATTTGTTGTTTGTTTGATGAAACCAAATCTGGTTACATCATTTTCAGTTATTGGTTTACTTCTAATGTCAAAAAGCTTTCAAATATTTGTCACTTGTAATTGTAATGAATATGTTTTAATGATGAAACCAAAATTGGTTTCTTCATTTTTCAGTTATGGTTATGGTTTCATGACTTTGTTGTCACTTGTTACAGGGAAAAAAAGAGAAACAAAGCCGTATAGATGCTCTTCACATCATTTGTGATTCACTTCATCATTTTCATCTATGATTCGTTAACTCTATGATTGGTGATTTTCGTCAATGGTTTTTCTGATGAAACCAAAATTGGTTTCATCATTTTCAGATATGATTCGCTTAACTCTGTTGGTGACTTTCATCAATGGTTTCTGTGATGAAAACAAAATTGGTTTCATCATTTTTATTTATTATTCGCTTATGGTTTATATTTGGTTTCACAACAGAGAAAAAAAAACTTACAGAACCCTACAGGTGCTCGTTGTATCATTATGTGAGGAGACACCTGACATCACTGAAAGAAAGGATAGATAATCTTCAATCAGAAGTTTTTTCGCAGGCAAAGGCAACAATGAATCCTTGTTTGGATGCACTTTTTTAATCAGAAAATATGCTGAAACCAATTCTGGTTGCATCAAAAAATATAATTGAAAACCTTTTTTTCTTGTGTTCTGCAGATGAATGTAGGTCACCGTAAGGGATCATTCTTACTTTAGTATAGTGAAGAATAAAAGGTTCGGTCCAACGCATGGAGGAAAAGGATATTCCTGTTGAAGAGTACATTGACCCTGAACTGCAGGTTGTTGAGCGCAATGAACAGTGTGTTGCTGAAAATTCAAGGGCTATTACAAGTGAACTACATGGTTTTGATGGCAATTGAGAGCATATTGCAGATGAGAAGAATAATACTCGCATGTCGAGCCCAATTTTTTTTTACATTTCTTCTTGTAGATTCAGTTTTAGTTTCAAATTTAAACTACTTGTAAAAGGATTATTTACTAATTGTAAGGGTGATAGATTACAGTTTATACAAAAAAAAAAAGATTTCAATTTGATTCAATGATTTCAGTTCGTAGTCCCTTACAGCTTATGTCTAAAAAAAAAGATAGGTTGTCACTTATAAATATTCCGGTTGTCACTTAATCACAGTAAACAGATACATATGTTGTTAATTAGTATGGTAGGTGCCTCCTCACTACTAAACCTTAGGTAAGAATTTGGCCTTTTATGAAAGGATTCCAAAATATTGCAGGAATTAGTACATCATTTTCGTAAAATAAACCATAATTAACAATAGTATCAGATGAAAACAAAAAAAAAAATAACAGTAAATATGATGAAACCAAAAAGGGTTCCAACATAATATGATGAAAACCTATTTTGGTTCCAATAAGTTATCAAAGCCTGCAAACTCTGGCAAGCTTAATCAAAATTGAAACCAACATAAAATACCTACGGCAAATTAACATACTATTTAACATGTTTAAGTTAAAAAATATAGACAAGAGAATTGAAAAATGCCAGTCAAACACAAAAATTGAAAAAAAATCTGGAAAAAAGGGTTGCAACAGTAAATATGATGAAATCAAAAATGGTTCCAACATAATATATGCCTATTATTCAGTCTGTTTTATCTCAGCAGTGTGGATTGAAAACTTTATCACTGTCTCGATTTTACAACAGCTTTTGATTATTTTCAAGCTTGGTAAAGGGGCGGCATGAAATGGTAGAGCGGCGGCAATCTAATAAGACAAAAAAGGTCATTACAAGGAAATTCAAGTGCCCCTTATCAATGAAAATCTGGAAATGACTAATTAGCCCTTATTGTTAATAATCAAGATTAGTAATGATAATCAAGATTAGTGTTGATAATTAATTTTCACTTATTATAACTCTAAAATCAGATTTTTAGAGTTATAAAAAAAAATAGAGGAGAAGAAAAAAAAAAAAAAAAAAACTTATGTGATATTTATGAAACCCTAGATTTTGATTCATTCAACCAAAATGAGTGATTCTAGTGACCCGATATACTTCTAAATTAGTTCCAATTAGCTTTTTCTCGCTCAAAATTATCTAAATTACATAACAAAATCAAAACTTTTGAATTTTCAGAAGAACTTACGGTTGCAATTTTGCTTGTTACCAACCGTAACTGGTTAAATTTGGGGAAAATCCAATCGTAAAACCAGTTACGGTTGGTAATTAAATGCTCGAAACCAACCGTAACTGTAAACTAAAATAGTTACCAACCGTAACTGAAGAAAATTCTCAGATATAAGAACATACGGTTTGTAATTGAACCGTATGTTCAATTACCAACCGTATGTTCTTCAAATCTCCAGTTACGGTTCGTAATTGAGTTATTACCAACCGTAACTCACATAAACCCAGAAATTTCAATTTCAATTTTCATACAAAACCCTAATTTTTGATACAAAATTAACTTAAATCCAACACAATAAACTAAACCCTAACTGGGTTTTTCCAAACATTTTTCAAATCGCCGATTAATCGAAGACGATGAAGTTTTCGGTTTTAATGGAGGTTAGGGTTGATGGAGGAGAAGAGAAGATGAAAAAAAACTGATTTGATTTTTTCAAAATTAGGTTTAAAAAAAATTGATTTGATTTTGGTTAATTTAAGGTGAAAAGGGTAATCTAGTCAATCTACACCCCCTATAGGACACCCCCTAACCAATAAGAGGGACATTGCTATCACACTTGCCGTCCCTCTACCATTTCATGCCGCCCCTTTACCAAGCTTGTTATTTATACGGGAGGGGAAGAAGTGATTGATGAGCAAGTGGATAGGGAGGGACTTGAAACTCTGTTACTGAGCTGGCAGGAATGAGTTTGCAGGAAAATACTTCAAAGTAGTTTTGTATTATTTATTGTTGATTACGAGCTAGGCAATTTGCAAGTGCAAGTGGGCATGTGGCTCTTCCGTGAGTGCGTGTTGATTTTTTCTTTCAGAGAACTTTCATTTTGGTTTCATCATTTCAATATAGGTATACTTGAGCAGCAATTAATTCTTGTTCAGGACTACTTGAATTAAAGAAATGATGATTTCGTTGATCAAACAAAAGTTATAAAACGAAACATACAAGCGAGAGAAGAAAATAAAACTATCAGAAATAAAAAATTAGAAAAAAATATTTGAGAGAAATTGAAGAAGCAGCAGCAGCAGAAAAAACTCCATTACTGTTACGTCTCTTCACCATAAGGAAGTCGGATTGGTTGTTACTCCATGGCAAAAACACTCCCCAACTATGTCCTCATCCAATCAAACGATAACAATAGATACGCGCGCCTCGACAGCCAGAATCAGTCATTACCTAATGCCCTCCGGTTTGAGGGAGAGTACAGTTTCGGGCTCGAAACCAGATTCGAGCTAGTCCCTGCTACCACCACTGCAACTGGTGGATTCGTCCATATCCGGTGTTTGCAGAACAACAGGTATTGGGAAAATTCCGGTGATTGGGTCACTGCTACGGCCGTCAAACCTGAAGAGGATATGTCCGACCAACATTGCACGCTCTTCCAGCCTGTTTTCTTGAAACTCAACGACTACAACCACCATGTCGTTAGGCTCCGGCATGCAAATACCGGCAAGTTCGTCGGGATGCATAGTGATAACAATGATTATAACGGCTGCTTGACTTTACGGCCTAAACTGCAACCATACGACGACGACACGGATGTGTGCACCTTCATCGACTGGGAATCTGTCGTTATGTTGCCCGACGTTATCAGGATCAAGGAAGACAATGGAAACCACTTGAGGGTCTATGGCTTTAACAAAGCGTTAATGAAATTCGGAAGCAAACCCGATGATTCCACCGGCTCAAAGTATGACTACGAGGTGTTTCCGAGTCGCGACGGAGGCATACGCCTGAAGAGTGCTCAGTTTGGAACCTACTGGGCGGATATAAATTTTGTTTGGAGGGATACTGTTGCTTTTGTGGTTTTACAGAACGATGACCCCAAGCTTGCGACCAACACCACCTTTCTACCCGTGAAAGTGGATGGCAACCGCATCCTCTTACGAAGTCTGGAGACCGGGAAATTCTGCAGGAGATACGATGGAAGCAACTGGAGAAGCGAATATTTTACCAAGAGCTGCCTCACCGCAATTTATAAGTATCCTGATGACTTGTGCCACCTGGAGATTGAGGAGCCTGTTTTAACAAGGACGATCTCTAATGTCAGATATCAACTTACTAGTGCAAGGATTTACAATGAGAGAATTCTTGCGCTTATCACCGACGATTCGAGAAACGAAACTCACCTTCCCCAGACGTCTCAAATAAATCTTAAGGCGACGGTTACCAATACGAAAAATTGGAGTACCAGTGTGTCGATGAAACAAGGTTTCAAGATGACTAGTACCCTTGGTGTTCCGGAAATAAATTCTGGTTCCCTTAAGGTTTCCGTTTCCAACGAGACTACACAATCTTGGAATCCGGGAACAACGGATACGGAGAGCATTGAAGTTGGGTCCGTGCGAACCGTGAGTGTGCCGCCTATGAGTAGAGTGAAGACGAGTCTAATGGCGACGCGGTGTTCGTATGACATACCCTTCTCGTACACTCAGCGCGACGTTCTGACGAATGGGAATATAAGAGTTTCTACAAAGAAGGATGGCCTTTTCAAGGGCGAGGACGGGTACAACTACAACTACGAGGTTGTTGAGCTTCCTCTCTAGTTAGAGATCGCTTGGTCGCTGGTAATGGGTTGACTTGTTTAGCATGCACCTCAATTTGCACGCAATGACTTTAATTTGCTTGTTCGGTTTTCTGTTCTTCGTTGGTGTGTGTTGTGTTTGTTTTCTTTTCAAAACCCAGCATGTATCGATATCCCTTGTTTTGTTTGTAATTATGGAAACTGATAACAAGACGAACATGTCATTTAACAACTTGAATCGACTACTTTGGGGTTCAGATGTAATCTAGTACGAGAAGTATAACTACAAGATGGATCTTCAGACCTAATAACAAGCAAATTCATGTATGAAATTAAGCAAATACTGCACAAGATACATGTTACCTAAACTGCTTTATCATTCATTCATATTCCTTACAAGGAAAAGATTTACAAACAAACAACAGATCTATATCCTAAAAGAGGTAAATATCATAAGACTAAGAAAACCTCTAAGCCAAGCCGTATGTTTAAACAAGAAAGGAACACAATGAATCGGTTAGAACGGCATGCCATGATAAAATGAAGCAACCAAGATGCGCAAACTAGAGTATAGTTATAATCTAGAACATATCACCTTTTTATTAAGATGAAGCAAAATATCAACAAACAAATATTTGACAAAAAGTCGACGAAACAAAAGGGTCAGGTTAGCAGTAGTCACCTAAAGGGTTTGTGATGTCATAGCTTTCTTTCAAACAGCAGCAACAACCCCTGTGAAGCAAAACACAAAAGAAGAAAATCAAATATGAAATCAGCTGGGAGAAATACCAGAAAATGAAATAATTAAGGATAAGCTTAGAAGAAGTCACCTAAACGTCCGAAGTAGCTAGTTGGGTTTTCAACTCTTCCTTCACATCTCAAGCCAATAAGAAATTTCTGCAAAATACAATAAATGTAGTGTTGGAGTTAAAATGTCCAACTACAGCAGCAAAAAAACATGACATGATTAACACAACTATTAAATAGGTCTTGGAAAGAGATGGCTCAGATTAATCAGACGAGAGTATAGGGTTCTATTTCCTGATTGGTTGCAAAACGATCGCTCGAATGAAGGAAGAATAGAGAAACGTAACGTAGCCCATTCTATCCATCACAAGACCTCCACGAGATACCTTCCAGGATCGAGGAGAAAGAACAATCTAAGTCGAGGAGAAAGTAGCCTATTCTACTTTGTAGGGTTCATCACTGCCTTAATAAAAACAAAATTAAAAAAAAAAAAAAAAAAAAAAAAGAGAAAAAGAAGCTCAATAGTTGCGGCCGAATTATATAGGATCATAACTGCTTCACTTTGAAAAAGAAGAAAGAAAAAAAAATACAGAAAGACAAGATCTCTTAGCTCTGTTCCAATGGTGAAAGCTGAGTGATTAGTGTCTTCGAGCTTTGTCCTCAGATTTGAATGGGAGCCTGCCTTCGCACTCTTCCGTTGCACCTCTCAGCCGCATAACTGAGTGGTGGCCTGCCTTTGCGGTCTTCCCTTGCACCTCTCAGTAGCGTAACTGAGTGGTCGCCTGCCTTTGCCGTCTTCCTTTGCACCTCTACGTCGCAGAATCGAGTGGTGACTCGCCGACCGGAGTGCCATCTGTGAGCAAACATAAGCAAAGGTTAGCAACAGTCACCAAATCCAAAGTAGTTACATAGGGTTTGCTATGCCATTGCTTTCTTTCAAGCAGCAGCAACCCCTGTGAAGAAATTAGAGGGAAAAGAATCAGAAATGAAATAAGTAAGGATAATCTTAGCAGTAGTCACCTCAAGTAGCTAGCTAGGTTTTCAACTCTTCCTTCGCATCTCAACCCAATAAGAAATTTCTGCAAAATACAGTAAATGTAGTGTTGGAGTTAAAATGTCCAACTCTTTATTTAAAACAAAAAACTTGGTTACAAATGTACTCTTAACACAACTATTAAGTAGGTCTTGAAAAGAGGTGGCTCAGATTAATCAGACGAGCATAGGGTTCTATCTCCTGATTGGTTGCAAAACAATTGCTCAAATGAAGGAAGAATAGAGAAACGTAACGTAGCCCATTCTATCCATCACAAGAACTCCATGAGTTACCTTCCAGGATCGAGGAAAAATAAGTCTGAAACCCTACTTTGTAGGGTTCATCATTGCCTTTATGAAAAAAAAAAAGAGAGAGAGAGAGAGAAACAATATTCTTAAGTAGGTTTTAGAAAGAGATGGCTCAGACTAATCAGACAAGTATAGGGTTCTATCTCCCCGATTGGTTGCAAAACAATTGCTCAAATGATGGAGGAATAGAGAAACGTAAGTAGCCCATTCTATCCATCACAAGACCTCCATGAGTTACCTTCCAGGATCAAGGAGTCATTGCCTTGATGATGAAAAAAAAAAAAAAAAAAAAAGGATTCTTAAGTAAGTTTTAGAAAGAGATGGCTCAGGACTAATCAGACAAGTATAGGGTTCTATCTCCTGATTGGTTGCAAAACAATTGCTCAAATGATGGAGGAATAGAGAAACGTAAGTAGCCCATTCTATCCATCACAAGACCTCCATGAGTTACCTTCCAGGATCAAGGAGAAATAAGTCTGAAACCCTACTTTGTAGGGTTCATCATTGCCTTGATGATGAAAAAAAAAAAAAAAAAAAAGGATTCTTAAGTAAGTTTTAGAAAGAGATGGCTCAGACTAATCAGACAAGTATAGGGTTCTATCTCCTGATTGGTTGCAAAACAATTGCTCAAATGATGGAGGAATAGAGAAACGTAAGTAGCCCATTCTATCCATCACAAGACCTCCATGAGTTACCTTCCATGATCAAGGAGAAATAAGTCTGAAACCCTACTTTGTAGGGTTCATCATTGCCTTGATGATGATGAAAAAAAAAAAAGGATTCTTAAGTAAGTTTTAGAAAGAGATGGCTCAGACTAATCAGACAAGTATAGGGTGCTATCTCCTGATTGGTTGCAAAACAATTGCTCAAATGATGGAGGAATAGAGAAACGTAAGTAGCCCATTCTATCCATCACAAGACCTCCATGAGTTACCTTCCAGGATCAAGGAGAAATAAGTCTGAAACCCTACTTTGTAGGGTTCATCATTGCCTTGATGATGAAAAAAAAAAAAAAAAAAAAAAAAAAAAAAAAAAGATTCTTAAGTAAGTTTTAGAAAGAGATGGCTCAGACTAATCAGACAAGTATAGGGTTCTATCTCCTGATTGGTTGCAAAACAATTGCTCAAATGATGGAGGAATAGAGAAACGTAAGTAGCCCATTCTATCCATCACAAGACCTCCATGAGTTACCTTCCAGGATCAAGGAGAAATAAGTCTGAAACCCTACTTTGTAGGGTTCATCATTGCCTTGATGATGATGGAAAAAAAAAAAAAAAAAAAAAAAAAAAAGGATTCTTAAGTAAGTTTTAGTTTTAGAAAGAGATGGCTCAGACTAATCAGACAAGTATAGGGTTCTATCTCCTGATTGGTTGCAAAACAATTGCTCAAATGATGGAGGAATAGAGAAACGTAAGTAGCCCATTCTATCCATCACAAGACCTCCATGAGTTACCTTCCAGGATCAAGGAGAAATAAGTCTGAAACCCTACTTTGTAGGGTTCATCATTGCCTTGATGATGAAAAAAAAAAAAAAAAAAAAAAAGGATTCTTAAGTAAGTTTTAGAAAAGATGGCTCAGACTAATCAGACAAGTATAGGGTTCTATCTCCTGATTGGTTGCAAAACAATTGCTCAAATGATGGAGGAATAGAGAAACGTAAGTAGCCCATTCTATCCATCACAAGACCTCCATGAGTTACCTTCCAGGATCAAGGAGAAATAAGTCTGAAACCCTACTTTGTAGGGTTCATCATTGCCTTGATGATGATGGAAAAAAAAAAAAAAAAAAAAAAAAAAAGGATTCTTAAGTAAGTTTTAGTTTTAGAAAGAGATGGCTCAGACTAATCAGACAAGTATAGGGTTCTATCTCCTGATTGGTTGCAAAACAATTGCTCAAATGATGGAGGAATAGAGAAACGTAAGTAGCCCATTCTATCCATCACAAGACCTCCATGAGTTACCTTCCAGGATCAAGGAGAAATAAGTCTGAAACCCTACTTTGTAGGGTTCATCATTGCCTTGATGATGAAAAAAAAAAAAAAAGGATTCTTAAGTAAGTTTTAGAAAAAGATGGCTCAGACTAATCAGACAAGTATAGGGTTCTATCTCCTGATTGGTTGCAAAACAATTGCTTAAATGATGGAGGAATAGATAAACGTAAGTAGCCCATTCTATCCATCACAAGACCTCCATGAGTTACCTTCCATGATCAAGGAGAAATAAGTCTGAAACCCTACTTTGTAGGGTTCATCATTGCCTTGATGATGATGAAAAAAAAAAAAAAGGATTCTTAAGTAAGTATTAGAAAGAGATGGCTCAGACTAATCAGACAAGTATAGGGTTCTATCTCCTGATTGGTTGCAAAACAATTGCTCAAATGATGGAGGAATAGAGAAACGTAAGTAGCCCATTCTATCCATCACAAGACCTCCATGAGTTACCTTCCAGGATCAAGGAGAAATAAGTCTGAAACCCTACTTTGTAGGGTTCATCATTGCCTTGATGATGATGATAAAAAAAAAAAAAAAAAAAAGGATTCTTAAGTAAGTTTTAGTTTTAGAAAAATATGGCTCAGACTAATCAGACAAGTATAGGGTTCTATCTCCTGATTGGTTGCAAAACAATTGCTCAAATGATGGAGGAATAGAGAAACGTAAGTAGCCCATTCTATCCATCACAAGACCTCCATGAGTTACCTTCCATGATCAAGGAGAAATAAGTCTGAAACCCTACTTTGTAGGGTTCATCATTGCCTTGATGATGAGAAAAAAAAAAAAAAAAAGGATTCTTAAGTAAGTTTTAGAAAGAGATGGCTCAGACTAATCAGACAAGTATAGGGTGCTATCTCCTGATTGGTTGCAAAACAATTGCTCAAATGATGGAGGAATAGAGAAACGTAAGTAGCCCATTCTATCCATCACAAGACCTCCATGAGTTACCTTCCATGATCAAGGAGAAATAAGTCTGAAACCCTACTTTGTAGGGTTCATCATTGCCTTGATGATGATGAAAAAAAAAAAAAAGGATTCTTAAGTAAGTTTTAGAAAGAGATGGCTCAGACTAATCAGACAAGTATAGGGTTCTATCTCCTGATTGGTTGCAAAACAATTGCTCAAATGATGGAGGAATAGAGAAACGTAAGTAGCCCATTCTATCCATCACAAGACCTCCATGAGTTACCTTCCAGGATCAAGGAGAAATAAGTCTGAAACCCTACTTTGTAGGGTTCATCATTGCCTTGATGATGAGAAAAAAAAAAAAAAAAAAAAAAAAAAGATTCTTAAGTAAGTTTTAGAAAGAGATGGCTCGAGACTAATCAGACAAGTATAGGGTTCTATCTCCCGATTGGTTGCAAAACAATTGCTCAAATGATGGAGGAATAGAGAAACGTAAGTAGCCCATTCTATCCATCACAAGACCTCCATGAGTTACCTTCCAGGATCGAGGAGAAATAAGTCTGAAACCCTACTTTGTAGGGTTCATCATTGCCTTGATGATGAGAAAAAAAAAAAAAAAAAAAAAAAAAAGGATTCTTAAGTAAGTTTTAGAAAGAGATGGCTCAGACTAATCAGACAAGTATAGGGTTCTATCTCCTGATTGGTTGCAAAACAATTGCTCAAATGATGGAGGAATAGAGAAACGTAAGTAGCCCATTCTATCCATCACAAGACCTCCATGAGTTACCTTCCAGGATCGAGGAGAAATAAGTCTGAAACCCTACTTTGTAGGGTTCATCATTGCCTTGATGATGAAAAAAAAAAAAAAAAAAAAAAAAAAAAAAAAAAAGGATTCTTAAGTAAGTTTTAGAAAAAGAAGGCTCAGACTAATCAGACAAGTATAGGGTTCTATCTCCTGATTGGTTGCAAAACAATTGCTCAAATGATGGAGGAATAGAGAAACGTAAGTAGCCCATTCTCCAGCCCAACAAGACCTCCATGAGTTACCTTCCAGGATCAAGGAGAAATAAGTCTGAAACCCTACTTTGTAGGGTTCATCATTGCCTTGATGATGATGAAAAAAAAAAAAAAAAAAAAAAGGATTCTTAAGTAAGTTTTAGTTTTAGAAAGAGATGGCTCAGACTTATCAGACAAGTATAGGGTTCTATCTCCTGATTGGTTGCAAAACAATTGCTCAAATGATGGAGGAATAGAGAAACGTAAGTAGCCCATTCTATCCATCACAAGACCTCCATGAGTTACCTTCCAGGATCAAGGAGAAATAAGTCTGAAACCCTACTTTGTAGGGTTCATCATTGCCTTGATGATGAAAAAAAAAAAAAAAAAAGGATTCTTAAGTAAGTTTTAGAAAGAGATGGCTCAGACTAATCAGACAAGTATAGGGTTCTATCTCCTGATTGGTTGCAAAACAATTGCTCAAATGATGGAGGAATAGAGAAACGTAAGTAGCCCATTCTATCCATCACAAGACCTCCATGAGTTACCTTCCATGATCAAGGAGAAATAAGTCTGAAACCCTACTTTGTAGGGTTCATCACTGCCTTATAAAAAACAAATAAAAAGAGAAAAAGAACCTCATTATGCTGTGTTCCAATAGTTGTAGCTAATTGCCCCACTTTAAAAAAGAAAACAAATAGAAAGAGAAAGACAAGATCACTTAGCTGTGTTCCAATGGTGATAGCCGAATTATTAGCGTATGTGAATACCTCGAAGCTTTGGCATAAGAATTGTGTGGGAGCCTGCCTTCGTCGTCTTTCTTTGCACCTCTCAGTAGCGTGACTGAGTGGTGGCCTGCCTTCGCCGTCTTCCTTTGCACCTCTCAGTAGCGTGACTGAGGGGTGGCCTGCCTTCGCCGTATTCCTTTGCACCTCTCAGTAGCGTGACTGAGGGGTGGCCTGCCTTCGCCGTCTTCCTTTGCACCTCTCAGTAGCGTGACTGAGGGGTGGCCTGCCTTCGCTGTCTTCCTTTGCATCTCTCAGTAGCGTGACTGAGAGGTGGCTTGCCTTTGCCGTCTTCCTTTGCACCTCTCAGTCGCGCGACTGAGGGGTGGCCTGCCTTCGACCGGAGTGCCATCTGTGAGCAAACATAAGCAAAGTTCAATATGTATCGAATGAAAGCTTTTGGTGGACATACTGTTCTACGTAAGTCGATGCAAAACAACAAAATAAGGCAAATGTTCCAAGAAAAAAAACTAAATTATTGTATTATTCATCCATTTAGCTGTGTATATAAGAAAAGATAAAACTAGAACTCTTGCTTCATAAGAGGTCCTAAAGTCAGATGGTGGTATAACCCCAATAGACGAATTGATCTGAACCACTAAACGAGAAGAGAAAAACAAAGCATCACATAACCAAGAATACCAACATGGGGAAATAGGAATATATGATAACAAGAAGCACAAGTCATTTAACAACTTAAAAATCATTTGCTTTGAGTTCAGATGTACAGTATTTAGACCTTTAACATGTGAAATTGTGTAAGAAAAAAGTGCAAATCTAACAAAAATAAAATCAGTGCAGATGAAGCAAAAATATGCAAGCACTGAACATCCCATATGTTGATTAAGTGGCTTATCATTCATTTTTATTCCTTACTCTAAGAAAAAGATTCAAAAAAAAAAAAAATAGATCTAACACCTAAAAGAGGTCATAAAGACATCATGGACATAACACTCTTAACTCATGTTTTTGAAACAATAAAGAGGCATCATTAGAGAAGCATAGTAACCACTACAGCATGACATGAGGAAATGAAACTTCTTGAGTGTGATTATAACCTAGATCAACATATCAAACTTATTTCGAGAAGAAGAAGAAGCAAAATTGTACACAAAGAAACAAAAATCTGGGAAAAAAAACACAGATCTGAAGAAATAAAGGGTGTAAGGTTCTCACCATAAACCAAAGTAGCCAGGGTTTCATCTGTGAAGTGAAACAAAAAAAGAAAATTTAGATATACTAAGAGAAGAATTGAGCAGCAGAAGATTAGAAAGAGTGGATAAGGTAGAGAGAGATATTTGAAATTGAAAATAGAAAAGAAAGGTTTTACCTATTTCCCATCCACACTTTTCCTACTTCCCATCCCAATCACACAAATTAATTTTTATTTAACTCTTTTTAAATTGGGTAAATAAAACCCACTATATTATTTTCCATAGTTATATGCTAAAATCGATTAAGTTGGAAATTAACTTCTAAATCACCGTTTTCATCAGGTATGAATTCATTGAATTGTGGAAGTCATTTATATTTCTGTACAAAATAATATAGTGCGGACAAATAAAAGAAATCATTAACCTAAATATTATAGTGCGGACAGAACAAAAAAAAATCATTAACCTAAAATTATTCAATTTGGGGATAATTGAATATGATGAAAACTTAATTGAAATAGCAAATGTCTGTGTAAATTATATATTCCTTTGGCATCTCAATTTCAGTTCATTTATAAAGAATGAAAAATCTATTTATGGATTTAACGGTTGATTGAACTTATCGTTCTTCTAGTTTGTTCTTCTAGTTTTGGGTATATAACTATAGTAAGATCATTAGAACAATATAGGATCGGGATATACTCTTAGTCATATTGATGGTAATATATATATAAGGTGTCCTGATGGTGATGGCAAAAGTTACAGACTATAGTAGTGATGGTTTGAGGGATTTAGGATTCGATTAGAGAGAGAGAGGGGAAGAAGGAAGACGATGGTGGATGGGATTTAGGAGATCCATCGTATTCGCTTCTCTTCTGGCCAGTTGGGTGCTTAGCTAGGGTGAGTTTTGTTTACCAGCTATACGAGGAGTTAGACAGAAAATCATTGGCATGGTTTGGATGGGATTTAGGAGAAATGGGAATGGGAAATAGGTAAAACCAAAAGAAAAGCCAAATTCTGCTTTTGAGTAAAGTAGAAAGCTTTACGGACGATTTGACGATTTTACCCTTACTTCTGAAAGTAGGACAAGTGTCCGTCTTTTGTTGGGCTGCTCTTGTTGATGCGGATTGTGCAATCTTTTAGGACTATGTGTCTTTGTTCTAGGACTACTCGATAGATGCAGGCAGAACATCGACCAGGTAAAATGCATTTTGCTTCCTAATTGCTAGCTGGTTGAGAAGCTATGGTGCTACTCTGGAAGTGGACCGGTAATTAGATTTTTGAGAATTTGTATTCTCCAGTAGATCACTACAGATTTTCTAGATTGTGAAGAGAATCTCACACATTTTACCTCACAGGCTCACACCACAACCTCCATCTGGAAACCTCCTGCTGCAGTGCAGATTATGTGAAGCCCATCTTGGACAGAGCAGTTCCATCCAATGTGCAACCAGCGGAGAAGCCAATTCAGTGTGGCTCATATAGTACTCTTGCTTGGGAGTTGGTATTTACTTGTGGTGTTTCTTGTAATTGCCAAAATATAAAATTTGGGGAAATTGCCTTCTCTACAATGCTTTTAAGTACTGAGTTACACCTACTTACAGGGGGGAACCATTACAATCTGGATATACTGTTACAAACATCGATTCGAAAATTGGTTATAACCCATTCCACTTTTCTTACAAAGTTCTATTTGTATAAAACGGATGGGTTTCATTTTCTAAAGACCATGATATCCATTATTTTAGTCCTCAATCATGGAACTCAGCCATGAATGTTTGGTGAAAGTCTGTCAAGCCCGTTATGATTGCCGGGATCTCCATCTTTTGAAGTAGAATTGGCAATCCAATACACCATATGCCAGGAACCTATTTGTACATAGAAAAGAATCAACTGACATTCATATATGATATATGCCCAAGTATGTGTAAAGTTGCTATGAATAACAAAGTGAATAAGACGGGCGAAAAGTCTCACCTGCCCAAAGTCGGATCCGGGTAATACAACAATACCGGTAGCTTCTACGAGGCGCTTAGCATAAAACGCATCCGGGGCGGTATTTGCAGCATCAGCAGCTTTGATTGCTTTTTGAGGAAATTGGATACGAGGGAACAAATACAATCCTTCGTCAGCTTTCTCGCACGTTACGCCCTCTAAGCTATTCAAGGTGTCTTCAAGTGCCTATGAATTCATTTAAGTGTATAAGTAAATACATAAACGTAGGACTGACTTTTGATATTCATTTAAGAACATACGAGTCATTTGCTTAACCAACCTTGGCACTCCTTACAAGGGAAAATAAAACACAATTGTTCTCGGCTGAATGAGATTCATATGGTTCGGCCCCAACCTGCACAGAATTGATCCGTTAATTTTGTGTTCCTTGAACACTTATGAGAAAATAAATAAAAAAAGGCAATGAATATCTATAACATCTTCTTATATGCAGGGATCACTTCTGTATGGGTGGTAATGAACAATTTTGAGTTTCTATGAACATTTCAAAATACACATCTGACTAACTGAACAGAACATAGCAAATTATTCTTAATGGAATTTGCACTGACACTAACGATAGAATGTCACACCTTTGGTGGGTTTATCACAAGTTCTGTAAGAAATTGTCCAGATATGTTTGATAATAAGACTTACTCATGCTACCTTGTAAATCTGCTCTCTCGCTTTTGTTGGTTTGTGTTCAACAGCAGCTACTTCGGTGTTATGGCTAGGAAAGAGCAAGGTATTTGCTGCAGCTAGTACTAGAATCATTTGGAACTCAAGAGATGATAATGATTCTAGAACTCTTTACATTTTCTATTCTTCCACCTAGTTACACTTTTGGTTGATCTCAACTTTCTAGATTGGATTTGTCTCGTGAGTCATGATAAATCATCCCCTTCTGTCTCCTCAACTTATAAACATTCAATCGTCTCAACTTTCATGAATTCAAAGAAGCATAAGAAACTCAAACTGACCTTTTAGCACACGTAATTCTTCAGGGACACAAGAATCTGGTAGCTTTTTCGTGACACCAGCGTTGTTTACAATCGGATTTTCACCAGCCAGTTCAGTGATTTCACCTAGTCTGTGAACAATATATAACGCAGACTTTCTTAGATCATTCGGGAATTAACGATGCAAATGAACATACAGAGAGAGAGAGAGAGAGAGAGAGAGAGAGATTAAGTTCAAGCCAGACCACATATTCTAGAGCTATTGTGACTCCTACAGGTTGTAAAAGTTTAAGTACTTATAAGGACCTATTCTTCAAAACATGTACCTGTACTCAAAAGACAGCTTTCGCCCATTAACATCGAGGCCACCATCTCCAATTTCATCCATCATCTTTCGAGCCGCTACTACTGATGGAAAATCAATAAATGCAATTCCACGGCAAACACTAGAATTCTTTTTCATCATGACTCGGACATTACGAAGGGGCCTCCATTCTGCCTATAGACAAAGGCAATTCAAATTTAAAGGCAAAGCAAAAACTTTTACCTTTGGAGAAAAAGCAAAAAAATATCCATATCTGAGTGTAGGCAAAAAAATAGCAGAATACAAATGAGTTAAGTGACAAGTATGAAAAGAAAACTCAGAGTTGAGTTTATAGATGTTACTAGGATCTGATGAATCATTTCCTCAGTCGTCTCTTTTGGCAACCCCTTCACCAGAATTGTAGAAGTTGGAGTCTACAAGTGAAAAACGGAAATCCAATCAAAAGATGTAAATATCAAAAGTAAGAACGATGTATGTGTTCTATATCATACCACAGGACCGCGGCTGCAAGCTTGAGGAGACCTTGGTCTCTGACGACGGTCATCATGTCCAGAAGATTGAGAACTCTCACACCTCCTTCGTGAAAGCAAACTTTAATCTCGGAAATCAAAATCGAAGAGAACTTTTATTAACAAATTTCGATCAAGTTTCATGCTGGCTCGATGAATTAAGTTTCGATTCTGTTCATCTTAAGCACGTAAGTTCATGTCAATGATACTACTTAATTGCTAGTGCTAAAAAGGGATACAAAAACTTAAGCTGCTGGACATGGATGTCTGCAACAACAACTAACTGATGTCCAAATACTGTATGCTATGGTGATGAAATTGAGGAAATCGAAATATACATACCCCATTATCAATTTCGCCTTCTCTTTCATTAATTTTGCCCTCATCTTCTTGTTTCTCTTATAATTCCCGCTATTTGTCATATCTATCTCTACAGTAAACAAAATATTACTTACTTTTAATCACAAACAACAAGAAGAATTCTGAATTGGGAGAAAAACAAAGTTCTTGAGAGAAGAATTAATTAGAGTTCCATACAAAGATCACAGTTAGGGTTTTTAATAACAAAAATTGGGGGAAATCAAATTTGATGAGAGAGTAATCAAGCAAACCTTATATGAATTGAAGAGAATACTCCTCTGATCAGCTGATTCTTTAAAACCCTCAAACAAACTCCACCAGCTCTCTCTGCTCTTTTTAATTTTATCTGCAAATTTTCTAATCCATTTATTTATTTATTCAGAAATAAAGAAAACTAAAAATAAAATTAGCCGTTTTTGGTATGAAAAATATGGACATTGGGGTATGTTCTTTTGCCTTGTAAGGCAAAAACCCGCCAAATTTCTACATTTTTGAATTCTAGGCGGGAAGGTCTGATTTTCCATGGTTTAATTATCCTTCAGTCAATAATGTTTGTTGACCGAATATCAGACCGACCAAAACAGACGAGAAATTGGCTAAGTTAATAGAATTGGATGAGTAACAAAATTAAACTTTTATTTTTACTGAGGTCAAAATTATAAAACAGATACAAAATCAATAAAAATGCATCTGATATACATATGAAAAAAGATCTAAATTACTATGTCTAATTCAAGATTTTTGTTGTTGAAACCCATTGGGGAAAGCTGATCCATAAAGAAATATCCATATTTGAAACCTATTATTGAAGATATCAATAAAGGCTAGTTTGGTATTGCTGTGAATTAGAAAAGCGCTTTTCTGTTGTGATGTGATGTGTGTTGCTGTGGAAATAAATCTGCATGACGTTTGGTAAACTATAATTTAAAAAGCACTTTGCAATTAACAAACTGTAAATTCGGTTTGGTATACTGGTATTTAAAATGCTGGTGATGTAGTTAATGACGAAAATAGACATATTTCAAAAATTAGTTTTAATACAATTTTATTATAATAAATTATATACCAAATATTTTCGTGCTGTTTCACGTAAACATACCAAATATTCGGACAAGTGTGCTGCACATGGGTATGGGTTGGGTGTTCTGGCTTTTTCTACCTTAGGAGAACCGGAAAACGGGTCATATGACCAAAACCCATAAAGTATGGGAGTAATAGACTTGTAAATATAGGTCTGGGTGAAAAAGACATATAAAATATTAGTCATATATACCCTTTGTTTTAAACTTTATTCTTTTTCTTATCCCTTTCTCTCTCCTATTTATTTTCTCTCTACAATTAAAATTAATCGCGAGAAATGTTTTAACTTCCGAAATATAAGTCGGATTTTAATAAAATTTATATTTTTGGAAATGGCTCGAAAATCTCTTCAAAACAAGATCCATTGTTGATATAAAATTCGGAAAAGAAAAAAAAATTAAACCAGGCCGAGGACACATTATGCACCCAGGTGCAACTTGGCCAAAATTTATTTTATATAAAAATTTGCATTATGCACCCAGGTGCAACTCGGCCAAAACCTATTTCCTAAAAAATATGCATTATGCACCCAGGCGCAAC
Source organism: Papaver armeniacum (assembly GCA_023531295.1). Lineage (NCBI taxonomy): Eukaryota > Viridiplantae > Streptophyta > Magnoliopsida > Ranunculales > Papaveraceae > Papaver > Papaver armeniacum. The sequence continues at coordinate 149,426 of JAJJWW010016868.1, read as the reverse complement.
TTGAGCAAAACCTATTTTTTGTCAGAATACACATTATCCATCCAGGTGCATCTTATATACTTCATGGATAAATCTAAGTTTATCCTAGTAATCACCTACAATATAAGATACCTGTAGCGCCCCCTAAGCTAGCAGCTGACTAATCCAAGAGATTAACTAAATAAAGAGGCACTAAGAATCTAAATCATTTACTTAAACATTCAATTTAGAAATCAGCTACAAAAATTTAACCCAAAACTATCCCCGCTCAGAAATATATATGTACAAGGATTCCTCTCAAATGATACATATACAATATTCATTTGGTTTACAAATAAAATATACAACATGATAAACATAACAAAAGTTAACTAACTAACGGACTCAACTCCTCAAAGCTTTCGCTGCGCAACTCTGATCTGTCAATGAAACTGAAAGTGGGAAAGGGTGAGCACATCATCCCTAAAAGGGGTGCCCCGTAGGAATAACAACTAACTTTCAAGTAAACATTAGTATGATTCGAAGACGATGCAAGTTTTATCGAAAAACGATAATACATGGAAGGACAGTAAAACATAATGTAGAAACTTAACTCTTAAAAAGTAATTTAAAAGAACAATAATAACAAACAGTAAACATCCATGAATAACAGTAAATAAACATCCAAGTATGAGATGTGTGTGTTGCCGCACATAAGGAAGAATAATATTGAAGCCCACTTCCACTCCGATTAAGTAATATTGCGGTGTATCGCCCTAGCCATAGAAAAGGATATAAAGGAAGATAATTTTGGCCATGTAATATTGCGGTGTATCGCCCTAACCATAGAATACTGGATATTGTGCAGACACACATCTCATACCACACACAAGCACACAAAGATATGCATGAATTTCACAAAAGATAGATTTGTAAAACAATAATGAATACAAGAGAGTTCGTTATCGATTCCCACCTCTTTTGATGACAAGCCTCGCATACCTTGAGATCCATGATCAACTGGTTCATTCTTTAGATCGATCGTTGTTAATAAAGATTAACTGTTAATCACACAAGCACTCTAAAATTAGCCAAAAGGCTCATAACATAATCTCATATAATTCTCTAGTGATAAGCTAAGTGAACTATCTAATTGTTCTAAGCCCATTTATGATTCTATTTCTTTTAGTTATCTAACTTTGGCACATCTAAAGGTATACGAATCCAATTAGGTTGATTTTATAGTCCACTAGATATGTCTTATGAATATCTACAACTTTGTAGAAGAAGCCAAAGGTTAATTCGGTCCATAAGAGGTCCAAAACATCAAACTAAGAATATATGGCACTAAGCCCAAGTCAACTAAACTCGGCCCAATACACAAGGTCCGGTCCATCTGGGTCAAACTAACGGTCGCTGACGGTCAAATGGGTCAACTAACAGTCCACGTCCAGTCAAGGTCAAGTCCAGGGTCAATGGTCTAAACTCGGTCCACTGAGTCAACTCGGGTCAAGACAGTGAACTCGCTGAGTCAACAAGGTTCAACTCAGGTTATCAGGGTCAGCTCGACTCAGTCAGATTAACTGAGTCAGCTAAACAATATTGAATCAGACTGAATAATCTCAGTCAGACAGACCAAGGGTCCTTCTCACACATCTGTAACTCTAACTCTCTAACTCTACAACTCTACTTTACAACTCTAACTCAAAAACAACTTCAACTCATAATTTCTTAAGAAAGCTTTAAAATCAACTTACAAACACAAACACTGCTTAATTACCTGCAGTTGCAGTTCTAAGCTTCTACAAGAGATTCAACTCCACTAACTCATCAAACCTTCATTCCTATAACTCCTTTCATTCATGTCTGCATAATCTGCAAACAACACTACAAAGCAAACTCTAACAATTGCAACTTCAGCAGCCCATGCAGCTGTGAATACTAACTCCAACAGATCCATTTATGAACTATGGCACTAGCACTACCAATATCAGTTGAGCATAGCTCAAATGCACATCCATCCAATGTATCAATTTCAGTCTCATCAGCATCTCCAGAATCTTATACTTTATCAAACTCTGACCACCAGTATCATCTCATTATATATGCACCAGTTTCATTACTTGCATTTCAACACACTCCAAACATGAACTTCAATTTCATTACATAATCATCAACATCCATACACATTCATTCTTGTAACCCAACTCTCAGTACAACCACCTGCATACCCACAACTTTCAAATCATTCATCTTACTTCAGTTGCATTACAAAACACATACAACCATCCCAACTCAGTTTAACTGAGTTTTACACAGATGAACTCAACCTGAACTCAACACAACCTTAACTTCAACCACAAGTCCATTCTGTTCCCTTAACAATCACATACACAACCACCAAAAATAACCAATTCTTCCTCATAAATCTCAAATTAACATTAACAAATACTCAACAATGAATAAGAATCATTCTTTCAAATCAAATAAGCAAGGCAATTACCTCAAATAATTCCACTCCTGCAATTGAATTCAGATTCCTCTTTCCCTTGACCCAATTGAGCAATCATCTCAGAACTATCAATAATTAGAACTGCAACTCTACCACAACTCCCCTCGTAATTAGCATGCCCCAACACAGCCCATATTAACACCACCACCAACAAGACACATTCATCCATGCCATTCCGTATATACCTAAACTACAACTACATCTCCACCCCATATCATTTTCAATCTCAATTTAAAATCACCACGAACATACCTTTTCGGACCTCCCCCAATTATCTATGACTCCCAGAGTTCAATCAAACTCAACAAATTTCAACAATTTCTTCCTTTGAAACTCCACAAACAATCTCACAAAACCCTAACTCCTTGTATTTCAACAGAACTACTTCACATCTTCAATTCAAACCCATCTTCTATTTCTCACTAGTGGAAAACAGCCGTTTTAAGATAGTTACATAGTGTCGTTTTAACGAGTTAAACGACACTTTGGAGTTGCAGTTGAAAGTGCCGCAGATTAAGTGTCTTTTTCTGGAACGACACTTAGCGTTTTGCGAAATTGAATTACGATAGTTTCAGATTGTCGCTAGTTCGACACATGTATTACGTCGTTGATTTTATTTATTTTAATTAAAAAAAAAAGCAAATCAGATTTGGCTGACTGATTGCAACCATTCTGACTGGGCTGAAATAATTCTGATTTGGAACCTGAATTTGTAAATTGAAATTATCATTCAAATTGAACATTCAATCTCTTCGTATATTCAGTTCATAAATAATACAAAAAGATTTGAATGTTGTATTAACACCAATACAAGTCCTAATAAGTTCAAGATTATTCGAAAGATAAGTGCCGCATGTCCTAATAAGTTGAAGGTATCTTAATGACCAAAGGCAAACCAAAGAAAACGATAAGTCGCCCGATGCTAAAAGAAAACCCAAATTTCGAACAAAGGCACCCGCATCAAAAATAAAGTTTCAACATCGAGTTAACCAAAATGTAAACAAAGATTATGGCATTTGAATAATAACAAGTAACTTCATGACAACGGATAGCTCTCACCATCTCCTTATCTAATTTCAACATTATCATCGCAACAATTGTACTTCACTAGTAAAAAGATGGTCTAAGCTACTAGAAAAATTCCAACTAAAGCAACTGTGCAATGAACACGAAGCACCCAACACCTGAATTAGATTAAAACGTGGATGGGATATAGCTTAGTCTGCAGAATCGTGTGCTTAATAGCATCACTAATCTTACGACTCAAAGAAAGGGAAAACAGTTATCATGATGAGAGGGAAACTTATAATAGTGTCTTGTTACAATTAAAACCATGTTAATGATCCAAACTACAAAGTTTCAATAGACCCCCGTTCGTATAACTAATATTGGGTGTAATTATACGGGTTATAAATCCAACTAGAAACTAGCAAACTAAGGACAAGAATCAAACATCAAAACTTGATGAGAGATTAAGAAAGATTCACCTTCGTCATCCTCATTTTCTATTTTTTCTAGAGGATCTGTTGACAATGGTGGTGGCAACGGTGATTTCATCGAGCTAATCAGAGAAATATATCAAGTCTTCGTGCAAGTCAAGGCTTTTCCCATTCCTCGCTATAAAAGAGAAAATATAATTTACCAGCTTTATGCCACCTCACGAAAATGATTTAACTTATCCACAACTGATCGCAAAAATTCACAAAAAATAACAAGACTCAAGAAAATACAAATACACCAATTTTTGGTTCTCGCTGTGTAGCCCAAATCCACATGTCATAAAGCGCAACAGTTCATAAGAAAACAGAGCTACCCGAATTCTTAGTTTTCACTAAGTAGCTCAAATCTAACTCAATATTTGAATTTCCTATCTAATGATTTGAACAATGTCATCATCCTACCCATAATTCAATCATACAAAATCAATAAACCTCCGTAAGATTTCATCTAACACAAGGAACAATTCGCATAAAAAAATAAATTCTTAAATTAACGAAATAGTCAAGGATGCCTATTCAAAGTACCTTGATGGCTAGCTAATAGTTGGCGTAAGTGATTTCCAAACTAAACCACTACTTCCAGCCATGCATGATTTTCCAAACTAAATGAGTACACATAATAATTCGATAAGTTTAAAGGATGAAGACCAACATTCTGGTTGCTAGCCCAACATAAGTGAAGACAAGGTTTATGATGTGCCTATAGGCATGAAATTAAAGCCATACACACAGAGGTACATAAGCACATCATGTACAAGCATTTGTGCATATCAAGTCCACATCTGTTAGAACGAGGAACTTATCCACCAAAAACACATACAGTTCAGATAGTTTCTTTAACAAGCCTGAAAGGGATAGTTCAACAAAATGCAAAGAGAAGCAGGGGAAGTTTACCTTAGTTTTGTTAAAAAAAAAAAAAGCTCCATTCTTGTTAACACCATCACTAGTAAACATTTCAACTGCATCCAGAGTAAAATTAACTCAATTAGAGAACCATGGGAATTTATATGCTACTCGTGGTTACCAATTTATATGCTACTCGTGGTTACCAAGTTGTCAAGGTTGAAAAGATTCATTTCTAGTTCCAAGATAACCAGTGAACGTTGTCTTGTTTCATCCTATGTAACTCGGGATGTACTTATAAGTACCGCAAAATCTAGAAAAATCAAGCCGATTACACAAACGAAGGATTTTACTATTTCAGAACTACACTTCAGTCGTACATAGAACATTTATTCAAGTATAATAGGAGCCAACACTTGAAACCAACCCTGGGTAGGGGATTAAAGCTAAAAAATAAAGCCAATAAGGGTATTAAAACCAAATGAAGTAGGGGTCGGCGGATGGAAAACAAAAATCCATAGATCCAACGCAAACTCAAGTACTCAAACAACACCGATTTGTCACTTAGTATACACAGGGCATAATACATATTAATTAAGCAACACATGGTACACCTATGCAACAATTCAAAAAAAGATTCGACAAATTACACTAACACAATTAAATGACATCTAAACTAGTCTTGTGGCTCGCAATTGGTTACTTAATATTTGATATATATATAATTAAAATACAAATTAAAGAGAGGGCAATAAATAGAGAAGATTGTTAACACGGTTAGATTCTCAAAAAGAGAAAAAAAAAAAAATTCTCGCAAATGGCCAAAGCCATACCATGGTACATATTTCTACACATCAAAATGCAACGAAATAAGAAAAGGGAACATGGGTCGACATCGATACAACTACTCATGATACTACCGTAGTATTAAAAATGCACTAGAGGAGTCCACAGAATGGTAACATACGAAACAAGACCTGCTAATGTATTTCAATTCGACAACAAAACAAGTTTCTCATGTGCAGCCTCATATACAGACCTAAATCGAGACCATTCATTCATGTCATAACAACAACTGCAAATGATGGACAATTATAGTCAAATATCCAGCGCAAAAACGGGATAAGAAAGTGAAAGGGGAAGGGACAAATGAGAAGGAGCTCACCATTGTCCGAGGCAAGGCAACAACAAAACAGAAGTCAAGAAACCGCCAAACTATTTCGTATACGCTTTACCAGATCTCCAATTTCCCATCCCTCCGGTCCATATTCATTCTCACAAATACATTATAAACCACTCAAAAAAATCCCCGAGTTCGAAAAGTCAACTATATATTCAATACAACTGAATTGATACCAAAAAAGTCATTCAAACAACTCGGGCGGTATTTACTATCGCATCTCGAACTAAAAAAAAACAAGAACTTACTAAATTTTAGCCATCTCCTGTGATTTTGAGTCTCAGTATTATCATTAACCCTAAATGTAAAAAAAAAAAAAAAAAAAAACACAAAATGGTAAGCTAACCCATCGTAACATTATACGAGACAACTAAAAACCTCAAAGAGAGTCTATACCATCCGTGCCAATCAATTCCACCAGTTCCATCATCATGTAAGAGTGGTCTTGGTAATCTTTCCTCCCAACAAGTGCAACCTAATTATTAACAAAGAAAACAACACCCAATCGATGAATAAAACAAAACTTACGACATAAACAAGAAATTAAAATTTTAGGGTCCAGAATACATATAAGTTATCACTTAACCTAAACCAGTAAAACCCAAACTGCTCAATTAAAAAACAAATCAAAAGGATACTAATTTCTACCGTGAAATCAAAAAAGAAATCATGGAAAAAACAATTAAAAAACGCTAACTTTACCTACCGATCTTGATGAAGGCAAGAGAGGATTCACTTGATCTACTAATTCCCTCCATTAATTGGATCTCTCGAGTACCCACAAAAACGAAATCGCAAGAAAATTAAGGGAAAACCCCTAGAGTCAAAACCAAAGAAATCCTAAATTTCAACATTAAAAATATGATAAAATAAAATTACACCAAAATTTGTACGCGACGCTCAAGATTTGCTATCTTCTATACCACTTGAAGTTGATGCTCCATAATCCGAGAAAAAAAATAGAACTAAAGTGTTGATGAAGAGATTGGTGGAAACCCTAGTTTTCATTTTTCTTTTTTACTGAGAAGAAATCAAATATTGTTTTCTCGAGAAAACTAATGAGGTGGAGGTATGTAGATGTGAAGACGAGGACGTGAAAAATTGTTTGTGAAATTGTTCTCGTCTCGAGAGAGAGGGTGGGAACAAAGGAGAAAGAGAGATAAGAGGGAATGGAGGGGTGCGGTTTCTCTCTCCGCTTTAATATGGATAAGGATAAGCATGATGTGAGATGTTTCATCTCCAAATTGCCTATGCATAAGAAGATAAAATCATAGCCACACAGTTGGAAATACCTATCACGAAACAATACTATCCTATTTGTCGTTGTAGAAGTCAACAAAACTCATAGTGCAACGACATCTTTGACTTTAGTCAATAACACAAACAAGTATGTCGTTCTAGAAGTCAATAAAAGTCGTGCCATAACGACACTTTGACTTTAGTCAACGACGCATTCAATATATTGTGGTTTTGGGACATTTAGTATTTGTGTCGTTTCATTATGTCTCAAATAGCATCTTTTCCACTAGTGTCTCTCAACATCATCTTCTTCATCTTCAATTTCATCTTCCGTAGCTTCTCTGAGATCGAGACTCAAGAACCCTAATCCTCAAATTCACAAATCTTCCTTCAAGTTGAAATTCAATTACCCAATCCTCTTTATGGTCTCCACGATGAAAAAACCATCATTTATCCTTCAATAACTCTATCAATTTCATACTCGAACAATCTTCAGAAACCCTAACTTCACTTATAGAAACATCAATTTCTTCTTCTCCCCGGGCTTAATCGACAACAACCTCAGTTCCTTCATCATCTACACAACCTCATCACTTAATTTCCTCAATAAATTCTCACCCTAATCTCTTAAATCTCTCACCGGCGAAAACATGCAGAAGAGAAGAAGAAAACGAAAGAAGAAAGAAAAATAAGAAGAAAACGAGAAGAAGAAGAAAAGAAGAGAAAGAAAGAAAAATAAAATGGTTCTCTCGGTCGGCGTTGGAGATAAGACCAACCCAATTTGCTAAGACACTCACTGCTTCGACACGTATCGGGTGATAAGACCAGCGACCAAAGATGAAGGCACCTTCCCAAACGATAAGGGCAGCCAGGCTGTTTAAAGGAAAAAATGATTTATTTGTCCTTCATACAAAATTGATAATATCTTCTTCATCCGATATCTGATTGACACGTGTGAGTAGTCCATCTCGCATAATTTTTCGAGCTCTATCTGATGATACTAGTTTCACATCTAAATTATTATTAGATTAATTTCTATTAATTAATATTCGTCTTTAATTAATCGAGTCATTAGCGGCTTAGTCGTGTCTTGACTGGTCTAATAGCGTTGACGAGCTTGAGGCTCGTTACAATACCCAACCAAAATTACTAGTTCATGATCTCGAGCAGTAAAACCCACCAACATTAACATCACATTCACCATTAAAACATCCACCAAAAACAAGTGTTAAAGAAGAAAAATAAGATGAACAACAAAAAATTCAAAAAATATACATTATGCACCCAGGTGCAACCTGGGCAAAAGCCATTTCCTGTAAAAATACACATTATGCACTCATGTGTATCTTATGTACTTAGTGGATAAAACTAAGCTTATCCTAGTAATCATCTACAATTACCCAACCAAAATTACTAGTTCATGATCTCGAGCAATAAAACCGCCACCATTACCATCACATTCACCATTAAAACATTAATCAAAAACAAGTATTAAAAAAAAAAATCAAACGAACAACAAAAAAATTCGGGAAAAATATACATTATGCATTCAGGTGCATCTAGACCAAAACCTATTCTTTTACTAGACTATGTATCATCCACTCGGGTGCATCTGGCATATTATTTTGATCCTAAAATATGAAATCATTTTGCAGCATTGCCCATAAAATTGCATTTTCCGTTGTGTATCACATCTTCCCATGTGTGATTATATGGATAAGACACGTTGAAAAATTAATTTTGCTGAAACCCTAGAGAAAAGAAAAGAGACTCACTCATCTTCTCTATCTTCCATTCCACGGCCGCACATATTTTCTTCTTTTCCTTGCTTCGTCTTCATCCTCCTAACAGATGGTGATTTATGTTAAGGTTTTCCATGTTTCGTGTGTTTCTCAATTGAGAAACAAAAATCATTAGGATTCGTACCAATTATCTCCCCATACATCAAGTATTCTTCTTCAATTTCAGATCACATCGAAAACCCCCGAAATTAAATCAATTCTAGCAATTGTACAGACTTTGATTTCCCTCCCCAATTGCATTTCTAAATCACAAATTCAAGAGCTCACACCACAAAATCACCGCGAATCCAGGTCAACACACTCCCATGACGACGTATATCCAGATCTCTCGTTGGATTCGACTTCGATCCATGGAACGACAAAGGAGGTGGTGGTCCGTTAGATTCGAATTTCGGATCCATGGAACAACAAATGGAGGTGGTGGTTGTGCTGGTTGTGGTGGTGGATAAGTCGGTGACGGTGGAGGTGTTGGCGATGGTGTTGGAGTTGTTGGTGCCGGTGATGGTGGCTATGTTGGTAACCGTGGAGGTGTTGACCGGCACCAGTAGTCCGGTGTTGTTGCTGCTGCTTATGGTGCTCGGCGGTGGAATCGAAGAGGCTACAATTGAATCTGAGAAGAAGATAAGAAAAAGATGAAGGGCATATAAGTAACTTAATCTTAATATTATAATTTGAGTTTGGGCAGAATGCCCATGATGGCTATTAAAACAAATTATTTGAATATATGGCTATTTGAAAGGTTGGCAATGTTTGCTTGTCTTTTATACCCAGAAATTCAAATCTAGGGCCTATTTAACCAAAAAACTGTAGGCGAACTTGGTGAGGATACTTTAGCTTTTTTCAAGCGTTTGAAGCATTGTTTATTTAGCAATGACGCTAGCAGTGGCGCATGTAGATTTATTTTTTATAGATTAGGCATTGCTATTCAAAGAGGAGTTGGAGCCCAGCTGGTCGCTAGGTTACCAACCAAGAGTTTTGTTTGATTATTTTTTCAATTATTATTTTTTCATATATTTAATAAAATATAAGTAATAGTTTTTTTATTTTTTAATTATTTAATTAAAAAAATTATGATTATGGTTTGCTATGAAAATATTATTATTTAATATTTTTTTTCAAAACAGATTTTGGTTGGTAGCCGAGCAACAAGCTGAGCTCCAACCCCTCTCTGAATAGTAATTCCTAATCTATGAAAAATGAAACTACCAAAACCACTACTAGCATCATTATTAACTAGGCAATTCTTCAGACGCTTAAAGAAAAGCAAAGTGTCATCGCCAAGTTCCCATAAAGTAGAGAAGGCCAAAACGCCCAAACCAAAACCCAAAGAAGAACACTTGTCCAAATATTTAGTGCGCTTCCTTGAAACTGCATTAGAGATAGCCTTCCCTGGGACAAAAGATCGAACACCATCACCAGAGAAGGGAGAAACAACAATGACATCCATACAAACATCTTGACCATTTTCCCAATTGAGAACAAGAATATCTGCAGGCCTCAAATCCTTATCATCATCTGACTGGATGCCAAGATATACTTCCTTACGCGCCGGTACGTTAGCGTTGTAGCAAATGTCAAATGCAACATCACGAACAAGGTCATGGCGGAACTTGCTCCAAATATCTTTAGCACGGTGAAGCGCATGGTCTCCAAAAATGCCCATAGATCGGTTGCAACTTGAGCATAAGCCATTCTCAAGAAACAAAGGAATACCAAGTCTATAACAGAGCACAGCCGAAACTTCCTAGGTCCAATACACTGATTAATCCCACTAATAGGCACCGCTAATAAATAATCCTGAGCATGCTTGACACGGTTACACTGCCATAAAATGGAGTCTCTTACAGACATGTGAAATTGGTCTGGGATTCGCTTCTTGACTGCATCAAAATAAGTGACTGCCATGGAGTGCATGGAAGGGGGGCAGTATCATCGACACAATAAGAAGGGGACAATCCACATACCTGGATAAAGTTCTGAAGAGCCAACTGAAAGGTAAAACCTTTGTTTGTTGAGAATAAATCACCCAGAATAATCTTCTGTACTGAAGCAGTCTGACTTTGAGAAGCAAGGTAGCAGTAAGCACGAGTGTCAGCCATGGTGTAAATGCCAAGGCCACCCTCCTTGATAGGCAAGGTGGCTAATCTCTGCTGCAGAGTCAACTCATTTTACAATTTTATTATTATTTTAATAGCATCTCGATCGGGTTCTTCCAATGAGTCAACTCATTTTACATGCTTGCTTACTCAGTCATTTTTATCCCAACGGGTGAGTTGAAACCCATTGTTCCCGATTTTAGATACATACGAGAGGAAAAGCAAGCAGTGATTGTTGCTTGAAAGAAAAAAAGAAAATTGGTTTTATACTGGAAGAATGCGGCATAATCTTTTTTATAGTTTACTTTACACAATGTGTGGTTTACCATAATTTGGAATGCAACACTCCACCCAACAAATGCGATTTTCAACACCCTTTGAGCATCATTTTAGGCATCCTTTGCAGTTCCCAAATAATAAAACACGAAAAATATCCTAGCATTTTTAGGGGCGACCCCGAAGAATTAGGGGCGACTTTTTTATTCCTAACCCATAGACAAAATTATGGGATGTCCTAATGGTTCGGAGAATACCTAAATGCCGTTTTACAATCGGTAGTTTATCAACATATTATGACTGTGTTCTTCTCTTCTTTGCTTTGTTTTGAAAAAAATAAATTTGTGGCTACTAACACAATTGGTAGATAATGAACATCACGAAACTACCGATTGTGAAAATAGAGATATTCAAAATTCCATTGGTTTTTGAAAATTTTGAATTTGGGGCTACTACCATAATCGGAAGATAATAAACATCTTGAAACTACCCTCCAGATCTTGTAGGTGTTCATTATATGCAATTTCGCTCTACCCCCTTTGGAGACACATCTAGATTGCGATCACATGGATGCATATAATGTCTCACTTTTTGGTCCAACTTGATAATTCCTAAGCACTCATCTATATCAGGGGTAATTTTATCGGGGAGTTCTCTAAGGAGCAAATCACAAGATGTTTTTCCATTGTTTTCCTGCGGTAGCGATCTTTATTGAATTAAGCTTGGTTATTCTGATGCTTATCTCATGTAAGATATGGTTGGGATTGGATATTTCTGAATAAAATAAAATAAAATAACAGTTGGAAGATGCCAAATCAAAAGGCATTCAATCCTTGGTAATGATAAATCCGGGCAATCCAACTGGATGTATAACAACAACACTCAATCACTTAGCGTACAATTAGCTTGTTCTTCCTTACACGTTTTATGACATTTGTTACAAGTTTTTTGAAGATTTCTTTTCCATTGTACCTCATAATTGTAGGTCATTGTGGAGGAAACCAGCGGACAATTGCGAAATTCTGCAAGAAGAAAACTTTGGTTCTTCTCCCAGATGAGGTAACTATTTTTAGGAATTTAGGTGCCTATTTTATTTATGCTCAGAATTTCAGCTCTAAAATAGTTCCTATTATGTAGAACTTAGTAAAGGTAGTAATCTCCATATAACCACCTCTCTTTCCGCACTTTCTGTGATATAACTTGACATGAAAAACAAAATATTGAGTCGGATAGAACTAATCCCTAATTCGGACTCATTTGATTCAGGTAACAAAATACCCCTAACTTATGGAACCAAGCCACCAACTCACATATTTTTGAATCAGTTGAGTTATATTTGACTCAGAAAAACAAAATATTGAGTCGGATCCAGATCAGTCAGGTGATCTCACTCAGATCTAGACGAGTCAGATCCAGATGAGTCGGGTGATTTCACTCAGACCCAGACAACTCAGATGAGTGGGGATTAAACAAATAGGGTGTTAGCACGTATTTTCAAGTGAAATAATTTTGTCATTTCTTAAAAGTAACATGTATATGTTCTAGTTATTAGTTTTTAACTTAGCTTCATTATTCACATGTTTTTAGTAACTTGAATGGTCCGGAGATTCTTCAGAAATTGGCACAAACGATGGGTTTTAAACCAAATGTTGTCGCAGAAGATCAAATTGCCAAAAAGATTGTTTAGGCGATTGAATATAGTCAATGTTCTTACCGAATCAAGAAAATGACATTATATTTTCTAAAAGTCATGCTTCAACTTTTGTTTGCTAATGCTCAATTTTTGTTTTAAATTTGATTATCCGAAAAACTTGTTTTCTTTTTGAAAACAAACACCTCTTTGACTCGTCTGGGTATGACTCATCTGGATCTAATTCTATATATATGTTTTTGAGTCAGATTTGACCAATCTAACTCAAAAATATGAGTCACTGATATCAGCGGCGAATCTAGAAACTAAATTAAGGGGAAGTAAACTTTTATAAGGGGTAGAAAAAAAACAAGATTAGGCTTGGAGGTGATTTAATGCTTCAAAATTTAGGCTTGGAAGCCCAATGTAGAGGGGTAGCAAGTGCACACCCTTGCTACTAGTTGGATCCGCCACTGACTGATTTGTTCTCATGACTCAAACAGATATGAATCGGGGGTTAGTCTGACAAAGATCGCAAGTCAAATCTGACTAAAGAAAAAGGTATGACATCTGACTCTGGCCGAGTCAAATCCAGAAGTCGATCAAAATGGTGTTGGAGATTTGGGTTGGAGAAAAATCACTTTTAGTACAAGCTTGTTATGGAGAAATATGGTTGTGTCTTCTCTAATTGGGTTCCTGGATCAGTTAGCTTACCTCATGGAGAGTCTTGTTGGAGAACTATATCTGATGCTAGTAGTCTCATAAATAATAACTCCACTCTAAATATACATTCTGGTGATTTGACTTCTTTTTGGCATGACAAGTGGGTTGGGGATACTCATTTGTCAAAAGATTTTCATCTTCTTTATAAATTAGATAGATTGCAGTTTGGAAGTATCGCTGATCATATTACACCTGATGGTTCTTGGAGATTTGATTTCAAAAGGGTTTTAAATAACTTAGAAGATTCTCAACTTTCTGATCTCATAATCATCATTGGCAGCAATCCACCTACTACAGACAGCTTACTTGATGTTAGAAGATGGAAGCTTCATTCTACCGGATGTTTCACAGTAAAATCTCTATATGAGACCTTTATCTGTAACGTAGGGATTAAGGATTTTCCATATCAGTTTATTTGGAAATCTGGCATACCACCAAAAGTAAGTTTTCATCTCTGGTGTGCAGTACATGGGAAACTAAATTCGCAGGATATGCTGCTATATAAAGGTATGGACATCTACAGCTCATATATTCAGTGTGGAGATTGCACTGAATCACATGATCATATTCTAATTCATTGTAAGGTGGCTCATTATATCTGGATGGCAGTAACCCCAAAGAAAAATTGGTCTTGGGTGTTTCCTAATACTGTATTCTCTCTAGCTCATACTTAGTCCTACAATAAGCTCTCAACCCCTGGAAAAATTGTTTGGGATCTTATACCAGCGGCAGTTATATGTGGGTCTTGTGGAGAGAAAGGAATTGTCGGATTTTTGAGGATAGATACACCTTCAAAACTGACTTGGATCTGGCAATAGATGTGAAGACTCTTATCTTATCTTGGGCAGCTGCCAGTGAAACAGAGTTCATTTGAATGCTTCTTATGCTGTTTCAAATTGGGAAATTGTTTTTTCTTAATTTCTCGTTTAGTTGTTTGTTTGTTTTAGTCTATCTTTGGTAGACTTTTGTACCTTCTTCTTCTTTAATAAAACTTCTCTTTAAAAAAAAAAAAAAAAATGTTAAAAAAAAAATGTTAACCGTAACATCTCACCAATGAAGTATCTGGAGCAAAAGTCATACTGATTCCTATTCTTGCCAAAGTACTTGGGCAGCAACCATCGACCTGGGAAACATTTAATGTTGGTTTTGTGCTCGACCACTTCCATTCCATGGGTCTACTCTGGATATTGAGTTTGTCTTTAAACAAACTCAAAAAGAAAACATAAAAATTAAGGAGTGTCTTTACACAGGCGAAACTAGTCCAAGATCATTAAATGAGGTATACCATAGCTCTTCAGGTATAAGATTTTTATTTCCTAACAAAAAGATACGATAAACATTTTTACTAGCAATAAAAAAGGACGGAGATATTCGGCTAAAAGCCAAGCCAATTATAACCAAATGGAGATATTAAGATGCTCGTGTGACTCGAACAGAGAACCTGGAGCCGCTAGATTTATCACAGTGAAAGAAACAGTGACTATCAACCACACAATATAAGAACCCCTAGTAGAGGATAAAGTAAACCCCTAAGATAAAATAAACCGCGAAATTGAGTTATAACACGGCGGGGTTTTTCCTTTTTAGGTTAAAACCCCAAATTCGATTTCAAAATAATCATACCCAAAACATTCTGATCTTTTTTTATTTTAGAAATTGGAATACAAAGAATGATTCCCAACATTGAGTTAGAGGAAGAAGAGAAAGGAGGAAGGGGAAGCTCAGGGTATCAAATTATTATCATCTCAGGTTTGAACACTCACTTACTCTTTCCAATTTCTAATTCTCCCAATTACTCTTAGAATTTCATTTTCCCCCTGTGGGTAATTGTTAATTTCCATCAGTTTATCCTAATCTGAGTTTTGGATTATAGATTCAATCATCAATTAGGTTTTGTGGGTTTTATTGTTATTTGCTGGTTCAAGGATTTTTCAGTTAGGGCATTGTTTCATTTACTTATTTTGGTGGTGAATGAATGAGTCTAAGAATGGTGTCTATTTTGATTCTGAGAGGTGAAAAATGGGCTGTTGCAGCTAAGGTTGCATTTATAGGATGTGGAACTTGGAAGTCTGGAATGAAAAATATAGGATATCTTAAAGGAAAATTAGTTGTTTTTGAGCATCCCCACAAAATTAAATTAGTGTCTGCTCTTTTATTTAACTCATTTCATACATTCTAGTTAAGAGTTTCTTCCAATTTTGTTTGTGACTGTAGAGATATGGAGAGGGATAAGGGAAAGAGCAACAAGAAGAGGGCAAAAATAGAGAAAGAGGAGACGAAAGTAACGGGGTATGTATACTTATAACTCTTTTCTTCACGGTATTGTTTGAATTGCATCACCATACTAAAACATCAGTTGGGTGTTGTGTCGTCCTTACATTTCCAGCTTCAAGTTCTTGTATATTCTTTTTAGTTACTGTTCACGTTGAGGTGTCTATTCTTTTCAATGTGGTGTGAGCCAACATTCCAAAGCCAAATGTTTGATTGGTTGATCGCATCTCTATGATCCCTATGTCTCAGTCATTGTGTCGTGTTATGTTGTGCTTCCCATACAGAATTAGTGATGATACAATCTTGAATTTCATCTGACACATGAGCTAATGTAACATTTACATGTGTTTATGTGCTTAAGTTAAACAGATCCGCAACTTAAATCATTGTATGAAATTAATAAAAATAGGCAAAGGGAGAATGAAATTTTCTGAAGTAGTCGTGACAGTCTGTTTTTCTTGATAGCCATGGTAAGATAGATGGCAGTTGCAATAGGCATAATTCACCTGATCGTGTACATGATAAAAGAAATTCGAGTCGGGAAAGATATCAACACAGGAGGTGTGAACGTTCTCAGTATTCTAGACATGATGACAGTTGGAAGAGCCATGATTCACCTGATCACGTACCTGATAGAAGTTCGAGTCAACATCCACATAAGAGGTCTGAATGTTCTCGGTATTCTGGGCATGATGTACGTCAGAGATCAATGTCTCCTAGAGGTTACAGCCGTGGTCTTGTGGTATGATATAAAATATACATCACTATTACCTTTGATATTTCAAGAAAATACATGTTGACTGGATTACGGTTTCACTTGTAGACTCCAACTGATACAGTTGTCATGAACGGTTTACCAAGAGAGACGAGTGAGGAGGATATTCATCGAATCCTGGTAATATCTACAAACTTCCAACTCTAAGTTATGTTCTCTTGTTTGACAGGAAACATTTTTGTTTATTTTTAAAGGTAAATTTTTTGTATTGGCTGTTCATCTTTTAATTGAATTGCCTTTATTTTTAGGCGGGATGGGGGCCCCTTCGTGATGTCCGGGTGATGAAAAGAAAGAATTCTACTGCCTGCCGCGGGATTGCTTTCATTGATTTTCCATCTGTGGCAGCGGCTCAGAAGATGATGGATCAAATTGGAGATCACGGCCTCGATGCCAATGGGCGAAAGATGTGTTTTGCATACAGGTACATGTTTTCAAGAAAAGGTCTTTATTAGTACGTTACCTTAAAACCAATCATAAAGAATTACAATCTTTTATAAGCACGATCGGCCTTGAACTTATCTCTCTCTCTATATGCTCATTGTCATTGTCAATTTCTCGAATGATCTAAGAAACTCCACATTATATTTTGTCCACAGGCCAAGGGAAATATCTGAATTGGCCACTGAGGATTCAAATTCTAGAATTGTTGAATCAGAGCAAGCGACTGAAGAAAATCATAGAGAGGGAAATGATGATCGAGGTGATAATGAAAAGCATGAAGATGAATGTGATTATGTAGATGAAGTGGCTGGAAACGGGCTACCAGATTCTCGGGCTCCTGAAGAATTACGTACTCTAAAGGTCAGTTTGAGTTTCTTATGCTTCTTTGAATTCATGAAAATTGAGAGACTGATTAAGAACATTTTGCATGAATTCAATCTAGAAAGTTGAGTTCAACCAAAAGTGTAACTAGGGAAAAAATTAAAAATGTAAACAGTTTTAGAATCATTATCATCTCTTGAGTTCCAAACCATTCTAGTACAGGCTGCAGTAAATGCCTTGCTCTTTTCTAGTCAGTATACAACCGACATAGATGCCGTTGAACACAAAGGTGTGACATTCTCTTGTTAGTGCTTAATTTATCTCTGCATCCTAGTACTGTAGACTGAGTTCCATCAAGAATAATTTGCTATATTCTGTTCAGGACAGTCAAATGTGTATTTTGAAATGTTCTTAGAAACTTAAAATCCGGAAGTGATCCCTGAACATTACTCATAGGTGTTCAAGGAACATAATTAACGGATCAAATTTTGTGCAGGTTGGGGATGAATCTTATTCAGCTGAGAATAATAGTGTTTTATCTTCCCTAGTAAGGAGTGCCAAGGTTTGTTAAACAGATGAAACATTTGTTATTGAATGAATATGGAAATTTAGTTGTACAACATAGTGTATTTGCTTATACTCTTAAATGAATCCATAGGCACTTGAAGACGCCTTCAATAGCTTAGAAGGTGTAACGTGCGAGAAAGCTGACGAAGGATTGTATTTGTTCCCGCGTATCAAATTTTCTCAAAAAGCAATCAAAGCTGCTGATGTTACAATGACTGCCCCAGATGCGTTTTATGCTAAGCACCTTCTGGAAGCTACCGGTATTGTTGTACTACCTGGATCTCACTTTGGACAGGTGTAACCATGCACTCCTCTTCTTTACTTTGCTTATTCGCAGCAACTTTACCTGTATTTTTTGTTTTTCACTTGGGCATATATGAGCATGTCAGTTGATTCTTTTTGTATGTTATGTTATTTTTGCTATTCGATGTAATAGGTTCCCGGCGTATGGTTTATTGGATTGCCAATTCTACTTCAAGAGGAAAAGATCCAACGGGAAGACATTACGGTTATCATCTCGCGCTTGACAAACTTCCACAAAGCTTTCATGACTGAGTTCCATGATTGAGGAGTTATACTTCCCCACAAAGCATATATTTGTCATGGTATTTTTGAAATGGAACCCATCCGTCTTAGTTTTACAAAAAATGGAACTTTGAAAACAGTTGATAACTTTTGATGCTGCGGCATGCTTTTATCTGAAGTTGTGAACTTAGAAAAATGTTTAGAATTTCATACATTGCGTAATGTGTTAATTTTTAACTGTCTCCGAGGTTCACTACAATTGTGCAGCAAAATCGTCCTTTTTTTAATTCCCTGTTATTGCTTGGGATTTTCATCTTGTAGGAATTGGCATTTGGTTCCATTACCTACACAAAAAAAATGAGAAGAAAATAAAATGAGAATCGGACCCTGAACATGGGGGTGGGATTCGTGGGAAGTATTTGAACAGCTAACACAGCTGATTGACGCTTCTGAATAAAATGGTTTGGTCATGAGTCAGGGCATTTTGTTCTCACTCAAATATTCAGCAGTGTCAAAAATTATTACTAGTATGTTTATTTTCATTTGACTCGTAATCTGGATATGAGTCGATCTCTGACTCAATGCGAGTTAGATGTCAGATTGTTTTTCATGCCATATCTGACACGCTATCTAATTTATTGGAAGTGCTACACTTCCCCACTCCCTTCCCCCGGTCCTTTCCCCCATTATGTGTCATTGTTTTTATCCCTTGATCCTGGATTGAGATTAACAGGGAGTCCCATTATTATTAGACGTAACCGATAGATGTTTGACACATAGGCTCATTGACGCGCATATTTTCGAGGTAAATGAGTCTGGCTTAAATAATAAATATAATCAAATCTAGACGAGTCAGATCGGCATCGAAAAAATGATGTAAAAAACAAACGAGTCAGATAAAGAGGCTAGAGCCCTGATTGCTTAAAAAATGTTATGCCACGGACCACGGTCACAGTAAATTTACACGTGGAATAACATCAATGGACTTGACAGATTTACCACTGGAGACGAGTCACCCAGTGATTATGAACCACACAGTCAAAGGAAAGAAGATAAGAAGAAGAGAAGAAAAAAAAAACTCAGTAAACCGCGAAAATAAATTAGAAATGGCGGGGTTTTGCCTTTAAAGGCTAAAAATTCCCATTCGTTTTCAAAATTGATCGTACCAAAAACAGATGTATTCGTTTTTTATTGATTTTCTTTATAAATCTCTTTACAAAATCATGATCCCCAATAGAAAGAGAAAGAGGAAGAAGGAGTGAGCTCAGGTTTTATTCATTTCAGGTTTCTTAATCAACACTGATCTCAAGTAGATTTCCCTGGTTTATGTTTATTATCAAGTAGATTTGATTTCAATTTCCCCCCCAATTGTTGTTTAAATCCCTAACTGGTGTTTGGTCTACAGCCATCTTTAACTTGTCAAAGCTTCGGAGACTGTTCATAGACCATTCTTTTAAGGTTTGTTTCAATTACAACTTCAAATTAGCTGGCAATTTCATATAAAATATGTTAGCTAATTATATATCATTTGCACCCCAAATGGGTGTTGTTCATAATTGTTAATTTCAAACTTCCATTTTTATGAAATTCATGATTTCATCAGTTTTCCTAATCTGGGTGTTGGATTAGATTCATCATCAATTAGGTTTTCGGTGGGGCTTTGATGTTATTTGCTGGTTCTAGGGTTTTTCAGTTAGGGCACTGGTTCATTTTATTTTAGAAAAGGATTTATGGTTTTTTTGAGAGGTGAAATAATGGATTTGTGGCTGGTGATAATTAAGGTAGCTGCCACTTACACAACAATCAGATGTTACATTTTGTTTTATTTTTGAGTAGATTATTATTTTGCTTTGTTTACACTTGTATGGAGCTGAATTATTGAATGCTTTTGCAAGCCAGCAGTTGGATTCTCAATTCCTAATTGTGTGGTTTCTCCTGTTTTAGTGGTTTGCAGAATATGACGCTAAGTGAGAATGCAAAATTACGGAGAAAAAAACATGCTAGACAGAATTGGAAAAACAAAGTGGAAAGGAGAAAGTTAGAAGCAAAGGGTCAGACAACAGCAAATGTTGAAGAAATGGTTCAGTTGGTACCAAATGTTGATAAAATTTCTCCAGAATTTGGACAAGGCCTTGATGATGTAGACTTGTAAGTCAAGAAGATCGATCTAACTTGTTGTTTGGTTTTAGGGAAAGTATGCCTTAGTTAAGTGGTTTATCTGATTTTTTTTCATCATTTATATGCAGCTCAACCGTAAAAATTCGTCAAGAG
Source organism: Papaver armeniacum (assembly GCA_023531295.1). Classification (NCBI taxonomy): domain Eukaryota; kingdom Viridiplantae; phylum Streptophyta; class Magnoliopsida; order Ranunculales; family Papaveraceae; genus Papaver; species Papaver armeniacum. The sequence continues at coordinate 128,497 of JAJJWW010016868.1, read as the reverse complement.
AAAATTGATTCCAGTAGGGAAGAGCAAGAGAAACTCAAGGTTGAATTATTTCACATTTTGATCGATTGTTATCTGAAATTTCAGTTATGGAGAACTAGCTAGGTTATGTAATAAGTAGCTGATAACATCTTGCTAACACTTAATGCATACACCCAACACTGTAATCCTTATAAGCTGCTCCATCCCCGAAAACAAACCCAAAAGCAGTGAGGTTTTAGCTACAGCAACTTGATGATCTTACTGATTCTAATTAATTATGCTTCTTCACCGCAGCGCTTACAAGAGGAATCAAAAGAAAACCCAGGATCTCATCCTTTTGACGAGGTAATCATCTTTTCTTTTGGAGGAAGCTGTGCAATTGACTTTCGTATGGGCATTACTTGCTTAAGATATTATCATTAGATACGTAAAGCTAACTAGTGTTATAACAGTAGTAACTTAACTACTATTAAGAACAATAAAAATTGTGAAAGTTCTTCTTCTAGCCAAAGTTGCCTTTGCCCTTTACTGGATTAGCCTCCAAGTATCGTAAAAGCAAATAAATCCAGGCAATCCAACTGGTCCTGAATAATAGCAGCTTGTTCTGCCTTACATTGTTCAATTGCTTTCCGTACAACTAGCTTGTTCAGCCTTACACATTTGTAGACGTTTTTTACCAGTTTTCTTGAAGATTTATGTTCTGTTCTTGTTCATGATTGCAGGTTATTGTGGAGGAAAACCAGCGGACAGTTGCGGAGTTCTGCAAGAAGGAAAATTTGGTTCTTCCCGCAGATGAGGTAGCTGTTGTATTTATGCTCAGAAATTCAGCTTTAAAGTAGTTTGTATCACTTGAACTTGTTAAAACCATTAACCAACATATAACCATCTTTCTTTCCACACCGTGATAACCTGGCATGTTAACAAGAGTTTTCAGTTCTAAAACTTAAATATATCATTTTACAACATGAGAGCACACATACCTTTAGAAACTGACTGGGAGGGAATGAATGATATGTCATTCCCACCATATCCCGCTGACTTAGCAACCTTCTCGAAAAAGTGGGCACTCTTGTCCTCAACATAAACATTTTCTTGGTAGACCAGTGAATAGCTCTGGTTAGCAAGCCACTTACTAACTGCTATCTTTGTAATACCCAGTTAGGCTTGGAATGTTTAATGAATTAATATTTAAATTGATAGAAACTACAAGGTAGAACTGAACTCTTAACATTTATGGAATTTGATGAACTCAACTCCAATGTTGAGTACTTTCTAATGATTACGGAAGTTATCCCTGAACAATATGGTTTACATAATCACTTTAAATCGACTATCCGTTTCCATCCTTTTCCTGCTAGGATTGGATATCCTGTATTTTACATATCCATACGATTGAGTCCTTGGGTTTCTGTATATATTTTTTCCACATTCATCGGAGTGCATCTATGTTTCTGCTTTACGAATATGACATTTTCTGGGCAAATCTAATAATATCAAGTCTTTTTTTTTTTTTTTTTTACTCTTAAGGGTGTTAGGTGTTCAAGGAAATCATAATTAACGGATCAAATTCTGTGCAGGTTGGGGGTGAATCAAGAAGATCTACGTCTATCTCCCAAGAAGATCTGGAAGAACTAATGAATTCCGTTAAGAAAGATCCATACTTGAAACCTATTCTAGAAGATACTGAGACTGGTGGTCCAACTGTAATGATGAGGTATTAACTTACAGCATGTCTACCTTTTTGTGTTTTTGATTACTGTCGTTCATAGAAATAAGATGTATCGGTTGTATTTGATGTTGTTTGCTGGTTCTAGGGCTTTTTAGTCAAGGCATTGCTTCATTTTTATTTGGTGAATGAGTTTTAGAAAAATAAATTTACAGTGTTTTTGAGAGGTGAAACAATGGATTTGTGGCTGGAGCTGCTCTTGCACGACAATCAGATGTTACATTTGCCTCTTATATTTATTTGGAATAGATTATTAATTTGTCTTATACTTGTATCGAGCTGAATTATTGAATGTTTTTGCAACCCAGCAGTTCGATTCTAAATTCCTAATTATGTGGGTTCTCCTGTTTTAGTGGTTTGCAGAATACGACGTTAAGTGAGAATGCAAAAATACGGAGAAGAAAACATGCCAGACAGAATTGGAAAAACAAAGTGAAGAGGAGAAAGTTGGAAGCAAAAGGTCTGACGGAAGCAAATGTTGAACAAGGGGGTCCGATGTCAGCTTATGTTGAAGAAATGGCTCAGATGGTACCAAATGTTGATAAAGGTGCTTCGGGATTTGGACGAGGCCTTGATGATGTAGACTTGTAAGTCAAGAAGATCTAACTTGCTGTTTGGTTTTAGGGGAAGTATTCAATATTTAAGGGGTTTATCTAAATTTTTTTTTTCCTTCTTTAAATGCAGCTCAATTATAAAGATTCGTCGAGAGAAAGTCGAATACAGCAGGGAAGACCAAGAGAAACTCAAGGTTGAATTATTTCATATTTTGGGTGATTGTTGTCTTAAATTTCAGTTATGGAGAACTACCTAGTATATGTAATTAGTAGCTGATTCCTAACACTTAACAGACACACCCAACACTGTAATCCTTATTAGCTGCTCCGTCCCCGGAAAAAAACCCAAAAGCAGTGAGGTTTTAGCTACAGGAACTTGAAGATTCTTATAATAAGTATCTCCAGCTGAATACATGATCTTACTGAATCTAATTACTTATGCTTTTTCATTGCAGTGCTTACAAGAGGAATCAAAAGATAACCCAGGACATCATCCTTCTAATGAGGTAATTACTTCAACTTTTATTATAGAGGAAGCTGTGCAATTGATTTTCATTCAGGCATTCCTTGCTTAATTCTGAGACAATGAAAACATTATCATTAGATACAAACTTGTTTGAAACTTACTAGTTTTTACGGGTAGCCATCAATATTTATTTATTTTTTCTAGAAGACTGGATATCATATAATGAATCGTCAGTTTGATCCTACTCGCTTCTGAATTTGCTCTTAAACCTAGATATAGACAGTATCTTAACAAGGACGAATGGGATAGAAGCCTAGTTAAATTGTTGCAAACAATAAAATTCTGAAAGCTGTTCTTCTAGCCAAAGTAGTCGTGCCTTTACTGGTGTAGCCTAGTAAAAGCAGCTGCGAAGGCAATAGTTACCAGAAGTGTTGCCACTACCATAGTAGTGTTTCCCTCTAGATCTTGTAGGTGGTGATTATTTGATATTTCCCTTGTGCCTTATTCTTTGGAGAAACATTGAGATTGTAATCACATGGATGCATATAATGTCTCGCTCTTGGGTCTAACTTGATAATTCCAAGGCATTAATCTCTAAAATCGCAGGGTGTTTTTCCATTGTAAGATATGGTTGGAGATTGGATGTTTCTGAACTAAAAAGATAAAAATAAAAACTGTTTGAAGATGCCAAATTGAAAGGCATCACTATTCAATCCTTGTTCGTGATAAATCCGCGCAATCCAACTGGTCCTATATAACAGCAGCACTCAATTGCTTTCCATACATATTTGTTGACATTTGTTACTAGTTTCTTGAAGATTTATGTTTCGTTCTTGTTCATGATTGTAGATTATTGTGGAGGAAAACCAGCGGACAGTTGTGGAATTCTGCAAGAACGAAAATTCAAATTTGGTTCTTTCCGCAGATGAGGTACCTATTTTATTTATGCTCACCATGATAACCTGGCATGTAAACAACAGTTTTCAGTTGTATAACTTAAGATTATTTCGTTTCACAACATGAGAGCACACATAACTTTAGAAACTAACTGGAAAGATGGTAATGATATGTCAGTCTCACCATATCCCACTGACCTAGCGACCTTCTTGAATGAGTGGAAACTCCATTTTCTTGGTAGATCTGTAAATAGCTCAAGTTGGCAAGCCACTGGCACTTCCTAACTGCTGTCTTTGTAATACCCAGTTAATCTTGGAATTTATGATGAACTGATATTTAAATTGATAGAAACTACAGGGTAGAACTAAATTCATAACATTTATGGAATTTGGTCAAATCGATTCACATAGGATTCCAGGTACTAGTCCAATTCCAACGTTGGATACTTTCTAATGAATACGGAAGTGACCCCTGAACAATATGTTTTACATAATGATTGTCTTGTTTTTCTATTTACTCTTAAGAGTGTTAGGTGTTCAACTGATAATTACCGGATCAAATTGTGTGCAGGTTGGTGATGAATCAAGAACATCCACATCTATCTCCCCAGAAGATCTGGAAGAACTAATGACTTCCGTCAAGAAAGATCCATATCTGAAAACTATTGTAGAAGATATTGAGACTGGTGGTCCAACTGTAATGATGAGGTATTAACCCACCTTTTTGTGTTTTTGATAACTTTGCATTCAGTTCTATTAGATGTTCCTTCTTTAACTTCGCTTGAAAATTCAAATGTTTTTAGGTACTTGAATGATTCAGAGATTACGCAAAAGTTGGCGCTAGCTATGGGTTTTGGAGTTTTAGGAGGGTACAGGGTTAATTCAGTAGAACATAATGCACCAAATACTGATGCAGAAGATCAAACTGCCAAACAGGCTTGAGGCAATTGTTCACAAATGAAGCTAATTTATGTTCATTTCGGTATCCCGATGGTTTTTTAACGGGATATAATGTGTTTCTCATCACGGTGAATTAGGATGATAAATGCTAAAGTAGGTGTTACTAATTGCTTAGGGATAGTTATCAATTGGGATCATCAGAAATTATGAATGATTTTGGTATGGGAAACTTTTCAATCATCTGTTATTTTGGTTAGTCTTGGTCTTCTTCTTCTGCTGATTGTTTCCGTTCATTCATGTTAGTTATCAGATGCCATTCTAAGATGCCATTCTAATACGGTGGAAATTTTCATTTTCAAATCAATCTGAAAAAGAAGAAAGAAATAAAATCGTTTAACTAGGCTCACTAAAACTACCAAGGAACAATGCAATGTTTCACTAGACATGTGCAACTTTTCTAAAATCCATTTTAGGTCGTAAAAGGCTAAAATGCATGTACAGCTTGAACTAACAGCGTTTTTCCGTTGTTGCTTAAATCTAAAGGAAAGTCCAAAGAAGATCAAGCAAACAACCAAATGAAAAAGCTGGAGTTGAATGCAGAGTTCAACAAGCTGGATAAAACCACTTACTGCAACTAGTTAAATATAATTCTTCTTTCTTGCTTAATTCTTTTTGTACTAATTTGGTACCAAATATTGTATAAGTAGTTACATTGTCTCCTTGATGATTCAGGGAAGATTACAGACTTTAGACTTCACTTCTATAGACAAATATAAGAGAAAAACTCCCTCGGGAGTCCAGATCAAGGAGGAAATAAGCAATCAACCATATGAAAAAGCTGGGGTTGAGCAGAGTTCAACCAGCTGGTAAAACCACTTACTACAACAGCACACATCCCAGCCCAACAAAACAGAACTAGCTAGCAAACACACGAGAGCAGACCATAGATTACCAGTATTCTAAACCCATAGCACCAACAGTTTGGCACTCTTAACTGAATCAACTACCTAAGAAGCAAATTGTGGATGCAAATTCTCTTGAAGTAATAGCGGCAGCAAAATCAACTTGGCTAACAACTTGAGAGAGTCGGCACCAGAGTGAGCAACAACAGCAGCTCAGTATATTACGACTCTGCAAGAACATAATAAGCACCTTAGTTCTTGTAATCAAACTCTCAAACAGCAAACTGTTAATAGACAAGGGAATAACAACCTGCCAGATGTCAGCTGCCATGAGGAGTCCAGCAAAACCATCTTCAGAGAACCTTTTACGAACAGAGCACACTCCAATAGCATAACTTCACACAAACACCTTCCTGACTTCTAAGAGATGAAGACAACAACATTAGCTTGCAGCTTACTACCAAAACTACCTCCAAATGTCGCAGAACCAAGAGATGAAGAACAGCTAAATATCCAGAATGGGGAAGGATGCATCTTACTAGCACTTAAATTCAGCACTTGTATGAGAGAAACAACACATTCTCAGAATCCCAAATACTGCCAGGCACTTAAACAGCCATAGTTCCCCTCCCTCAGAAAGTTGCAGGTGCAATAGAAGTAGGAGACATCAAAGAACCCATCGCACAGATTAACAAGTGAAGAAACACCATCTTCCCCTTGAACCACTAAACCAACACAGCACAAATAAAGATAGCATCAGCATCGAAAATTCAGCACCATATGAGAGAATGGGTGATACATGAGTGCATTCAGTGATTAAATGACTTGTCTCAGTTTATTGTACCACACTCCAACTCAAAGAATAAGAGGATTACAGGATCTTGACTTCAATCAGACAAAGAACTAACAAAATTACGAAATGAAAACTCTGAAGAAAGAACAAAAACTGCACCCAATGTCAACCAGATATCGGGACTTTAGTTTGTTTTGCACCAGATGCACCAGCATTCTGCTTCAACAACCCTCCTTATTGAAAATGTCTTAGGATTGAGAAGGCGAGACCTGCAGCAAACAAAAAAGATACTCCGACGCTCAAGTCAGTAGGGAAATTATGCAAAATATAGTAAACATAAGAATTGAATATTTACAACTTGGCATTCATTTGGACAACCCTCCTTTTTGAAAATGTCAGAGGTTGGGAAGGCGAGACCTGCAGCAAACAAAAATGATATTCCAACACTCAAGTCAGTAGGGAATTTATGCAAAATACAATAAGCATAAAAATGGAGTTAAGAATATTAACAACTTCAATATACAGCTATTGGCAAAGTTTTTCAGCTCAGTCTTCTGACCCAGAGCATTTCCGTTCCCAGCATTTTGGTTCAAAGCTATAAAAGTCAAAATGAAACCTTAGCAATTGACATCTGATAATAATAAGAAAGGAAAATACGTTTAAATACGCCAATATTCAGCACTTAAAGAACTAATGATTAGTTGATCTAAGAGCGGACGCCGCACAACAACCCTCCTTATTGAAAATGTCTTAGGATTGAGAAGGCGAGACCTGCAGCAAACAAAAAAGATACTCCGACGCTCAAGTCAGTAGGGAAATTATGCAAAATATAGTAAACATAAGAATTGAATATTTACAACTTGGCATTCTTTTGGACAACCCTCCTTTCTGAAAATGTCAGAGGTTGGGTAGGCAAGACCTGCAAGAAACAAAAAAGATACTCCGACGCTCAAGTCAGTAGGGAAATTATGCAAAATATAGTGAACATTACAACTTGGCATTCTATTCGACAACCCTCCTAATTGAAAATGTCTAAGGTTGGGAAGGCGAGACCGGCAGTAAACAAAAAAGATACTCCGACGCTCAAGTCAGTAGGGAAATTATGCAAAATATAGTAAACATAAGAATTGAATATTTACAACTTGGCATTCTTTTGGACAACCCTCCTTTCTGAAAATGTCTGAGGTTGGGAAGGCGAGACCTGCAGCAAACAAAAAAGATATTCCACTCAAGTCGGTAGGGAATTTATGCAAAATATAGTAAACATAAAAGTTGAGTTAAGAATATCTACAACTTTGACAGTTTTCTGGCTCAGTCTTCTGGATCAGAGCATTTTGGTTCCCAGCAATTTCAGTTCAAAGCTATAAAAGTCAAAATGAAACCTTAGCAATTGACAACTTATAACAATAATAGTAAAGGAAAATACATCTAATACGCCTATATTCAGCACTTAAAGCATTAATAATTAGTTGATCTAAGAACGGATGCCACACACCTCGAAGAATTGACAACAACTGACTTGACAAGCATATAATGATGAATCGGAATACATATTAGAGATGCACAGCTGTGCAAAATATCATTTAAGGATGAAACAGATTTCATATAATATCAACATCAGTATATGCTTAATCTGAACAAGGTATTCACAAAGGGATTAGATCCTAGGACAAGTGTTAGTAACAAGTGATGCTAACAAATCAAACGATCAAATTAAATGTTTAAAAGCTTGTAGTGAACTACCATCAAAATAACCGTAAATGCATCTACGTATGTAATCATAAGCTAGTGAATAACCGTAAATGCATCTATGTATGTAAGCATAAGCTACTGAAATTTCGTCAGCAGTTTAGAACATTAAGAATTTTGAGTGGCTACCTAGAACTTCATGAGTGTGTGCAAGAAGCCATGAACAAAATGATAAATTTTTTTTTCCGAGTTTTCATAGCATACCCATCAACTATAGATAGCAATTCAGTCGGTAAACACATATAAAGGTTCTGAATTGAACTTTTCTGAAATACATTTACTCAAAACTAAGTTAATTGAAGAGGAAGAGAAAGGAAAAAAAACAAATACCTTAGCAACAAAAGCACGGCAATGAATCAATGGAGCAGCAAGATTTATGTGCAAGCCTCACCAACACCAACCAGCCTATAATGGAAAAGAAGCAAAGCTTTATTATTAGTATTTGACTCTTCAATAGTCATTGCAGTACGCAATCAAAAGCTCAAAAAGAAGATTATTACAATATAAATATACCTCAGCATTAGCTATCAGCACATACTTCTTTGGCTTATAGCAATTCAATTCACCGTCGGTTCACAGCGGTTGGCCTCATTGCGCTTCAGTGCACAGCGCTTCGTTTCACAGCGTTCCGGTTCACTGCGCTTCAATGCACAGCGCTTCGGTTCACAGCTGGCCGCACTGCGCTTCAATGCACAGCGCTTCGGTTCACAGCATGTTGCCTCAAAGCACTTCAATGCACAGCACTTCGGTTCACAGTTTTGGCTGTGTTCGGGCTGCACATCGGGCTGGGCGGTTATGGCTGTGTTCGGGCTGCACATCGGGCTGGGCGGTTATGGCTGTGTTCGGGCTGCACATCGGGCTGTGCGGTTATGGCTGTGTTCGGGCTGCACATCGACGACTATGTGGTTATAGCGGTGTTCCAAGCTGCACATCATAATAAGAGATTATTATCAGTACTTCCAAATATACCTTATAACGCAATAAGAGATAGATTCTTTAAAACAATCAACAACCATTTTTGTGATTTGTATGAATAGTGTAATAAAGGTGTATTTGAGTGCAGCTATGCAAAGATAACAGGTTAGTTTCACAGGAAGTCATAGAGAACTAGTTTGACAATGGCTTACTGCACATGAAACGCTTAACATTACACAAACAGCTAAAATACATGATTACCCAAATGTACCTTAAAACGCAGTAAGAGATAGATTCTTTAAAACAATCAACACCCATTTTTGTGATTTGTATGAATAGTGTAATTAAGGTGCATTTGAGTGCAAACATGCAAATATAACTCATATAACTCATAACTAGTTGATTTCACAGGAAGTCATAGTTTGAACAATAGGTTACTGGCTATTAAATCAGAAACACAAACATGCAAATATAACTCATATAACTCATAACTAGTTGATTTCACAGGAAGTCATAGTTTGAACAATAGGTTACTGGCTATTAAATCAGAAACACAAACATGCAAATATAACTCATATAACTCATAACTAGTTGATTTCACAGGAAGTCATAGTTTGAACAATAGGTTACTGGCTATTAAATCAGAAACACAAACATGCAAATATAACTCATATAACTCATAACTAGTTGATTTCACAGGAAGTCATAGTTTGAACAATAGGTTACTGGCTATTAAATCAGAAACACAAACATGCAAATATATGATTACAGCTAAAATACATGCAAATATAACTCATAACTAGTTGATTTCACAGGAAGTCATTGTTGAGCTTATCATAACAATACATCATAGAGAACATTACACAAACAGCTAAAATACATGATTACCCAAAGTCACATCAACTAATCAGAGACCAGGATTGAGCTGATCATAACAATAATAATTCTGGTTCAAAAAAGAGTCATTGAAATGCTAGATCTAATAAGAAACTGACCTTATTACTATTCCTTGCTAAACATTGGGTTGTTGGTGCAAAAATATGACTCAGTAGAAGAAGACATCAATCATCAGCTTGAAAAAAACTTAAAGATCTTGTTCAGCACCACCAATATCTCATCGACAGAAAGAAGAATCAATCTCTGAGGTAGATTCAACAGCAACACCAAGATAGATAACGAGGGAAAACGACTTAAAAGTGTTTGTGGATAAGACTCAGTGAGTGAACTCCATAGATGTCGAAGAAGAAGAAAACCAGAAGAAATTTGGGGAGGTTTTTCTCTGTTGTTGAAATCCAAAATCCAGATCTAGATTGAGAAAATGAGAGAGACAGAGAGAGAAATGCATCTGTCTAAGGGAAGCGAGAGAGGGGTGGATAAGATGTACATAGGGAGAGAGAGTTGTGTTTGATCGAGATAAATTTCAAATTTCGTTGCGGAACCCAAGATATTCACAATTTTTAAAAGTGAGAGAGAGTTTGTAGTATTACTGGAATACCCCTTGGTTCCAATTGCCTACATATCTTCTTTTGACATTGTTTGGCCATCCCCCCGTTGAGCTGTAGTTTTGCTAAGATGACGAAATCTTGCTGAAAAGTAACGTTTAAGCATTTAGATTTTCTGCTTATGAGAAATTGCTCAAGAAGCAACCACGCAGCACAGCACTGACCAAGTTTCTCTATACCAAGAAGAGAAGCAAGGGTGGGCATAAAGACTAACCAAAGTGGCGATAAGGCTTTCCATGTGACCAATTCTAACCGGGAAATCAATTCCATCAGCACACAGCCCTTTCCCATCCAGGTATGCTTGTTCCACACTTCACTTACAAATGAGTCCTGGAGAAAAGATGCCTTCAAATGCGAATAATATGCAGCCTGTAGAAATTTCTGAATGGTGGGCATCCTTATCCCCCATGGTTTATAGCACTTTAAGAAAACTTTCAATCACAAAAATGGTGGCGCCACACCAGCATTGGACAAACAAGTTACAATAAGCAGTAAGCAATAGGGAGCAGACATTTCGCAGCAAACTGCCCCCATTGCTTTCAGAACTCCTCCTCTTGCCAATTTCGCAGCAGATGGGATTCACTAAAAGGTGAAGTGGAGCAGATACAAACAGGATGACTTCATTGCTGAGGAAAAGTAAGGTGATTCCAGAATTCATTTTAGATAAAAGGGAAGAACATCATCACATATGAAAGTATTTGTCGCTGATTACACAAAATATCACAAAATAAAAACAGCGTCTTCACAAACAAAAAGCACCAATGCGTCCATTGTTTTCAAAGTTTCTTTCATTCTTGTACCTCCGTTTCCTAATCCACCAGTCCTGCAGTTTTCATGCTTCTCCATTTCAGTCGCAAGTCTTCACCAGTCCGACACGCTTTGAAAACGTCTTTTCCAAGCTTTAGCAACTCTGACCATGTACCCCTTTTTCTCTTGTTGTTGGTAAAGACACGCAATTTCCTCACTAATTCCTGGATCACGTGACAATGATATTAAAATCTGACATAACAATGATATTAACCACACTTTGCATAAACAAATGATACACAGATATATAACATAGTTCTCCGCAAAGAAAATTTCAGACAACCATGAAGCAATATGTCAACAAACTCAAATGCTAGCGGTAGACAAATATGCTAAAGTAGCTGACATAGTGGAGAATGGCAAGTGGAAGTTATCTTTGAAAAGGCACCCAAACAGAGAAGAAATGCAAGAAATCAACATGTTGCTGTTAATGTCGGGTGACTCACCTAATTTTGTCGAGGAGGAAGTTATCATTCCCAACATATCATCACAGTACACAGTTAAGTTAAGGATGGCTGTAAATGCCTAAATGGTTAGTAGCGCAGAAACCCAATGCAACTACATTTACACATAGATGGACCTGGGTGAAAAATGTCCCTCCTAAAGTGCAAATTTTTATTTGGTTTGTCTGGCACAATGCAATAGCAACTTGTACATCTACTAAAATGGGGCGTGAATTAGGAAACACAATGTGCAGTCTTTACAATGTAGCTTTACAAAGGAAGTTTGGGGCTATCTTATAGAAAGTCTCGGAATTCAGTGGTGTTTCAAGGCAACAACTAAAGAACACTTTCAAGACTGGTCTATAAACAGAGGAAAAGAAAAAGGGGGGGAAAGTGTGGCCAATCATTCCAGCAGCTATATTTTGGACCATCTGGCTGGAAAGAAACCGGAGGGCTATGTCGAGAAAGCGACACAGAGACAAGCACGAAATAATCAACGAAGTGAAAAGATACAATTTCCAATAGGGTTTCATTCCCAACTGATTCGCTTTGCTTTCCTTCCGGGACATGATTATAAGTTGGGAAGCAGTTTTAAATTGTAATTAGTGTTGTAAGCTGTTACTCAAACTGGGGTTTTAGGCCTCGGGTTTTCTTCTTGTTTCTCCTTTTTCCCATTTCAATAATATTTACCCCTTGTTTTTAAAAAAAAAAAAAAAAAACTCAAATGCTCAAGTTGGAATATATGTGGGTTAAATGAACTAACCTTGAGCTTCTCTTCCTCTTCCGTACTATATTCGACTTTCTCTCGACGAATCTTCACAGTTGAGCTGCATTTTAAGGAAGAAAAATTTGTTGAACCACTTAAAATTGCATATTTTCCTTAAAATAGTAAAATCAAACAACAAGTTACATCTTCTTGACTTACAAGTCTATGTCGTCAGGGCAGTGATCAAATTCTTGAGCACCTTCATCATCATTTGGTACCACCTGAACCATTTCTTCACCATCTGGTACCACCTGACCAATTTCTTCATCATTTGTTGGTATCTGGGCCTTACCCTCTGCTTCCAACTTTCTTCTCTCCACTTTGTTTTTCCAATTTTGTTTAGAATGTCTGTTTCTTCGCTTTCTTGCATTCGCACTTAGCGTCATATTGTGCTAACCACTGAAACAGGACAACCACATAATTAGGACCTAACTGCTGGGTTGCAAAAATATTCAATAATTCAGCTCCATACAAGTGTAAATAAACCAAAATAATAATCTCCTCAAAATAAACTCAAGAGGCATTTGTAACATCTGATTGTTGTGCAAGTAGCAGCTACCTTAATCATCACCAGCAGAAGCTGCTGCAACTACCCACAAACCCATAATTTCACCTCAAAATCCTACCCTAAAACTCAATCACCAACTAAAAATGAAACAATGCCCAACTGAGAAACCCTAGAACTAGCAAACAACTACCAAATCACCCAAAAAACCCAATTTATGATAAATCCAATCCAAACCCAGATTAGGAAAACTGATCAAATCATCAAATTTCATTCATTAATTTATAAAACAGAACTTTGAAATTGACGATTAAAACAAACACCCAATTGGGGGGAAATGAAATACAGAGAACAATACACATATAAGTAGAAATTGAAACTGAAATTACAAAGAGTGAGTATAAAACCTGAGAAGAGATGGAAATATTGAAACCCTGAGTTTGATTTGAGCTTAGCTTAGCTCTCCCTCCTTTCTTTTCTTCTCTAAACTCTATACCTATCATGATTCTTTCTTTATATTTCTAAAAAAAAAAATGAAGAAAATCCAAACGTATGCTGTTTTTGGTATGATGATTTTGAAATCGGAATTGGGGTTTTAGCCATTAACGGCAAAATCCCGCGGAATCTACAGTACAATTTCGCGGTTCTTCTTTTTTATCTTTATATTTATCTTGTTACCGTGAGATTGGCTCAGAATTATTCACTTGGCTTTGGATGTGCGTGGCGTGTCACCCATTGGCTGTCCCACGTGTCCCAGAATAAAAAGACTGACAGGTGTCTATTAGACGAAATGCACCAAGTGGTGTCACCGGGCCGAGCCATCTTTTGGGAAGCCTATCAACTAACCCGGCCTAGCCCAGAAATAAAATTGTTTCTGATTTGATTAGGCATCTGTGATTAAATGAAATAAAGCAATTCGATATAATCCCATATCTAATGCTTTACAAAGTATAACCCTACTGACTTATACACCAAACTTCTCTTAATGTTACTTGGGCAAAGGCAAAAGTAGTAATTAATATTAACATAATCTATGCTTCTTTTTAAGCTAGGCAACCAAAAATGAAAAATCTTATCTGTAATGGAATTTGGTTAACCAAACGGCAAAATGACCTTACTATGATTAATTTAAACAGAAAAAGGATCTTACAGTATTAATCAAACGGAATATGGACTAAAATGCAACAATTGATAGGGACTGAAACGGAGGTTAAATGTAAACATTGTTGATGTTTGTATTTGAAGTTTAATACCCAAAACCAGTTATTAATACTTATCCACATAAACCGATTACCAAAAACAGAGGTTAAATGTAAGTATAGATCGATCATGCGATTTTTATAAAGAAAATATTCATTACTAGACACATTACATAGTTCAGGAAAGGGATAATTGATGTTTTGTCCGGGTTTAGTGTTCGGTCTAACATTTATCCGATGTTAGTGTTTGGTACCTGGACTGGGTGTTGACCGTGATTGACTTGGTCAAATATTAACTTTATGTTCAGAAACTATTTAAAAAGAAAAATTAGAAAAAAAATCAAATGAGATTATTACACAAAAAAGACTACAATAATCTTAATTTCCTAACATTTACATAACTTTTGCATCTACAAAGCTCGGGCGCAACCAGTTGAATGTCGAACACTTGACATGTGTCTCAATTGTTAATTTTACATTAAAAGCGCCAATAGTTAACAGCCACAAAAAAATACTCAAAGTAACTCAACAACCCTTTTTCATAAATTGATAAGGCTTTGTTACGTTGACCCATGGCCTTGCTAAAAAATGCAATGGGTCTCCCCGGTTGCATGAGAATAGCACCATTTTCTACTTCAAATTCCTTGGTGAAGCCAGGTAAAATGAGTACCAGGGTTTTAGTAACTACTCTCTTCAATTGCCCAAAAAAGAAAAAGCAAAATGTAACTTGAAAAATTTGTACAGTTTTCTTTTAATTCACGCTGGTTAAGCTCAACCCTGCCGCAGCATTCCTCAGTTTATTCTCTGATATATGCTCAATCGATTCTTTGGTGTCCTTGGGTGATGACTCGGGGCTGTATAAACAAACAAACATTAGCATATTAGTGATTCTATAACAATTAACAGCTAGCTGACCAAGGTAGAAACAAGAAAAAAACAAAGAAAAAAAAAGCATTGTACCTCGACTCGTATGGTTATTTGGAACCGATAAACGATTGCCTAATAGGTGAATGCAATGTGATGATAAGTCGAGCTCAAAAATTAACAATTGAAAGGCCATGGGTGATTGAAATGTTTTCGGGCTATTAGTCAGCCTAAAAGGCATGACACGAAACTCAAAATGACCATGATGTGTATGGAAAGCAGTTTTATGTACATCCAGAGGGTGGACTAAAATCTGGTGATATCCAGATCGAAGGTCTAGTTTAGAAAAAAAAAAAAAAAAAAAAACTTTAAATCCATAAAGTTCTACAAGAAAGTCATCAATAATTGAAAATGGTACTTGTCTTTGATAGTAATGGAGTTCAACTTATGGTAGTCCACGCAAAAACGCTTGATCCACCATCCTTTTTCTTGACTAAAAGCACCGGAGAAGAAAACAGGACTATGGCTAGGTTGGATAACCCCACCAAGCATCTCTTGCACTAGTTTCTCAAGAACGGACTGTTGCACAAATGGTACACAGTATGGTCTCTGATTTGGTGGAACTGAATCAAGTAACAATGGTATATGGTGATCATGTGCACTTTGTGGGGGAAATTAAGTTGGCAGTTGAAAATCCGAAGAGAACTGATCCAAGATTTCAGCAATAGGAATAACAATATCATTTGATGGAGCCATAACTAAGATAGAAAACAGCTGACCCTGAAAATGCGGGAGTCTAACAACCTCACCTAATATTTCGATTAGCAATCTGTATGGACTAACTCGAATATACTTTTAAGAGAATCACATAGACAGTCAGACTCAATCTTAATAAAAAAAGTATATCAAGGAGTTAATATCTCTATCTCTCGATTTGATCTATACGCAAACAAATAGAAATCTGTGAGTCTTTATCAAATACAAGAGATATAAACTTGGATGTTACCAAAGACCAATATCCAAGGATCAATCAACTTCCAATCAACAACCAGGATTTCACAATTGATCGATACAACGCACAACCTGTGATATTTCAATTATATAACAAAATATAATGCCGAATAGAAAGAACACGGACACCAGAAGTTTTGTTAATGAGGAAACCGCAAATGCAGAAAAACCCCGGGACCTAGTCCAGATTGAACACCACACTGTATTAAGCCGATACAGGCACTAGACTACTACAAACTAACTTCGGTCTGGACTGTAGTCGAACCCTAATCAATATCACACTGATTCAAGGTACATTTGTGCTCCTTACGTCTCTAATCCTAGCAGGATACTACGCACTTGATTCCCTTAGCTGATCTCACCCACAACCAAGAGTTGCTACGACCCAAAGTCGAAGACTTTGATAAACAAATCTGTATCACACAGAAAAGTATACGATAATAGATAAATCTGTCTCCCATAGATAAACATACGAGTTTGTTCCGTCTTTTGATAGAAATCAAGGTGAACAGGAACCAATCAATAACCCGGGCTTATATTCCTGAAGAATAGCCTAGAATTATCAATCACCTCATAATAATCTTAATCGTATGGTAGCAAAACAAGATATTGCGAAATCACAAACGATTAGACGAAGATGTTTGTGATTTCTTTTTATCTTGCCCTATCGCAGATACAATCTCAAGCCAATCTTACAATTGAACTCGTACGATTGAAAATGGCAAGATCAGATCGCTCAACTACAAGATAAGTAGTTTCGTCTGGCTTCACAATCCCAATGAAGTCTTTAAGTCGTTAACCTACAGGGTCTCGAGAAGAAACCTAAGGCTAAAGGGGAATCGACTCTAGCAAAACCAACTAGTATCACACAGGAGGTGTGGAGATTAGTTTTTCCAGTTGCTAGAGTTCCCCTTTATATAATTTTCAAATCAGGGTTTGCTATCAATGTTAGCTTAGTAACAAATCATTCAATATTCACTGTTAGATGAGAAAACCTAATTCATCCAAGCTAATATCTTTCAACCGTTAGATCGAAACTTAGCTTGTCATACACAAATAAAATGTATTTCATTTAGGTTTGAGTAATCGTACCTAAACGTATACACTTAGTTGGTTCACAAATAGTTAACCAATAGTTAGCCATATGAGCACTTTCATATTAACCGTTTTCATCTTTCTCATAACTAGTTCAAATGACTCAAAATAACTAGTTGAAGTGTTATTCAATTGCTTAGGTCTTTATGCATACACACAATTAAAACAAAATCGGTTTGATTCGTTTGAATCAATTCATGAACAATATAGCCACGGTTTGCAAAGATTGCATTCCTTATAATTTATTGTTTTGAATTCATGAACTACCGATTTGAGAAATAACATGCTTTGGTATGCGTACAGGTATGCGTACATTAGCTACTGGATTTTGAGTTGGTTTTGGTTTCCAAACTCAGCAGAATTTTTTGGGTAGAAAAGTTATGACAGTACGCGTACCTAAGGTGACTGGTTTACTAGATTGCAAACTACAAACTCAGTAGAATTTTCGGGAGGAAAGTTCCGCCAGTACGCGTACGGTCACGCGTACCCAACCTGTCTCCTTCACCAATACCGCATGCACACACTTGGTTTCCGGCACATGGATTTATACACTAATGTGCGAACACACTATATATGCTTATATCCATAGATGGTATCTCAACTCTACATTTCAATAATTGAAACATTCTTCTATAATGTTATAACAGTCGTTATTCACAACTATCATCATCAAAGCTATTTTCAAGATTGAAACGTCATCATGATTTTCGTCACGGGTAAAGATGAAAAATGGTTAAAGCGAAAGCTTACCAACACATATTTCGAGAAAAAGATAGACGAGTAAACTCGGCTCGAAATAGCAAATGTGTATGTATGAAAATTATCATACTTATACGACTTTTTTCTCAAGAGTAGGAGATAGAGTAGATAGAATTTTGAGTGATAGATAAGTTCAAGTCTCCACATATATTTTAGTCGGATGAAGTTCCACTGGTTCCTTGAGTAGTTATTCGTCTTCGTAAGATGATCTCCATGGAGTCTGGAGCTCAACTACACTTAACTGTCCTAGACCGAGACTAAGCTATAAGTAGACTAGAAATCAAGACATATAGTTTTGACAACTAAATTTGACAAACAAGCTTGAGATAGCAACACTTGTGAGTTCGACCGAGCAATGCTCTAACAATCTCCCGCTTTGTCAATTTTAGTGGCAGAACTATCAATACATATGGATTATAAAATAGATAAAACTTTGTAGCTTCTCGTCCACATGCTTGATCTCCTTGGTGCTTCAACATTACTTGAAAACTCGTCTTTTCCAAGTACTCCCATGATTCCATAGATGTTCAGTTCAGCATCATAGTTGTTGAAGATCCGTAGCCATAATAATGAGAAAACAAAAGCTCTCGATTATTGTTATACAGTGTCATAATATTATTACACAACATCAAAGTTCAATTGTATCACAACTTTGACAACAATACTATAGTGATATGTATCACTCCCCCTTAGTCAATACTTGCATCTCAATATGAAAACCACTGCCCCTTATATAATGATCTGAAAACCATATATATTTGTAGTGTGAACTACATATTAATTCTCCCCATTTTTTTCAATAAAATTGGCAAAGGTACGAAAATGGGATCCTAATGAAATTTTCACGGAGACGCTTCAAGACCAAAGAAAAGTACATATCAACTTTGTTTAGATGCAATCATAAAGCCGAAGCTAAATGCATTCATCAAGGAGTTTATAAAGATACAGGATAACCCCTAAAATATTCCACAGCCGCACTCCCCACAAAGATAAGGAAATTAAGCGAAAGTTCAAAAGAACTCTCCCCCATTTGATGTCATTCCAGAAAGAACAACAAGAGCGACCTTACTTTTACAATAAAAGAAGGATTTCTTTGGACACCAAAAACCACAACAAAAAAAAATAATTTTGTATCCAAAATTCTCAATTAAACTAATCACAAGAGAACTCGTGATTAATTTAATCGGAATACACAACCAAATTAACCACAAACGAATCTATGATCAGTCTAGTTGAAAATGCTCACACAAGAAGACTTATGGAGCCACACAGTATATACATCAGGGAAGATCAATAATGCGGAATATACAAAGATTCATTATATTTTCTTCACTATTTGCATAACGACATATAATGGACATAATCTTTGAAAACAAAAGCTTTTAACCTATCTTCCATCAATAAATGACATAATAGGCTTAACTTTTGTTTTCAAAAGCTCACCGATCTTGTATCAATACATGCATATCAACATATGAAAGAGATAACTTTTGACATCGATATTTTGTACTTTTTATGGATCCCACATACTTAGGAGAGACTTTTTGGTATCCATTTATAGTATGTTTCGTAATAAAAGTCTTTACAAGTCTATCAAAACTATAAATCATTTATTTCAAATTCCAAATCCAATAACAGAGAATTATGAAGACTTTTAAAGAGTCACGATCCAATAACAGAAATTGTTTGAGATTTTAAAGAACTCTCTATTGACACTAACAAGAGATTTTAGAAGGCTCTAATATTCATTCAACATCTCCACAAATATCAATTGACTAACCACATGTAACAATTAAATATACTAATTGAATTTAGGTTTCTTTTGATTCTTTTTCTTGATCTCATTTTCATCTGTTGTTATCTGTAAGAGCATCTCCAATGCTATGTGAAAAAGCGGGGGTCTAACAACCACACCCAATATTTCGCTTAGCAATCTGTATGGACAAACTCCAATATACTTTCTAGAGAATCAACTAGACAGTTAGACTCAATCAATAGAAAAGTATATCAAAGAGTTTATATCTCTATCTCTCGATTTAAATCTTACTCAAGCAAACTGCGAGTCTCAATTTAAATACACGAGAGATAAACTTGGATGGTACCAAAGACCAATATCCAAGTGTCAATCAATTTAAATCAACAACCAAAAGGTCGGATATTCTAATTGATTGAACAACGCACAACCTGTATATTTCAATTATATAACAAATATAATGCGGAAAAGAAATAACAGTATAACACAGACACCAGAATTTTGTTAACGGGAAACCGCAAATGCAGAAAAACCCCAGGACCAAGTCCAGATTAAACATACATTGCATTAAGCCGCTACAGAAACTAGCTACTCCAAGCTAACTTCGGTCTGGACTGTAGTTGAACCCCAATCAATCTCACACTGATCCAAGGTACAATTATGCTCATACGCCTCTGATCGCAACAGGATACTACGTACTTGATTCCCTTAGGTGATCTCACCCAAAACTAAGAGTTGCTAAGACCCAAAGTCGAAGACTTTAATAAACAAATCTGTATCACACAGAAAAGTCTACGGTAATAGATAAATCTGTCTCCCACGAATATACCTACGAGTTTTGTTCCGTCTTTTGATAAATCAAGGTTAACATGAACCAATTGATAAACCAGACTTATATTCCCGAAGAACAGCTCTGTATTATCAATCACCTCACAATAGTCTTAACCAACGCAGCGAAAAAATATATTGTGGAATCACAAACGATGAGACGAAGATGTTTGTGATTACTTTTTATCTTGCCTATCGGAGATAGAAATCTCAAGCCAATTACTACAATTGTACTCGTACGATAGAAACAACAAGATCAGATCACATAACTACAATAAAAGTAGTATCGGTAAAGCTTCACAATCCCAATGAAGTATTTAAGTCGTTAACCTGGTTTAGAAGAAGAAACCAAAAATTAAAGGAAAATCAATTCTAGCTATGCAACTAGTATCACACGTAAGGTGTGGGGATTAGGTTTCCCAGTTGCTAGAGTTCTCCCTTATATAGTCTTTTAAATCAGGGTTTGCAATCAATGTTAGCTTAGTAACAAAGCATTCAATATTCACCGTTAGATGAAAACCTGATTAGATTCAATCTAATAATTATCAGCCGTTAGATAGAAAACATAGCTTGTTATACACACATGTAATGCACGTTTGTAGGCTTGTGTAAACCGTACCCAAACTTGTACATTAGTTGGTTCAACAATAGTTGACCAAATGGTTAGCCATACGATAACTTTCATATCAACCATATTCTTTTTCACCATAACTAGTTCAAATGACTCAAATGAACTAGTTAGAGAGTTGTTCAATTGCAAGAAAATCTCATGTACTACACAAGACACAATTGAAGCAAAAACGATTTGATTCACTCGAATCGGTTCATGAACAATATAGCCACGGTTTGCAATAGCATTCCTTAGTTTATAAAGATAAGTTCACAAATATCGTTTTTAGACATAACCTACTCAAGTTCGCGGACTTAAGTTCCCAGATGGAGTTCACAAACTCCAGCAGAAATTCTCGGGTTTGAGAACTTCGCCAGTTCGCAGACTGAAGAGCACGCACTTCTCTGGTTCTCTTGATCAACAAAGTTCGCAAACTTTGGTTCAAGGAATAAGGACTTATACACATATGTGTTTCCACAACAATGCTTATATCCTCCATTGGTTATATAGTCTAAACTTTCATTTCAATCATTGAAACATTCTCAGAGGACGTTATATAATTGTTATTCACAAACCATTTTTCGTCAGAGCAATTTTCAAAGTGATTGAAACTTAACATGACTTTCGTCACTAGGTAAAGATGAACTTGGCTAAAGCGAAAGCTTTACCAACACATATTTCGAGAAATAGATATGAGAGGTATACTCGGATCGAAATACCAAATGTATATAATCTTAGTCTATACAGCAAAACGACTTTTGTCTCAAGATATGAGATAAATAGACTTTTGAGTGATAAATAAGTTCAAGTCTCCACATACCTTTTAGTCGATGAAGATCCACCAGTTCCTTGAGTAGTCCTTCGTCTTGTATGATGATTGCCATGGAGTTCTTGAGCTCAACTACACTTTCTATCCTAGTCTGAGACCTTAGCTATAATAGACTAGAAATCAAGACTTATAGTTTTGATCACTAACATTGACAAACATGCTTGAGATAGCAACGCATGCGAGTTCGCCCGAGCAATGCTCTAACAATCTTCCCCTTTTTCAATTTTAATGACAAAACTATCAATACATATGGAATACAAAAATATATATAAATAAACTTTGTAGCTCATATTCCACATGTCTAATCTTCAACATTACTCGAAATCTTCGTCACTTCCAAGTACTCCAATGATCCCAAAGGTTGTAAGTTTAGCATCATCGTTGTTGAATATCCATAGCTATAACAACGAGAAAACAAGAGTTCTCAATCATTGTTATACAATGTCATTGTATCATTACACATCGTCAAAGTCAAATTGCATCACAACTTCAATAATAATACTATGGTGATATGTCACTCCCCCTTATTCAATACTCCATCTCACATGGAAACCACTCCCCCTTACATAATGATCCGAAAACCAAATGTATTTGTAGTGTGAACTACATATTAATTCTCCCCCTTTTTGTCAATAAAATTGGCAAAGGTACAAGAACGAGATCCTAATGAAATTTCCGTAAGAGACGCTTCGTGACCAAAGGTAAGTATATATCATCTTATTTAGATGCAATCATAAAGCCGAAGATAAATGCATTCATCAAGGAGTCTATAGAGATATAAGATGACCCCTATAATATTCCACAGCCGCACTCCCCACAAAGATTTGGAAATTTAGCACAAGTTCAATTAAGAACTCTCCCCCATAATATGTCATTCCCGAAAGAACAACAAGAGCGACCTTAATTTCAAAAGAAAAGAAGGATTCTTTGGACATAACAAATCACATAAAAGTATGAATTTGAATCCAAAAATATTAAATTAACCATAAGCGAACTCATAATTAATTTAACCAAATATGCTCAAAACAAGTAAACTTATGGAGACTTAAAAATCTCAATTAGATTAATCACAAGAGAGCATATAATTAATCTAATCGGAATACACAACTAAACTAATCACACGAGTAATAAATTTAATTTTTTATACTCATGTAAGAAAACTTATGGAGTCATAACTAAATAACTAAACACGATAATTAATTTAGTTCAACATGCTCGACATAAAGTACCTTACGGAACAACAACTAAGCTAATCATAACAATAATAAACTTTGGTTGTTTAGTGCTCAACATAAGACACATTACGAAGCCTCACACTAATACACAAAAAATGGATAAGGTAAGATCAATTACTGCGGAATACACGAGGATTCATTATATTTTCCATCACCATTTGCACAATGACATATAATAGACATCATCCTTGAAAACAAAAGATTTTAACCTATCTTCCATCAAAAATTGACATAATAGGCTTAAATTTTGTATTTGTCAAAAGTCAATTCATTCCTTTAAGCATATCAACTCATGAACGACTTTACTTTTGACAAGGTATGGGACAATCAAGTTCACGAACGCAAACACACATATCCCATAACAATATTGCAATATATAAAACCATAAAGATTAATACTGCAAAAATCATCTTCCAAACAAGTTTAGAATTTAAACCAATAAATCTAAAAACATGAAGATAAAACGTTGGACATAGCTATGTGTAATCACAATAATGGCTATTCCAAACTCTAGTTATTCTTCTAAACAAAAACAAGAAAAATAGAAGATTTACTAGGCAATAACTATTCAACATCTTCATCATCGGAGACATTCCAGGATGCTTGAATCATGTTCAAATCTTCCTTGAGCTCGGGAAACTTAGTTGCAACCACTGATAATTGCTCTTGAACGCACTTCACCCTTGAATTGACCTTACACACACCCTTGTGAATTTTTTGAAGTAAACTCAAGGTGGTAGGGTCACAGTCATTAAGTAAGGCATCCCTTTGTCTTTTGCACACATTCTCCCTTATGCGTATGAAGGTACACGGTCGAACCGGTTTGGGAACCCCGAGAGAGTTGCCAATTGAATCAAGACCACAATCACGGCAAATTTGTCCAATCAAGAAAGGATAACCTAACATCTTGATAGGTGAAGTCATCAAAATCATTTGATAAATGATAAAACCACAAATATCGAGACTTTGAACACCCGAATCAAGGAAATAGACTAATTCTGCAAACTCATGACTCCACCAAGAATTTTCAATTGTGGAGGGACAAAGATTTGGGATACCAAGTTTTCCAAATGCCATCAACGGGATACTAAGATCATTAGTAGGAAATTTTCCTTGATTCCAAGCTACCTTCTTACCACAAAGCCCAAGAGAGATTTCATCAAATGATGGACGTTCACAATTGGTCTAGGTAGACACACGCTTCCCAACTAATATTGGTAACCTTTGAGATTAGTTCTGTATCAACAAGAAATCTCTTTCTATTGATTATGGATTTGAATTCCATCTTATTAAGATCAACATCATGAATGTTGGCATAGAAAATTCTTGTGAGAGAATCAAATCCTTAACCATGACCATCAAAAATGTTTCCAAGATTGAACTTTTTGAAGCAAGCTAAATCCTCTTCATGCCCACTAGAGATGTACAATTTCTTTTCTAGAATAAACCCTTTAGATGAAATCTTTTCAAAAATTCTAGCACAAGAATCATCCACAAACCTAATCCTAAGGGAATTTTGGTCACAAGGAAAATCTATGGTAGAGGTATTTGAGCTATTGGAACTCCTTTTTGAGCCCTTCGAATTCATCATGAGATATAAGAAATTGAAATAAACAAGAGGAATTTACTTACTTGGAGTGAATCTTGAACACCCTTTCTTTCAATTTCTCCAAGGAGGCTTTAATGGGGGGGGAATTCTTAAAAATGCCACTCTTGGAAATGGGTTTCCAAAAGTGCCACCCTAACTCCAAACCCACCAAAAATGCCACTATATGACATTTATGCCCCTAACAGTAGAGGACCCTAAGTAGTTTACTATTATTTCTAACTTTTAAAAACTAAAATAAGTGGTTTCCTATGTGGTTTTCCATGCAAGGGTCCAAAGAGAGAGGGTCCTGACTCTTTCACTGACCTTATGATTTTATTAAAAAAATATTAGAATTTGAATAAAAATTAAAAATCAATTTTTTTATTTGTATATAAGTATCGTGTGGTCCTGTGATTAAGGTCAAGACTCTCTACAGACCTTAGAGGACCTCAAAAAAGCTTTTCATTGAAAATAAAGATATTAAAGTAAGACAAACTTTTTATTAATGTTTTATTATTAGGGTCCAGATTAAATGTCCAGACTTCTTCTTTGGACTCTTAGGATAATATTAAAATAACCTTGTTAATGGAATTAAATAAGGTTTCAAGTATGAGGATCAAAGTCGGGACCTTTCGATCCGTGAGGACCTTTCAATCCAGGGTGAGGACCTTTTTCCACCACGCCGTAGGGTGCCAAGTAGGAAAATAAAAGTCGACCTTTTGGATACATGGTAGGGACCTTTTCTCCACCAGGCCACCTAGGCGCCGGTGCAGGTGCCAAGTAGGATAATAACAAGTCAGACCTTTTTGATCCATGGTAGGGACCTTTTCTCCACCAGGCCACCCAGCGCCGGGTAGGTGACAAGTATTATGATCGAAGTCTGGACCTTTATATTCGAGGGTGAGGACCTTCTCTTTACTCCACCCTTACACCCCCTCGTTACAAAGACAATAGTTGTGAGATAGGTTTTATTTAAATATTTTTTAAATATAATATTAAAAGCTCTCCGTTATTGGTTAATTTGGGAGGCAATGATTGCCGTGGTGTAAACTTTCTATTGGTCAATTTGCGCGCACCTTTCAACAAAACTTTACCCTCATTGTTTCTTCTCCTCGCTCTTCCATCTTCTTGAGGTTCTACCGCTCTATCAGATCACCTCTTCTTATTAGTCTTGATCTATATCTTAGTATTCTTTTCTTCTTCTTTCTTTCACCATCTTATACTTTTCTTGTCTTTCTTATTGTGCTCATATCATGGCAAATGCTACACCATGAAAGCTAGGTTTTATATTTTACTAATCATCCAACCGAGATAGAGAAGAAATTCTCTTCCAACTCTCATTCCCGAACCATCTTTTCAAACGAGAATCAAAACCCAAACATTTGGTGATAGAATATCACTAATAGAACCACCAATTACAGAGATTTTGTGGCCTAGTGCAGCAAAAGTCAAGCAATTGATTGAACTGAATCGAAGGAACGGAGAAAAGGAATTTGGGGTTTTTGGTAAAGAGGTAGTTTCTTACCCTTTTCTCCGTTTTAGAAATCCATCGCCATTCACTTGCAAATATACAAACTTGGATTCAATTTCGTAGTATTTATTCCTTTTACAAGCTTCCCATCTCTCAATTTCGCCTCTACACCATGAAAGCTAGGTTTCAATAGGTGAGCTTAACTTTTAGCTCTTTCAAATTCGATATTAAATTTTGGTTAATTTCAATTTCAAACTCAAAGTTAGGATTTTTAAATATGTATTGGGGATTTATTCAATATGATGTTTATTTATATAGTTTACAGTCAAATAAGGTATGGGTTATCTTTAATTTTGTGGTTTGGTTACTTAATTTATGTAGGGTTCATGATACGGGATGATCTTA
Organism: Papaver armeniacum; assembly: GCA_023531295.1. Classification (NCBI taxonomy): domain Eukaryota; kingdom Viridiplantae; phylum Streptophyta; class Magnoliopsida; order Ranunculales; family Papaveraceae; genus Papaver; species Papaver armeniacum. Next base: position 101,947 of record JAJJWW010016868.1, on the reverse strand, counting down.
ATTTTGGCCTCTCGTTTATTTAGGATGTGTTAATCTGACTAAATTTTTTATGGTTAGGTTTACAGGAAAATCGTTGGTTGAAATAGGCATGCGATCTAGTAGATCATCACTATTTGTAATCAAGGGTTAAGTTGTGTGATTTCAATGTTCATTTAGGAATTGATTGGTAATTCACTTTTGCTTAAGAAGTTTATGTTGTATATAATCGAGAGTATGTTTTGTGAAATGCGATTGCTTTTAGAACCCTAAATTGTTGTCGCCATAATGATAAGCAAAGTCGTTCTCATCCACTACAATGGTGAATGGGTGCACAAAGAAGGTAATGATGACTACAAAGGTATGACACATCTTGCGGTGGTACCCGATAAGTACACTTTTGAGGATGTGAAGAAGAGAGCAAATGGATGTTTTAGGTTTCTTGCACAAACCTTGTTTTGATGTGTATGGCCTCATAGATGTCCTTGAACCGCATTTAAGCAAAGGATTAAGATTGTTAGTGAAGAAATGTTGATTTTTTATGTCACGGACATGTGGAGTCCCAAGCTTTACACAATCAAATATGGAGAAGAAGTAAAAGTATATATTCCTCCCGTAACTCCCAAAACAACTCTGGAGATGACAAAGAGATCCAAGATGCTTCCCCACACTCCCTTGACCCTCTTAACAATCTCACGTTGAGTTCCAAAGAGGATTATCATTCCAAGAATGAAACCGCCAAGGGAGATGGTGGTGTTAAAGGTATGTTTATTTGTCCCTCTTATTATTGTACTTTTGTATTATGTTTGTCCCGACCAAATAGTCACACTAATGTTGAATGTTTTATTTTATCAATGAGTACTAGTGGTCCAAAGGCTAGGGAGATGTCTTGAACCAAGAATGACTCCATCACCAAGAAACTCCGCTGTCTTCATGATGCGCCAACAACTCCGGCACGGTCCGGATATTCCTAAACCCCCAAAGGATATGAAGTACAACGATCTACGTGTGGGTAACACTTTCAAAAGCAAGGGGGAGCTGAAACTTATACTTGCAATAGCCAAAGTAGAAAGAAATTTTGAGTACATAGCTTGTAAATCCGATAAAATGAGGTTTATTGCCAAATGCAAAAGACAAGACATGCGAGTGGCGTCACATGAGCACTCCCCTTAGATTCTTGTGGGTGGTGGAAACTCACGATTGCAAACGATGTGCATACTTGTGAAAGCAACAAAAGGACCGACCACCGAATTAAGAACCAAAGCGGCCTCTCGAATTGCAGAGCTTTTCAAGCACAAATTCAAAGAACTAGATGCGGCCTTTACGCCCAAACAACCGATTTTGGACATAAAAAGGGATTATGGAGTGGTTATCAATTACCGGGCAGGGATACAACGCTTGCAAGCGTGGTATTGAGCTGATCAAAGGTAGCCCCGATGAATCGTACCAACACCTCGTTGGTTATAGTCACATGCTTGGTGTTCGTAATAAGGGTATCATTCGAGATTGTAACCGATTCGGATGACTCTTTTCTCGTATTATTTCTTTGGTTTTGGAGTATGTATCAAGGATTCAAAATCGTTTTGACCCGCATTTGCGTTGATGGTACACATCTTACAGGGCCACGCCAAGGAGTTCTACTTTGTCAAATTTGGAATGGATCCACGAGTCGATCTATCCTATTGCTTTTGTCTGTTGTTGATTCGAGAGAATAATGAATCTTGGGAATGGTTTATGAGAAAGTTAGCCTGAGTACTTGGCGATAAGTTTGCTATGAATGAAGATGTTGTTGTGGCAACAAGCATGTGCACCCATCGACGGCAGAGCCATAAGGTTGGCATTTCCTTGTGCTAATCAAGTATACCGCATCCACCATCTTTCGTATTTAACAAGACTTTATATACTATATAAACACATGAGTTTTGTGTTTAAATAGATTTGATGCTAGTTATCCGAACGGATACAACGTTAACCTTGATTTGTATATAGTGTTACTTATCATATTGTAGCTCTTTATATGTACGTATCTGTACAGAGTTATGAAGTCAGCTAGTCCCTTGTATCATTAGATATGTAATTTAGATCAATGACAATAGCATCATATTGCATATAATGTACTAGGTACGACACTCATGTCCATGACAATAGTACCATATAGGATATACACACACAATAGTGGTCACATATATATGCAGTCCAAACAAGTTTGGGGGAGTCCACCTCCGCCGTATGATACATTTCCAGACATATATATATATATGCATGCTTCATGTTGTACTTATAGGTCGACCCGTAATGTTTGACCTTCCAGAAAATATCAAATGCACCTACCACAGCCGCCGCGGCTTTCGGTGGCATTTATAAGAGCTGCAAAAGCGTTTAGCAATGATGAGTATGAACTTGCTATGAGAGACCTAGGTTTAGCGAGCCCCGCCGCTTTAAAATTTGTAGTGGTTCTTGACCGGAAATGTGGGCCGTGGTGAAGGCTAGAACAGTCGTTTTACTCTCATGACTACAAACGCCCTGTGAAACTTTCAATTCAAGAATAAATTGCAAGCAAGGTCTTCCAATCATTACATTTAGTCGATTACATTCGCAGTTCCTTATGGAATGGTTCGCCAACGTAGACAACTAGCTCGTGATCGGCAAGATCCTTTGAGTGAACATGCACTTGATATAATCAAAGAACGGTGGTCAGGGCAAAAAGGTTTGTGGCTTGCCATGTCGATGGGGACGAATATGAAGTGGATGAGGGTGACTATGAAGAACAAAGACACCGTCTATCTTGACCGAAGGTCTTGCATGTGCAAAGTGTTTGACTATCAAGCATCTTCCGTGTCCCCATGTACTTGGCAAGTGTGTGAGACATATAAGATAAAAGAAGAAGGCCTTTGTGGGGGAATATTATAAAACATATGTTTGGAGATCTATGTATGAACCTAAAATCTATGGTGTGGCTTGAGCCGAAACTTGGGATGTCCCAATGGAGGTGGCAGAGCGGGTGGTGCTTCCTCCAAATACTACACCTAAGTTGGTCGTCGGTGCATCAAGAGGAAAAGGTCTCGCCATTGAAAAACCTAGAAAGAAAAGAGCTTGTTCGAGGTGTCACCAGACGGGCATTATGCTAACAAAGAAACGTTGTCCCAAGGCTTAGAATTGGAGTGATTTTGGTTGTCGACATTGCTTACCTTGTTATGTTTGTTTGAAATAGTTTAGGCGGCATCATTAGTAGAGTGGTTTTAGTCATGTTTTCATCCTCGTGTTAAATTAGTTTTTCTCGGACTTGATATGAAACTTTAAATTTCGAAAAGTATGTCTTAATTGAATTTTGGAATTACCAGCCTCAAAAGGAATTCCTTAGTTTTCTAATGTTTATTAATTGCAAGTTCCGTAAAGATCTGGCATGTTTCATGAACTGATTACAAGAATCAAAAATCATTTACTTCAAGAGAAGTTGATGCAAAATGACAGCTCAATAGTTTTCATGGTAGCCAGTTATGCACTCTTTTAAACGTGCTAATTTTCATTTACTTTTCTTATTGAAACAACGAAAATTATATAGCCATAACTAGACTTTTCTTATTGAATCAACCAAAATTATATAGCCATAACTAGGACAACCAAGAAGGGAAAAACAGTTTCATCGTACCTAATAAAAAGGACTTTAAATATAAAATAAACTAGTCGGACATTAGCTTAAACCATTCTTCATCACTTTTCTTTTCAAGTTCAAGTTCTTGTGCCTTCTGGATATCGCTCTTCATTGCACCATTCATCAACTCAACAAGGGCGAGATCTTCAAACAAACTCGTCCAAAATTCTCCTCCTTGATCCATACGCCGCTGCCATGATAAGGAATGATACATGATTCCGGATCGAGATCCCTAACCTGTTGCATTCTTTACGCAACTGGCAATCCTCCTCTACTAACTCAAACCACTCCTTACAAAATTGGCTACCATTTTTTGTTTTGTAGAAATTAGTTACTACACGCTTAGAAATAGGTTTTTTAGAGTCAATGCACTCAACACCATTTTTAGAGTCATCGTACTTAACACGATTCCTCCCATATATGGTAGTATATTGATTTCTTGTTCGGGCAATGAATTGAGTGAGGTTAGGCTACTGGAGAGCATCCCCGCCATTATTTTCGGATGGTTTGAGATAAAAACTTGTAAACAAATGCACCTAATAACAAAGGATTTTTTTACCCCGCAGATAATTAAGCACAAACGAATATGAATGTTGTCCATTTATACTTATGTTGGCAAACATGTAAAATTTAATGCCAACTAAATATAGTCGGCGCCTCTCATGTTCACCTATAAAGGAAGAGAAAAAGCAAATTTAAAGCTTGTCCCATTCTTGGGAATTACCCTTTGCAAAGGAATTCTTTATTACCGACATGTTTCCATGTTTACAAACATTGACCACATTCCCTTCAAATCCTCTCATCTCGCACCTGAAAAGTGAAAACCAATTTCTTTTCATCACATTAGCCACAAAGATCTCCATGCCATAAGGGGACAAACCGTTGCCTCCCCGACTAAAAAAGAAGAGTGCCGAAAAGATTCAATAAAGGACAAACTATTGCCTCTTTGACTAATAAAGAATGTGCAGAGGAAGATCTAATATGGGGACAAACTATTGCCTCTGACTAATAAATTAGAGAGTCCAGATGGTCATTGTGGCGGTCGTAGTTTATTTTAAGTCAAAAGCGGTGGGAGTGTGGGAGTTGGGAAGTAAATGTTTATTCAAATCTCAAAGCAAATGGGTGTGTCATTTATCAAAACAAAGAAAAAGAAAATTATAAACAAAAGGAAAATCTAAGATATGAGTGAGGTAGGAAGATGCTTTCTCTTCCTACAATTCTATACATATATATATGTATATGACATCCAACCTTTAGGAGTGATTCCTTACAATTTAAACTACCCACTTTGATCACATGGGTTCAAGATCGTAGAGCAAATCATGTTTGGAAAAATGTTTTTCTAAAATTCCTTCAAAAAGAAGCCATCAAAGCAACCAACAAACCAACAACCTACCAAAACCAAATGGATGAGGGTTCTTCTAGTATGTCTTTAACAAATCGATACTTCGCCAATGGAGTTTCGGAAAAATGTTTTTCTAAAATTCCTTCAAAAAGAAGCCAGTCAGAGCAACCAACAAACCAAAAACCTACCAAAACCAAATGGATGAGGGTTCTTCAAGTATATCTTTAACAAATCTTGATATTTCTGCCAATGGAGTTATGTCCTGTGAGGAATGGTATGACGCGATTGAAGAAGGTCATAGATTAAGAAAGGAAACATGCTAAGTTGGGTTTTCCATTCTTGCCATTTGCCACCTCTTGGAGATCTATTACACCATACATACAATGATCTGGTCAAATGTGTTAATTCTATAAGAGCTGAGAATAACACACTTAATAGGAGATTGATTAATCAGAAGAAGTATTCCGCTCTACAGGGGACTAATATGTAAATGGAGTGGTAGTAAAATCAATCATTTTCTCTTGCGATTATGGTTAAAAAAAAAGTTTATTTAGAGCAATGCTATGTATGAGTGGTAATTTAGTATACCTTTTATATTCCATTCGGTTTACTTGGTAGTAATCAAGTTGTTGTGCAAAGACTGATGGGGTCTCACAACCCTTAAATGGAGTTCGGGATCACCGGCATTAAATCGCTATTATAAAGAGTCACATAGAGAACTCTTCAGGAGTTTCCATATAATTTCAGTTGATTATACTTAGAAACTTGCCTGCACACACATATTAAAATTAGATATTCGATTGTAATTCCAAACTAACATGTGTTCATTCATTGTCGTAAAAATAAGAATAGTAGGGCATTTAGTATTTACCTCCATCATCAACCAAACCAATCTATAAACATGGAATAAAATTGAATTTTCTAAAACAAATAAAAGTGTTAAACATATGATCCAGATTGTCTTCGTGAGGCAAAAGGGTAAGTTTCACAAGCAAACATGATAAAAAACAGACAATCTAAATGTGAGGCAACATCAAATGTCAATCTAAACTATGAAAATTTCAAACTATAATATTGCACTTAACCGGGAATAGGAATATTAGCAGAAAAGGTACTCTGCAGCACCTTGAGATTCAACTTCTTTCCTTACATTCTCAACCTGCAAAAAACAACAAACAAAAAAAAAAATATCATCAATACCAATCCACAACTTCCATATCAATTTCTCAACTTCAAGTTGAAGTCCTTACATTCACTAGCTTCAAATTGGAGTCCTTCAATTTCTTCTCAGCTTCAGTTGGGCATGTTTCCATATTCCAACTTAGTTCTCTTTTCATCTTCAGATTCATTTTCTTTTTAATTCTCTTTCTTTATTTTCTCAACCTGCAAAAACAACAAACAAAAAAAAAAAAAAAAAAAAAAAAAAAAAATCACATCTACACCAATACACAACTTCCATATTAGGGATGAAGGCAGCATCAATGTTAATTTTCACAAAATTTTCTTCTGAAGGTGACCATCGTTGATGCAATAACTTAAGTGATTATTGAGAGACAAAGGCTCCTTATTTTCCATGCAAACATAAAAATCCAGCGTTGTCTTACGAAGAATAACATCTTGAGAAAATACATGCCCGAGAGAAGACCAAATCATTTCTTAGTTTCCAAATATTCCAGAATGTTGTACAAATCAAGATCCTAAGATTAAATACTAGTAGGTAGTTATAGGCACTTAACACACACATTTGACAGGAATGCTCAACGGTGGCACAATTACACTATACCATACAATCATCTATTAGAACAAGTAGATTCAAAACTAAATCTAAAAGTAAGTATTCAAACTCTCCGAGCTTTACTGATTATTATACTCAAGAAATATCTTATGTGAATCTCCAAGAATAAATAAATAAAAAGAAGTGACCAGACACATCACTAAAATGAATGGTTAGCCTTAATAGGCTAAATGTCACCTATCTACCTTTCAACAACATCTCAGATACCACTCTTAGTATTTAAATGTCATCTTGGTGGGTTTGTAGTTAGAGTGGCAATTTTGGAGCATTTCAAGCCATATAGGTGATGGAGCATTTCGATTCACATTGACAAATTCTCAGATAGAGATGAAATATATCATATTTCAATATCTCGGGTTCAAAGATTACTAGAGTTAAACAGAGGTTCTCATTTCGATGAACCGAATATGAAATATATAGATTTTCGACATCTTGGGTTCAAAGATTACTAGAGTTAGACCCGAGTACCGACGCAATGGTAATGATTTCAAATAGCCTTGAATCCACAAGGTGTGTTTTGAATCCAAAAACACTTCTCAATCCACAAAACTAGTTATAGGCGCTAAGACACACATTAGACACACAAGATAAGAAATCAACTACAAACCGATGCAACACCATTATTAGGGATGAAGGCAAAGATCAACGTTAATTTTCACAAAATTTTCTTCCTCGAAGGTGACCATCGTTGATGCAATAACTTAAGTGATTATTGAGAGACAAAGGCTCCTTATTTTCCATGCAAACATTAAAATCCAGCGTTGTCTTACGAAGAATAACATCTTGAGAAAATACATGCCCAGAGAAGACCAAATCATTTCTTAGTTTCCAAATATTCCAGAGAATGTTGTACAAATCAAGATCCTAAGATTAAATACTAGTAGGTAGTTATAGGCACTTAACACACACATTTGACAGGGAATGCTCAACGGTGGCACAATTACACTATACCATACAATCATCTATTAGAACAAGTAGATTCAAAACTAAATCTAAAAGTAAGTATTCAGCTCTCCGAGCTTTACTGATTATTATACTCAAGAAATATCTTATGTCCCGGTTCGTATATTAATTTCAATGACACCCCTCTCCCTAATTTCAATCTCCGATGGTAATTAGAAATTTAGAGTTTGTTCTACTAATTTTGGGTTCACAAAAATTCAAAATCTAGCATTTATTTCAATGTTTATTGTAATTTTTTTTTCCTTTTTTTCCTTTTTTTTTTTATTATCTAGGCATAAGCCCATCCTCGTCCCCGACAAGATAGCCACCTGGCTTACTCCCCACTAAGCAAATTCGGCCCTCTTAACCTTTATTCTATTGTATATTTTACTACCTATGTATTCTATATTGTTTTCAAACTTTAGTGGATTTTTTATATACATTTTTCCTACCTGTATTCTTAGTTTTTAAATTTCAAGTCACCCAAACCAAGATCTTTCGCGACACTAAGCCGCTAACTCCTTTCAAAGAACATGAAGTAGATAAAATATCTAAGCATCAATTTTTAGAAGCAGAGACAAGCCGCTATACATACATAATCAAGGATCATAACATGATCAACAAAATATAAACAGATATATCCAGTGGTATAAGAGTCCATCGCCACTAACTTAGATTTAGAACTATAGCCGATAAGCATTTTCAACTATACACATCCAAAAAACAGAACCAACATCCAAAAAAAAGATTTTCAACTATTCAACTATTCACCACTTGTGCCATTCACCTCTATGAATTGTTTCTTGAATAGTCACATCAAGTTCGCATCGATAACGAGTAGCGAAATCAAAGTTGGACTTGACAAACAGAATCTTCCTAACCATATGCTCGATAAACTTGAAGGAAAACACCCCACAAGAGCTACCGCATAAATTGTATATGGATCAATTCTCCAAATATAAGGTTAAAAATTCAAGGTTAAAAATAGATTTCAAGTAAGACTCACCTATCATTTTGCTTAGGGGTTTTTAAGTCATATCTACAACACCATGTACCGCGGTTGTATGCTTTCTCCAAATAATCACGAATTTGACCGACTTCCGTGTGAATTTTGCTTGAGCGATTATTACGATCTCGGTCTAAGAGAATCATAAATTATAATTGTCTTCTCCTTTACTTGAATGGAGATCGCACCCAAAGAACCTTTTCAATACAAACTACACCATATACGACATCAACCTTATCCCAAGAGGGTAAATGCTCACTAGGTGGTAAACCACTGTCCCGCTAACCCTAATCTCAATCATCAACTTGGGCAAAATCACCATTCGCACAATGTTGTCGTTTCACGAGCAAGGAACCTCAGTCACAATGTATTCATGCAATAATATAAAGAAGTAGAAAATATCCAATCTATTCTGCACAAAAACTTACCTAAGTGAGTTTCAAAGTATGACCAGTACCGGTCGATTTGTTAGAAGGATAAGACTTGTGCAAAAGCACCAATGCACTCACACAATAATCTGGCAGGAAAACCAATAAACATATAACTTCTCACAACCCAAATAATGTTCTCATTATTAGATTTAATCGTCAATATCAAATGATGCAATCGACTCACATTACCGCTTAACCAACCAAATTGAACATAGTAGTAGTTTATACTCGAGCAAGACAATAATGATGTACCGTCACCATCATAGTTATCGCCATGTTCCTTGATACTCGTGGTAAATTACGATCCATTACAAGGCAACACCATGATTGTTAGTTTTCACATATACAACAAGACAGAGAAACAAAAGGGTATACTAGGGAGGAGGCTAACCCAAGGTTTATGAATTTGTTCACATCATCTATATCCCGCTTCGTTATTCGCCGATCCAAGATGTCTTCTTCAAAATAATTCATGATAATAACAGCTCATTGGTTGTCGAAACCTTTTTGGGGTTCTTTTTCGCCACTAGCCCCGTAGGAGTATACGGGGACAACAGGGATATGCGGTTTATTTTCCTCCTAGCCCTTCTTCTGGGCCTTTTGTAACATCATCAGAAAGAACGATAATGGGTGCAACATGGCCGGTCAGGTTTAATTTTCCGACGCTTTCTTTTTTCCCCGTTGAGTCAAAAAGTCATAAATGTTTTACGCCTACATATCCGACACTCGGCTCAGTCAAAAGTAATACCACGATAGTTTTCTTGCTTCAAAAAAGTACAAAAAGATTTACGTGTTAATGTAGCAACAACACTAGAGATGCAACAAATACTTACAACAGTCGGCTCACATCAACTTCCTTATTTGGAGGATTGTACGGATATGGTGGATTTAACTTAATCTTGTTGGATCCATTGCCGGAGTCACATCTCGGCTTCGCATTGCCGCACCATCGAAATCTCCTTCTTCGTTATGTCCTCCGGTGGAGTCCCCGTTCAAACAACATAAATATCGGTTCAATAAAACTTTATATTTAATAAAACCGACATTCTATCTATCTTAATACAATGAATTTCCAATTAACTCACCGTTTTTTTCTTTGACAATGCAATGTACGTCTGGTTCCGCCAATCTTATCCTTTATTGATTTGATCTCGGTAGTTAAACACTCCATACGATCCAACATTGTTTTATGGTCATTACTTACCCGGACGCTAACTCCTCCAACTGACCCTTCACCGCACTTTTAAATACCTCCATTTCACCAATCACCTGTCTTTTTCAAATCCTCCGTATGACCAATCATTGCATTTTTCACAAAAGACTCGAAAGAAGCAATGATCAAGTTGATGTCCTAGAACAAAGAACATCAGGTTGGGAGCTAGGATGTGCCACACGTGCTTCTTCATCATCCTTCTCAAACAGATCTTCTTCCTCCACCATATTTACATTCCCTAACAGATCTTCTTCGTCCTTTTCATCATCCATGCTGCTCTCCTCTGGAACCTGTTCATCCACAAAAACATTTTTTGACTCTAACATATTTTCTTCCTCACCCTTCTCAAACAAATCTTCTTTCTCCACCACATTTTCATTCTTTAACGAATCTTCTTGTTCGTCATCTACCAAGGGACCTTCACATAACCCCAAAGATTACCAAACGCTTAGCATATTGTTTATGCCACATAATGTCATCACACACTTCACCCCGTAATTTTATAAAGTCACTCGACCAAATTAATAATACGGCAAACGAAAAAATAAAGTAACTCAGATAGTTATTACTTCAAACCTTTGACTCCTCCAAAACCTTAAGTAGAGATTCATGGGTTATTACTGAATCGCATGTAACACTATGCATATGGGGGCGCCAATTTGCAAAAATAGTCTTGTTTCCAAACCTACTACGCAGTTTAAGAACACTTCCAGACCCCAAACCTTGGTGAAAAAAGGAAAACCTTTAAAACAACAATCGCAAAAAATTAGACAACTAGAAAATATCAACCCAACTGTTTCTTACCACCAGGACATGAGCCATTCCTTGACATTTGTAAGTCACCTCACTACCAACAGGCTTTTCATGCTTAATCGATAAGCTAAGGCGGAGCATTGCTTTTAACAAGAGTAATGTTGAACGCTATTTCAGCCCAAGGATAAGAGTTGAAGTCGACGAGGTTATCCACCAGGTACCAGTGATCACACTCAACTACTTTGTCATTTCCCTTTCCCAGGACATACCCGTGGACAACATATAGTAACGACAATTTCACCTTGTCTTCAGATTCCAGTGGGACTTTGACAATTTCACATTCAGCATTAGAGTTGCTTGATTGGTGACATTCACGCGATTTTTTTTCCTCCTCCTCCTTTTTGCCAGATTTCCTCGATTTTTTTTCGTCCTTCTCCTTTTTGCCAAAAAGTAATATCTTCAAATGTTTTCCATTCTTTTGGTTTTTCCTTCATCTGGGAAATGCTTCATCTTAAGGCGGGGCTTTAGTGGAGGGACGAGAAAAATTATGGTTCGACTTCATAAAACTAAGCCCCGAAATCAATGCGAACTCTTTCTTTCCAAAGGAGAGTTCCTTTCCACAAACCATTACGCGCATTTCTTCATGGTTACCCTTATCACCTTCATCATCCATGGAGATCTGACTAGCCAATAAGAAATGAAATAAGGCAGCAGACCACGTTTGCATGGGCAGGTGCAGTAAGGGGCCAATCGCAGTTGACATAAATTTCTCTTGCTCGACAGGAGACAACAGGTTACGCAGCCTCTTCAAAACCTTTGGGCTTGAGTATGTTGTTACTTTGCACGTATAAGCCCTGCACTGCGGGGTGAACAAACATCCTACAATATAGAAATAAATAGTTACACCAAGAACAACATACAAGTTCTTAGAATTAAGTATTTGAGAGCGCAAGCACGAACATTAAAAAAGGATAAATAGTTGTACATTCCAACTAATCCAATAACCACCCATTTCGAGTTGTAAAAGTGATTCAAGGAATGACCGGTCTAGTTTCCGTTTACAAGTGGCTTATACCAAATACACCTAGAAAGAACAATGCAACAACATGGAAAAAATAGGATTCACATAGAGGCATCTAACTTTCTCTTATATATAAATAACTAAACTATTGTTATTGTTCAAATTTAACTTCTTAAAATAGTGCGCGAGATAGGCGGTAGCTTGGGTTCTAGGCTATTAATGCATACATTTCAAAGATTTGACAAGGGAATGCTCAACGGTGGCACAATTTCACTATACCATACAATCATCTATTAGAACAAGTAGATTCAAAACTATATCTAAAAGTAGGTATTCAGCTCTCCGAGCTTTACTCGATTATTATACTCAGGAAGTATCTTATGTGAATCTCCAGCAATAAATAACAAAAAAAGAAGTGACCAGACACATCACTAAAATGAATGGTTAGCCTTAACAGATAAATGTCACCTATCTACCTTTCAACACCATCTGTAGATACCACTCTTTTGTCCTCAACAAATGGCATCCAACAATGTTTCATCCACATGAACATCAGATTTCACTTTTCGAGAACACTTCTTCTTCTTCTTCGCTCCTGCACCCATAACTTGGAACCTACAAAAATAAACATAGTAGTAATTCATATTCTTTAGTTACTCAAAGTACACTACACACACAAAGTTATAGTGATTAAGAAAAACTAAGTTCCTATCTACCTAAAACTACGAAAGCAACACACACATACCAAAGACCAAAGATAAATAATCCGAAAGGTCTATTGACCAAAACAAGCTAACAAAGAAAACAAGACTAAAAGTTGACGAAATGAGTTGATGAAATGTGCATTATATATGTGAGATCAAAGAGATGGAGTTAGTAGACAAAACATGACAGAATTAAACGCGTTATCCGTGGATATCACATCCCTACGGTTGTCTGGCAGCTACCAATTGAAAAATCAACTAGTTTTTCTGTGAGCATCATTGGTATACAAAAGTGGAAGGATAGAGCCTTCACACTCAACAAGCCAAATAAATGCCATCTTAAATTGTAACAATAGGAACCACTTATGCATCAAATTTTAAAGATAGGTACACGCCAGTGTTTTAAGTTGCAAAAGAATCATACTTGATGGCCATACATCAGAAGAAAAAAAAATCTTATGACAACGTTTAATCCTACCACCAGACAATGGCATAAGCAAGATACACCAAATCAATTACTATAGTTCCCTAATTCTTGAATCTAAATCATGAGATTAATCCACATTACCCGAGTCTATTGTAAATTCTAAAACTTAACCCCCATATACCCATTGATTTGTAAAGATAAACCACAAGAACAAACATCCTAAGCACAACTGAAGCATCATTTACACATCTTATCACAAAACCGAGAAAATGATAATTTTAAGAATGTTGTAGCACCGAATAACAAAATGATAATCTATGGTAATACCGAAACTAACATAAAAATAAACAAACTAAGATTCGATTTCACAAACACCAAAAATCTAAAGACAAAATCTCATCTTCAATTAACCGAACAAAATCTCTCAAAACCACTTATCATTCAAAATCTTAAACACTTAAACCAAAAATTGCCGACTTTCATTTCATATCAAACAAAATTGAATCCTAATTTCGATTGATGGCGAGATAATTTTAAACCCTAAATCATACCTTTTTTTTTTCTTCCGCTGGTTTTGAAGTTGGGGTTATATCTTTCTATCCTGCACTCTCTTGGCTCTCCATTTATCCAAATCTTCTTCCCTAATCTCTTCTTTCAAATACCTAATTTTTATCCGTATTTATTAGTTCTTCATAGATGGCGAATTGGGTATGTAAAAATATAGGGTTTTTCCGGTTTTTCTCTGTTATGGGGTTTTGGTGTTTTGGTTGTGAATCGTCCACTTTGTTTGTCCTGCATATAAATGAAAGATTCAATCCGCTGCAAGATTGAATCTGAGATGAAACGAGAGACAAGTAAGATAAAATGAGGGAAGGGTTGGAGAGCTAGGGTTAGGGATGAAATTCAATCTTGCAGAGGATTTTATCTTCTGAGAGAGAACTGAAGAGGAAGAATGAGGGAAGAGGAAGAATGAGGGAAGGAGATGAAAGGAGAGAACTGAAAAATGACGGAAAGAACAAGAAGACGGAAATAACAAGGTGAAATATATGCTGAGGTGGTAGCTGACTCAGCCAAATTTTTTTGCTGAGGTGGTAGCTGACTCAATCAAGAGGGTCTAGACCTTTTCCAAATAAGGGTATAAATGTCTATAAAATCCCAAAAAGGTGTTATCTGTATATTTCATTTAAGGGGGCAGTTTTGGAAGCTTGTTTCCAGGGGGGGCTATTTTTACACATTAAAGTGCTTTTTTTTTTTTTTTTTTTAATGGAGGAAAGACTCAAAAACCTAGAGGTTCACGTACGCGGACGGGTGATGAAGAAGAAGAGGGTGCACGAACTTCTTCTTTATAAGACCAAAAATGGGCTTGAACCCGTTTGTGAACCACGAACCACAAAGAACAAGTGGTATTTTCTTAGATGTTTGCACATCAAGGCTTATGTATCCCGTAACAACACACTTTGTGAGAGACGATGGATGCATTAGAAAGCTTTCTTTGATATTCTAAAAAAAATAACAAAACTGTACACGACTCAAACCATTTCTTGCCCCATTTCAAGATATGTACAAATGGGGTGATGCCAAGATTGCTACCAAGAGGCAAAACATGCAGAGGAAGTCTCATGCAACATTTCTGGTTGATATGTGTGAACAGTCCTCATGGTATAATCAAAATAATGATGATAGTCAGGGGTGTTAGAGCTTTCTCTCCTTTGTTTAATCTCGTTAGAAGTAAAATTCTTCTGATTCCTAGGTTGTACAATATTATTTGATTTAACATGTACATGACCTTTTTCGGAATGATTCTTAGACTTAAGTTTTTCTAAGAATTTAAAAACGCATTCGAATGCTCTGAATAGATCTTTATCAATTGATCCATTATGATAGTATTCCTCATAAAGATCAAGAGTTAATCTAGTGAGGATCCATATCCTTGAGCGCGATGAACGTTTTCTCAATCTTTCCTTCTTTTTATTTTTTCCTTTAGATTGATGCATATCACCTACAACTTCCTTTTCAGATGAAATGAGTTTATCATGAGAAACCAGAGGTTCTGACCATAAAACTCCTTGAGCAATCTTTAAGGAATTCTGGCGTGCGTTACAGAGGCCATGAGCAAGTTTTCCAAAGAAATTTCCCATGGGACAATTTTTAAGGAACAAACAAACACAAACTTATTAGGTTTAAAGTGTTTGCCTGCTCTGATAACAATTGAAAAAGCGAAGGTCTAACAACCACACCCAATATTTCGCTTAGCAATCTGTATGGAAAAACTCAATATACTTTCTAGAGAATCAACTAAACAGTTAGACTCAATCAATAGAAAAGTATATCAAAGAGTTTATATTTCTATCTATCGATTTAAATCTTACTCAAGCAAACTGTGAGTCTCAATTTAAATACATGAGAGATAAACTTGGATGGTACCAAAGACCAATATCCAAGTGTTAATCAATTTAAATCAACAACCAAAATGTCGGATATTCTAATTGATTGAACAACACACAACCTGTATTATTTCAATTATATAAAAATATAATGCGGAAAAGAAATAACATACGTATACCGAATTTTGTTAACGAGGAAACTGCAAATGCATAAAAACCCCTGGACCAAGACCGTATTAAACATACATTGTATTAAGCCGCTACGTATACTAGCCTACTCCAAGCTAACTTCTACCGGACTCGTAGTTGAACCCCAATCAATCTCACACCGATCCAAGGTACGCTATGCTCCTACGCCTCGATCCCAAAGCAGGTACTACGTACTTGACTCCCTTAGCCGATCTCACCCATAACTAAGAATTGCTACTTGACCCAAAGTCGAAGACTTTAATAAACAAATCAGATCACACAAAAAAGTCTATGGTAATAGATAAACTGCTTCCCACGAATATACCTACGAAGTTTTGTTCCGTCTTTTGATAAATCAAGGTGAACAGAACCAATTGATAAACCGACTTATATTCCCGAAGAAGATCTCATTATTATCAATCACCTCACAATAGTCTTAATCGACGCATCGATAAAAGATATTGTAGAATCACAAACGATGAGACGAAGATGTTTGTGATTACTTTTTATCTTGCCTATCTGAGATAAAAATCTCAAGCCAATTATTACAATTGTACTGCATCGATAGAAACATCAAGATCGATCACACTACTACAATAAAGATGCCAAGCGAAAAACACTTACTTAATATGTTGTTAAGACTAACGCATAATATACATATAAGTGCTTGGATTATCTAAGTGGTAAGATAGCCCTAAACCCACCACCCTTTGTGTTTTAAATTTCCTTACTTTTGGGAACCATATTCATATTCTTCATATATTCCTATTTACCAAGCATGAGAATGAAATTATACTCATAAATTAACTAAATTCCTCCTACCGAATACACTATTGCGATGTACGTGAATGATATCAAATTAAGCTAGGTAATGAGTCTCCGCATATTATTCCCTTATTTAGGAAATTTTGTTAAATTTCCACACCCATTTTATTATTGGTGTTTGTAACACATGAGTGATATAAATGCATAATATACGTGATTTTCGTGTCAAATCAATACCAATACTTTTAACAATTTTGCATTTTAACTTATATTATGGTTATTTTCTTTTATTTGTTTGCATTAAGTGAATCATCCAAGAAAAGGGAAAATGGCTTTAACTCCCAAGTATTTAAGTGTTTAAATCCAATAGAAGTGGAGAAAATACGACGAAAAGGAGCGATGGATGTCGGAAACACAAGAACGACTCGAAAAAAAAGAAAGATATTTTTTCTTGGTCTTTCTCTAATTTCATCCGATCTTGCTTCTCTTATTCTTTCCCTTGTTCTTCCCCATATCTATGCAGTTGGAAAAAAAAAAAAAAACTTTGTATTACAATCAAAGAGAAGATATATGAAATGAGTTCAAGAAAAGACCATCCACTAATTTTAAATTGTGGGGACGCTCAAAGAAAGCTAAGTTTCCTTGAAACTATCCTACATTTTGCATTCTAGAAGCAATTTATCATAAACAGGGAGACTCAACTACCTTAATTATCACCAGAAACAATCACAAATTCATCAATTTATCACCTCGCAAGGACTCATGAACAATCAAGCCTTTACCCCCAAACAAGTTGGGGTAGGTTAGAATTCAAACCCATATCAAAGTTACTTTCACCTCTCTAAGATGCCATAACAAAAACTAATTCTAAATTCATTCACCAAATTAAAATAAAATAATCCCCTAACTTTAATAAGCAAACAACATCAACAATATCAAGCCCCATAAAACTGAAATCAATATATCTAACCCAAAACCCATGTTAGGAAAACTAATCAAATAATGAATTTCCATAAAAAGAAATGGAACTTTGAAATTAAAAATTAAGAAAAACACACAGGGAAAAACAGTCGTACAGTAAAATTGGGGGAGAATGAGATGCAGAGTATAATGCGAAGAAATATAACAAAGTAAAAATCACAAAAGAATGTTCAAACCTGATTCTGAGATGAAGATTTTGAAACCTTGAGGTGGGCTGAGCTGAGATCTCCGTCCTTTCTCTTCTTCTCTAACTCTCTATGGATCATGATCTGTCTTTATGTTCTAAAAGAAAATCAAGAAAAACCCAAAAAACTAAAGATTTATTTGTTCTTGGTGTGATAAAATTTTGAGATCCAGTTGGGATTTTAGGCTTAAAAGGAATACCTCACCAATTCTTCATTATAATGTAATTTGTTTTCTTTTTTAATCTTTTCTTTTTACCATGATCCTTATTGTTTGTGGTTCAAATTTATTATACAACATAAATTACTTGGATCACCTTATAAATGTTACAATTACGGCGTGTTCGAACGGTAGGAAGTTATAATTCTATTTTCATGAATCATATTTCTTGAATAAGAGAGTCCTAAATCCACCTCTTACGTTTTGAATTCACTTACTTATGGGGAATCATATTCATATATTCCCCACATATTCGTATTTAGCAAACTTAGGAATGAAATTATACTCCTAAAAAGAATTACATTCTCACCAAACCAAATACACTGTTACAAGTGTACGTAAATAATATCAAATTAAGTTGGGCGAGAAGAGTAACGAGTTAGGGCATATCACTCCCTTGTTTAGGCAATTATGTTAAATTTTATTTAGGAACGATTTCCACACACATATTATTAATGGTGTTTGTAACACATGAGTGATATAAATGCTTAATATACATGATTTCATCGTCAAATATCAATAATAATATTTAGGGACAATACCAATTCTATTATGATTGTTGTCTTTTATTTGTTTTAGTTAAGTGATTCAGCTAAGAAGAGTGAACATGGATTTCCTCCCAAGTATTTAAGTGGATAAAGCCAAGAAAAGTGGAACAAATACAACGAAAATGAACAATGATTGTCGAAAACACAAGAACGACCCAAAATGAATAATATATACCTTAAGGGATGGAAAAAAAAAATCATATCAATTTTTTTTTATACCATAAATAGAATTCTCTGTGTTTATTGGGAGAAACACAATATAAATAATCATGATTAGAAGAGGGTTAGAAATGAGGAAGAGAAAGAGAAAGGAGCGGGAGGCTCGGGGTTTTATTACTTTCATCTGATCAAGCTTGAATCTCAACTTATACTTTTCACATTAATAATGTCTCTTTAATTCATTTCACCTATTATTATTATTTTATTTTATTTTAAATTCTAACTTTTTTTTTATTATTTTTATTAATCGGTTTGTTAAAAGATATGTGTTGTATTGGTTACTTAGTAATTTTATACAAAATTTAAAATTTTAATTGTCATATTAACTACTCTTGAGTTAGATTAACAAGACAAGAAGAACAGAATTAGTGACCATTAGCGGAGTGTAGATGTTTCTTTATCATTGTAATAGTTCATTAACAAATTAGTATGTAAAACTAATGATTGTTTAGGTTATAATTTCTTTGAAAATAACTTAAAAGAAAGTAAAAAAAAAACAACAACTAAGAAAAAAAATGGAATAAGACCAAAATTGTAAGAAGAAGAATAACTAAAATTTGGCTTGGTAAGTTCATCAATGATGAAAAAGTTGCTAGAGCATGATGCTAAGATGTGTTATTCATGTCTTCGGTGGTGCTCATCCTAAATTTAGTTTCTCATCCCCTGATTTACCCCTAATTATTTATCTTCGATAAGTTGTATTGGTTTTGAATATAAATATTTCTTTTTCAATTTATATATCGTATTTGATCATTTATAGAAGAAATTATCGTTGCTATGACTAATAGAAAAAGAAAATACAAAACCGAAAGCAAAGAAAAAACTTAATTAGGAGATGAAATAGAAAACAATAACAAAAAAACTGGTTTTCATCTAAAATTACAATTCACATATGCATTTAGAACAAAATGAAACTAATAATACAGATCCAATAAGCATTTTAGAAGGGAGTGAAGCTAATAGTACATTTTTAATAATCAATCATGACCTTATGGGGCACCAGCTGTTACTACACCACCATCTGTATATTCAACATATTTTCGTTTATTAATAAATACATAAACAAAAGATCCCCCGATTACGATTCATACATATCGATCCTTGGTTGGTAACCTAGCAACAAGCTGGGCTACAACACCTTTTTGAATAACAACACTCAATCTATGAAAAATAAAACTACCTAATCCACTACTAGCATCATTACTAACTAGATAATTTTTCAAACACTTAGAAAAACACAGGGTATCTTCACTCAGCTCCCCTAAAGTAGAAAAAGCCAAAACACCTAAACCATACCAACCTGAGACACATTCATCCAAATATTTGGTACGTTTACGCATCACATCTCTCGAAATGGCTCGGCTTGGAATAAAAGCACGAGTACCTTCACTAGTGAAGAGTGAGATGACTGCAACATCCATACACACACACACACATCTTGGCAATTTTCCCAGTTAAGAACAAGGATGTCCGCAAGACGTAGGTCCTTGTTAGTGTCTGACAACAAACCAAAAGCAACTTCATTGCGTGCATGCACACCAGCCTTGTAACAAATATCTGCAATAAATCATGTACAAGGTCATGTCGAAACTTGAGTCCAACACCTTTAGCACAATGAAGCTCGTCATCACTAAAAATTTCCATAGGTCTATTGCAGCTTGAACACAAACCATTTTCAACAAACAAAGGGATGCCAAGCCGGTAGCAAACTACCACCCTAAACATTTTGGGCCCAAGGAATTGATCAATCTCGCTAATAGGAACGACCAAAAAATAATCTTGTGCATGTTTAACCCGGTTATATTGCCATAAGATAGAGTCTCTTGCGGACATTGAAAATTAGACGGAGATTTGCTTCTTGATTGCATCAAAATAAATGACCGCGAGTGAGTGCATAGAAGGTGGGGCAATATCATCAACACAATAGTTAGAACTAATCCACATACCTTAATAAAGTTTTGAAGAGCCGACTGATAGCCAAAACCTTTGTCTGTTGAGTATAAGCTACCAAATATCACCTTTTGTACCGAAGTAGTCTGGATTTGTGAGGAAAGTTAGCAATAGTGTAAATACCAAGGCCACCATCTTTGATAGGCAAGGTAGCTAGTCTATGTTGCAGTGGCCCAAAACCAGCTCCATCTCCCGTGACTAAAAGTCTCATATACTGGAGTAAATGGTCATCAAAAAGATCAGACGCATGTTGAACAGCTGCAGGGTTGGTAGTTCACATAGAAAAATATACTCAAGACACACCGGTGAAATTGCGAAGTAAGAAAATCTCACTTTGAGGGTCCTTGAGTTTCTTGATGGCAGACATTATCTAAATAGTCTTATTCACCCTGTTTAACATTATGTCACTTATAAAATTCAAGTCTATACTCACAGGTCCTCCCAAAATTTTGACGTCATTAACGGGTCTACCAACATCCAGGGGAAAACACCATCGAAAATACTTCGAGGATCGACTGAAGGCCAAAAAACTTCAGTTTTCTTAATGTTGAGATGTAAAACCCTACTTGGCCCTTCATATTCATTTATACTCAAAGCTTTAGCCATCAAAAGCGTATCACCAATAATTGTACCATCATCGAGGTACCAGGCATGCAAATCAATCTTACAATGAGAAACGATAGACTTCACAAGAGGGTGAAGTATAAGTGCAAATAAAAGAGGACTGAGCGGATCACCTTGTTGTACCCCAAGTGTGGAAGACGGGATATATTGGTCATAATAAAGTCTGGCAGGCTTGGCATAACAAAATTCTACCCGACGAGAAATACCTGGACAATGAAGTCAAACCTCCTTGATGATATGTGTTTTGTACACCATGTTGAACACATTAGAGAAGTCAATAAGCAACATTGACAACTTATCCGAATGACCTTTCATCTCCAACAAATAATTTACCGCATGTAAAATACTCTCACCCCTACTGGCACACCAACACCAAATTGATGATCCCCCCAAAAAAGAAGACACGGCCTTGCCGACGGAGTGGGAATCTACCTTGGAGATCAAATGATGCCAAATAGTATCAACCGCAATATACCTAAGTCCACCACCGGGTGTAAGTGAAAGGGTAAGTGGTTCAATGGCAATAAACCCACCTAAAGCATTGGGGCACTTGTCTTCCAACAAAAGATTGACGACCCCGTAATCGAAGCTAATAATTCATCCGCAACTGCCTCCGCTGCTCCACCCTAAGCTTCAAGAAGTGCCTTTAGGAAAGCTCTTGATGGCACCAAGGACTTCCTTGGAATCAAAAGTGACAGAGTCTATGTCGACAACTTCTTGTGGAATAGAGTGTGGAAAGGTTGTTGGGTGTTTTAGTTGAAGTCCAGTAAAGGTATTCTCGTTGCGAGGAGTAACACTATTCGAAGATAACTCCTGAATAGAAGATGCATAGTGTCCGTGTCTTACTTTCTTTCTAAGTTTTCAAATCCGCAGATTTTGACTTCCTTTTACTCGCCTATTTAGGTTCTTTGATGGCCCACGATTGCAAAGATTTTGTCAATCAACATGTAGCAACCATTGCTCACATTCCAAGCCGATAAATCTTGGTTTATAGCTGCGATATGCAATCTTCTCCTATTACCCGACTTCTCTTCTGTTGTATTCTTAGGTTTGTACAACGTCAGGGTGCATATGGAGGGTAAAAAAAGACGTATACATGCAAACAAATTAGCTGGATTTGTCATCACCCTATCAAGGCATAACTTCAAAACTCTTGACAAGTGAAGCCTACACTGATGGGGATGCACGATACAATGGTAATATGCTTCTGAAAACCTGCATTGCGTAATTCCGGTGAAAAATAAAATAACTCCTTCACTGCAATCTCCTCATTCATCTCCCTGACTTCCACTGCAGCGTCTTCATTCACCTCATTGACTTCTATTGTCCAGTCCAATCCATGAATGAGGAAGTCTGCTGTAATTCCACTGAAAGGTCCGGCAATAATATCGTGAAAAATCTTTCCTCTACATGGTAACCTCCAGGAATACAGGCGCGTGCACTTACTACAAAGCCACAACGAACCTGACGAAAGACTCTCTCCCAAGCTAGGTATACCTGCAAGTCACTGGAAATCAACACCCCATACAACCGCTATTGTTATCTTCTAAAAGAAATTTTTACCATGAAAATTCCGTAAGAGAGAGTCCTTAGCATATCCCCTATCATTCACTCCGTCCCGATTACCCATCATGATTTTTTAAAGGCAATCGCAGAGGTCATTATGAACGCCTCCTCCGTAGAAGATGAAGATAACCCATTCTCAATCTGAGAAACATCATGAGATGAAGAGAACTGCAGGTTCCGAGAAGAAAAAGAGCAAATAATTGAAGGCATAATACTGCGAAACCCTAAAACAAGTCGAAAACCCTAAGCCGAAAAAGCCAAAAAAAATAAAGAAAATAGGGAAAAAGAGAACACAAAACGAAACAACGCAAAGAAAAATCAAAAGGGAAGAAAACTCAAAAAACTAAATGTAAAACTAAAGAGGGAATGAGATTAAGCTGGTGCAAAATCCTAGTTTTAGTCGCCGTGAAAAAATAATATATTTTTTCGTTTATGAATTCTGTTAACATATATACTTGGTTAACTTGCATCACATCCTTTAAAATGATGAGGTAACCAGTAAAATAAAAATCTCAAGAGGAAGAAATCTTTAAAGTTAAATCAATTTGATAATTTTTTCGATTATAATTATTATATAAAAATATTATCGTGTTATAAGATTTATTTTTGAAATATACGGTAAGCTTTAAGAAGCACCCCCTCGTGGAGAAAATGTTGGAGAAAGGGAGGCATGTATTCAAGAAAACTCGGACATGAGGTAATTTGAGAGATAAAAGGAAAAAAATATTCTTATACATTGACTTAAAGAAGAAGGACAAGCTCCTACCCAAGAAAATCGAGTACAATGAAAAATCAAATGAAAGGTTTTTGGTTAGCTATTTTGGAAAAAACTGCAGATGATTTGAATGCAAAATATGCCTCTATGATTTTCAAGATTAACTGGACCAGGGGGATAATAATCGGCCACGACGAAAACAAAAGGGAAGAAAAAAATAAAAAAAAAAGATTTTTTGGGAGAATTGAAAAAACTATCTTTGATAAGATTACCATCATATGTTAGGCTTGAGATTATCATTGTACATGATTTTTCTTTTAGCAAAATCTAAATGGCATATTGTTTGAAGAGATATTTTTTGGAAGCAGCTCATGCGTTAACAATAATATTTCTTAAGCAATGATATTTTGTTGCATAAGGACAATCGAGTTTACCCCAAAGTTACCGACTAAGTTGGTCAAATTTATGACGTTTTAAGCACTATTTTGCCGAAAGATGACTTGAAATTCAGGCGTTTAACATTGTTCTTTTACGCTAGTGGCACTAACCAATCATAAAATATAAGGAAATAAGTATACTAGCAATTAAGTGATTTTATATTATGGAGAGTCTTATTCTTCTCCTCTCATATTCTTGTCCTCCGATAACAGACCCTCCAAAACCCTAAACGCCACCTGCTCCGATCTGTTCCATGGAGTAGATCAGAGCAGTCCATCCCAAGATCTCCCTCACATACTCTTTATCTTTCACTTTTCAATGTTTTTTTTTTTTCATGGTTCATAGTTTTATTGCTACTTTTAGATCTAAAAAAGGTTGTAGCCTTTCTTCGTTCTTTGTTTTAGTTTGATCCCAGTTATACAATTTTATGCAATTTAGTTTGGGTTTTTGTTGTTTCCTTCGATTTTTGAAGTGGGTAGCATCATGTTTTTCTCTGGAGAAATAACACCTTCACCTCTAGCTACGGAATCATGAACAGATTTGACTTCAAGATCTCCTACAACAATCTCGGAAACAACAATGGTTACCAAGACTCATATGCCGATTCAGACCGATTCATAATTTTAGACTTCATCAGACCTCATAGAACCGATTTAGAAGACCCCTACTACTGTAGATTTAGTTTTAGGTTATGTCACCTTGTTTACTTTGATTTACTTTACCTTGTTTTACAAGGTGTTAAAAAACCCTGGTTGAATCTTATGATTCCATTACTGCTTTTGGCAGTGATGCAAGTATGTTTGGTTTGGTCTAAAAAAAAAACAAACTTGGCCTCCTGATGTGGCTTTATCCTTTGGGATCTTTAATTTGGTTGTAAGGTTTGTATGGGTAAGACATCTAGTCAAGAATAGGAGGAGATCTGTTAACTTTGATTATTGTATTTTGAATCTTTTGAATCTATAATGATGCCGATCCAGGATCTAGCTATGTTAATGGTTTATGAGGCTTGCCTCTTTTATGAAAAAAAAGTGATTTTATATTATATTTTGTGGGTGTTTTGTCTTTGCAAATATTTTTTCTCTTTTTTTTTTTAGTTAAAATTTGAGTGATGAAATATATTGGAACATGATGTACTTGTATCAGTTTCATTTAGCCTGTCTAAGATTTCTACTTGATCTTTGTTAGCCTTTCTAAGATGTTCTACTTGAGGTCTTACTATGTAACAATAAGCCTTCTGGAATGACTTGCAATACCTGATATATGTTTTACTATATGAATCGAGGTAATCGACATATGCAATATCCTATTATAACTCATTTTTTCGCGACTTATATACATTGAACGATCAGATTATTTGTTTTCCAAATGACAACCTTTTAGGTGGAAACCGAGATAGGAAACCGAGGGAATTGTATCTTCCTTATCTCCAAATCATTTTCCATTCTTGCAATAAACTTAAAAATGTTGTTCTTTCTTCCATTATAACTCGAGTACGCAGCCACCATGCAATAAAATTGGTGTTTTTTTCTTCCTCTTTTACTTGAGCATCTCCATTTTCCCTTACCATATATCGCAATTCTTTGTTGTAACCATTTTAGCTCCATTTGTCAGCTTCCAATCCGTTCAACACACATATGAGTTATTAATTAATACTTTCTCGCTCTATTTAAACAATCCAAAACTCTTGAAATGTTTCCGCATGGTTATTCTAGTCCCCGTATAACATACTTTTTACCGAGGCAAAATGACCAAAATTTAAGAAAAATTCAATTCTAATGAACATCAGCACTTTCTAACAAGAAGTTGGGGCGTAACCTAGCAACAATCTGTGCACCAACACCTTTTTGGATAACTATACATATTATATGGAAAAGAAAACTACCTATTCTAGTATTAGCATCATGACTAGCAAGACAATTTTTGAGTCTCTTCAAAAATAATTATCGAGTCATCCCCAAGTTCGCCAAGGGTAGTGCGAAGCTAAAATACCAAAACCATAATCATGAGCAATGCATTTATCAAGATACTTTTTACGCTCCGCAGATATCATCGGATATAACACGCTCGGGCATAGAAGCAAGATACCTGTGAAAGACGAAACTTCAGTGACATCAAAACACACATCTTGTCTGTTTTTTCAGTTGTAAACCAAGATATCAGCAGGACGCAATGCAGAGTCGTTATCAGACAAGAAGCCTAGCAATACTTCTTTCCTAGCTGCCACACCAGCCTTATAACAATTATCCGTAAAGACATCTCTTACTAGGTCATGACGGAACTTGAGCCCGACATAACTAGCATAGTGTAAAGCGTGGTCTCCAAAAGAATCCATACCACGGTTGCAACAAGGACAAAGACTTCCATTCTCAAATAGTGGTATACCAAGCCTATATGAGAGGATAAAATTTAGATACATATTTATATTTGAGAAATCTTCATAGAAATCCATATGCTCGAAGTTTTCCCACATTGTCCAATTTCTAGGTTTCACCAACCCAATTTGACGGATCGAGTTAGCTAGAACGGTTCTCCGTTGACTCGGATACGTGTGTAAATTACATTGTTATCCTTTAAATCGTTTAAATTATTTAATAATTAGAGTTAGCGACTTAGAGTTATAGAGGACTTTTACTTTCTCTGTTGTGTTCGCAACCCGTATGGGACGGAAGGAATATCTGATACAGGTAAGCCTATTTTGATCTTTCAATTATTTCTTCTGATTTGAAGGCAGATTGATAATCATCTAATCGATCATTTTGATGTAGAAATTTTGATTCTATTTTTCACATATGTTCTTCGATGAAACTCATCATAACTCTCAATTTTTTCCCCGATCTTAAAAAAAGGTTTCAGAAGCATGATCACCATGCTCTAATATTACCCATATAAAGATAATCAAAATAAATCAAATGAATTGTGACCTAAGTTTGGATCTTCATGATCAATTTCATCTTAAACCTGGATGATTTAGAAACAAACCTTTGTCAAAGGTTTTTAGTGCTTCATACGATATCATAAGTTCAATTAAACCATGAAATCTTTTTGCTTACAAAATCATTTTCTTGAAGCTCATGAACAAAATCAGGCAATTTATTATGTTCATGATTATTAGTTTAGTGTGTTATCTTCAATTCCTATTGAATCACTAGTTTACTTTTCGAGTCCATGTACGCAAATCATGGGAGAACTTACAGATACCCAACTTAATTTATACGACCATCTGAAAAAACTAACCATTTTAATTTATACGTCTATAAACTATCCTACCCAACTTATTTTATAATGAAGTGTTAGTATGTTACCCAATTTATTTTCTATGGTCGTCGGTTTATTTTGTTGTGTTATTTGGACATTAGTTGTAGTTTCAGCTTGGTTGGATTGGATGCTTGTAAGAACCCATCTACACTTCGTCTGTCCAAGATCGTAATAACAAAGAACTGAAACTTGGCTTCTCCACCAATTGCTAACGATACACCACTTTCAAGTTTTTATTTGTAGATGGGGTTCATACGCAAGTTTCGAGTTTTTATTTGATAGATTGTATCGGTATTGATGCTCTGTTGGGTAGAATAGAGAAGTTTATGTAGTTATGTTAGAGAGAACATATGTTTTCATAACTTCATAACTTCAGGTATATTTGCTGCATCTTATTGATAGCGATCCTTCTACTTTTCACTCTGCAAACACTAATGATGTGTGTGGAAGTCTTCTCCCGCAAATGGTTACTACTAGTTGAAACAGCTGATCACCGTATGTTGTACTGTTATTACATTTTAGAGGTGTGGAAAGAACTAAATCAGTGGTTCCTAGGTGGCGATGGTTGATGCCTGATACAGTCATTCGTTTGGTGGATGAGTGGTTTATTGTAATTAAAGTTCAGGGATGTTGGTGCTTTAATATGGAAATCTTTACTACATGAATGCAAGAATAGAGTTTTCACCGATAAGTCGCAAACTTCTTATATCTTGCTTGTGCCATAATTGGACAATATTCTCTTGGCTCAAGGTCTTCCATCCTGACACCTTTCTCTCTCTTTCACTGATTTGATGTTTAGTTGGGATGGCCTTTTCGATTAGCAGCCCCCTTAATCGCATTTTGGATAACTTTGTGCCGAGAGTTTTTGCATTTCAGCTCTTTTAGTTGCTCATTTTCTTCGAGTAACTTTTGTATCATTTGTTACATTTTTTCCGGTGTGAAAGTCTTCTCCCGCAAATGTATAAGGACTAACTATGATTGAAGGGTAAATAAGGCATAAAAAAAATGAAACTTAATAAACACAGAAGGACAAATCGGTTTGTCCGTCAATATAGAATGACTGATAGCTTGTCTGTCTGTGATGGTTGACCGAAATGTTGGGATTTCATTGACGATTGCTCTTTATATTTCAGTAACAATCTTTAGTGGAGTATGGATATGTATTGTGTTATCCTATTTTTTTAAATATATTTAACAGAAAAATAGTTTTAAACCTTGAAATATATGACGTGGGTATGGATGAGAGTCTCTAAAAATAGATACTCTCGTCCAGACTCAAGTTGCCAAATCAGAAATATAAAGCCCACCTTAATTAAGCCCACTAATGGGTATGCTAGCAAATAGTCTTGAGCATGCTTAGAGCATCTCCAATGGTGTTGGAATATGTATCCATAAGATTTTATTAGTATGGCAACATAAAATTTAGATACATATTTATATTTCATTAACAATCTTTAGTGGAGTATGGATATGTATTGTGTTATCCTATTTTTTTTAAATATATTTAACAGAAAAATAGTTTTAAACCTTGAAATATATGACGTGGGTACGGATGAGAGTCTCTAAAAATAGATACTCTCGTCCAGACTCAAGTTGCCAAATTAGAAAAAGAATTTAATCATCCAACTGCCATTAGGGAGAAATTTTCAAAATGAGTCCTAAATTTTTTAGATGGCATCAGTATTTTTAAAGACCCAAACTCCATCGAAATGCTCTTAATTCCGTTGCATTGTAACACGCCGAATTTCGTTCAATCAACTGAAACTTGTTTTGGATTTTTTTTCTTCTACTTCATTTTAGACAAAAAAAAATGTATGATGTTTTTTCTTTTTGCAAAGCATATGTTTTTTTTTTGATGCAAAAAGTAATATATTAATCAAGTAACAAAGTACATAAGATTTATACTATCTTTTTTTTTTCAAAAATATTGGACATCACACTAGATTGCGAAGTCCTTATCTGAATTTTGGTTGAGAAATTCCGAAGCATATGGTTAGAGGATGATAATTAATTTCAAAGCATGGTTAGAAATCCGAAAATAAAATGGAGGGAATTATGAGATTTGGGAATCTGTTTAGGCGGGAGGAACTTCATTTTGGCGCTCATTACTATTCCTCCCCACACCCTCCTCACCAGTGTGGGACCCAAAGCACATAGAAACAAAACAGAAAATATAAATAAAAAAATAAATAAAAACCCCCTAAATTCTTTCTTTCTTCATCATCGATTTTTTTTTTTCTCATCATCAGTCAAAAACCCCCAAAATTAATATCAATCAATCAATCAAGAATCAGAAGAAAAAGAAGAAGAAAACGAATTCCTCAGAGAAGAAGAAGAAGAAGCCCTAATTATACACCCAAAAGAAAGAAGAACTAGTTCTGTCTTATTTATTAGGGCAAAATCAAAGTAAGAAACTCTCCAGAATTCAGTAAGTTTTTTTTGATTCTTCTCAATAATTCATGATTAAACTCAAAATTACTCAAATATGTTCATATTAACTCAAATTGAACTCTAATTTGTTATGAATTTGTTCATTTCGTTTCCCAATGTTCTACAGGAAACTTTTAATTTCTCGATCCTTCAGACTAATAATAGTAAGAAAACCCTAGTCGATTTTATTTTTTAATACTTTCAAACTCCTCTTCATGTAAATGCAGTTACTTATACTTAGATCATCAAATTAGACATGTTAATTGTTTTTTTGAATTTTTCTTGTAAAACTCTATCCCAGAATTCGTACAAAACCCTAGATTAAACAGTCTATTTTCTTAATTTCAATGCAGTCAATTAAGCTGTTTCAATTAGACTTGAGTTTTCATGAATTTATTCTTTCATTTAGCTAATATGAGTTAGGGATCAACTGATTGTTTTCTTGAATTTTCTTGCAGGTGAAGACGATTATTCGCAAGGAATTTTACTACATTGTGATGTTCATTAGTACAATCCAGTGATTATTAAGAAAGATGAGTAGTAGAGTTACAAGAAACAGTAAGAACAAAAGGAGTAAATTTGAGGAAGAAGCTGGATCTGCGTCTGATATCTTAAGGAGAATATGTGCTACTGGTGATGTTACTAAAGATGATATAGACCAGTTATATTGCATTTCTAAACCTGTTTGTCAAGGTTGTCGTGTGAATTCGAAAGATAATCCTAACTGTTTCTGTGGACTTGCTCCACCTACTAATGGTTATAGAAAGGCAGGTTTATGGCAGAAGATGCCAGATGTTTTAGTTAATCTTGGTCATGATCCATCTGAGGAACTTCGTGTGGACGGAGGTTGGCCTGCTGGTTTAACTAATCTTGGTGCTACGTGTTATGCAAATAGTATACTTCAGTGTTTGTATATGAATTTGAAGTTTAGGGCTGGTGTTTTCAGTGGAGCCGGAGTTGTTGAGGCAGAATCCTGTGTTGGATGAGTTAGCAAAGCTGTTTGCTGGGTTGCATTCGAGTGTGAAGGCTTTTATTGATTCGTCTCCATTTATTAAAAAGTTGGAGTTGGATAATGAGATTCAGCAGGATAGTCATGAGTTTCTTACTTTGCTTCTTAACTTGCTGGAACAATCTCTTAGCCGCTCTAAGGTTCCGAATTCGAGGACGATAGTACAAGATCTCTTCGTTGGAAGTGTTTCAAATGTGACTCTCGGTAAGATTACATTGCTTATTTCCTTATGCATTAATTTATAAAGATGAAATGTTTAGCTTGTTTAAGCTAGTAGCTATATGTTTTGGTTGTTAACGCAATTATATGTTGATATAACAAAAAAGAAAGAAAGAATTCGGACTAACTTTCCTTTTACCACAAGTTGCTGTCACAAAAATGAGTTAGTTTCCCTGTACTGCATTCAACCAGCTTAGTTTAAGTGTTCATAGTTAACTATTAATGCCATAACCCACTGTCAACAGCATATTTATGGGTTCCTAGTTATCCTTTAAAAGACCAATTTACTTTTCGTTCAAACGCCTTGGCATTCTGCTGCATGGAGCACTTGTATAATTTTCCTGCATGTTATAAACTGATTTATATGTTCCGCACTTATACTATTGCAGGTGCTCAAAGTGTGGACAAGATTCCGAAGCTTCTTCAAAGGCGGAAGACTTTTATCATCTTGAGTTAGGCATCCAAGGTTTCAAAAACTTGGATGAGAGTTTAGATGACTATCTTAGCGTGGAAAAGTTAAGTGGGGACAACCAGTATTCGTGCGTGCCATGTGGTACACGAGTTGATGCTACTCGATGGATTAAACTGCGCACCCTTCCAGATGTGCTTAATTTCCAGCTCAAGCGCTGCATTTTCCTTCCAAAGGTGCTTATGTATATATATATATATCTCTAATGCAGATTTCTCTCTACACATTATCGTGTTATCTGTACCTTTCACAATTTCTTTGAACTAGTAGAGAAGAAATCTACTGTTAATTTTTTGTGAACTAGATAAAAAATTAACAAAGCAGCTGAACCACTAATTCATTCTTTCCATAATAGCATGCTTATGTCACTGATTTAGCCGAATTGCTTTCCTTTTCGCTTTGTATTTCACTATTTTGAGCTGTCTGTGTACTGGTCAATATCTTCTGGATTGATATCATTGTATTTGTATTTGCAGAGTACCACAGGGAAGAAAATAACTTCGTCAATTAGTTTTCCGGGAGAACTGCAAATGAAGCACAGATTGAATGAGCCATCCCAGTCAGAATTATTATACGATTTGTCAGCAATACTTGTTCATAAAGGAGCTGGTGTAAATTGTGGGCATTATTTATCAATTATTAAGGATGAACGAACCGAGAATGGTGGGAATTTGATGATGAGACTGTGTCAAAGAAAGGTTATCATCCATTTGGAGAAGACTCTTCTAGATCCACTGCAGAACCAATGAAAACTGAACCAAATTTGCAGCCCCCTTGTTCTGAACAAATGGTTGTTTCTAATGGGAATCATGTCGATGTTGGTCAAATGCATTCTTCAGCTTCTAATAATGGTTGTCAGGCAAAGACCTTTGAATCAACTGATGCATACATGCTGATGTATCGTCATGCCGAGCACCACAGAAAGCAAAAACAAAGCCTTCAAAGATACAGAAAGATGTAGTGAGCCAGTGCCTCAACGCGATGATAAATGTCTGCCACCTCATCTCTTTGATGAGATGAGGATATTGAACGACTCGTATCTCTCTCTTTGCCAAAGTCACAAGCAGAAAAAGGAGAAAGAGACGGCAGGAATTGCAGAACGAAGACAAGAAGTGAGATCCATTCTCTCAGAAGCTCCTGCTTCTTCAGTTGAAGAGCCTTACTTCTGGATAACTACAGACTGGCTTCGCCAGTGGGCTGACACCAATTCCCCTCCGTAAGTGTCTACTTGTGTTCTCTATTTCTATTTTGTTAATATCTTCTCGCAGTAAATTTGCAAATTTGAGTGGCCTGTTATGGTGATCCGCATAGTGAATTCATAGAAACACAGAAAACATCGAGATACCAGGACTAGTAGTATGTATACTTGTGAAGCAGCAAACAACAGATACGCCTTTTCTACCTAGAATTAGTCATCTACAGATTTTAGAGAAGGGATTTGTGAAACTTGTAGGTATACATGCTGCTAACGAGATTTAGATTTGAGGAACTAACTGGATGGAGATTACCATGTGAGTAGGTTACCAATAAGTTCTATCCCTTTAGGTGTCCTGTCGTCCTAGATTCTGCTTTCTTTTTTATTATATATTCTTTGAAACTTTTGAGTCATCACTTTGCAATTTAGACGTTTCTCTGTTCAACTATCTCGATAGGCATTCAAGGAATTGTGCTCTACTAGTATAAGTTATGGAACATAAATTGTTCAAGAACTGAGAAATGGAGTTTACTTTGCTATCTATTGCAGTGTCATTGACAACACATCAATTCAGTGCTCACACGGTCGAGTTTCAGTTTCAAAAGTTGGCTCTATGAAGCGTTTGTCGGAAGCAGCCTGGACAAGGTTGCTTTCCAAGGTATTCTTGTCTATTTGTCTTCAACGTTGTGAACATATATGGATATCTGCTTGACCTGCTAATGTCGTCAACTATTTCCTGCCTCTAAGCCAAGTAGCTGCAGTGAAATCTGACAAAGCAGTCTCGACTCTTGAGCTGCTTGTATCTCAACTTGTTTAATTATGTAGTTCACCCAAATAGTTTGGTTCTTTGTGGAAGCATTGCATGGCTCTTTTGTTGTATTTTAATCTAAATTGAGATCAGGCACATAACATTTACTTTAGTTCTAGGAACAGTTTGTTTTCCCTTTGTTTTTTAAAAAATTTCACGTGTGCTCCGTACTTGGGCATCTTTGAGGGTTTTTTGTGCAACGAAGGCCTGGGTTGGCTACTTCAGCCATTTGGATTAGAAGTTTCATTGATTTCTGTTAAATAGTTAGCAAATATATTTTTTTTCTTGGCCATTTCATCTATATATTTACTCACATGTTAGCTCTGATAATGGAACTTTGACTCTAGTATGGTGGTGGGCCAACACTATCCAATGATGACCTCTGCATCGACTGCCTAAGGGATGGGGCGAAGACGATGGTTCGAGCGGATGACTATAGGGATCGAAGATCCTCTTTCAAGGAGATTGCAGATGCCTCACTTGCTGGGAAATCTCTGGATGGGACGTTGTACTATGTATCTAGGCCTTGGTACGGATTCTACTGTCCTCTCAGTTAGTCTCTTTATATGCTTTTAGGATTATGGTGTCACTAAATACCACTTTGTTTTATTCCCTTAAAGATATTCTACTGTAATTTAGTATAAGAGGAAACCAGAATCCAGAAGAAGGTAAATCCTTTATCAGCTGGAGACTGAAGAATCTATTGTCCCGACGGGTTATACTGAAGGCTTTAATGAATCGTACCCGAAGAGACCTTTCGGAGTGTAGCCATTCAAAATCCATTGGGATGACAAACCGTCTCCTAGAGCTGAACTGCTAAAGGGGTGGCTTTAGTGACATCACTTCCAAGAGACATGTTAGGGTATAGACATTCAAAAACCACGGTTTGTCATGTATATGCTGTCTGTCGAGATCGAATCTTGTAAAACGAACGTCTACACTTCCAGTTGTATTACATTTGCTCTTGTAGGTTTTGTTATTGAAGGTTCTCGAATGATGTTAGTTTGCTTTGTTGCACAGGTTGCAACAGTGGTCACGGAGAAAAAATGTGGATTTTCCTGGTGAAGCTGACATTGGCCCAACAGCTTCAATTAGGTGCCCCCATGGAGAGCTTATCCCGGAACAAGCGGCTGGGGCAAAGCGTGTGTTGATTCCGGAGGATCTCTGGCTCTTTCTTTATGAAGATTCCAACAAGGTGAAACCTGGAGATGTTTTGGGTTGTTCAACATTTCCCTTGAGGCAGAATCATGTGCTATATGCAGTGTCGAACTTAATGAAGTGGCATGCTTTGAAGATACTCTGAGGTAGATATGCTGATATTGATATTTGCAGTAGCATAAAGTTTTTATTGCACCTTATTGATTTAATATCTTTGTTAAATTTACAGATCTGCAAAGCTCAAAGAACGCAAGAATCATGAGAAGTTACTTCTGGGAAAGAATGATGCGCTTAATCCAGGCAGCAAGTATTACTTGTTGCCTTCATCATGGCTTACTAAGTGGAGAAGTTACATTACAGCAAGTGGGAAGATGGTGTCTTCACCTGTGGCTGCCAGACCTGACCCTTTAGAGGGAGTTATCGATTCTCTGATATGTGGGAAAGTAAGTGGTAATCTTACATGGATATTGTAGAATTTTTATTTTGCTGGACACTATGAACCTATCTCCTTTCAGTTAATGTCCAACTTTACATGAACAACAAAAAATGGAAACACCTAGTACCTATTAATATATCAAGTGACACAGTTTGAGATTTTGAAATGACAGCCCTTTGGTGTTATTAAATCTCACAACTCTGTAATATAAATGGTAGCTAGTTAGCTATATTTGCTAAAATGTGGCGTAGGTTCTAAGTCAGCTTATTTGGCTGCTGTAACTTGTTTTTTTGTTCGATATGGTAAGTCTCTTTATTTTTTTATTTTATTTTTGCATACCAGCATTCGCGGCTGTTAGAAAGGCCTCTGGATCTTTACTGCAAACGTGGTCTTATTCTTCAGAAGCCATCTACCGTAAGTGTGTAGAATTGTTGCATTATTTTAATTGTGATTTGGTCTTAAAGCAAGCTTTTGACAAGCATTCGTCATGTATGATGCTTGTTGCTCATTCTACCTATTCTTCTGATATCAATAGATGTACCATATGTGTATCTATATTGGTGAATAGTTTTTCATCTAGAACAATCCCTCATGTGCTCGAGGTCGCATACTGCAAAGGTTTTGGTTTTTCTAATTCCTGTTTGTGTTCATTGTTAGGAGTTCTCTCTATGCGACTATAACTGGAGAGATTATTATAATGTTTACCTCTTCCACAGTACCTCTATTGTTTCCCAGTACTAAAGTCAACTCTACTTGAAGGTCTGTCGCTATTTTACTAATTTAGGTTTTCGTTTTCAATTCCAGACAGATGGATTGACTTTAATCTCAGAGAATGACTGGAAGTTCTTTTGCGAAGATTGGCAAGTTGCCAACTCGAAATGCGTATCTGCTGAAATTGAGTTCTCTAATGGTGACGTGAAGAAATTAGTTGGATCTTCTGGAGAGATGCCAATTTCAGAAGCAAACCTGAACCCTTCAAATGATGAGGTTGAGCCAAGGCAACCTACTATTAAGACTTATCCGATGGTAAGATGAGGTTGTGCTCTTTTGAAAGTGAAAGTTAACAAAACTATACATCTCTTAGTCTTACACTTTTTCATGGTTATTCTAACTTCAGTATTATTTGACTAGATATGCGAAGAATGCATAGGAGAAAGAGAAAGCAGAGAGCTAACACAGAAATTAAGCTATTTCGATAAAGAGATTTCTGTAGTTCTCGTACGTGGAAAGGAAGCTCCAAGATCTGTTCTTGATGCTTCTTGTGCAGTTTCTGACCCAGATAGGCGTGTTTCCAAGCGCTCCCGCAAGACTTCAGATGGCAACACAGTAAACTTGAAAGTGTCTGGTTCCATGTCAATCTATCAGTTGAAAATGATGATTTGGGAATCATTTGGGGTAAGATTTTGTCTATTCACATTTGTAAGCATCTGTTCTGGTAAGCTAGTAGGAATATAGTGTTTTGTTTTGCTGTGTGAAACACAAAAATGCGAAAGAAACTAAAATCACAAAGATGTAGCTAATGCTGCACCATGCTCCTAGGTGTTTTCCTAGTTGTCATGTGTAAAAACTATGAATTCCCTCAAGTTTTTGACTGCTTTCTGCCTTCTCAGAAGGCAAAAGTTTTTCAACCCAAGTACTTTGACTCGGTAGTTTTAAGTTCTATGTTGCCCAAATACTCTAGGTCTCTCACTGTTCTATGTTGCCCAAATACTCTAGTTTTAAGTTCACAGTTCATGGTGGTTCTTTTTGAAATCAGTAAGGACATAGAATTATGTTTGATGCTGTTTTGTAGCTAAGTAATTACTTTTAGCATACATGGCTCTCATATTTGGGAAACTGATCTTGCAGGTCGTCAAGGAGAATCAGATGCTACATAAACGTACCAGGCAAATTGAAGAGGAGTCTGCTACTCTTGCTGACATGAATATATTCCCAGGAGATGTGCTCTGGGTCAGAGATTCGGGAATCTACGAAAATCGTGATATCGCAGGTAATTTAACATTATCATCACTGCAAAGATTTGTTTGCTGGTGAAAGGCCTTGTTTTCTGCATAAGCTAGGTGCCTTTACCCAGATCATAATGCCCATCTTCCGGAAGATGTTTTGGTCATAAATTCTAGTCTTTCAGCTGATCGCCAACTGATATGCTGTGTTATTTGTGAGGTCCACGAGAATAAAAATTAGTTTCCGCTCTCATCTCAGATTCATTTTTTTTTTTCCTTTTTCTTTTTCTGTCTTTTCTTGCTTTAGCTTAAGTATCTTTTAAGTAACAGTTTGACCATTCCCTCTATTTTAACCCCAGATGAAATCTCCGGACAGCACTCGGAGGTCAAGCGAACTGAGGGAGGATTTCGTGGGACACTTCTTACTGCATGTATTTCGATCCAGGTTATTTTAAAAGCATTCTTCCTTTGTTTTCTTTTGATTAAATAGTTTGCGGGATTGTCTGTGCTAATAACTCTGATTATTCACACAGGACCAGTAATTTCTGATGCTTCCAACTGATATACAAAGGTGACCAAATTCATGATCCTACTCCTTTCTGTTTATGGTATTAATTTTCTAATATACAGTTTGGCTTGAGAGAATACACCGTTATAAATAACCTATTGCCTGCTGCTTCGTTTCCACTATCTGAGATATTGAAACGATATTTACTTCACCTGCACATATCCTTTCTTCTGTTCAACTGCTACTTAATTTTGGCAATGGCATCTTTTGCAGTAACACTAAACTATCCGAGCAACACATCATTACCTTACATCCACCAGTCTACCTGGTAAGTTTTGATGTTGTTGCGAATTAGCGTCAGCATCAAATGTTTTTGGTGGAACTGCAGTAATGCAAATATTTGTACTACAACTCCTGTATTGCCGTGCTCTCACTTGGAGATGATCCCATTTTAAAACTTTTTGTCCCAGCTCTTCAGAAGTTGGTTGAAGACTAACCATAGGACATGTTGAGTAGATAGATCGTCCTCACCCAGTGCCAGCAGTTTCTTTCCATTAATGTGCTTAAGAAAGAAATAAACATACTTCTAGATATAGGAATTAAGATAAAAGAAAGCAATTGTAAAAGAAGTTAACTTTGGCTTGGGTAGATTAAAATTAGTTGCCATTTGAACCTGCTTTTGGTTGAAGCATGAACCGTGTTTTTATGTTGCGCAGGTTTGCTCGGATAACAATTTTTTGTGCCACCGGTGTTTGCTTGGACAGTTTTGAATGACTATATTTGTCCCTCTTGAATTGCTATATTCTCGAGCCTTGAGAAAGACTAATTGTAAGAAATCATTATCCTGCCTGGTGACTTGGAATTTTTACACCGGTAGGGGATGTCGGAATATTTTCCCATTTAAAATGTGTGTTCATCTAGGTATGTTAATATTTAGATTGGGTTGCATACATGTCATAGGGTGTTCATTTGGCTGTAAAAATATGTTGCATCTTTCACAGTAAGTTTTCTATTATAAGATGCGTATTTTGGTTGGGTCAAATGTTCACTCTGCAATGAGTTGGGCTTGAAAAAGCTACTATTTGTAAAAGTTGTGTGGAAGGTTATAACGTCCCTCTCCTATGAATTTCTATTCCCTTAGCTTACTTCAACTCTTTCTCGGCAAGGACTCAGAACATTTGAAGATCCTACATCACATTTCTTTTTTTCTTTTTGGAACTTTTTGTTCTTTATTATGATAGGGTGCACACCACTTCCGTGCTTGTTACTTGCATTGCATGTGTAGATGTGGCATGCATCCATGTATCTTATATTTTTAATTTTAATTTTTTGATTTTTAGAAATTGGAAAAAAAAAACTAGTTTGTATATAAAATTTCTGAAAAATTTATAGAAGCAAAAAAATCAACTTTCAAGTGATTATAAAATTTCAGAAAGATTTTTCGATTTGTTTTTGGTTTCTGCTTCTGGTATTTAAGGATAGGATTTGTCTTTTGGAAAAATCCAGATACACTTTTTCACCGAGGTTTGCACCGACGAAGTATGAAACTTCGGTGTGGGTAGACTTTCCCTTATCTTAATTATACACTTTATTTTTACTAGTGGGACTTACATATTTTTGTGATCCTATAATTCATTTGTTTATGGCTGTCGGCTCAGTTCTCAAAATTTCCTTTTCCTATTGACTCATAATGGTACGCATAACAAGGTTTTTTTTAGTTTTTTTTTTTTTTTTTTTTTTTTGTGGACTCAATGCTTTCTGCACAAAATTTAGATTTGATTAAGACCCTTTAAGACCATCCAACAAAAATCACTAATCATCTCTTAATCCCTAATTACCCCCACTAATAACGAAAATTATGGCTTAACAATCGCTTAACAAAACCATTGATTGAGATTCAAGAAGGGAGGAGAGGAGGAGGAGGACACAATACCAAACAAAACCAAAACCCCACTTCTCCTCCTTCCTGGCTATTAATGTAGAAAACCAAAAAGTGAAGGCAAAAGCCTTTTTCTTTCAATCGGAGTTTCCTCCCACTTTCTGTGTACCTGATTAATAAAAATCATCTCTTTCTCTCATAACCAAGAATCAGGAATCTGGGTAATTCTCATTTCCTTCTTTGATTCATCTGTTTCTATTGTAATCTTTTACTATTCGTCTATTAGGGTTTCATCTGGAGCTTACACTAATAATATTTGATGATCTGATTTCATAAATCTGTTTTATTCATTTCTATTCCATTGTTTCCCCCTTTGGGTGTTCTTCATTTCCAGTTTTCATATTTCTTGATTTTTTTTTCCTTTTTGCAGGCCAAAATTCAATATTCCATTTCTTATAATAGGGTGGGTTTGGGGTTCATTTTTTCATTTCATTCTCTTTATTGGCCATTGTTTATATTTGGTTGATTGAATTTGGTGGAATGTGATTCAATTAAAATACCTAATTATTATGTTAAAGGGGCAAAGTTTATTGTGCCATCTTAATAAGATCAATTGTTGGGGTGTGATGGCCGCCAGACTAGACGGCAACCTCTTCTCCGCGGGTGTCCATGGTTTTAGTAGTCAGGTGGTCGGTCCTGGTCGAGCCAATGTGCTCCGTGGGGATCGAATTGCAAACTGCATTGCAGTTGATGTTCTTGGTAGTTGTAGTACTAGTAGTAGTTGTCGAAGTAGCAGCGGTAGTAGTAGCACTAGGATAAATTTGCGGGGCAGAAAGGAGTTTCTCTTGAAATGTTGTGCTGACCATAGCGCGCCTGATGGGCATGGCCTTCATAGCAGACGAGTTGATGATAAATTTATCAGAAAGCAGCCTACTCGTGCATTGTCTCCATTGCCATATCCACAGATTTTTCGTTATTATTCGGATGATGGTAAGAGGCTTGAAGATAACAAGGATGCTACAACCACTACGCAGCCGTTGAAGATGAATGGTCATGGTGAGATGTTCGAACGTGGGAGCCCTCTTGGGTTCTTTGACTGTGCATTGCCTGATAAACTGGTTGTGGCCGTTGATGTGGACGAGGGTAGGTTTATCTACAACCACTTTTTGTTTTTGGTTTGGCCTAGTTATTGTGGCTAAAATATGAAGGATTTTTTGGTTGATGCCCTGGCTAATTATCTCTTTTTTTATGTCATCCGTAGTTCTTGGAAACTTCGTTTCAGCCCTTAACAGATTTATAGCTGATCGATATTCTTCCAGCCACTCGGTTTCGGAGTACCACGTCTACGAGTTTTTCAGGGTAAAATATCTAAATCGGAAGGTGCATTTTGATCATACATATTGGTGCATATTCTAGAATGAACAAAATAACATGATCCTGTTTCTCCATGCCCAACTTCATAACCACCTCGTGTGACATAATCCAAATTAGAAGTTTTAAACTGGTCTGAAAACACAGTCACAGGAGTATTTTGAACTGGAGCATCTGCCCTGTGAAAGCGATGAAACTATTAGAGTAGTCAAAACATGCTACGAGCATTGGAAAAAAATAAGAATTCCCCAAAACAAAACGAAAGAAATGCTTGCTTTAGGTCTACCGAACAAGAAGGCTCATAGTCCCGGAAAAAAAAAGTGCACGAAATGACCTTATGCTCTGTCATTGCTAGGGCTCAGATGCTACGCCTTCGTTTCTGAATTTTAGCATGTACTGCAGTGCTATCTAACTAATGTACTGCTACCTAACTAGTGTACTATTTGCTGTGTTTTTCTTTTTGTTTAACAGATCTGGAATTGCTCTCGAGATGAAGGTGTGTGCCACTTGCATATGCATGATAGCAATTTTTATTTGAATTTGCTCAACTAGTTTTGCTCTTCCTTTTGTTGGCTGATGGTTAAAACACCAAAACTTAACCTGTGTTAACTGAGTTTCTCAAGGTTAAGTTTAGGAATCCAAGTTGATTCGATCAGTATTTAATTAGCAAACACTATATTCTTCTGAGAATTTGTAGTAGCTTCTCTACTCCATCAACATGTTTGGCAGTAGTGGGAATCTCTACTTATAGCTCGAGTGCTCAACTTACTTATTATGCCATTCATCTAAAACACCCTTCTTGTGTTGTGGCAGCTGATATCCGTGTTCACGAGTTCTTCAAGACTCCGTACTTCAAAACAGGAATCCATCCTCTTCCAGGTGCTCAGGTCACTCTCCACAAGCTATCTAAGTTTTGCAATCTATCTGTTGTGACGTAAGTATTCATCTTGGAGTAATACTCTCTTTTAAGAAATGCTTTTGATCCCATTATCGAGCCCGAGCTTGTGATTTTGTGTGGTTTGATTAGTTTATTTGTGCTTTGAAGGTCTCGTCAGAATGCAATTAAAGATCACACAATTGAGTGGCTCGAAAAGCACTTCCCTGGATTATTTCAGGAGATTCACTTTGGCAATCACTTTGCTCTGGATGGGATATCACGACCAAAATCTGAAATCTGCAGGTATATCTCCTTTACTTACTGGTAACTCTCACACGAAGCCTTTCGATTCCCAAGTGTTTAACAATACAAACCATATGTCGCAAGTCACATATTGTAAACTTATTGGTAAAGTTTGAATGAGTTTTGCCTGATTTTTTCGGTGAATTTGGCAGATCTCTAGGAGCTCATGTCCTGATCGACGACAACCCTCGATATGCTCTGGAGTGCGCTGAAGCTGGGATCCAGGTTCTACTTTTTGATTACGAAAACTCATATCCTTGGTCAAAATCTGAGTCTGCCGCTCTGCATCCCAGGGTGACCAAAGTTCATAACTGGGACGAAGTAGAGCAACAACTAGTTTCATCAGTTGTATCACAGTAGTACAATCAACAGTCTCTCCTCATACATAAAAACAACCAAATTTTGGATGGCCAAAGTTGTGCAGAACATCCCTGGTTCAGAAGTCTGACCATATGGTTTTGTTAAATCAATACAGGGTTTCCGTTTTAACATAGCATTTCTGATTAAACACCAGGCAGAAAATTGCATTTCTGGAAATGTAAATAAAAGAACTAATGTGAAACCCGTATCATCAAATATGATTTTTACTTTGGCTCCATTGTCTTGTTTGTGTTATTGCTGTGTTTTTCACTTCAGCTCCTGGTGCAATTTTGTTAGTGCCAACTCCTACAAGACATCTCGTATAGATTTATAATTGCCTTAGAACTAGCACAACATGACAGTTTGGCCGAGTGGTCTAAGGCGCCAGATTTAGGCTCTGGTCCGAAAGGGCGTGGGTTCAAATCCCACAGCTGTCATTTTTTTTTGTTTTTTTTTTTTCAATATACAACAATCTGGCACTTTCCATGGTAATTTTTTTGTAGACGAAGACTCTAAATATGGTTACAGATTATAATGTAAAACTATAAATATAACTAGCTTCATTTAAAGATAGAAGTAGTCGTCTTGAACAGGTTGTGGGTACTAGAAGAACAAAATACCGTTATGGTGCACATAAATATATATCTGAATCTGAATTGATCAATGTTCTGGTTATGAACATAAACATCAAAAGAATTATCTTCTTGCATATCGCGCCTCGACAATCAGTTCAAGGCAAAATCTCGTCTTAAAACGGATGCCGTTGTTGCTAATGCACACTACATGTCCAGACCGGCAATGTACGTAACTCCAGTTGACGGCAGCCAAGAATTGCCATCAATAAACCGAGCCACCGTGTAGTTAATCGCTTGCGACGAGTCATTCATTATTTGATATCCAGGCCAGTTCACTCTTTTCCCTAATCCTGCACCAGGTCCGTAATTCATGTACTCCGCGTAGAAGAGTGTATCCAGTGCGAAAGTCGCATTCCATTCCAGCCATCCTTCTGGCCTTATCAAATCTCCCATGTAACATTTCATGATAACTGTTCTTGAATACAGCTTCCAGGGTCTACCTAGATACGTCTGAGTGGGTCGCGTCGTAGTATTTGAAGTAGCGTTATAACTAGGGACAGAAGCAGCAGCAGCCAAGTCTGAATCTGCAGAAATGTTGGAAAACTGAATAGAAAATCCTGTGTTCTGATTCGGGTCTTTGCGTCCTTGAGCAGTAATGGAGTTCTTCTGATCTGGAAGAGGTTTTCTCGCTAGTATATCACATTTCTGGAAGACAACTGCTCCGTTACCGAATATGAAATCGACGGTTCCAGTTATTAGACACTCCCTGTAGAACTGACGGAGCGAGTGCGCGTACAGTGTGTCCTGGTATCCCGTGATCCTGCATCTGTAGAAGACGGATAGGTCCGAGTCAGATCGAAGCGCAACTGCCTGGTGCTTTATGGCTCCTGCTGTATTCTCTATCGTCAAGTCTTTCGCGATGAACCCTCTTCCAGATACAGCTGCAGCACATATGAAAAACCCCAGCAAGCTATTTAAAATCATCTCTAGCAGGAATACACTAGTTTACAATTGGCGGCATACGGACTTACCGAAAGTGGCGGTCCTAAAGGTGGTCCAGCCATCAATGAAGCTCCGATTGCCTGTAATAACAGTTGCATTCATGCCGTCACCAATCATCATAAGATTCCATTTCTTCTTCTTAATATCCACATTCTCATTGTAAATTCCTCTCTTAATGTAGATGATAAACCTGTTGGTACTCTTGTCAGGAGCTGCCGCTACTGCATCCATGATCTTAGTGAAGTTCCCAGACCCATCAGCAGCAACAACCACATTAATGGTCATGTTACCGTAATTGGTGGCATTAGCAGTACCGTTATTGCTGATCCCTGGAGGCGGAGGCGGTGGTGAAGGAGGAGTTAGCTGCAATAGTCTCCTGTCTCTAATATGCATCCATGAAGGGAAATTACGCCTTCTTTCCCTTTCCGCCACCTTATGAATCGTTTGTCCGTTAGACGTCCGATTCCGGTGACGTTGAGGATGCTCTTCATGACGTACCATGGAAAGAACGTCTGAAACGAGTGACGTAACATGCTTGAGTCCTCCTGCAATCATGTGCTGAACAAAACTGCTGCTAGTCTTCTCAAATCCTTCAATGCAGGTGTCTTGATTTCCGAGTGCCGCACTCAACCATGACCTTAGATCATCTGCTAGTAGTCTGCTGGATGATCTTGACTTCGACGGCAACGATGATGGTCTCTCGTTATAGTGCCCATTCTTTCTTCCCCTGTTCCAAGTTGGTTGCCACCATGTCCCTGCATCTATACAAAGTATCAACGTTAATTATTCAGGCTAGTGTATGTACCCGTTTATTTTGAACTCATTTTGAGACGAGTTTAAACCCCACATTTTACCGGGAGTTTGGATACCAAAAGCAGATGTGCTTATGTTTTTCTAGAAGCAAAAGTCCGAAGTAAAATTATTATTGCTTCACAAAAGTTAACTTTTTGAAAGAAGTCGTTTTGAAATTCTATACCCAAACTGACTTCTTGTTTTTCGACTTTTAGCAGTAATAATCGAATTTTTT
The DNA here is from genome assembly GCA_023531295.1 of Papaver armeniacum. Lineage (NCBI taxonomy): Eukaryota > Viridiplantae > Streptophyta > Magnoliopsida > Ranunculales > Papaveraceae > Papaver > Papaver armeniacum. The sequence continues at coordinate 57,077 of JAJJWW010016868.1, read as the reverse complement.
CCGGGACACCAAAATCCGAGTAAGAAAGAAAAAGATTTAGTGATATAAGTAATTTCCGGATACGCATCTAAACGTGTTAATAGCGTGTTTGGATACAAATATGCTTTCGACTTCTGTTTTTTTCAGAAGACGAAATTAGAAGCAAAATTACTTTGCTTCATAAAAAGTTAATTTTTTGACTTCTAAAAATCATTTTAAAAATTTAAAGCCAAATTGACTTTTTGACTTTAAGAACTCAAAACGCTATTTATGATGTGTTATCTAAACGGGCTACAAGGTAAAATCAAGGGAACTGACAGAGATACAGAGCGGAGATTCCCGTAGAATCGGTGGCCTCTCACAGATCTGCGAGGCCCGCACCCACTGAAGCTGAGTAGGGGGTCACTGTTTTGTGGTGCGACCCACAAATTTGTGAGAGGCCATGGATTCTACGGATCGGTAAGTTTATCATTTTCGTAAAATCAACACCCACCGACACATTTTACCATCAACTCCGATTGACACATTTTACCAGTACACTGTACACCTATTTAAAGTAAGTAGGCATACGGATAAGATGTTACATCACATTGTTTCTGAGAAATGTCCTGACAAGAACTTAATTCAGCCAAACTTAACACTGTCGGATATATATACTAATTAATTAACTATCATCTTAAATATGAATTAAAATGAGTACTAATTAATGAACAACTTACTAGGATTAATATTGTCATTCGAATGAGTGTTGTTACGAAGTTGGTGGTGGAGAAGGCGTTGTTGAGCAGAATTCAGTGTCCAGCTCAACTCCTCGGCGGTGAAATCGAGCAGATCAAGACAATCGGTCACAGCATGTGATAATCTGAAATTGTGAGAGAAAGCGCCTGTGAATTTGGAAACAATTGATGTAACCTTCTCTACTTCCTCGATCGCTAGCCGTACCGACTTCAAAAACACTGATGCTGGTGTTGTTAAGCACTCTTTCTGCAGAAATCCGTCGTCAATTATATCAGAATCATTGTAATTCTCTTCATCTGGTGATGAGCCAAGAACAGTAACGGAAATGCACAAAAACAGTAACAACAATAACCGGAGTGACAACAACGAGCACGATGAGGAGGAAGCCATGTATGTCGTCGGTTAACTCGGTGAATCAGGTTCCGGGAAGAAGATACATTGCCGTTATATATGAAATGGCGAAATTAACTTCACTGAAGTAACTGAAGATGTAGTATATTTTTGACAAAGTTGTTAATTTCTCTCTGAACATTTAAGTTGTGTGTATCAATTAATAGGGGCCGGGGCAGGTGAAGGAATTTATTGAAGCTCGTTAGGTGTCTGAGAATGCTTTGGACGAGGTTGATGAGAGTGTCGGCGCACCCGTTCATGGTTCGATGATACGTGTCGAGCTAGCTAGCTGATTTTATGGTGACCAGATTTGGCTTTGGAGTCACAAAAGAAAGAAAGAAAAAGAAAAAGAAGTGAATAAAGCAAAATCAAAGTGAAAATATTCATCAATCTATAAAAATGCAAAAAGAGAAAAAAAAGACAAAGGAATTAAAGCCATGACGCGGTTTCCATATCTGTTTTAATTTTACCGCCACCTCCTCCTACGTTAAATGCAGCACCGCCCCTATACCCCATACGGCCATGCCATGGTAATTAAGGCTACGCATATACGGCCCCAATGCGGTAACGGGCGTTACATGGACAGGATGCGGTGAGTACCGACAGTGCCATAGTCACCCACAGTAACAAAATAATGGCACTGATGATATAAACAGCAATAAGATGCGTATTTATTGTTTTGTCACATGGATGATAAGCAATTTGTGTGGGCATATACAGATGAACAATTCACACATGGCTTACACGAGAGTTTGTCATGCAGAATTTAATTTCTTCTTCAATCATTTTCGAACAGAATATTTTTACCGGGTAACCCTGAACCCTGAATATAAGAATTTTTTTACCGGATAACTTCATAGGCAATGAGAGTCCAGTAATTGCACACAACGTGTTTTATCATCGTTTTCAAATCCTGTTAGCATCAGCTAAGTAGTCGTTACGAAGCAAAGAATAAACAAAACAGTAGAAAAGCGTAAAAAATAAGTGATGCTATAAATTATGTGAGTGAAGGGCATCGCTTCTAACTTGGGTTTGAGGTGTTTGTATCTTTTTGTAAGTAGGTTGAATTGAAGAAACAAGATCAATTCTGCATCATAATGCACAACAACAATGACTAGTTGACTACTACTATTTTATACTCTTAGATAAAGAAAGGTATATCATTCCATCAAAAGAAAGAAAGAAGAAGAAAGAAAGGTATCATGCATGTACGTCTTTATGGTCAAGGACTGGTTGTGCCACCTCTATTAGAAACTCAAAAGCGATATAACATTTTGGAAACCTCCCTTTTGATCTGTTCACCCCCATGTCTTTATGTCTCCAATTTAATTCTCCTTTTCTCTCATATCATATCATATCTGTATTGATTTGGAGATAAAAAAAGTTATGTCAGTCCCAGAATAAACGTATAATAAGATAAGATCATGCATCATGTGGGTGAACCCATTAATTAGCTAGCTAACCTTCTTCAAAGCCACTGTCTTCGGTCTCAGAACAGCCAGGAAACCAAAATAACTAATGGTGGGTTTGGATGTAGAATTTTAAAGGTGGGATTTATGGGTTTACGGGATTTGGTGGAATTACGTTTTTCTCGGTTTGTTTGGTTGCCCAAATCCTTGGAATCACGTTTTCTACGGGAATCATTTTTCCAGCAACTCCTCCATATGGAGTCCGACCCCCCAAGATTTGCTGGGAAACTTATTAAGGGATTTATGGGCTATTTCTTTGCCTAAGGTAGATTCTTAAAATATTAATTGTAAATCTTAAGCATGGCATATCAAAAGAATTAATCCTAAGCATAAACCATCAAACGAAATGACAATTAATTAAGAAAAATCTTTTTCTAATTTTAAGTTAATGCAAATAGTCATATAAATAATTAAATGAATTTACCACATGACGAATTTTGGTTTCCTCCATCGTCCCAAAGAAAGGTTTAGCTCCACATAGTGAAAAACACGCTCAAAATATATTTTTATAGCTCAGATTGCGTTTACAAAGAAGAAAAGGGAGGAAAATAATATAAACCAGAAGTTTGGAACGCTTAATGGTCGTTACAACTCACTGTTACAACTGTTGTGAAGAACTAATGTTATATGGTGTCGCAGAAGAGCTGTCGTTGATGGGATGAATATGTGACAGTTAAGAACGACAGTTCTTATTGGTTTATTGTTCTTCAGCTTCTCCTTCTCTGCAGCAGCAGAGAAATCTGCTCTGCAGCTTCTTATTCTTCTCTGTAGCCTCTCCCAACTCTCGATCCCCTTCTATGACTCCCCAACAGCGTTTATATACTCTACGGATCATCATATCTCGAATTTAATTTTCATATCTTCCAAATTAACTCGACAATATATTTTTGTTATCTCCCGTGTCTGCAGCTGTCAATTATTCTATTTTTATCTTCTCATGATGTTTTCTTACATCTTTCACACTCCAGCACGCTGAATATATGCATATGATGTCGTCCAACTCCCTGCAGCCACATAGACAACTTCCCAAAGTAAAACAGAAGAATACCGAGAATAATTCAACCTCTGTTTTATCGAGTTATGTCAAATATTACTTTTTCTTCGAAACAAAACCACGTATCAAGCCTGTTTAGTTGTTATCAACCCATATTGAAAATATCCAACAAAATATCGATAAAAATCTTTCCCGAAATATCATGCAGTTAAGAGAATATCCGTTGACCGAGAATCAACAAAAATCTTCTTCTTGTATGTTACCGAATCCCTTAACGTCCCTAGCTAGTTGTCACAACTCATTACCAAATGAAATCCCCGAATTATCTCTAAGGAAATCTCACCAAAATCATTACAGAGAAGATCGCACGTGAACCAAAATTCCCGCCATCAAACCGTGAAGAAGAGATTCCCCTTAGCACAGTCCAGGGTGCCGAAGGGGTGTGTATAGTAAAGAAGGTGGCCCTTATCGAAAGAGGTGCCCCTTAGTAATTGAGTACCCATTATCCAAAAGTGAGACGAATAACACATGTCCTCCGGGTGCCAAAATCAACTTTTCGAGCCGAAATTTCCAACAAAGTTTATTTCTCAAAATACCTACACACAAATAAAATATCAAAATTAGTACAAAATCGATCACTAACAATACAATACTGAGGACAACTTAGACACAAAAAATGTGTCCATCAATTAATGGAATACCCCTTGGTTCCGATTGCCTAGATACCCTTCCTTTGACTTTTATCTGTATCTGTTTTGACTTGTAGTAGTCCACTTTACAATTTCAGTCATTCCGGTACCAGCACCAAATTCCAAATGCAGGTGTACAAACTCGAACCAAATCCACTAGAGAACTAGATACAGTATAGTACAGGAGGTAAACATATTATTATGCTCTGAACAAATTTTGAAGCCGCGGGTATGGTGTGTAGAAGAATATGTGGACTGCTCACCATCTGCGATGAATCCGCTTTCAGTCCTGACGCTTTCAAAGACTAGATGATCTTTTAGCTGGTTATTGTGGCCATGAGGAGGTTGCGGGTGGCATTTGTGCTCTTTGTTCTAGTGAAAATGTAGTTGTAGGAAATCCTACAACCACACCCTTAACAAGATCTATAGAAAAATCTAGAAAATCATCATAAGAATTATAAGAACTATTATTAAATCTTCAAATCAGATACAAAGTAGTGAGAAAAACCTAACTTTGGGGAGCAAACAAGCTTTCTCTCTCCTAAATATCTTATCTAAACTCCCAAAAAGATCTCCCTCAATACAAGGTCGCTCGGCTCCTTATATAGGATTTTTACATAGTGGAGGACAGCTAATAAAGCCCCTATTTTCGGATCTGGCGTGCGTTATTTACGCACACTTACATTGAATCTTCTCGCACATACTCTATAACACCGCATGGTTCTTCACACTCTTCTCGTGATTAAGCTGACGTCATCTGATGCGTCATTCTGGATATGTTGTACGCGATTGTCTTCGCTTATTCTTGATGATCATTATTTCGCATGCTTACCTGGTGTGCGGTATTTTTTATCCACATTTTGCCTCTTCTCATGCCGTTCTTTTGATAAAGGGAGCGATATGAGAAAATATAATTTACTCTGCCGCACCCGTTCACCTTTTCATATTTTTCTCTGCCGACACAATCCCCCGAATTAGGCATGACAACTTACGCGTGTCTTTTCAATCAATCGTTATCTTTTGTATCCGCTTCTTCTTATCCGTTCACTTTCAATCATCGCATTAATGGAGTAAATATCTTGGGAATCGGGAGTAAATCTATTATTTACTCTCAATTGTCTTCTTCTTTCCCTTTTTTACTCCCCTCTTTTGTTTTCTCTCATTCGATTCTTATTTTCTTCTGCTGCTGCTCTTCCGATTTGACCAAACCTTAAAGTTGATTACCATCTTTTTCCTGTTTCGTCGTTCTCTTCACCATTTTCCCTTTTTTTTTTTTATCATATTCGCATCTTATTTCTTATTTGATCTTTTTGATCTGGATTAATCCTGATCATCTTTGATTACCCTCTGATGAGCACGAAAGTGCGACGCATTTTCACCCATAAATACATTAGCTGGGACTCATTTTATCACTAATAAACTTGTTTGTAGGTGTTTTTGTGAAATAAGCTCTTATGGAGAAAGTTGCTCGAAAAGTGATTTTTGTACCCCGGAGGACACATGTTATTCGGACTCTCAGTTTTGGATAAGGGGCACCCAATTACTAAGGGGAACCCTGATTGCTATTCGCACTCCCGAATTGATAAGGGGCAGTCATCTTCTTCGTTTGAATTTCAATTTTTGGAGGGAAAATGGGTGCAAATTTAGGGTTGAAGATTTGGAGGTGTTTGAATGAGACTAAAGCGCTGAAATAAATTGGGTTTGTTCCTGGTACCTAAACAGGTCTGGTATGGGTCATAGTTTCGATCAAAATTGGCTAGATAATCGGGAATTCAAGAAAACAGAATTCATACTTTTGGCGGGAAACATCATTGCAGCTGAAGAGATTTTTGGGTTCGAGTTTTGGTGCTCTTCCGAGGAGACTCAAAGGCTGAAACTCATGGAAACAATCTGTTAGAGAAAAACAGGGATAGTAGGAGTGATTTTGTCGATTGAATTTGGCTAGAACTCGAGTTAGAAGGAAACAGAGGTGTGAACTTTTCACGGGTATTTCAGGCAAGATTCTGCTGGAGCTTTGGTCAGATTCAATGGGTTCTTTGGATTGGATATACCCTGTTTCGACTAAACAGGGGTGGTAATCACTCGATTCGAGAAAATAGGTGGCCACGTCAAGTTTGGATAAAACAGGAAGAAAACTATTTCCGTATTCTCGTTGAGATTAATTTGGGATTTGCATGAGGAAAAAGTATGTTCGACAGATTACGAACGTCTACTTTAACGTGTTTGGATGAAATTGGGCATGAAACGCTTGAAGGAAATATTGAAGGAAATATTCACGTGAAAATGGTAGAAAATGATCCCGAGTAAAAGAAAATATTTCCGAGTTATTACAAAGGATTTTGGGGGTCTGTTGAGTATAAATTGGGTGCTCGGGATGAAGAAAGGATCATCGAGAGTGGGGAGAGGCTACAGAGCTTAAGAGGAGAAGTTGCAGAAACTTCTCTGCTGCTGCAGAGAAGTATAAGACGAAGAACACAGACGACGCTACAGGTCTGTCGTTTATGAACGGTCGCATGTTCACATCTTAGCGACCGTTTGTCTACGACAGTTTCCTAATATAGTTTCTGTGACAGCTGCTTTAAAGATTGTAACGGCAAGTTTGTAACGCCGTTTAAGCGTTGCGAATTCCCGATTTATGTTATTTTTCTCCTTTTCTTCTTTGTAAACACCATTTGAGCTAATAAAAAATATTTTGAGAGTGCATACATCATGAGTAGCTAAACCCCTACGCTGGGTCGACGGAGGAAGCCGAATTTCATACGTGGGTAATTTTAATTAATTCTTCATATGACTTTTGCATTAATTAAAATAGAATTATGATTTGAAAAAATTAGTTATCATTTTATTAGATGGGTCATGCTTGCTTAGATGTTTGATGTCCCATGCTTACGATTTATAACTAATGTTTGGAGGATCTACCTTGGTAAAAATAAGAGTCCTTGTTGTTTTATTTATTGAGCTATAATTGTTGAAGAATAAATAATTGAACCTATTGATATGAACTCGGTGGAATCCTAGACCGAGTAACTCTCGCTTTTGTTTATTATTTTCGTTAAACCTTTTAATTTAATCTCAACAACATCCGAGTGAACGACAACCTATTTACTACAACAAACAAATTAAAAACTTTATTACCCTCATTCCCATACTTATCAAAAATGCCTCAAGCTGGTTGGAAGAACGAAAAAGAATACAAAAGATTAAAGACCGATTTCGGTCAGAGAGGCTTCTCATTATCCATCCCTCTTGGATCAAAACCTTTGTCTACACTTGGACCTGAATGGTTTTCACTCGAAGAGTGGAATGACCAGAAGATCATCATTTCAGTCAGACAGCTTCTCGCTGGTCTTCCTGTTCCTCTTTATAATCCAAAACCCCCCCTCTTCTACGAGATTCTATCTGATGCGAGATTTTCGCGCGGTGTATTCCAATTGAGTGGTGACTGTATTAGGATAATCATAGAGTATGCCCGTCGCGCGGCAGGGATAGAATCCCTTTATCCAGTAGAAGTAAGAAATCCATAGTATGCCAACAAGGAAATCGGTGTTGTAGATTATACCCTTGAGAATTTTTTCAAGAATTATGATGTAGTTATTATGAAGAATGAGTCATCTCGGTGGGGAATTCGCTTGGCTAGACAGGATGGTCTCGCAGAAAATGAAAGGATTATGCTAGATGTCGATTTCCATGACTCTACGAACAATGCCGCTCGTAAGTCAAATGATACTCAATGGTTGGTGTATCCCATCATTTTAGTGGGCCCCTATATAACTGGCAGAAGCGGAAACGATTCAACTCTTCCCCTTCCTGCGGGATTCAACGCCTGCAGTCCTTGGGTATTCAGGTGACCCGAAGAAACCACTGTGGTATATTACTTTTAACCCCTCCTGTCTATTTACTTCAATTCTTTTGTCTTTCGTTTCTCTTATCGTTTTCTTTGGTTTCAGATTGCCAAGCAGACGAAGAAAGCTAAACACCTGCCTTAGGCGACACCTTCGCACGATAATGAAGTAAGAAATGCTCTTTGTATAATTTTAACAATATTGTTGCCTCTGTTTCTTATCTTTCATTATTCGCGTAGGAAGTGGCTGCAGGAGCTAAAGGTAAGGGAAAAATTCGCTACAAGAAGACCTTCTCCAAATCTTCTTCCAAGAATCCTCCAAAGTAACAACTCTTGAAGCTGAAAAGAAGATGTCATTGCTATTTTTATTTGAGTGTTAATTGTTGATTGAGATAGTGATGATACAAGAAACAAGTAGACATGTTGATGTTACTGGAAATACTGCAGATTTCTGTATCTAAGTCAATTGAATGTACTGTAAATCAAAGGATTTGTGCGGTTCGATTATGGGGGTCTCAAAATGGGTTTAATTTGGGTGATTGCTAGTACAAATTTGGGTTTTGTTCAGGGTTCAAGAATCAAACTAAAATTATGCCATCGTCACCAGCAACATGCACGCCAGGAGTTTGTATAAATACTTGAACCAGTTATGTATATACGGTGCGAAAATGAAAACAAAATAGCGAGCTGGTACTATTAGTTCCGGATGATGGACGTGGGAAAATAGAGCGGGAACAACAAAGTTTCGTTGAATCATGAAAGGGGTACTTGTTGGATGTGAAATTTGGCAGCTGGATGTGTGTGTTTGGAGTCGCGAATTGAATGGGGTTTTGGACAAAGTTTGGTTGTACAAGATGCACTCGGGTACATAACACATATTCTGACAAAAAATATATATTGGTCAGGTTGCACCCGAGTGCATAATTTATTTTCTATAAGAATATATATATATATATATATATATTCTTTTTTTTTTTGAGTGTTTTGTTCCTCTTATTCTTCTTCTTCTTAATACTTGTTTTTGGTTGATGTTTTGATGGTCAATCTTATGGTAATGGTGGTGGATTTATTGCTCGAGACCATGGACTAATGATTTTGGTCGTGCATAATATAGTGCAGGTGATTAGTAGGATGAAAAGTAGATTTATCCATGAAGTAGACAAGATGCACCCGAGTGCATAATACATATTTTTCATAGGAAATAAGTTTTTCCCAGGTTGCACCTGGGTGCAAAATACATATTCTTATAGAAAATAAATTTTGGTCAGGTTGCACATGAGTGCATAATGCGTATTTTTATAGCAAATAGATTTCGGTCAAGTTGCACCTGGGTGCATAATGCATATTTTTATAGGAAATAAATTTTGGCCTAGTTGCACATGGGTGCATAATGTATTATCTGTTTGGTTTAATTTTTTTTTTGTTCGAATTCATATCAATAATGGATCTTGTTTTGTAGAGAATTTTGATCCCTTTCCAAAACTATACATTTTATTAAAATCCGACTTATAATTCGAAAGGTAAGACCTTTCTCGCGATTAATTTTAAATTGGAAAAAGAAATAAATAAGAGAGAGAAAAGGATATGATAAAGAATATTTTTTTTTTTTTGGACGTTTATAAAGAATAAAGTTTAAAAAACCAAAGGATATATATGCCTAAATTATCTTGTGTCTTTTACACCCAGACCCATAGTTTGCTTGTCCAATGCTACTGCACTTTATGGTTTGTGGTCATATGAACCATTTTCCGGAAATTTTATCTCTAGCACTTACTCTTTTAAACTAAATAGCCTACATATTATGAAGATATATATGAACTAACAATTAATTCAAACTATACAAATTACCATCTCATGGCACCAAGTGACATAGTCACCCATGCAACTTAAAATATTGAATTAATCCATTAGATTAGACTAGTATGTAACCCGTGCTACGCACCGGTTCCAGTGGGATTCGTCGATTGGTGTGGCGGGGCTTCGTCCCGCTCCCGTTGCCTATATGCATTTAAATATCTTCATTAAATTCTTGATTTGTTTGATTATTTTTAATGGATAAGAATGTTTGATGCCCTCGAGTAATCAAACTATATTATATGTATGGTTTAAAATGACTTTGACATCACGAATGTATAAATGAAATTTTAAGTTACCAACCAAAAAATGTAGTGTTAGAAAGGCTTAATCTCAATGGAATATCAACTCTAGATAGTCTATTTTATGATAATATTTCCAAAACTATGTCCGAATCGTAGCCAAGCTCAAATGTTGCTGGTTGATCAATCACCATCCTATTCAACACCATTGATAACGAACCATCAAGACATGAGAATTACAAAGGACCCAATTTCTTGTAAATTGTTTGACTAAACCACCTAAGATGATCAAGGAAAACATTTGTTCTCTTAATGGAAAACAATAAAAGATAACTTGTGGTCAATTAAAGATGACATAAATTTCCTATAAGAGACAAATTTTTCATACATTCGAAAACTACCATGCTCGGATCAGTCAAAAGACTACAAATCTGTTCATCTATATGAAGTTTTGGACTTTATAGTGCATTCGATGGTATTCTGAAAACATCTACATCCTCAGTCCAGATAAAAAATCTGAAGAAGAACATGTACATTAATAAAGTTGAACAGTTGCACCATTTCTACTCCTCTAACGCAGAATAAGGTTCTATTAGATACTTCCCCGAGCTTGGAACACACATTAGGCAGAACTCCATCACTTGCTTAGAACGATTTTATCGACTGATAATATTTATGGCCAAAACGTCCTGCCATATATAATAGATTTATGTTCCCACTTTCCACCAATAAAGCTTGTAGGGAATACATTACATAGGAATATGGTTTACTGGATTATGGAAGTGATTAGGTTCCACATATCTACTGATGATAACCTGAAGAGGAGGCCAAAACTTGATCTATGAGCTGCCTTCTCTTTTAATAGTGACCATTTTTTAAATATCCAACTGGGTGCACAAGCCGGGGAAGCTACCAAAAATAAATTCCAATATCAAAGGTTTTAATCACAGGACTAACTGCTTATATAAAAATCAAACTAACTGCTTAGAACAAAGCTGGGTCAAAATTGGCCAGTAGATTTTGTAAGAGAATAATGTTATACTGTTGATTATCCTCAAGGTCATTGTCGTGCCTTCTAATCATACTAACTGCTTATCAGTATATGTAAACATATTGGAACTGTTGTGCCTGTATATTTTGGAATTCAAGCATACAAGAAGAATAGACATAATTCTTCTCACACTATTCTGAAGTTGATGTTAAAGGACCCCAGCAAAATGGTGCATAATTACATTATTATTTTGAATTACAACATTTCTTGTTCATATGTTTGCATATTTGGTCTTTCAGATCATTGAATGATATAAATCCAACTCCAACTATAATTCATTCATAACATCCAACTTAAAAAGAAATAGTCTAAAAGTTCACATACTATATAATATTAGGAATTCCATTTGTAAGAGCGTTGGCATAAATCTCTATCACCGAAAGTGGAATGACCTTCATGCGGGTATATCCTAATTAATACAAATGATCCACTTTGGTACAAATGATCCTGTAACGGTACAAATTTGAGGATTTCCGATCTTTAACATATAAGTTAGATCCATACCCCACGTCATTAGAAAACCCAGTAAAATTTTATTTAAAAAACTTTAGGGTTTTCAATTCCATCAATCAATCCGGTGAATAAGAACTAACGTAAAAGTGTTTAACAAAATATTGTGTTTGAGTCTCTGTCTGTAGCACCAGGAATACCCTAACTCAAATGTGATGCAAACAAAGTCTCACGTAAAGGTCCATACCCCAAATTATTAGAAAATCCTGTAAATATTAAAAGACAAATTATCAATGATCTATTAAGTACTAAGTTGATCAATTCAAATACGTCTCTCATAATGTACATTCCCTGTCAATCTCCAAATCAGGTATACCGAGATTTATGTATATTCTTGTAGCTTTACTGAATTATAGAAAGATCTCCCCTATGATCATTTAATTTTTAATGTTAAACTCAATTTAAAAAATTAAATTTATTCTAAGATATGTTGCATTGACTTATGGCTTTCAATGTATGTTCAAATATGTTGTTAAGATCAATTTAATTTGAATTTGCTCAACAGTTGTTGAAACTATTATTATTATTCGACTAACCACATCATTTTCCAGCATAAAGTCACTTAATTGAGTGGTCAGATTATCCCGTAGAGTTACCCTTATCAAAACTTCACCGTGACTTTATATTGGAACATCACGTGCAGGCGATCGCTTTCGTTTTTTCTATGTTTCATCCGAAGTTTTGAACCCTTAACATCCCAACAACATCTGTAAAAATAATTACTAAGTTTAGATATTATTATTGTATATGAATAAATATTCTTAATATATTGTTTGATATATTACCTATCAAATTTATTCTCTTAATTATCTATCTTTTCTCCAAGTGTTGTAAAATCTAATATTGCTAATTTGTATCTAGGTATTTGATGATTATTTTCAGGGAGAAGAACTATGCTCGAAGAATTTGCCGACCCTTAATTCTATCAATGAAGTAAGGAATATCTTTTAGCTTAATGTAAGCATGTATCTGGTTTTCTTGTTCTCGATAATCTATTTGGTAAGGTACAAATAATAACTATACTATAATATTTTATTTTAAAGCTATCTTAACTACGAATCCGTGAGAATCATCTCCAAGTTATACACATGTCTTGTCTTATTGTTAATTCCATTCTATGTTTTCTCGATTCGTGCTATAACTTGTCTTGAGCATATCCCTTCTCCTAGTATGTAATTAGTCAGTGCTACACATCGGGTTCGACCGGAATTGTTGATTCGGTATGTGGAGGCTTCGCCCCGTACCCATTTCCCAGATTCATTAGATCATAAAATTTCTTGGTTAATAGATTGATAAGAAAGTTTGATATCATTTAACAAATACAAAATATTTACATATAGTCTATCTCGTTATGCAATTTGTAAAATATATTTTCTTATATTATTTTCTCGTGGGCTAATATGCAAAAGCATATGTGCAAGAAAATAACGAACAAATAACATAATCAGTAATTATCAAATGCCTGGTTATAGCAATTAAAGACATCGTTTAATCACGTGTTTGTTCCATATGTTTGAAAAAAAATGAATCTAGCATAAAGATATTTAATGAATAAGTAACTAACCATTTTGAATAGGATCTCAAATGAAAAAACTTAATTCTCTTGTAGTAGATGATTAACGTGAAGTTCCATTATTATATATATTGGTTCTTACCAACTTGTTTAGTCTCTTCTTCTCAGAGTCTTTAAGCCATTTGTTCAATATATCCGATAACACTTCTTTTCGGGATAAGTCCATGCTTTAACTTTCTCAGAGGCTCTCCCAAATATATACCAATACCTTAAAATTGTCCGAGTAGGTGTTTTGGTTCCAAAACCAATTTCATAAATACGAAATTCTCGTTCACGAAATTGTTGCATCACTGGTATCATTACCCAGTAACTTTATCAATGTACTACAGTGACACCTGCATGAACGTAAATGAATGATAATGATTTTGTGTACCAAAGGGTGAGAATTGTGTACCGCGCATATAATAGGTGTATGCTAAAAAAACATATTTTCATTGAGTTGGTTTATGAACACCACCCACTCCTACACTTCCAAATCCTGATGCAACAAATACAAAAATCGAACCAACTACGATTTGCCATCCCAATATCATTTCTTACATTCGGTAAAAGTTTTCAATGTACTTAAACCATGGATTAAGAATGTAGCAATACCTGCAGGTAAAGCCACCAAATACCACCATATCAACTCCATAGAAGGTCACCATTTGGAATTGGAAAGACGGTCCAAAAAGAACACATCATCCACAAAATCTACTCTGAGTAACTTCACTCTCCTGAGAAGTCCCCGAAAGACGTACTATATGGTGCATATCTAAGAGATAGTGAACTGTAACTGTATACAGGTAAAGTAGATCATTTAGTAACTATGATAAAATGTTAAAGAAGTTACTTATACCAGTAGCTATGATGATTGTCGGGGGTTGGTTGTTCAGGTGGCTAAGGTCATGGAAGTTGGTCCTAATCCTACTATATAAGTGGCACTATTATACTAAAAGTTAACCCGTCAAAGCTAACAAAATGTTACTCTTACGCATATATATTAGATGGCTGCTAATAGGGGGAACCAATTTGCTAGGGATTAATCTTGTATATCAGAAGTAATTTGTCTTTTATGGGTTTTGCCGTTTTGGTACCCTCCATAGTAATCCGGTATCGACTATTAGCAATTATGGTATATTTTGAGGTATTTATGGAATCATATATCATTGTCTCTGCTAGAAGATCAATGCCATTACTGGTTTGGAATTCTTCTATTGTTTTGTAGGTGGAACATATCACCTCTTAGTCTCTCGTACTTCCACCTTATATATATCATCCAGGATTTGTAAACGATACGGATTAAGAAAACCTACAAAGGCTTACCTACCAAAAACACCAAGTGTTTTTCATCAAAAAAAGGTATACACATCAATGAAGACTTCTAAATCCTATGGGATTCTTTTTTAGATTTGGAAATGATTTCAACTTTGTGAAAATTTGGAGTCCTTTTAAGTAATTATGAAGCTTCGGTTTTAGTTTCCTCATTCGTCTGCGGAAAATCATAACGTGAAACAGTCTATTAGAAACGAACGTAGATGAAGCTTCGGTTTTAGTTGCTTCGGTTTTAGTTTCCTCATTCGTCTGCGGAGAATCATAACGTGAAATAGTCTATTAGACAACGAACGTAGATGTTGATCTACAATTTTAGTCTATTTAATTACTAACTTTGATGACATTCAAACATAGCATCACAAAGATGGTTTTTTAACTAATAAAATTTAGGAATACATGTTTCGGTAGATGCATTCCTATAACCTCTATGTACAGAATGACCGTCTCTACCATCTACGTAGTTGCCACAAATGGAAGATGGATATATGAACCATCCATTATGTTGCAGAAAATGTAAATTATAATGCCGCACATCAGTTTAATAAATACCATGGTTCGTATAAGAACCACAAAAACCATTATGTTTATGATGTGAGCACATTTTCATCCATTTACCACCAAACCGAAACAACTTTACCAAAAGAAAAAGTCCTGATTATACTTCCATGGTATGGCGTTAACATTCTCCCTTGACTTGAATGATCTTTCTTTGGTAAGATTTTTCCAACTGAGCTGCCACTTTAGAACATTTTGGTGACTTGGTTTTGCGCATCAAAAATTTTAGAGGTTTATCATGACGTGCATCGAAAATCTATGTTATTTTTCAAATTATTGAATAATTCTATTCTATTTTGCAAATTATTGTATAAAATGTTTCTCATCATGGTATAAGCTCTGTAACATGGTCATCAATAAAGAAATAAGCTGATGAGCACGAAAGTGTGACGCATTTTCACCCAAAGATACATTAGCTGGGACTCATTTTATCACTAATAAACTTGTTTGTAGGTGTTTTTGTGAAATAAGCTCTTATGGAGAAAGTTGCTCGAAAATTGGTTTTTGCACCCCGGAGGACACATGTTATTCAGACTCTCAATGTTGGTTAAGGGACACCTCAATTACTAAGGGATGGTAATCTGGTTGGTTTTGAAGAAAAAGGAAGATTACATTCAAACAGGGCCGTATATTCTCTTGAGATATTATCGGATTTATGTGGAAGATTTTAGAAGAGATTTGGTTGGAATTAGATTGGTATTGATTCTTCGCATCAAAACAGTGGCGGTAAATGCTTTTGTTTCGTAAAAGGAATGATATATTTTCGGTTTGAAGAAAACAGGAAAGAAGATATTTTGAAGTTAAAGCAAATAATTTTGGTTCAGATAATATTCCTGGGAGTATATTTTGCATTGATGGAAATATTCTGACAACCTATTTAGTGTAGAAGATGGGGAAAAATCTCCATAATTTTCAGAAAAAGGAAAGAAAAATATTCCGAGCTAATGCCGAGTAATGGAGAAGATTTCGAAGTAATGAGGGGATATTCTTGGTCCTGTCGAGTATATAAAGTTTGTTTGGGTGTTATAGAGTGGCTATGGAGAGTTTGGGGAGAGTTGGGAGCGACCACAGAGCTTAGAAAATCGATTTGCAGAGAATGCTGCTGCTGCTGCTGCCATTGAAGAACACGAAGAACATTCAACGCACGAAGGACGGAGAGTTTGGGGGAGTTTGGGAGAAGAACAGAGTGATAAAAATCAAGTTACAAAATTCTGCTGCTGCTGCTGTGAAGGAAGAACACGAAGAACATTGCACTTCTGAAGACCGTCGTTTATAAACAGTGTTAACGACACAGAGACGAGGGTCGTAACACGGAAGGCAGTCTTAAAACAACAGGAACAGTTTTTCTTTATCGTTCTTTTGTAACAGTGTTTGCAACAATTATAATCGTTGCAAACACCCGATTTTCACTAATTTACTCCATTTCATCATTTGTACACCTCCTTCGAGCAATAAAATGAGTTTTGAGCGTGTTTCCAACATGATGAGAGGCTAATTCTCCCACAACCAAGGCAATGAGGAAGCTATTTACGCATGAATGATTGGTAACTATCTTATTTGCTCTAATTTATAAATTATATTTCACTCGATCACTGCTTTTGCAGAGTTTTAATTTGTTCGCAAAAATTCTTTTCATTAGTTGTGATTCAATTAGATAGGTTATGCTTTGTATTAAGATAATCTATGCTTAGGGATACAATTAATTTTTGAGAATTTGTCTGATTATTTGTGAATTAAGAGACAAGGGATTTAAAAAAATAATAATTAGAGTTTTGGGTTATTTACCGTAATTCATTCATGTGTAATAGTGGAATCAGTGTCTTGGTAATTTTCTCATATCTTGAATCAATTTTTTTGAGTTTTCTTTATTATTAGTTTTTATAAGTCTAAAATCTTTTGCTTTCACAAGTCTCAACGAACCTTATTACTACAACATTATTGAGTCACATCAATTTTTGGCGTCGCTGCCGGGGATTTGTTTTTAGATTAATTTTTAGGTTTTTTTTTTTATTTTATTTTGTACAGTATTTTCTTTTTTCCTTTTTATGCGTTTCTTTTTGTATTTCTTTTCAGGGAATTTTTGAGGATGATGACTTCTTCTGAGGAGACGTCACCTACGATGACGCTGGCAGAATATAAGCGTAGAAAGTCAAATTATCAGGAAACCTCATCTGAGATGACGCTTGCTCAATATATGCGTAGGCAATGGTATGGAGTTTCTGCTCCACATGAGGTAAGTGAAGAATCACATGAAACTATATATGAGAAGTATTACAAACACACACCGCCTAGTTTGGAACAAAGATTGAGAATTCTAGAATGCCAAAGATTATTTAATGATGATGATGATGATGATCGGTCTTATAGTGACTCTCTTTCCAAACGAGAACGTATAGATGACCCCTGTGGATGATTGTGTGGATGATTCGCCTAATTCCATAGATGAGTCTACCTCACAAGATCATTCACCCGACTTAGAGGTTGTTTCTAGACCACTAGACTTCCAAAAGTTGCCTAATTTAGGGTTAGAATTGTGTGCTTCTAAAGTATTGTTGGATTACTTTGCATCTAAGTACCAAGAGGATTTGCCTATTTCTAATACCGTGCATGAGCCATTTGAAATTTTCCCAGTCTCAATAGAATCCCCATACTTTGTTCTTTACGCACTTCCATGTGCAGTAAAAACTTGGTTTAGGGGTAAATTTTGTTTTCTGACGGTTTCGGTGTCCCCATTTTTTCATAAAATAATTGTGAAGCTGTCGTTTGTAAATATTGTATTTTGGTTCGATCCCCAAGTTTTCAGGTTATTAGTGTATGGGGATCCGTTTTTGTACATTCCAGTAGGTATAATTATTTATTTATTTTTATTTTATTTTTGAATTTCCCATCTTAATTTTTACGTTGGATGACTCAATTACATTGAGGACAATGTAATATTTAAGTGTAGGGGAGTGGGTATTAACTTTTTCTTTTAATTTTTTCAGGAATTTTCTTGCGTATTGTGACCGGCTCTTGAGCGGGTCTAAAAAGATAATAAAAATTTAAATATTATGACCAGCTGTGTAGCGGGTCTTAAAAAAAAAAATATTATAGTTGTTAAGCTTATGACCAGCTATGTAGCGGGTCTTAAAAAAAAAAATATTATAGTTGTTAAGCTTATGACCAGCTGTGTAGCAGGTCTATTTTTATGTATTTCCTTATTATGACCAGCTGTGTAGCGGGTCTTTTCTTTTTTCTTCCATGTTATGACCAGCTGTGTAGTGGGTCTTA
This sequence comes from Papaver armeniacum, assembly GCA_023531295.1. NCBI lineage: Eukaryota > Viridiplantae > Streptophyta > Magnoliopsida > Ranunculales > Papaveraceae > Papaver > Papaver armeniacum. Next base: position 38,608 of record JAJJWW010016868.1, on the reverse strand, counting down.
AAAAAAAGAAAAAAAAATTGTGTCGCGTCTTATATATGGCATTTGTCATGACCAGCTGTGTAGCGGGTCTAAATCTCTCTTATTATATGACCAGCTGTGTAGCGGGTCAATTTTACTCATTTTGCTCGAGGACTAGCAAAATGTAAGTGTGGGGGATTTTGATGAGCACGAAAGTGCGACGCATTTTCACCCAAAGATACATTAGCTGGGACTCATTTTATCACTAATAAACTTGTTTGTAGGTGTTTTTGTGAAATAAGCTCTTATGGAGAAAGTTGCTCGAAAAGTGGTTTTTGCACCCCGGAGGACACATGTTATTCGGACTCTCAATGTTGGTTAAGGGACACCTCAATTACTAAGGGATGGTAATCTGGTTGGTTTTGAAGAAAAAGGAAGATTACATTCAAACAGGACGTATATTCTCTTGAGATATTATCGGATTTATGTGGAAGATTTTAGAAGAGATTTGGTTGGAATTAGATTGGTATTGATTCTTCGCATCAATACAGTGGCGGTAAATGCTTTTGTTTCGTAAAAGGAATGATATATTTTCGGTTTGAAGAAAACATGAAAGAATATATTTTGAAGTTAAAGCAAATAATTTTGGTTCAGATAATATTCCTAGGAGTATATTTTGCATTGATGGAAATATTATGACAACCTATTTAGTGTAGAAGATGGGGAAAAATCTCCGTAATTTTCAGAAAAAGGAAAGAAAAATATTCCGAGCTAATGCCGAGTAATGGAGAAGATTTCGAAGTAATGAGGGGATATTCTTGGTCCTGTCGAGTATATAAAGTTTGTTTGGGTGTTATAGAGTGGCTATGGAGAGTTTGGGGAGAGTTGGGAGCGACCACAGAGCTTAGAAAATCGATTTGCAGAGAATGCTGCTGCTGCTGCCATTGAAGAACACGAAGAACATTCAACGCACGAAGGACGGAGAGTTTGGGGGAGTTTGAGAGAAGAACAGAGTGATAAAAATCAAGTTACAAAATTCTGCTGCTGCTGCTGTGAAGGAAGAACACGAAGAACATTGCACTTCTGAAGACCGTCGTTTATAAACAGTGTTAACGACACAGAGACGAGGGTCGTAACACGGAAGGCGATCTTAAAACAACGAGAACAGTTTTCTTTATCGTTCTTTTGTAACAGTGTTTGCAACAATTATAATCGTTGCAAACACCCGATTTTCACTATTTACTCCATTTCATCATTTGTACACCTCATTCGAGCAATAAAATGAGTTTTGAGCGTGTTTCCAACATGATGAGAGGCTAATTCTCCCACAACCAAGGCAATGAGGAAGCTATTTACGCATGAATGATTGGTAACTATCTTATTTGCTCTAATTTATAAATTATATTTCACTCGATCACTGCTTTTGCAGAGTTTTAATTTGTTCGCAAAAATTCTTTTCATTAGTTGTGATTCAATTAGATAGGTTATGCTTTGTATTAAGATAATCTATGCTTAGGGATACAATTAATTTTTGAGAATTTGTCTGATTATTTGTGAATTAAGAGACAAGGGATTTAAAAAAAAAATAATTAGAGTTTTGGGTTATTTACCGTAATTCATTCATGTGTAATAGTGGAATCAGTGTCTTGGTAATTTTCTCATATCTTGAATCAATTTTTTTGAGTTTTCATTATTATTAGTTTTTATAAGTCTAAAATCTTTTGCTTTCACAAGTCTCAACGAACCTTATTACTACAAAATTATTGAGTCACATCATAAGCTCAATCCAAAAGGTAACTGGTTGGTGTGGGAAAAAGGGAAAAGCTATGGATTATACATTAAAACTGGAAACTACTCAATTTAATCCTCACACTCAGCAGCTTATATAAAAATCAAACTAACTGCTTAGAACAAAGCTGGGTCAAAATTGGCCAGTAGATTTTGTAAGAGAATAATGTTATATTGTTGATTATCCTTCAAGCATACAGGAAGAATAAATATAATTCTTCTCACACTATTCTGAAGTTGATGTTAAAGGACCCTAGCAAAATGGTGCAGAATTACATTATTATTTTGAATTACAACATTTCTTGTTCAGATGTTTGCATATTTGGTCTTTCAGATCAATTTTTTTTTCTCTTATGCTTCTTATCCCGTAATTCTATAAAATGCTGGATACATACCTTGTTACGCCCATACTGTAACATCTCAGTCAAATCTAATAGAGCCACCATTCTTTCAGGTGGATCTTCTTCCCTCGTCACCTTGGTCGACTTTACAGACTTCCGTATTCTCCTAATCAAGCCTGGAAAAGAGAAAAAAATTATGATGCGTTGGATGTGACATTGTAAAAACATCCAGATCGACGAATGCCTAGATTCCTTTGATGCAGCAACTACACTAAACCAATTTTAATGCACAAAAGCAACACGAAAAAATATTATTACCCAAAAGATACTTCACATAGGTTCTAGTGACTATCACCACTATAAGCATATTCCTAGAGTTCTCTAGCATTTTATCCTTGATTATACGTATGGTATCAATTCAATCTATAGAGATATCTTCCTTAATGGTCCACTAATAAACAATTAACACCCATCGGAATAGTCCACAAATAATTCCAAGAGAAATAAAATGAAAATATTCACAGTATTTTACCTTTCATTCTCAACTACGTACAATCTCTCGCATCCTTCAACTGATTTCTACTATACCATCTCTCGCATCCTTCAACTGAAATCTTTACAATATTCAGAGAACTATGGTCCCGTTTGAAATACTATTGCACCAGCCCATTGTACGCATCCCGTCACGTTATTTGTTGTGATTAATTAATGAATATGTCATGTTCATATTACAGAGGGAGTTGCATACAGTCCACTAAGCGTAGCTCCAAAAGAAAAACAACATACTCTTACAATGGGCTACAATAGACATGCTTTTAACTCTGGATTTACCTCCTCTTGAATCTAAGTGCTGCAATGAAAAAGAGAAAGCAATGACAAAATAATAAAAGAACCCACTGGAGTCACACGATGAAAGCACAAATTAATAAAACCATGTAGAAAATAGATTAACATCAAGGTATTCCAATCTCTCGAATTCAAACCTACGTTTCCTAGTTTGACATGGAGCACAAACTATCTCTTTATCACTATTCATATGCAAGCCAAATTGCAAAGCTAGCTACCCTAAGAAACCTCAGGTTTCTTAACGTACCTTTTTTTTTTATCAAAGCCATATGGAAAAGAAAAACAATTGTATATATGGCCTGAAACAAAAGAGATAATTAATTGATATAATGTCAAAGCAAAGGTTTAACGGAACATACCACCAAAGATGCCATAATGGGCATGGTAAAACCAACGACATGCCTCTCTTCAATAGGTTATTTCAGTGTATTCTTTCATCAAAAGCAAGTATAAACAGTTGATAAGTTTTTGACACTAATCATGTGATTCATACCTAAACAAAGTTTACTATCATCCATTCACATACCAATGGATTATATATATATATATATATCGAGGGGAACAAATCAGCGCAAACCTTTATTATTTGTCTAACGAAATAAAATCTACCGAAATATATTGTTTTTCCAGACCATGAAGTTTCAAAGAGACAAACTTCTTCTATTGATTCACCTCAAATCCGTACTTTCATTGCCGCCATTAGTTCTAATTGATGGTACATGCAAAACAATCAACAAAAATAAATTAAACAACCAAAACTGCAGAAACCCTACCTTGTAGAAAACAAAAAACACAAAATCAACAAAACCCTAAAAGAAAAGTGGAGCATACGAAACTACAAATTTCCGATTTATATTAAGTCGACCGAATCACAGATTTCCAGCCCTTTGTTTTGAAAATAATACTGAGCAATAGCAGTTCCAAGATCTGCTAACTAAAATGTAATGTACGGGAAAGGCAAAAATTAAAGAAAAAAAAACTTATTCTTAGATTAACATTTTGGTATTAACATTTTGGTATAAAATCTTTAATGGAAATTGATAACATTAAAGATTAATAAATACGCGTAAAAACTATTTCACGCTAAATATGGAATTAATGCCGCGACCAAAATATTTATTTTATTTTTAGAATATTTATTTTATTTTTCGTACAAAATCTTTTTCTTATGGAAATTAATAAGTTTGGATTCTTATAAAAAAAAATATTTCTCTTATATACGTTTCATATATCGGCTTATAAAAATTAAAATATGGAAACCATTAAGTTCAGTTACTTTTCTTATTTATTTTTGTTAATTTTTTTTTCTTAGATTGAAATTCGGCATTAATAAGTCAACAAAATACGGAAATATTACAATACAAAAAAAAAAAAAAAAAAGTTGTAATCAAAATAGAACCAACGACCAAAGTGTCGATAGCAAGAATCGATTCACTAAATTAAAATACATAATAAAGACACTACAATTTGTAAACATCAACTAAGAAACCAATAATCAAAATCAAACCAACAACCCATCTAAAATTAAGATTGTAACCCATAACTGCAAAAGCAGTAGAAGAACAACCAAAAATTAATCGCCTGAAATCACAGAAGCAAACCAAATATTTAGGGCCGAAGAACAAAAGAATAACCAGTAAGAAGTTTTTTTTTTTTTTTTTTTAATGAAGAATACTCTTTGCGGTATGGTGTTGATGGCTGCAAAATTGAAATAAATTGGGTTATGAGATTAGAGTAATCTTGGACTCCACGAAACTTCCATCCTTTTCCATTTCTGAAAAACTACTTGTAACAGACAGAGTTCATGCCCTACTAAATAGTGACAGAGAGATCAAAAAAGCAATGTGGAATTGAAACTTTATCTCGGAAGCAAGAATTCGAATACTATCATATTTAACAACTCAAATTAGTAATTTACCATCCAGTGCCAGCTTTATCTGTAAAACAAATAAAAGGAGATTCAATCATTGCTTTATTTATAACACTATGCAAACTGTGATTTCAACCTTGCAGGTTTGATACAGATATCACCAGAAACTTTTTCCCCCGAAAACTTGTCGTCCTACCACATTGAATGAAAGAAAAATATTACACTACATAAACCTAAACTCGACTCCTCTTAATGCATTGAGATCTTTTTGTGAGTCCAGAACCCAAAATAATTTGAAGCTTTAATTTTAGAGTACGAAAACATCTTTTGTTACTATCCTTTTGAGATCTTTTTGTGAGTCCAGAACCCAAAAGAATTTGAAGCTTTTTTTTTTTTTTTTAGAGTACAAAAACATCCTTTGTTGCTATCCTTTTAGAGATGGTGAATTCCAGTTACCGGGATACACATAGTTCATTCTAGTAAGTAGCTTGTAGCAATCATGTTCCTGGAGCAATAGATAGAGCAATATAAAAATGATATGTTAGAACCCATCTAACATGATAGTTGATGTGTAGAAAAGTACATCTTAAAAGGTTTAGATAGCACTGGAATTGTACTAGTGTACATCGAAGATAAACACACCGTGCTAGGCTAAGCATAATCATGTTTCCTAGTTTGACATGGAGGACAATCAAAATGCAAAACTACACTTTATGTGAACCTAAGGTTTGATAATTAATATCTCAAAATCACATGGATAAAATAAACAGCTGTATACATGGCTTGAAACAATATAATTGAGATAAGAAAAACTGAAATTCATATTTTAGTAAAATAATATGAACAATATATAACGTCAAAGCAAAGGTATAACGAAACATACCACCAAAGAAGCCAATATGGGCGCATGGAGAAATCAATGGCAATCCTATCTTCTATTCGTTATTTAGTATGCTCCCCGAAATCTCGAAACTGAACATTATCATTTTATTTCCACAAAAATAAAGGTGTTTAATGAGACCACCACAATCAACCACCCGCTTCACCGATCATCCAACATCCAACACCATCATAATTTTTACCCACCAAAACCAAACTCCACATCCAAACTTTAGTGGAGCCAATCATGGCATCATGATACAAAATATTTGGTTTCTTATTCAACTTCGTTTTGCGACTCCACTGCAGCTTTAAGAATCGAAAGCGAGAACAAATAATTAAAGAGGACTCGAACTTTAGCTAGCGAGAATTAAAATTTTACGTCAAAGTGTGTTCCTTTTTAGGATAACTACAATCGAGTGTTTTACCACTATCCGATGAGCGGGTTGGTGTTACTTAAAATCCATTCCAAGTACATCAAACCATTAAAATAAACAACAATACGGGAAGAAAACAATCACTAATTGGAAGTTACCATGAACGCAAAATTGGTGAAGTTACCAGGTCTACTGACCACATAATATCCGATTCAATCACCAAACTACACGACCGAACTCTACCACCATCACCAAGCAATAGGTTTCTTCTACTTGAACCCTAAAACAGCACCCGATGAGTTTTTCTCAATCCTTGTTTTCGTGTTTTGTTCACTTAAAGTCCTTGCAATGCATCTTTTTCAATTGCATCTCAATGAGCTGCATACAGCAAACGCCGCTTTAAACATGTCCAAATCATAAATCATGATAAAGATAATAACCATTTGAAGCACTAAATTGCAAAAACAAAATTAACAATAAAAGAAGTCGATAAACCAAAAACTCGAACAATTAGAATTAAATAACAAACTTAACTACACAACATAGAAGAAAACATTGTTACCTTGCTATGGTAGCAACGATTGAAGTAGCTTTGTATCATAACCGATCACAAAATCAAGTAGCCTTATATCGTTCTATATACCTTTGAAACTTTGTCACTACGAAATTTCTCTGATTCTTTCGCTAAATCTGCGTAAGTTGCCAATGAAATAACCGCCAAATTTGGAAAGAAATGTTGTATAGATTTATTTTTGAAAATATTCCAAATTATTTTTAGCTATAGATAGATGCAAAATAAGCGTTAAAGGTTATGAATATTTTCTTCTAGCAATTCCACTATTTGCGACAATGTATCGAAGACTAAAAACAGTTTATTTTTAGTCCTAAAAAACATTAAAAAAGGAAGAAGATTATTTTTGTATAAAAACGAATCAAATTTCCATGTAAAACGCCAAGATAACTTGCAAACCAAATCCATGTTTTTTTCTCTTTAAAAAAAGAAAAAAAAATCCATGTTCTTTTCGTGTTTGGTAAAAAAGTAATTTTCCTTTTCATTAAAAACCAAAAAAAGCATTTAAAGAAAATCGAAATTATTTACGGAAAAAAAATATTCTACATTCTATATATATTTTATTTTATTTCTTTTACAAACCCTGTTTTTAATTTCAAACTAAATATTGATAACTTTTAATAGAAAATTTATTCTTACCGAAATTAAAAATATTAAATATAGATATAATGAATATATACTTTTCTGGTTCATAGATTTGTTAACAAAAATGTAGTTTAGTCCTAAACAACATTCAAAACGTCTTTTCATATCATTTTTTTTTATAGTAATTAATGAGATTTCCTAAATAATATTTAAAACGTTTCTTTTCATATCAAAAGATAAATCAGCCAGGCCCTGACAAAAGATATTTGTAGATTTTGCCACTAATCCGAAGGTCCAGATTTCATATTCTATTAAAAATTGACGGCCACGAAATGTAAGGGGGCTAACTTTGATTTCGGCCAATCAGGAGCGAGGGTTCTGTTCACCGGCCAATGGGAGGGGAGGTTTTCGCAACTCTCGACGTGGTGTGAGAGATGTTATTGGGTGTTTAGGTTGTTGATAAGTGATAACTTGGGTGATCAACGGGTTAAAAGGTAATAGCAAAATCTCGTGGTCAACACTAGATGACTAAAGTCAAACTATGGTATACATAATTGTAAGTGTCATATCTTACTCGTCCGGAATTCGAATAGCGCGTTCTAATATTCAATTTTGCATAACTTTTCGAGGTCTATTTAATGATGATATTGGTTATTCAAATTATTATTTTATTCATTATCTTAATTAATAATCAATTTCAATTAATTAGCTTAATACGTGGCGTTATATATTGACCTAGTTGTGGATCCTTACATGAAGCTTCATCCAAAGCTTTTGTTGCTTGGTAAGAGGTAGATTGTATTAAGGCCAATATCGCGCCAAAATGGAGCATTATGTTTGGCATTTGGCCAAGGGCCAAATCTCGCATCAAATGATGCATTATGTCAGTTGGGTAGATGGCGTAGAGTCTTGCAACGCACACTTTGCGCATTATGAAGGCTATTAGCCTAGAGCCAATATTGCACAATCATTGTGTATCAGGCCAGAAAGGGCTGGCCGAGAGAATATTGCACAATCATTGTGCAATATGCTAGAGAGAATGTCGCGCAATCATTATGCGATAGCTAGAACCTGTATTGCACAATCATTATGCAATACGTCAGAGTGAGTGTTGCGCAATCAATCATTGTGCGATAGCCAGAAACAATACTCAACAATCATTACCGGTTACTCAGAAATACATGGCAACGACCATGAATAGTGAAGCAGGCATGTCAAGCCGCTCCCATTTTCTAAGTTGTAGAAATTGCAAGTTAACATATATAGGGAGGGGTAGTTGGTTAATGGTGCATATGCGGACCATGCACCAAGTAAGCTTCATGGCTTACTCGAAAGAGTATAAATGATGCGTAAGCCTCATTTATAGTTGTGTAGCCTCGCCAATGGGGCATATGATGCGAATGCATCACTGTGCCATGATGCAGACCCGATAATGCACCATCATTGTGCATCTTGACGGAACGACCTATACGGACTAGGCCATTACCATTATTGCTAGGCTACGACCTTGCAAACGAGTTTGGCTTAAGTTGTTGTCCCTTCGAGGATGAACTACGGTCTGTGCTTGATACCTTTAGAGTAGGGAAGGGTACGTAAGCTGCCGTAATGAGAATTACCCGGCCTATTTCTCACCGCATAAAAGAGTAAAGGCAGTGGAATAAAGAGATAAAATCAGCCTAGTTTATCTCAATCTAACACTGAAGAGACGGGAGAAGTGCTACTCACGGAAATAAATCTCTATCTTCACCGACCTGAGATTAGAGAGTTCGGCTATAAATAAGTCCTCTATTTCTCCAAGCTAACACACAAATTTTCTCAAAAACTCTCAGAGCAATTCTTCTTCAAACCCTAGAATTCTCTGATCTCTCTCCTCATCTGCTTCCCTATCTAAGATCGGCCCTAAGCCTCCTTCCATGTGACTAAAGCATCCTTTGAACGACCACTGTGCGCGGTTTAGGCGAAGACTATTCATGCTCAACCTCCCGTAACTCACTTTTAAAACCATAAAATCCCACTTTAGCCTCTCACTGATTTTAGGTAACTACATTTTGGCGACCACAATGGGAGGTTGTTCACTCAGTTACAGATCTCAATCATGGTCACTATTAGGAAGGAAGCCGATTCTACCAATCCAAAGATAAAAACGTTCCATTAATTAAGTCTCTGTAAATCCATTATAGATTTAGTCGAGAGAGTTATCCCTATTTCTCTTTCAGATGATTTTTGAATAAGTTAATGAAATTCTGAATCACATGAATCTTTCCCACCATGGGAAAAAAAAGTTTTAGTAACCTATTTCCATAAAAATCTACTACTAACCTAACAACGTTGTCTAAGGACCTGAAAACTCCCGGAAACCCCACATGATCTTGCAAAAACTCAAATCGACATCCTGACTTATCTGTAAACCTATTTAGGATGCCCATTAGGGATAAATTCAATAAATCTACGTCGAGTACATGTTCCCTAAATAAGAGTTCTAAAACTGAAAAAACGGCAGAATTAACTTGATGCGTGAAAAAACTAGACGTTCAAAGATAAATGTGTTTGCCTTCCATTGGTTTTGCCTGTCAGTTGTAATACTGCTGGGTTGAGATTTGGTTGTTTCTAATAACATTCATCTTGTTGGAATGCTTCAAAAAAAAAAAAAATCTTGTTGGTTACGGTCGGATTAGTTGAGATTGGGATTGGTTCGGTTGGCCCATGAGACTGGTTAGCTTGCCCGGGACACACGGCAGGGTTAATTAGGTAAAAACAACAAAACCCTAAGTAAAACAACAAATCGCTCTCCCCTTCAAGCCGCCGCTTCTTCTTCTTCTTCTTCTTCTTCTTCTTCTATCTTCTTCTTCTTCTCTTCTATCTCAAAATCAAATCCGTTTTCTTTGTAAGTTGATCAGATACCAATCCTATGTTCATCAGATACAGATAATGGTCCTGTCTTGAGTATGACTGAATTTGGTTTATTTGAGGAAATAAGTGAATTTAGAAGAGATCATTCTGGTTTCTCATACTCAAACACAGCGGAAGATGTTCATGGAACTGCAATTGTTGCTGGTAATAATGAAATCTCATTTAAATGTATTTATTCAATTGATTCATTTGTTTATTCATGGTGTTATTATTCATTTTTGGATCGAAAACCGAGTTGTTTATCAGAATTTTAGTTCTTTTCGATTTTATTAAAAATTGTATTGTATAAAGAATTATGGTGTTTTATGAGATAGATCTGATTAATGTCATGGTTTATGCTTGATATCAGAACTTTATGTAATCATGTCTTACTGCAATCTTCCAGATGTTTCATCTTGATTTCGTTAGAATTTGGTACTGCTGAATGTGTGAGCCATGCCAAGGCTAAGGGTTGCTATTGGGGAAAAAATCAAGAACCAGAAGAGAGGGGATTAGAATGAATGAGAGATGATATCGATAGCAAATTTGCTTAACTTTTTGGAAGTTGACATAAGTAGAATAATTTGAACTTTAACCTTTCTCCTTAAGAAAAGTAGAATAATTAGAGGAACTTGAGTGCTTTGCCATGTAGTAATCGACTCTATTAGATGCTCTTTTGAAATGCAGCCGGGGTAGAATATCCTCTTGTGCGGGTTGAGTGAAGGATAGTATTGTGGTGCCTGATGGCCATTAGTTGAAGTGAAATTTAATTGAACAATGCCCTCTTAGTCTTTATTGTTGTGTGCTTTTCCCCTCAGAGATGCTGATATTACGGTGGTACCCTTTCTGATATTCTATTCTGGTTACGGTTCTTCCTGCAGACTGTTTTGAAGTTATCGGTGGGAGAAGATAAAGAGTTGATGGACATAATTCTTATCATTCTTGCCTGTCATGGAGAGAATACAGGAGATGAAAGGGAACCTGGTACAAAATGTTGCTGTGTGGAAGACGTTGGATTTGTTAAATGACAATGCTTTTAGCCATTTAATGGAGGTCAGTTGTCCATTTCTTTGAGTACAGAAACATTTGTATTTTTATGTACTTTACTATTCCAACCTCTCTATGGTTTGACGTGTCGGATAGTTGAAAATTCCTGCTGTAAAAGAGCCGATCACATTGTCAACTGTAGGCATGCTAAAAATTGTAAACTATCATAACAGATTACCAAAAGAGTAAAACCATGGACTCTCGATGCCCTAATATGTTTTATTTTACAGTTCTACAGTATCACTTTCAGTTATCTTGATTCATTGTGCTAGATTCTTTTTTATTTAGGCGAGAATTGTAAATATCATGATTACAGAAGGATCACACTTGACTTTCGGTAGTAGTTAGGTTAAATATCATATATGTCTTCCAGTGAACAATTGGAGCTTGTAATCTTAACATTGGGTTTAATATGATGCAGACAAGGAGGCGAGTCTTGATTAAGCTTTGATTGAATCTCCTGGTCCAAGGTCTCCCGGCACAAAAGTCTCTAGGTACAAAGGTCTCCAGAACAGAGGTCGCCAGGTACAAAGGTCTCCAGAACAGAGGTCTCTAGGACAGAGGCTTCGGCCTCTTTGCCTGGTGGGCCGCTGCGCCCTGGCAGGCCGATTTTCCTGGTTGGCCACTGCGTCCTGGCGGGCCGATGTGCCTGGTGTGCCGTTGCGCCGGGTTGGCCAATGCGTCAGATGGTTAGCTGGGAAATAGAGCTGCAATGTGTGAGCAGTTTTGTCCAGGACAGGTATTGACATGCAACTGGTTTAACCGGTTAAGGTCTTAAAAGTGTGTATGAATATGGAATTTCAAAACCATACAGGCCAACTTTGTCCTTGGCATAATTCGTCATTTTTATTTTCCCCGCAGTGGACCTACTCGTGCAAGTTAAACAAGCATCAGAGTGCAACTTTGTACTTGGCTTCATGGTTGTCTCATGAAGATTTCACTGCTAAGGTCATTTTTTTCCAACTACCCTCGTATTCTATGATTCTTTATTAGCAAAGATCACGTCTCTTTTTACCTGTCTCTGTTTTTGTCATGTGTTTATCTATTTTAATATACTGTTGATGGTTCTGAGGCTTCCTTCTTTTTTCACAGATATTGCCAACTGTTGTGAAACTATCTGCCTCGAATGGCCGACTATTAGAGTTGGCCTTCTACAACATATCGATCAGTATGGAGAATCATTATCTTCTCAAGTTGTAGATGAACAAGTACGTGGTTAATTTTGACAGTTAATATTAACTTTAATAGCAAAAGGGAAACTCTTCATCTGGAGCGGGAATTATTTTGATGGTTACATGTTAATGTTGCTTTCCATTAGGTTTATTCTCACGTTTCCACTGGGTTTTCTGATACACCTGCTATTCTTCGGGAACTGGCACTAAAGTCAATGCTCATCTTGGCACCCTAGGTATGGACAATCTACTTTTTTTCTTGTTGGTATGAGGTAGCGCAATATTAGTCTTATATCTGATGGTATGGTACACTTAACAATTTCACCGAGTTTAATACACATAACATTTCTTATAGTCCTACTTATAGTCAAGTGCAAATTTGATACTTTATTCAGCTGTCTCTGCGAACTATTGCGGGATCTTTGCTGAAGTATCTTTCGAAGTTTCAGGTAAACTACTAACTCATTATAGATGTGATATGATAAGCTAAGTTTGCTTCCTCTTGGTATATCTTAGGTTTGTCTTTGTTGTAGCTTACAATTTGTTAGTCATATAGGTGGATGAAGAAGCGGCTATTAGGACAAACACAACAATTCTGTTTGGGAACATTGCCAGCTATCTTAATGATGGGGTCAGTTTCTCGATGCCCTAATTTGTTTTATTTTCACAGTTCTACGGTATCACTTTCACGTATCTTGATTCATTGTGCTAGTTTCTTTTTTATTTAGGTGAGAATTATAAATATCATCATTATGGGAGTATCACACTAGACTTCCGGTAGTAGTTAGGTTGAATGTCATATATGTTGAATGTTCATATATGTCTTCCAGTGAACATTTGGAGCTTGTAATCATAACAATGGGTTTAATAATGATGCAGAAAAGGAGGTGGGTCTTGATTAAGCTTTGATTGAATCTCCTGGTCCAAGGTCTCTCGGCACAAAGGCCTCCAGGTACAAAGGTCTCCAGAACAGAGGTCTCCAGGTACAAAGGTCTCCAGAACAGTGGTCTCCAGGACAGAGGCTTCGGTCTCTGTGCCCTGGCGGGCCGCTGCGCCCTGGCGGGCCGATGTGCCTTTTGGGCTGCTGCGCCCTGGCGGGCCGACGTGCCTGTTGGGCTGTTGTGCCGGGTTGGCCGATGCATTAGGTGGTTAGTTGCGAAATAGAGCTGCAATATGTGAGCAATTTTGTCCAGGACAGGTATTGACATGCAACTGGTTTAACTGGTTAAGCTCTTAAAGTGTGTGTGAATATGTAATTTCAAAACTATACATACCAACTTTGTCCTTGGCATAATTCGTCATTTTTATTTTCCCCGCAGTGGACCTACTCGTGCGAGTTAAACAAGCACCAGAGTTCAAGGATAATGAAGGGCAAGTGCTAGTAGCCAGCCGGGGGTATTTCAGCCCCTGGTAAGTTCCCTTTTCCTTTTTTTTTTTTCTTTCTATATTATATCTTTACAGTTTAATTTTGGAAATTTGTGGAAAACAAAAAGTAACCTCTATTTTACTTTGTGTGAGGGCAACAAAAGCAACAATGATCAATTTCAATTAAGGGCAATCAAAACAAATCAAGTATAGAACCGCCAGTGATGGAAGAAATTCCTCAAATGCAGGTATGGTATAGTTTGATGAGCTGTTTGTATGAGAGTTGTTTATTTTTACATGTTGGGATTTAAAGTTCATATTAAGGCTAGGTGCTGTCAAGTTTATTATGTACAACTATTTTTTAGGTGCTATAATACGCTTAGGTATAACTTACGTCAACGATTAGGCGACTGTATATCTTAAGAAACTCAAAATTGACATGGAAGTAAATGAAGACCCTCATATGTGATATATTAAGAAATGATTGCTATTCTATATTATGACTAGAATGTAGCAACCTAGTTCAAGGAAACATGACTACGTAGCTTAATTTTGGTATTCTCATGTCCCTGTGACAGTTATTGCTCATGGGTGAAGATTATTAAATGCTTTTGGCCGTGGTGATCTGACTAGTTAGATTATCATCTTGAATGGCCTGAAAATATTTTTGAGTTGTTCACTGATCTCCTTAGCTGTTGCCGTGTGCTATTTGATTATGTAGTTTCTACTTGTATTGGGTATTACTTTTGGTCTTTGTAATTCATATCATTTTCACTCACTACTGAGCTTGAGTAATGATTCACTTTGTAGATGTTAAACCATTGTTCACTCATAAAGATTTTCCTTGAACTAGGTCGCTCACCCTCGAAAAAGTATATACCATGTGTTATGTATTAGTTATCCCCTATTTTTCTGCGTAATTATAGGTACATTGATTCTTTGATATAGGTAGCCCATATCAAGAGCTTCTAGTGCTGGTATTCGTTTTGGATTTATAGATCTATAACACAGCGTTCTCATGTATTTGATACGTCTAGCAGAGTTGCACCATATTTTTGAGTTGTTCACTGATCTCCTTAGCTGTTGCCGTGTGCTATTTGATTATGTAGTTTCTACTTGTATTGGGTATTACTTTTGGTCTTTGTAATTTATATCATTTTCACTCACTACTGAGCTTGAGTAATGATTCACTTTGTAGATGTTAAACCATTGTTCACTCATAAAGATTTTCCTTGAACTAGGTCGCTCACCCTCGAAAAAGTATATACCATGTGTTATGTATTAGTTATCCCCTATTTTTCTGCGTAATTATAGGTACATTGATTCTTTGATATAGGTAGCCCATATCAAGAGCTTCTAGTGCTGGTATTCGTTTTGGATTTATAGATCTATAACACAGCGTTCTCATGTATTTGATACGTCTAGCAGAGTTGCACCATATTTTTGAGTTGTTCACTGATCTCCTTAGCTGTTGCCGTGTGCTATTTGATTATGTAGTTTCTACTTGTATTTGGTATTACTTTTGGTCTTTGTAATTCATATCATTTTCACTCACTACTGAGCTTGAGTAATGATTCACTTTGTAGATGTTAAACCATTGTTCACTCATAAAGATTTTCCTTGAACTAGGTCGCTCACCTCGAAAAGTATATACCATGTGTTATGTATTAGTTATCCCCTATTTTTCTGCGTAATTATAGGTACATTGATTCTTTGATATAGGTAGCCCATATCAAGAGCTTCTAGTGCTGGTATTCGTTTTGGATTTATAGATCTATAACACAGCGTTCTCATGTATTTGATACGTCTAGCAGAGTTGCACCATATTTTTGAGTTGTTCACTGATCTCCTTAGCTGTTGCCGTGTGCTATTTGATTATGTAGTTTCTACTTGTATTGGGTATTACTTTTGGTCTTTGTAATTTATATCATTTTCACTCATTACTGAGCTTGAGTAATGATTCACTTTGCAGATGTTAAACCAATGGTGTGGCATGATCGAGCGCAAGTTTCATCTGAATATATGCGTCATCCAATTGATTCATCTCAGTGGGCACAAATGAAACTGAAGTTTGTGTTGTTTGCCGTTGAAGGAAGAAATGTTTGGCTTGGAATATCAACAAATGGGTTTAATCCTCATGGTGTACAGACTTTGAGTTGGAGTTGTTGGCCTGTGATCCTTGTGGTTTTACTGGTTTATAATAAGGCAAGCTGGTGTTAAAAGGAGCTTAATTTTTGTTGTGGGGTATGGAAGGAAGTGTGTAAAATCTGTGGAGTAATATGAACCACACACACAAAAAAAAAAAAAAAAAAAAAAAAAAAATAAAAAAAAATACAAAAAGGCAGGGTTTAAACCATTTCTGGAAATAAATCCCAATTAGATCTGAAATTGTTGTTCATACCGTTTTTGGAAATGATCTTATCTACAACAACAAAACCCTTTACTCTTTTGTGTTCCACTTCACTGGCTTACTATCTCTTCTTCCATTTTCAGCACAAAAAGAGGAGGAGGAAATTTCATGCTTCGACAATTGTTTTCTCATCAAGATAATTAAGGTATTCTCCATAATTAAGGTATTCTCCATTTTGTAAATATGAAAAATTCATTATTCGTTTTCCTAATCTGGGTATTGAGGCAGATTCATCAACTAGGCTTTTGTGATGTTATTTGCTGAATGAAATCAAGTATTTCAGGGGTCAAACCCTTACTTTGTTTGGAATCTTCTCCTCTCTTTTCCCCTTTTATATGTATCGTAACAAAAATATCTATTGTATGTGGAGATTCTTGTATACAGTTATTTATAGAGATTATCAGATTGTTATTTTGATGAATGAACTCATTATTGTATTTTCAATCTTTTTTCTCCTTCTATCTAGATTTAGTGGAAATCACAACCCCAAGTTGGAAGCTCAATTGACAATTTATCTCTGTGAACTCAAGTTGGAAGCTCAGAAAATCCCCTGATCAATCTCAGTAAGTATTCTGTTTGTAATTTGTCTCAGTGTTGTTTCGACTTTCATTAGTTTTAGTAGGTCAACTGTTTGATGACTTGTCTCATTGAACTACCAAAAAGCCTTAATTAATATCTAATTGTCTCAATAAGTATTCTGTTTTAGTGAATCTTGGTTTGGTAAATTGCCATATTCAGAGGAAACGAGAGCATGTTAATCTTAGTTTATAAATTACATACTAGCTTTCAACTTGAATAAAAAGAAAGAGAGAACTGAAGGGTTTATTTATCAGGCTTTTGTTGTGATACAGAGAGTTTA
This sequence comes from Papaver armeniacum, assembly GCA_023531295.1. NCBI lineage: Eukaryota > Viridiplantae > Streptophyta > Magnoliopsida > Ranunculales > Papaveraceae > Papaver > Papaver armeniacum. Next base: position 21,651 of record JAJJWW010016868.1, on the reverse strand, counting down.
TTGCTAAGAGAAGAATAAGGCAAGGGAAATCTCAATACTACTTGTTATTTATGAAACCCCCAACAGTTAGAAATCTCTTCAATTTAGCTCTGTTTTTCTCACCTAGTAGCTTAGATATAACAATTTATCTTATGTTTAGTTGGCTGTTTCTTGTGATTTTGAGTCTGGTTTTTATTTGTTCAATTTGTTTTACAGCATAGAAACCATTAGTTATTTCAAGTTATGATGAAGATGGAGACGGAGATGGAGTGTTAGGGGTTAGAGTGGGTACAGAGAAATTATACAAGAGAAATTTTGAGTTGAGTAAAGACACTCCAGATTTGGGTACAAATTTGAGTGAAAAACAAGACATGGAAACTGTTGTGGTTTCAAGGAGTCTGAGTAGGGATGAAGGGACAAGGATTAAGCCTCGAGAAAGAGAGATGTCTACAGCGTATAAGAGATCTGCTGTTGAGGATGTGAGTCTTCCGCATACGAACGAAGAGGAAGTTAAGCCTTCTATTGTTAATGGGTATGGAAGTTCTCGGGTTGTTCATCGGTTTAAGCAGAGGAGGGGGTATCAAGTGTTGTTGCTGATGATGTGAAGTTCTCTTATCCCAGGGAACGGCCTTCGAATAATCAACCAGTCTCATGTTACAGAAATGGACAAAATAATTTGGCTGGCAACCACAGCTACTAGAGTCATGATCATCCTGATGAACAATCTGCTCTAGCAAGAGACTCGAGACGACAGCATGACAAGCATCGTGGTCATTCTCATACAAAGATACTTTATCAGGATAAATATGCATCCCCATCAACAGTTGGTCAACCAAGGAGGAAAGAATCCGATGAAGAATCTTCTCTAGCAAGAGACTCGAGACGACGTGCCAAGCGTTATGGTGATTCTCGTGTAAAAATACTAGAGTGGGATGAGTATGCATCATCATCAGCAGTTGGCACTTGGCCTCAACCAAGGAGGAAAGGGTCTTATGAAGAATCTTCTCTAGCAAGAGATCCAAGGCGATATGATCCTCAACCAAGGAGGAAAGGGTCTGATGGGGAATATTCTCTAGTAAGAGACTCGAGACAGCATGCCAAGCATTATGGTGATTCTCATATAGAGATACGTGAGCGCGATAAGTATGGATCCCCATCAGCTGTTGGCACTTGGCCTCAACCAAGGAGGAAAGGGTCTTATGAAGAATCGTCTCTGGCAAGAGATTCAAGGCGACATGACAAGCCTTATGTTGATTCATTCCATGAACTGGACCTTATGTTGATTCATTCCATGAACTGGACAGGTTGTGCAAACCCGTGAAAAGGAACAAGAGTAGATCTCAATCGAAGCACGAAAAAGAAAACCAAAGGAAGAAAAGGATTAATAGAGCTATAGAAAGAGCCAGAGCTGCCGAAGCCGAAGCCAAAGCCGCAGTTACAGTCCAGCAACAACAACCTCAACCACATTCACAACCACCATTTCAATTACTACAGCAAAGTCCACCACCACCACCTCCACAACAACAACAACCACCGACATCAATGATGCAATCACCACCACCACTACCACTGCAACAACTACCTCCACTGCTACAGCAAAATCCACCACCACCACCTCCACCTTCGCAACAGCAAATTCCACCACCATCACCTCCACAACAACAACAACCACCAAATTCAGTGCTGCAACCACTACCATTGCAACAACTACCTCCACTGCTACAGCAAAGTCCACCTCCACCTCCGTAACAGCAAAGTCCACCGCCATCATCTCCACAACAACAACAACCACCAACTTCAGTGCTGCAACCACCACCACTGCAGCAATTACCCCCACCCCTACTTCCACTACCACCGCCACCACTACAGCTGCAGCGACAACAGACACCAATATCACATATACAACATCACCCTTCGCAACTACAAGTTGGTGAACTACATCAGCAACATCAACAACTACCCCCATCACCACCGCAGCTGCAACAACTACAACTGGTTCGAGTAGGACGTCAACAGCAGCAACAACCACCACCATTACAACCACCGCGTCATCAACGACAATGGCGGGTTTTTAAGAAATGGAAGCCGGTAAAATGGAGTGCTGAGGAAATTGAATTCTTAATAGTGAGTTTTCATTACTCCAAATTTCTTTTATAAATATAAATATAAATTGATATTATATATAGCTAAATATAACTCTTTTTAAAAAGAAAATAACTTCATTTCATGCAGAAAGGATATAACAAGTATAAGTCGTCTGAATATCAAATGCAATGGTCGACCATCCTCAATGAAGGATATGGTGTTTTCCATAAAGTTCGCAAGCCTGAATGTCTCAGCAAGAAGTGGAAGCGCATGAACATACGGGCTGGGGAAAAAGGTATATGAGTTGTAAGAGTGATTTATTAAGTTTTATCTTTAAGCTACACTCTTTCTCTCTTGGAGAATGTGTTGTCTTTTACTTATCTGTAACTTATCAGTTGACATGTAGATTTTAGTATGCCTATTGGTTAGGGTGTGCCTCCTGTTCTTTTAGGATTGCTGTTGCGACTAGTAAAGTTAACTTGTTAAGAACCGCATTACCAAATGAGCACTTACTAAGAGAGTGTTTCCTTGCAAAAATTAGTTATAGTTTCCTGTGTCCCAAATTATCTGAATTGACCTTTTCTTTTTGGTACCTCGAAATGGTTGAGCTTAGCATGTGTCCTAGACTCCTAGGTTTGTTACTCACTTGCTGTTGAGGATGTCACAGTTGAGCCCCTCCTTCGTAGTTCAATCTTATAAGAAATGCATTTAGTATATTAGTTTGTAACATAACTTTGTCATGACCTGGAGCTCCCCATACTATTCATTCCAGAGTTTGGTTCTTGTGTCAATTTCTAGGTTTATTTTTTTTCTTTTCAGTTAGCTCACTTCTTGTGATCACCATGAGGAGTGCATCTTGCCAACATTAGTTCCTTTAGGTTAATCGACAACTTACGAATAGCCACAGTCCATTCAGTTCATCATTATCTTATTCATGAAATATGCTTTTGGTTACTTAAAACCAACACAAAGTAGTACTTTTGTAGTCCAGGGATTCTTTTTCTGTGGCCAGTATAGAAAAGCTGTATTTGTCTCTCTTATCGAAGTTAGTATCTGTTGCACAGTCAATGATGTATCTATTTTTTTTTCTAATCTTCAGAGTATTGGGGAAAAGGTTCCTAATTGTTTCTATCTCATGTGTGTCATTAGTTTGCAATTTTTTCTTTACTTTTAGAAATCGACAACTCATTATTAAGTTCTCTGTCCAATCACTGAGTTGATAGTTGTTTGAGGTGTTTGTTTATTGAGTCGATGATGAAGAATTATATTCTTCGTGAACCACAAAACAAACAAGATCCTATCCTCACTGTTGAACCCTATACATGATTTCATGCTTACCTTACAAACCTTTTATCAAGTGAATGGTAATTGATTTGAGGACTAACGTCTTCTTGATCGTTCTACCAGAAAGTGTTTTCCGCAGGTCTGTCTTTTATTTTTCTCGTCAAATGAATGAGTTAACTTTTTTTTTTACAGCATTCCCGGACGTACCAAAGGCAGGAGTTAAATCACGTGAACGGCATTCTAAAAGAACAGACAAGAGGTGAAGGTTGAGGATCAGGGATTCCAGCTCTCTTTTTTCGGCTGGATATCTTCTGCTGGTGAGATTGTGGGAAGAGGATTTTGGTAATTTTGGAAAACAAGGAGACCGCCTTGGATTTGCATTTTGTGAAATTTGAAGAATGTTGTGATTCTTGGCAACAGACTTACCTTAAATTCAAAATTTTGATATTTCTGCAAAGCTTTTGGCACTGAGAACTGCTCAGCGAGACAACAGTGATATGGCTGATAGCATTAATAATTCTTGAATTCGGAAAATATGCAAGAGGTTCCTTGTATTTGGATGAAAATTAGTCACTGGTTAATATCTCATTAGTAGACACTTTGCGTTTTTTTGTGTTCAATATCATTACTGGTTAAACATCCTTCCCTGTCTTCCACTTGCAATAGCGCATTCAATACTTTGAAACTTGCTAATGTACGTTATGTTGATACTGAGATTCTCTCCATTGTGAAGAAATCATGGCAATAGAAACCTTGAGATTTGGTAGAAGTAGTAGTTGAAAACTTGAAAGGAAAAACAAAGCTTTTAAATACGCTCAGTTCAAACTCTTCTCATTTCAAACTCTAATTTCAACTTCTTCTTATTTGACAAGAACACTTATAATTCTTTGATTTCATTTCAATTCCTGAATCGACTCATTGTGCTGATGATTTTTGTAGTATAAAATTGCATCAAGAATTACTAATATTATCGGATTAAGGAAAGATTGTACAAATAGAAGGTGAAATTAGATTGAAATTGCTTAATGCTCTGAACCCATAATATCCCCTCCAATCGTGTCTCTCCATTTCATCTAATTTGCATCTCGAGATTGAGACACTTGTATCCTACGGTCAGAGTTTAGAAATATAAACAAGTGAACCCTAGAATCCATTAAGCAGCAGCTCACTTTCATCCGCCGTTTTTCTTTTCTTCTCTAAACTCTCAGCCGATGAAGAGCAGTTTGATCGATTGAAGTGAAGATGAGTCGAGCAATGGAAGGTAAGAAACCCTTCTGTCGTGTATTTAGATTCTCGAAATGATTCTGTTGATTTGTATGATTTTCGAAACCCCTAATTTTGAAATTTGGGGATTTTTGGTTTTGATTTCCAATTTTTTTTTTTTTTTTAACTGCTAATTTGGGTTTCTATGTTGAGGATCCTACACCACCGAGCTTCTAGTTTCATTTTTTATGGAACAACCTAGTTCTTGTTAGGGGCTGTGACAATCCCATGGTATATATAGCATTTCGGAGGCTGTGTTTTATGAAAATAAACATCTGAATTTGTTGTTACATAATACGAGTGGAGTTTAACGACACGCTTATTGTTTTGCTTCATTTTGAGAACTAAACAACTTGATTTGTTATATATATTGTTTCTTTATTCTGTAACAATCCCCTGCACCATCATTTTAGAGGGTTTTATTTGCTGGAGTTGTTGTGCTTTATTGGTTCTTGTACTGCCAATGACCCTAGCAAACCACTGATTTTGTAATTCTCAAATTAGACCTATTCTAGGATTTTAAATTTATTTACTGCTGCTGTAAAGTTAAATATATTAGAACAATCTGATGCCCCTTGTGTTTCTCTTTTTATTTGCGCATAACCCTACACCAACATGTTCTTACATTCTTAAGCTACAACTACTGTAGGTGATGCAGGGGCATAATATGACCCTTTGAGGTTTGATGTTTAAAAACTCGAGAATGACAGATAAATTGAAACGTATTTGTTTTTGCTATTGAGGTCTTACTTGTTTATCGACTTCCTACATTGACTATGATCTTCTACTTCCCAAATTTAACCTGTGAAAGGGTTATAAATTTATCTACTGTTGTTTTATGTGACTGTTATGTTTTTGTTATAATGTATTAATAAGTTGGGTTTCTTTATTTGCAGTAACGTTTAGGAGGGGTGGTTTTAGATCGAATCCAGAGCTACAAAGCTCAATGAATTCGTACTTGTTGCTGGAAAGAGATGAAGACTCAAACTCAACATGAGGGTCGAAGGCTACAAAGCTTGTCGACTTCTCACTTGTTGCTGGAAAGAGATGAAGATTCAAATTCAAGATGAGTATGGAAGGCTTAAAAGCTTATCCAATTCTCGCTAACCTGTTGTTGCTGGAAAGAGATGAAGATTCAAATTGAACATGAGGATGGAAGGCTTAAAAGCTTATCCAATTCTTTTTATCATGTTGTTGCTGGAAAGAGATGAAGATTCAAGTTGAAGATGAGGATGGAAGGCTCAAAAGCTTATCCAATTCGCGCTATCCTGTTGTTGCCGGAAAGAGATGAAGATTCAAACTCAAGATGAGGATGGAAGGTTTAAAAGCTTATCTAATATCCTGTTGTTGCTGGAAAGAGATGAAGATTCAAATTCAAGATGAGGATGGAAGGCTTAAAAGCTTATCCAATTCTTTTTATCATGTGGTTGCTGGAAAGAGATGAAGATTCAAGTTGAAGATGAGGATGGAAGGCTCAAAAGCTTATCCAATTCTCGCTATCCTCTTGTTGCCGGAAAGAGATGAAGATTCAAACTCAAGATGAGAATGGAAGGTTTAAAAGCTTATCTAATATCCTGTTGTTGCTGGAAAGAGATGAAGATTTCAAATTGAACATGAGGATGGAAGGCTTAAAAGCTTATCCAATTCTCGCTATCCTGTTGTTGCTGGAAAGAGATGAAGTTTCAAATTGAACATGAGGATGGAAGGCTTAAAAGCTTATCCAATTCTCGCTAACCTGTTGTTGCTGGAAAGAGATGGAGATTCAAATTGAAGATGAGGATGGAAGGCTTAAAAGCTTATCCAATTCTCGCTAATATGTTGTTGCCAGAAAGAGATGAAGATTCAAACTCAAGATGAGAATGGAATGTCTAAAAGCTTATCTAATATCCTGTTGTTGCTGGAAAGATATGAAGATTCAAATTGAACATGAGGATGGAAGGCTTATAAGCTTATCCAATTCTCGCTAACCTGTTGTTGCTGGAAAGAGATGAAGATTCAAATTAAAGATGAGGATGGAAGGCTTAAAAGCTTATCCAATTCTCGCTATCCTGTTGTTGCTGGAAAGAGATGAAGATTCAAATTGAACATGAGGATGGAAGGCTTAAAAGCTTATCCAATTCTCGCTATCCTGTTGTTGCTGGAAAGAGATGAAAATTCAAATTGAACATGAGGATGGAAGGCTTAAAAGCTTATCCAATTCTCGCTTGCTGGAGAAAGATGAAGATTCAAATTCAAGATGAGGATGGAAGACTTAAACCGTCATTGAATTCTTACTATCCTGTTATCGCTGGCTTGGCTCTTTTACAGAACAAAAGGTGAGCTCCCCTCCCATGCATGTGGTTTTATGTCTAAACATATTTATTTATCATCATTTCTACCAACAATTAATAATGGTTTTTTCTTGTGTTGTTTCAGATTGTGTCTGCTGGACAGAGAGGAAGATTTGAACCCCAAGATTTAGTGAGTTCCCATACATTTGGTTCATGTTTAATTGCTTGTTATTAGTTTATCCTTAGTTATTTAAATCACTGATTTATTTTTATATACCCTAGTGTTCTTATCTTCTTCATTAGACCGAGGGTTTTGAATCTTTATTGTTATCTTTCTTTGTTTGTGCTATGATGATTGCTGCTTTGCTATCCTTGGGACCCTAACGTGACCAAATCTTAATACTGTTCAAAGTTAATCAATCTAAAATCACTGTATTTTTAGCTTGTGGAGTAAGTAGTCCCAAGTAGTTCAAGTTTTCACGTGAGTAGGCTTAGTCAAATAAACTTTGACCGATATGGTAGCTGTTTGATGAAATGGGTGACAAAACCAAGTGAATGAGTTGTTTTTGGGAGATCTTCTATGAGTTTTCATACCTCAAGGAATATAGAATTTGGATAGTAATGGTTCATATGCTTTTCTACTTGTATATGCATTTGTTCTCTTGTGTACCGATTCGTGCGACTACTTGGTGTATTTGGGATACTATTTCTGGTGTTGAATTTAGAAATTATAAGACTACTTGGTGTATTTGGGATACTATTTCTGGTGATGAATTTAGAAATTATAAGAGTAGAAATTACAGTTGTGGGGTTGTTTACCATTCTAAGAGTATTATCGTTTAAATCAAAACAAGAGAATAATATTGGTTATAACTTTGCTTGTAATTAGTTTGTCCCTAGTTATTTAAATCACTGATTTATTTTTATATACCCTAGTGTTCCTATCTTCTTCATTAGACCTAGGGTTTTGAATCTTTATTGTTATCTTCCTTTGTGTGTGCTATGATGATTGCTGCTTTGCTATCCTTGGGACCCAAACGTGACCAAATCTTAATATTGTTCAAAGTTAATTAATTTAATTTCACTATAATTTTAGCTTGTGGAGTAAGTAGTCCCAATTAGTTCAAATTTTGAGGTGAGTAGGCTTAGTCAAATAAACTTTGACCGGTACCATTATTTGTTTCCTAATTGAGTCTGTCCGGTCCGAGCAGACCTTAGGAAGGCGAATATGCATTGTTTCCTAATGAATTGTTTAGGCATGGTAGTTGTTTGATGAAATTGGTGACAGAACCAAGTGTATGGGTTGTTTTAGGGAGATCTTGGATGAGTTTTACTGATTCATATCTCAAGGAATATAGAATTTGGACAGTATTGGTCCATATGCTTTTCTACTTGTATATGCATTTGTTCTATTGTGTACCCGTTCGTGCGACTACTTAGTGTATTTGGGTTACTGTTTCTACTGATGAATTTAGCTTATTACTTTACGATTTTTAGCTGTGGGTTGTTTACCACTTTACCTTTCTATGAGTATCATCGTTTAAATCAAAACAAGAGAACAATATTGTTATCGCTTTGATTTTAATCGAACAGTTCACATTAGTAGAAATTATTGCTTCTTATTCTTTAGTAACTGTTAGTGCTTAATTGGAAAAGGACACTTGATCATTTTGATCAGCTTAGTTGAGCTTACTTAATCAGTGGCTTAGCCAGCCTATTTAGTGAAAGTTGCCTGTTCTTAAAAACACGATTTAGCTCTTTTATATACTGCTTTGATTGTCTCTCAGATTAATTTTTAAGTTAAGTCTTCGTTTGGTCAAATATACGACTAAAAACTAGAAAACACAAGTTTCCTGACTTTCTTCTCTTCGGTTTAATAACTCCTGATCTTTCAATAAGATGGACATCATTGACATAAGATGTTGACCTTTATTTTACTTTGTGTAGGGTAAACAAACATCAAAGATCAAGGATAACGAAGGGAAAGTGCCAGTAGCCAGCCGGGGGTATTTCAATCCCTGGTAAGTCATGTTTTCTCTTTTTTCTTTCCATCTTCTATCTGTTCAGTTATGGAAATTCGTGGAATACAAAAATTAATCTCTATTTTACCTTGTGCGAGGCAAACAAAATCAACAATGACCAGTTTCAATAAAGGGCAACTATTGAACCGTCGGTGATGGAATAAATTCCTCAAATGAAGGTATGATATAGTTTGAGGAGTTACTTGTATGAGAATTGTTTACTTTCACATGCAATGCAATTTTACGAGCATTAATTTGGTATGGATTAGAGGTTTATATCATGCTTCAATTATACATCCCGATAGGCAGAAACCTAGAACAAATTTCAAATATCTTTTGCATTCCAAATATTCGGTTCCGACACCAATTTTAGAAATGTGTTTAGAATTCCATCTAAACAAAGTTTTCTATTCCTAGGTACTATGCCATGTATAGGTTTCCTAAAAATGAGAAAAAAAAAAAAAAAAAAAAACAGGTTTCCTAAATTGAAGTAAAGCTTGGTTTCCTAAGTGAATTAGAACTTGGTGTCCAAGTAATCACCCTAGTGTAAGCCTATAAATAAAGGCACAAGTCTTAGTATATGAGTGACCAAATAAAGCCTATGAATACATTTTGCTGTGGTGATCTGGCTAGATGGAGAACTATCTGTAGTAGCTCGAAATATCTTTGAGTTCACTTATTTCCTTAGCTCTTGCACTGTGCTATTTTTTTATATCATTTTCACTCGCTACTGAGCTTGAGCAGTGATTCACTTTGCAGATGTTGTACCATTTTGCACAACTTGGTAACAAATATAATGATAACGATGTTATAATTTACCCCGTGTTATTATTTTGCTTGAAGAGATAGATGTTAACAAATATAACGATGGGAGCTGTCTAGATGCACCGATTTGGTGTAGAAGTGCATTTTTTTTCCCATAAATTTTCTCGAAGAACTGAAAGTTGATAAATTTGTCCGTTCAAATATCACTTCATAACCGGGAAGAGTAGCTTCATTCATTGCTGTGTATACTCAAAGATTTCCTACCTTTAATTTACTTTGTGCAGGGTAAACAAACATCAAAGATCAAGGATAACGAAGGGAAAGTGCCAGTAGCCAGCCGGGGGTATTTCAATCCCTGGTAACTCCTGTTTTCTCTTTCCATCTTCTATCTGTACAGTTATGGAAATTCGTGGAATACAAAAATTAACCTCTAATTTACCTTGTGCGAGGTAAACAAAATCAACAATGACCAGTTTCAATAAAGGGCAACTATTTAACCGTCGGTGATGAAAGAAATTCCTCAAATGAAGGTATGATATAGTTTGAGGAGTTGTTTGTATGAGAATTGTTTACTTTCACATGCAATGCAATTTTACGAGCATTAATTTGGTCTGGATTAGAGGTTTATATCACGCTTCAAATATTCATCCTGATAGGCAGAAACCTAGAACAAATTTCAAATATCTTTTGCATTCCAAATATTCGGTTCCGACACCAATTTTAGAAATGTGTTTAGAATTCCATCTAAACAAAGTTTTCTATTCCTAGGTACTATGCCATGTATAGGTTTCCTAAAAATGAGAAAAAAAAAAAAGAAGAAAAAAAAAACAGGTTTCCTAAATTGAAGTAAAGCTTGGTTTCCTAAGTGAATTAGAACTTGGTGTCCAAGTAATCACCTTAGTGTAAGCCTATAAATAAAGGCACAAGTCTTAATATAAGAGTGACCAAATAAAGCCTATGAATACATTTTGCTGTGGTGATCTGACTAGATGGAGAACTATCTGTAATGGCTCGAAATATCTTTGAGTTCACTTATTTCCTTAGCTGTTGCACTGTGCTATTTTTTTTTATATCATTTTCACTCGCTACTGAGCTTGAGCAATGATTCACTTTGCAGATGATGTACCATTTTGCACAACATGGTAACAAATATAATGATAACGATGTTATAATTTACCCCGTGTTATTATTTTGCTTGAAGAGATAGAGGTTAACAAATATAACGATGAGAGCTGTCTAGATGCATCGATTTGGTGTAGCAAGTGCATTTTTTTTTTCCCATAAATTTGCTCGAAGAACTGAAAGTTGATAAATTTGTCCATAAACATTGGATCAAGACCAGACGAGAGAAAGATCAAAGATCAATGTGGAGAGAAGCATGTGATGGTATCCTCCATAATCTTACCGCATGCATTGCCTAGGCTGGCAAAAATAGTACTGTATTTTTTGTTTTTTGTTTTTGACGGTCGGTTTTCTTTTCTATTAGCAAAGTCAAAATAGACGTCATATCATATCCCTCATCTCTCATGATGATAATACAATACCTGCACCTTCAGTAGTACTACCAGTCTCTTCTTCATTAATTTACTTTTCTCCAAGAAATCTTACCTTTAGATTTTGCCCAGAGAACAACAAAGAGATGCAGCATTATTATTATTCATCCTTACTCCCTTTGTTCTCTGTTTTTCTTTTTGTGTTTAAGTAGACAGAAAAAGAGATCATAGGAAAAAAACCAAAATAAATCACAATCCCCAACTCTTTTCAACCTCAAATTCTCTTTTTCAACTCAACACTCCACGGAGATCCAAAGCAACTGAAAAGGTAAATTAAGGGTTTGGAGGAAGAATTGCAATTTTCTTTTTTAGGGGTTTTATTTTTCAAATCTCTATGAAGCCCTAGATTTTTATAAATTAGCAATTTCTTCTTCTCAATTTATGGAATTCTTTATGATTATTATTAGGGCATTTGGATTATTTTGATATGATTCCACACTGTATCATCTGGTTTTTGCATTTAGACAATTGTAAATTGAATTTGATCTTTGATTCCTCTTAATTCGTTCTACTCTTTACTTTCTTTCATTTTGATTGAATGTTTGTTGTATCTCTCTATTGTTAACATCTTGGACAGCCAAGACAAGACAATCCTGTGCTTGAATGGGTATTGCAGTAAGCACTGGGAGGTATACCAATTTTTAAATTCACTGCCGAACAAAGTCCCCTGTAGCTCTAGGAACCTGCAATAACTTTGTACAGTATTCTTGTGCTAGGGGTTAGCTGTAGTTGCAGGTCTGCAGCCAGTGATTCAATGGATTGGGTTGGTTGCCTGCCAGTCTAATTTGAATTTTCTCCTACTAATAAGCTGATTACCACCTATTTTAATAGTAATGAAAACCTTATCTTTGGTGTCTGTCTAGTTATGTGATTCATTCATGGTTTGGCACTCACTAGTCACTACTAATATAGTTGTTTAATGAGTCAGCGGCTAGAAATATTCTATATTGCTTGCTATACTCTTTTTACACTTTTTTCTGCTACTCTAAATGTTATTTCTTGTTGTCTGATCTTTTGGTATTAATGTTCCCATACTTGTTTGTGCCAATTGAAGTGCTTATAAGTTGCAGCATGTTCTGTAAGCCAATTGAAGTGCTTATAAACTTTTGCTTGAAGGTATGCCAATTTTTTCAGTCCCCTCAATCCCCTGTAGCTCTAGTAACATGCACTAACTTCGCATAGTAATGCTGTGTAAGGGTTAGCTTTAGTTGCAGGTCTGCAGCTAGTGATGCAATGGGATTGGGTTGGGTGCCAGTCTAATTTGAATTTACTCCCACTACTAATAAGCTGATTACCACCTATTTTAATAGCAATGAAAACCTTATCTTTGGTGTCTGTCTAGTTATGTGATACATTCATGGTTTGGCACTGACTACTACTATCGTAGTTTGTTTAATTGAGTCAAGTATTCTATATTGCTTGTTATACTCTTCTTGCACTTTCTTTGCTACGGTACCAGCAATTTCCAATTGAACTGTCTATAAGTTCTAGCATGTTGTGTAAGCATTACCAAAATTAGATCTAATCTTCCATCTTACTATTGCAGCTTCTTGAGGATTAATCCAGTGCCATATTGCAATTAATGGGTCCTAGAGCATATGCAATTCAGCAACAACGGGGCCATACCAGTGTAAGTGCAGTTCCAAGTAATCTCTTCAGACATTACCTTGCTTACTTGTACCATGATAATTTGTTATCCTCCTTATCTTGTTCTCCTAATGCACAGGCTCTGGAGGGTATCCTGCGGTCGGTGAGGCAGACGTTCGGTAAGTTGCTTTCATAATCTTATGTGGCATGCTCTTGATATGGTTGTTTTGCATTTAGTTTCTTATCCAAACCTGTAGTATCTATGTTTACGTGACACCTAATTTGTGATCAAAATAAATGTGCTTACGATTCTTATGAAATGTGAACTCAATTTTGTTAGTCCTGATTAATGTGTGTATAATTTTGGTCAATGGACTATAAAGAATTATGATTATTTCTGAATTTTGTTATTTATGAATATTTAGTTTATCATCTTTTTCTCAATTCTGTTATGTATGATTACGTAACTCAATTCTGCACAATCTGTTGTATCACAAATTTAAAGTTTTCTTTTTCTTACTTCCTATCTTTAGGTTCCTCACGGTCTCTCAAGGGAGGCGATCTACCGTAGGAATTGTTTCTCCAAGCCGATCATGGGGTTTCTAGGCCTGCAAGATTTGCTGGTCGTAATGATGATAACTTTCTACCTTCAGAATATCATAAGCATTGTACTTCTCAAAGTACTCGAAGTAGCTAGGGAAGAGAGCCATGACAGAGATGCCAATTATGGCCAATCCATCTACGGTTCCAATTTCAGAATGGGTAACAGATATGAGATAGTTGCAACAGGCGTGATTTCTGTGGCCGTGTTCGTGATACACAAAGTTTGAGTTGGGAGAAAGATCAATTTCCAGGTAGGAGACGAGAACGTTCTTGGTCTCGTGGACATGATGATCACCAGAGATCAAGGTCTCCTCGTGTTCGTAGCGACAATCGGGCTGACCGAGATGACATCTATGACCATAAACGAAACCATGAACATTCTTCAGTGGTATGCTATGACTGAAACATGTCATTATTTTTGATAGTTATCTTAAACATTTGAACAATTGAACTACCATTTACACTTGCAGGTTCCATATGCTACAGTTGTAGTGATGGGTTTGTCAAAAAGGCAACTAAGGAAGATCTTCATCAAATCCTGGTAACATATTCCAACTCTAAATTTGTTCAGTTCTTATTCGTATTTTTGTTGTTTTACCTATGCTCAATAGGAAACATCTTTGTGTATCCTCCAGAAGAACAGATTTGATTTTAACTATATACCTTCTAATTTCAATGCTCCCATTATTATTAGGCACGATGGGGACCTCTTCGTAATGTTCGAGTGATAAAAGAACGGAAATCCAGCTCCTGTCGTGGAATTGCCTTCGTCGATTTCCCATCAGTTGTATGTAAACTCATATAGCCATCAATTTCTTTATGCACATTTTAGTTGCTGTTTAGAAACTTATTCTGGTGACATAGGTAAAGGCACAATGATGGATGCAATTGGATATGATGACGTCAGTGTTGACGGCATGATGTGTTGCGTTTTTGAGTACAGGTACGTGGTTCATTATTCGATATATTTCAGCAACAATAATCCACCTTGAGTTTCATGATAGCTGAAATTTAAGCTGGCTAATTTATGGAATTATATAACTAGTATTTTCATTGTGATTGAAGTCCACTAAAATCAAAGATAACAGGCACAACCTGAGACTATAATTTCTGTACAAAAATCTGAAATCTTACACTACAAACATGAGCAATGTGCTATATATAGAGGACACAAAATATGGGTATTTTACTGCCACAAAAATGTTTTCTAAATGAATCTCCAATAGATGTATAAATGCGTAGTTGCTTTTTAATTAGTGGTATCTTTGCTTTCAAAAAATTCACCGTTGATGAAGACTTAAAAAGGCTGAACTTCAACTAGAATCAAGCTTATAAACAACCACTAAATGTTATAAAGAGGAAAGCACGATTGAGAAGAAAAATGAATGCACAAAAATGGCATTATTTGTATGAATTCTACTATTGATGTTATATTTGGTCAATCAAATAATAATGTTTTACTGTTGGTTGTTGCTACATACCTTACTGTTTAGGTTCGTGAGCATATTTCATTTGTCTAAAACTTGGTGGCTTCCTTACAATGAAATTATTGTTTTGGATCAATGTAGAAATTTTAAATTTGAGCACTTCCTTAGATGCATAACCTTAACTAACTTATACAGAAACAAATGAGATCACTTGGGCTTGGCCTAACAGGCATTTATATTTTGTATTGTCCTATATTTATGCAAACTGTGTAATGTTCTTTTTATCTAATGTCTAATATATAACCTTTTATTTTTCACAGCTTGAAGAAGATCAAGTCAAAGAACAGACAGATACATGAAAAGCGAAGTAGCGAAAGAAGGAGTCAGAAAGCGTTAGAAAGAGCTACTACCGATGCACCTGCACCACCACAACAACACGACCAATACAAAGAGAAAGTATTAGCAGAGGTGGTGGAGGAAAGAGAGGCAGATGAGATGGTAGAGGAGGAAAGAAAGGCAGGGGAGATGGTAGAGGAGGAAAGTGAGGCGGGGGAGATGGTAGTGGAGGAAGGAGAAGTGGAAGAGAGTGAGGCGGAAGATATGGTATCGGACCAAGGAGAAGCAGAAGATGGTGAGATGGTATCGGAGGAAGGGGAAATGGAAGACAGTGAGGCGGAAGAGATGGTATCGGAGGAAGGGGAAGTGGAAGACAGTGAGGCGGAAGAGATGCTATCGGAGGAAGGAGAAGCTGGAGATAGTGAGGCGGAGGAGATGGAAGACGGAGAGGAAAAGCGGAAGACAATGGGGAGGAAGGAGAAGTTGGTGAGGATATGGTAGAGGAAGAAGAATAAGAATTGGGAAGCGATGATGAGGTGGTGGTAGACATGAATGAAGGAGAAGGAGAAGAAAATGGCGAAGAAATGCAACATGGTAGGGTTTCAACGAAGAATCGGCCGATCCCATGGACTAAAAAAGAAACATGTATGCTAAAGGTAGGATTTGATTCGCACCATTTATTTTTCAGTTTAGTTTTTAAAGTTTTCATTCTTCCACTTGTTTAATAATAAATAGTTTAGATAATCTTGTTTTTTTGTACAGAGACAAGTTGCTTTGCTTTCAAGACGGAGAACAAAGTCAGTACCATGGACTGAGATTTTGAGAGTGGGATCTCGCATCTTCCATCCTAAACCTACTGCTGAGCAACTAAGGGAGAAGG
This sequence comes from Papaver armeniacum, assembly GCA_023531295.1. NCBI lineage: Eukaryota > Viridiplantae > Streptophyta > Magnoliopsida > Ranunculales > Papaveraceae > Papaver > Papaver armeniacum. The sequence continues at coordinate 5,598 of JAJJWW010016868.1, read as the reverse complement.
ATAGACGTATGAGGGGAGATACTCATAGGGTCCGAACAAAAGGTCCTATGAATATTGGAGATACTCGTAGGGTCCGGACAAAAGGGCGACGCATTAGGCTACAAAGGTAAACAAATTTCCCCCACATAATCTTTTTGGTATGTTGTCAATGTTTGGTTACATGTCCTGTAATTTTGTGAAAAGAAATGAAGGTAACACAGACACAGTATAATTTTGGGAATTGTCTTGATTTTGTTGTAATCCACTTGGTGTTATTACTTGTAACAGATCTTCTAAGGCATACATGTAACCGAATCCATTCTATATATAAGTCTCGTTGGTTTAATTCCAATTACTGTGCTTAATATCATTGGTCTCTTTGTTTTTATTGAATGGGGCTCTGCTGGTTTGAACACATTCATGGGACATAATACACACTCCTGTCCATCATCAGTCCTTCCATAATGCAGAATGTTTGCACTGCTGCAATAGCTTCAACAACATAATTAAAATGAGTGAGGCTTCATCCTTAGAGCGTTTCCTATGGGTAGTCTCCGTTTGGAGACTAACTCGCTCATATGAACGAGCACTCAATCAAACGAACGAGAGAACCCACTATGGGCAAATATAAAAAGATAACGGGAGACAGCCTCCAGTGCAAGAAAATTTTAGAATTTTGGTCAAACGGGACTCGTCCCCGTCCGTAAGGAAAAAAATCCAAACGGAGATAGTCTCCGTTTGACTAAAAAACTTACAAAACGGGACCGTCCCGTTTGGTGCAATTTTTTTGCTACACGGAGATGTGTCCCGTGCAAATTATTTTTTTTTCCGATTTTACAAATCCCTCGTTAAGTTTTACACTAAACCACTGCTCAATCGAACGAGTGGTTGAACGCTTTGGCCCCAAAACCCCCTTTCACTTACCATAGTGGCCTCAAATTAAGCCAAATTGGTAGTGACCCTTTCAAAATGAAAGGGTTACACTACCCATAGGATTTGCTCTTAGCATACAAAAAGCACAATACTATACTCCTTATCCTGCAATTAGAATGGAGGAGATATGACACTACTAAAAACCAAAGTACCTGCTAAAACAACGCTGTATTTTGTCAACCCCCACCCAACCCCATGATAAAATTAACTATTTACTGTACTTTTTTTGTGAGTTACTTACTGCTGGTGGACCTGAGTACAGTATTTGACCAACCTTGGTATTTTCAAACTCCACCAATTCTAAGATTTGAATTTTTGAATTTTCAAAGTACAAAGATTTACTGTGGTAGGTACTAAGATTAGTAGTACATCAGAAACGCTCTCTCTCTCTCAATCTCTTTTTCTCATTAACTAATATAAAGAACTTACTATTATACCCCTCTGTGATTCTAAATTATATGCTAAAATTTTCGTAAATCTGAAAACATCGAGGGGCAGTCTTCTTTGTAAAAACTCAAAAACAGAAGCAACTCTCCAAACATCAAATTTGTTAGCAGCATTTATACAAGTAGGTGTGGTAGATAAAAAAGCAAGAGGCAATGGGTGTTTAGTAGAAAAATAAGATTTGGCTTGTAAATTCCTCTTTTACCTCTAGTAGTCATGCTATGATCATTCACAGTTATAATGGGAGCAGGAGGTAAAACAGAAGTGGAAGATACAAGAGGATGATCATGAACAAGTGAAGTAGGAGGCACAGAAGAAGACATCAAAGGCTCAACAACTGGCAAAGAAGAAACAGGCAGAATTGGTGTCTCACAGACAAGATGTTTATAGGGAAATGAAGGTTCATCAAAAGAAACATGTCTTGAGATGTAAATATTACCCGAGATAGGATCATAACACCTATAACCCTTATGATTTAGACTATAACCAAGAAAAATACAGTGTTTGCTTCTTGGTTCTAGTTTGTTTGAGGTGTATGGTTTGAGCCAGGGAAAACAAGCACAGCCAAAGGATTTTAGAAAGTTATAATCAAAGTTGTTTATGAAAAGGACTTCAAATGGTGATTGAAAAGAGATAGCTCTAGTAGGCAACTATTGATGAGATAGTTTGCAATCAAGTGCTTCAACCCAAAAGGAATTTGTAGACCACTTTGATAAAGTAGAGTTCTTGTGATTCCTAGAAGGTGTTTATGCTTTACTTCAGCAACACCATTCCGTTCTGGTGTGTTAGGACAAGAAAGTTCATGACTGATACCTTTTGATTCACAGAAAGTGAGAAGAAACTTGTTAAGAAACTCACCATCATTATCAGTTCTTATGGTTACAACAGAGTGTGACAATAATTTTTCTATTATGGTGACAAAAGTAGTGAAAGCATGTTTGAAATATTCTTTGGAAATAAAAGGTAAAACCCAACAGTATTTAGTAAATTCATCCACTACATTTGCATAATACAAGACACCTGAAGTAGAAGCTACATGACAAGGACCCCAAAGGTCCATATGCAATAGTTCTAAAGGTTTAGTAGCAAACCCAACTAGAAAGTTGAAATGGTAATTTTGACATCCGCATAATTTGCATTCAATACAAAAGAAGGGTTTATTAGAGATGTTGGGCAATTTCAGTTTATTACATAATTTTTGAAGAGTCTGAAAAGATGGATGTCCAAATCTTCTGTGAAGTAAAGCTGAATCATGAAGTGTGGATGTGAGAGCATGATGATTTGAACTGAATGCAATGGGATAAAGTCCATTTTTATGTGGACCTTGGAAAAGAAGCTTCCTAGAGTTGAGATCCTTCACAAAAAATCCATTGGAATCAAGAGTTAATGAGCAATTATTGTCTGTTGTAAATTTATGTATGGACAAAAGGTTATGTGAGGATTGAGGGACAATAAGAACATCATTAAGTTTGAATGAATGATCATTAGCAATTCTACTAGAGTTAGCTCTATAAGTGATGCACATACCTTCACCACTAGCAGCTTTGATGACTTGAGCCATCATATGGTGTAATTTCCTAAAATCATCTTTAGTCAAGCCACATGATTATTTCCACCACTATCTCGTAATCCATTCTTCCTAAGAATCAAAATATCAAGAAATTTGCTAGCATAGACCGAGATTTGTTGGTGGACTTCCCTTGATAAGAGAAGCCTTTGATTGCGCTTGGGAGCTAAATGTTTAAGAGAGACAAATGCATGGAGATGGTTTAGATGTTGTAGATAACCTCTACCCGAAGGAATTCACTAATATAAATGGGATTGGGATATCTACCACCAGCTTGATTAGAATAACCTCTTCCTCCTGAATTGCCTCTATTATTGTGATAATAACCACCTCTATAGAACCTCCATTGGCTACAAAAGCTTTTGCTTCATTGTTTCTTTTAGAAATCCCGATTCTCTCATTGACTCATCGCCTCTTACTCAACAAATTGTTATGAAATCCAATGCTAGTAATAGGTGGATTCCCGTGTCTAATAGATGTTGCAAAGAGAATGTAGTCTCAATTGAGTGCTTTAAGTGTAATAACTACAAGTTCTTTGTCCGAAATACTTTCCTCCCCCGTCGCAATTGATCCGGTAGAGATTTAATTTCATTTATGAGAGATGGAAATAGATCGATCACCTTGAGTTAGCGAGAGTAGTTTGGTGCTAAGTCAATAGAATGAGTTGATGAAGCAAGCAAATCGATCTTCAATGCTAGTCCATAGTCATGAGAGGAAGTAGATCTTGACAAATGCAAATGACAAGAAATCCGATATCGTTGATTTAATCCACATTATGATTATTGAATCTTCATCCATCCAATCAGTGTAAAGCTTGATTCTCAATAACATTTTGTATTACTAAGATTTGTGGGAATTGTGGTGGACATTCATGAGATCCACTAAGAAATTTCCGAATTTATACTTAGATAATAACATGATTCATGAGATTACCCGTGTAATGAAATTGTCATCTTTCAATTTGAGATGAAATAAATTGGTTAATTGATTGAGTGGAATTGCAGAAAAAGAGTTTGAAGTAGGATTCTCCATTGAGGACGGCGAAGAAAATGCAGATTCAAAGAAAAGGTATTGAGATCAGATGAAAACAAATCAAGAAATCAAAGAAAAGATCAATAAATCTTAGAAAAACTTGAAAGAAAACAAGAAGATAATACTTCAAATCTTCTCGCATTGATACTGATGAAGGATCCTCAGAATTAAGAAGGAAAACAAATCCAAAATTTTAGAAACAGGATCGAAGAAGGAGATGAGAAACCCTAACCTACCCAAATTCGATACCATGACAACATTGTATCAATCACGTAAAAATACATTCCTCCGTGTTTCTTTGAGAAGATGAAAACAAACTTACAGTATATAACACGAAGAGCGTGTGTGTTTAAGACATGACTAACGTACACCCCGAATTCCGACACAAGCACGCTGGGATAAATGAAGCACACGTGAGAGGGAAAACAGTTTTAAAACAATCTTAACCTTCACCGCAACTTTCCTTATCCCCGCACCACTATATGTGTGTCATTAGTTGGTTGTTGTTTTTGCGTTCATACCATCTATTCAGAGATGATTGCAACCTTGGCAATCGGAATCGCCATATTAATTATTGGGGTTGACAACTGGTCATCTCTAATTTGGCAACCGACTGTCACATTTTTGGCAATTGGCCCGTGTTAATTTTGGCAAATGGCCATCTCGTTATTTTGGGCGGTTGGCCGGCCGTTAATTTTGGCAATCGGTCGTCCGTTATTTTTTGGCAATTGGTCCGTATTAATTTGATGGTGAATCGGCCGTATAAATTGTTAGAATCGCGGAATCGTCGTATAAGTTATTGGGTTGGAAACTCGCCCAAATTTGATTTTAGGCAATCTGGTAGTCCCTTATTTTTTGAAATTGGAACCCTTGTCGAATTTTATGAGGTATTATGGTATGGGACATATGCTCATAGAATTCCCGAGTTTGAGACTAATGAGATTTCTACGATGGCAAAATTATTATTAGTGTCGAAAATTTTGCTTTGAGTGGTGTATCCGAGAGCCTGAAGCTTTCAAGCGGGTCCCTGACCGGCAGAAGAAAAATTTTCCTGTCCGCACAGAAACCGTGCTCATAGTTGAACAAGGTTAGCATTGGTACATATAAGGTTCTTTGCACGATCCTTATATGCCGTTAGCTGTATTCATGCTAACGGTATTCAATCTATGAAAACTAATACCATTCAACTGTCGCTCCCTAGCTTACGTTCCCGGCTTCAAGTAAAGGTAACTTATGTGCAGTCATTCATTTTAGTGTCCATATACGTTGGTGAACTGGAAAGTTGTAGGTACACTCACTTTTTTAGATGCCAGCTCACGTCAATAACCAGGCGACATAAGAGGAACGATTTATGTCTATAATAAAATCAAGCACTACAAAGCAACAACAACTGCACAATGAGAAACTATTCATAAATCAGCACCAACATCTCGAAAATTGCGTCAATACCATTCTACAAGTATACAAAACAATGCAATTTATGTGAAGGGGTTCTCTATTATACTACTTTAGTTATTTACTGCATATTAGTAAACTACCGTGTGAGCATAACACCGACATAGTTTTTCATTGAATATGATACAAATACCAACTTTATCTCAAGTAAGTAAAGCATGGTTAATAGTATGATGAAATCCATATTT